>BPLT01000047.1:62500-1262500 GCA_019656295.1 Rhododendron mucronatum var. ripense
GGTCTGCATGACTCTGTTTGTATCCAAAACTCAACATAGCCTTTGAAAATCTGCCAAACCAAGCTCTAGGCGACTGCTTCAACCCATAAAGAGCTTTCTTCAATCTACACACCTTTCCTTCACTGGCAGAGGAAGAAAAACCTGGTGGTATATTCATATACACCTCCTCATCTAAATCGCCATGGAGAAATGCATTTTTCACATCAAACTGCTGAAGAGGCCAATTCAAATTAGCAGCACAAGAAAGAAGGGCTCGCACAGAGTTCATTTTTGCTACTGGAGCAAACGTCTCCTCGTAGTCAATACCATAGGTTTGGGTAAAACCTTTAGCAACAAGTCTTGCCTTGTATCTCTCAACTGTACCATCAGCATTCTGCTTAATAGTGAAAACCCACTTGCATCCCACTGATTTCTTCCCTCTTGGAAGGGATACTAACTCCCAAGTGCCATTCTTTTTCAAAGCCGTCATCTCCTCTACCATAGCTCCTTTCCACTTAGGTATCATTAATGCATCCTGCCAATTCTGTGGAATAGATATAGAAGAAAGAGACGAAACACAGGCATAATACGAGGGAGATAAACGATCATAAGAGACAAACTGGGAGATAGGATGTTGAGTACATGACCTAACACCTTTCCGAATAGCAATGGGAAGATTATCAGAATCAATAATGGGAGATTCAATGGGAGAAGATTCATTACCAGATGAGTCAGCTGAGGGGTCCGGAACTAGAGCCGGCAATTGTGATTGACAAGGTGGCATCACACAGGAGGACGTTCCATTTTTCCATCTAGTTCTAGTGTAGACCTTCAAGTTAGACCCCTGCAGCCTTTGTGGTAGTTCCTCAATGTCATCACCAATGTCATGTGTAACTCTTTCGACAGATACTGGTTCCTCTCCATAAGTTTCCCTCTCCCCCTCACCATGATTATAAAAGGTAACCATCTCTTCCTGCCGATGCTCCCCCTGAAGAGATTGACTGGAGGGAGAGTAAAAAAACTCTTTTTCCCAAAATGTGACATCCATAGAAACAAAAAACTTTTTAGAGTGAGGATCATAACATTTATAGCCCTTCTGGGTAGGCGAGTACCCAATGAAGACACATTTATGGGCTTTAGGACCTAACTTGCCACCAGAGGGGTGAGGCGCATGAACAAAACACACACAACCAAAGACTCTTGGAGGAAGAGTCGTGACACGAAAACTATCAGGGAGACACTCAATCGGAGTTTTGAAGTGGAGAACACTAGATGGCATACGGTTGATAAGATAAGTTGCAGTCAAAATCGCTTCTCCCCATAAATATTTGGGAACATTCATGGTGAACAAAAGAGAGCGAGCAACTTCAGCAAGATGACGATTTTTGCGTTCAGCAACTCCATTTTGTTGTGGAGTGTCAACACAAGTCGTCTGAAAAAGAATGCCATTTTCATCCAGAAAGGCCCTAAAATTCCTATCGATATACTCGGTGCCATTGTCACTACGGAGAATTTTGATATTCACATCAAATTGGGTGCGCACCATTGCATGAAAAGATTTAAAACAGGAAAAGACTTCACTTTTTGACTTAAGTAAATACACCCAAGTGACACGAGAATAACAATCAATAAAAGTGACAAACCACCGATAACCCTTAAGGGAAGTAACTGGGGAAGGACCCCAAACATCAGAATGAATAACCATGAAAGGAGCAGCACTCCGTTTATTAATAGGTGCATAAAAGGAACGTTTATGTTTCCCAAACTCACAGGCTTCACAAAAAAACTGACTTCGAGAACAATGCTTAATTAAATGAGGAAAAAGTTTCTCTAAAATCCCAAAAGAGGGATGACCCAATCTACGGTGCCAGTGATGTAACATTGAAAGAGCTGAACTCGTATCTGTGTGCTGAGCTAGACCACATGACATGGGTGAAAAAGAGGGACAAGCTGCAGACTCCAAATAATAGAGGCCACCATGTGCTTTACCACTGCCAATCACTTTCCCCGTATCCAGTTCCTGAAAAATACAATGTGTAGGAAAGAACGTCACAGAGCAATTCAAGGAATGGGTAAGACTACTCACAGAGAGAAGGTTAGTAGAAAAATTTGGAACATGAAAAACTGAAGAAAGTGAAATGGTTGGAGAGTGGCGAATGGAACCTTTCCCCGAAATAGTAGATAGGGATCCATCTGCGACTCTGACTTTATCCTTACCAGAACATGTAGAGTAGGAGTCAAAGAGGGATGAACAACCTGTCATGTGATCTGTAGCACCGGAATCTATTATCCAAGGAAGAGAAGAGGAGACAGTAGATGTACGAGGTTGGATACCTGTGTGAGCAAAAGAGGTAGTGGAAGTAGAAGCTATGGAAGACGGAGTGTCAAGCTTAGCCAGTAGGCGCTTGAGAGTTTGTAACTCCCCCTGAGAAAGAACACCAACAGGAATATTCTTGTGATCCTCAGCCATACCGTCAATTGCCAAAGGTGCTACAAAGGGATTTCTGGTGCGGCAATAGATGGAGCAGAACCAAATAGCTCAAAACAGTCCGGCACAGCGTTGAATAGTACCCAACAGTGGCAAAAAGAACCCCAAACAGTTCAGAATGGTGCCAAACAGTGCCCAAACAGTATGCGACAGTATACAAACAGCGCAATACAATCCCAAATAGTGAACAACACCTCAGAAGTTCACACCCATTCAATTTCGAGCGCCAACAGAGCGGAAAAGTGCGTGAATTGTGCTAAAAGACCTCAAAAGATGATTGCAAGCACTGACCTTGAGGTTTTCGAAGTCGAAATCAACCCCAAACAAACAAATGCACTCACACCCAGTCAACTCAGTCACCAATTCAACGGAAATAAACCCAACAAACGGTTATAAACCCAATCAACTCAGTATAAAACAGCCTCAACCAACCTAATCACAACAAATCAAACACACACCCAGTCGAAATCGAATCGAAAGAAAAAAAAGATTCGAATGCCCAAAAAAAAAAACAGATGGGTGACTTCTTCCACTGTTCTACAGGGATGGAGTGCCAAAAAAAAGCCTTATCCAGTTGGTTTCGAACCCAAATTGCAGATTCTTACACCTGCGTTGACTGCCGAAACAGGGAAAACAAGTTCAAAATGGGCTGGTGAGGTCGAAATCACCTGTTGGAGGCTCGAAAAAACTGGGTCAGAGTCAAGCACGAGTCGTCAGAGGCAGAAAAAGACTCGTCGGCGTCAGAAAAGGACTGACGGAGGTCGGTCAGTATCTGGCAAAAGATGACCTGGCTGAATGAAGCGATGAGATGGGCTGGACTGGATCGATAGAGGTCGGAGAGTGACTTCCAGGTCCAAACAGTGACTTACGGAAGCAGACAGGTACTGGTGACATTCGGCAACTACCAAGTTGAGTCGGCAAGTGCTGGTAAGAGCAGAAACCTTCAACTCCACTGTTCGTGGTTGTGGTTGCCTAGGGAGATCGAACAAGCTTTGATACCATGTGAAATTGTAGAGAGAGAAAGAGGCGTAGAATGAAACCCTCAAAATTAGGATTATTCTCATTAACGTGAGGTATATATACAACACTCTAGACTAATTACACTATGGTCCTAGAGAATGAACTAGTTACACAATAGAACAACTAATAAACTAATTACAAATAAACCCATAATCTAACAAAAACTCACTTGCATCTCACTGATTTCTTTCCCCCCGGAAGTGACACCAACTCCCAAGTGCCATTCTTTTTCAAAGTCGTCATTTCGTCTACCATCGCTCCTTTCCACTCAGATATCATGAATGCATCATGCCAATTCCGTGGGATAGATATAGAAGACAGAGACGAAACAAGTGCATGGTACGAAGGAGATAAACGATCATAAGAGACATACTGGGAAATGGGATGTTGAGTACATGACCTAACACCTTTCCGAAGAGCAACAGGAAGATTATCAGAATCAATAATAGGAGGTTCAATGGGAGAAGATTCATCACTAGATGAGTCAGCTGAGAAGTCCGGAACTGAAGCAGGGGATGGTGATTGGCAAGGTGGCAGTACACATGAAGATTTGCCTTTGCCTTTCTTTTGATATGTTGCCAAGATAACAGGCCATTCACCAGGTCTACGCCTGTTTCCATTCACTCGTCCACCAATGTCCTATTTTGCACTACCAACAAACACTGGTTCCATTCCAGACTTCTCCTTCTCCCCCTCACTACGAAAAGGTAGTGACAAAGACCATGACTCTTGATTTTGAGATGTAAACACCTCTTCCTCCCTCATCTCTTCTTGACTAACATGCTGCTCCCCCTGAAGAAATGGAGTGGAGTGAGAGTAAAAAGACTCGGTTCCCCAAAAAGTGACATACATAGAGACAAAAAACTTCCTAGGGTGAGGATCATAACATTTATAGCTCTTTTGGGTAGGAGAAAATCCAACAAAAACACATTTATGGGTTTTATAGCCCAACTTGCCACCAGAAGGGTGAAGAGCATGAACAAAACACACACAACCAAAAATTCTCAAGGGAAGAGTCAGGACACAAGAACTGTTAGGGAGACACTCAATAGGAGTTTTGAAGTGGAGAACATTGATGACATACGATTGATAAGATAAGTTGCAGTCAAAATCACCTCTCCCCATAAATATTTGAGAACATTCATGGTAAACAAAAGAGAGAAAGCAATCTCAGCAAGATGACGATTTTTGCATTCAGCAACTCCATTTTATTGTGGAGTGTCAACACAAGTCGTCTGAAAGAGAATACCATTTTCATCCAGAAAGACCCAAAAATTCCTATCGATATACTCAGTGCCATTGTCACTACGGAGAATTTTGATATTCGTGTCAAATTGAGTGTGCACTATCGCATGAAAAGATTTAAAACAAGAAAAAACTTCATTTTTTGACTTAAGTAAATACACTCAAGTAACACGAGAATAACAATCAATAAAAGTGACAAACTACCGAAAACCTTTAAAAGATAACAGGGGAACGACCCCAAACATCAAAATGAATAGCCATAAAAGGAGAAGCACTCCATTTATTAATAGGTGCATAAAATGAACGTTTATGTTTTCCAAGCTCACAAGCTTAAAAAAAACTGACCAATGTTTAATTAAAGTAGGGAAAAATTTCTCTAAAATCCCAAAAGAGGGATGACCTAATCTACAATGCCATTGATGTAACATAGAAAGAGCTGAACTCGTATCTGCTTGCAGAGCAAAACCACATGGCATAGGTGAACGAGGTGCAGACTCCAAAAAATAGAGGTCATCCTATGCTCTACCGCTGCCAATCACTTTGCCTGTGTCCAAATCCTGAAAAACACAATGAATAGGGAAAAAGGTCACTGAATAATTTGCAAATGAGTAAGACTACTAACGGACAAAAGGTTAGTGGCAAAGCTTGGAATATGTAGAACTAAAGAGAGAAATAAAGGGAGAATAGCGAACGAAACCTTTCCTTGAAATAGCAAAGAATGATCCATCTGTTATTCTGACTTTATCCTTACCAGAACAAGTAGAGTAAGAATCAAATACATAGGAACAACCTGTCATATGATCTGAAGCACCGGAATCTATAATCCAAGGAATAACAGAAGAGGCAGTAAATGCACTAGCCGAAATACCTATCTGAGCAAAATAGGTTGAAGTGGGACCTGTTGTGGAAGTATGAGCTATAATAGGTGGTGAATCAGCCCGAACCATTAAGCGCCTGAGAGCTTGCATCTCCCCCTGAGAAAATCCACTAACATGATCAGAAGATGCCTGAACCCCAGTACTGAACCCAGAATCAGGCAAGGTAGCAACTGTGGACTCCGAAACATGAGTCTGAGCCTGAGAACGCATGAGACCACGACCGCGACCACCCCTTCGCCCACAAGAGGGACGGCCATGTAACTTCCAATAGAAATCTCTAGTATGGCCGGTGTTGTGACAATGGTCACACCAAAGTGACTCACGGTCAATAGGCCCACTGCTAGCACCAGACCGTGACTTACCACTCTGTGGAACAAGCCCGCCACTAGAACCAAAATGACCCTGAGAAATGGCAACCAAGGCAAAACGATCAGAAGTATGAGAATGTATCATAACACCCCTCCTACTCTCCTCCTGCTGAACAATGGCATAGGCCTTTCCCGAAAACGGAAATGGAACACGACTCAACACCTGCACTCTAATCGAATCATATTCCACATCAAAACCAGCAAGAAAGTCATAAACACGCTCTTTCTCTATCCTCTTCAGCCAATTTGCAACATCAACAACACAAACAGTCTGAAACCTCTGATAATAATCAAATTCCTGTAATGCTCCATTCAAGTCAGCAAAGTACACCGCGACCGATCGATGATTTTGTTCCAATGTACGAAGTCTCTTTCTCAACTCAAAACACTGTGCATCATTACCTTGCTGAGAATATATTTGGGCTGCAGTAGTCCAAATCTGATATGGAGTATCAAGGAGCAAGAAAGCATGACGAATATCAGCTCTTAAAGAGTTAAACAACCAGGTCATGACCAACAATTTCTGAGATTTGAACTTCTTGAGTTCAACCGCCTGATGGAGTAACAGGGCCCGCAATGAACTTTGACATCCCTTTGGCCTCAATAGCCAAAGTAAAAGTACGAGACCAAATCAAATAGTTGGTGCCATCCAACTTAATGTGGCAAATATCCAAAGAATAGTTATCCATCCCTACACGACTCAACTCATCCTTCCCACTAGTGGAAGCCTGTTTTTTATCCTCTGACATCTTGATAGCAAAACAGCAACTCCGAATACACAATACCCAATCAACTCAGCAAACACGAGAAACCCAGTCGAAAAATCAAGCCAAAAAGCAAATATTCGAGTACCCAACAATAGATGGAAGCTCTTACACTGTGTGACTGCCGAAACAATACTGAAGCCACAAAATAGATCTCAAACATGTCACCCCAGTAGGTTCGAATACAGAATAGTGTAGAAACTAAAGATTAGGTGCCGAAATACCTTATGTTCAAACAAATACAGTTTCGATCGCGTGAACCGTGCTGAAACCTGAGTTCGAGATACCTTAGAACTCCAAAAAACACTGGGTCGAGTCCGAACGAAGTCGCCGGTGACTGGAAAGGGATCTCCAGCATTCGGTGAGATCAAGGGATGTCCGGCAGTCGGCGAGATCAAGGGAAGATGACCGACAGGGCTGCGAGTGGTGGGTCTTGACTGGAAACAGATCTGGGTCAGCACTACGATGTCAGAAGAAGAATCTGTCGGCGTCGGAAAGGGCTGGCAGAGGATGATCGATGGTGATAAGGTAGGCACCAGGTATCGGTGCTCTGATACCATGTGAAATTGTACAGGAATGTGGAATTGGAACCCAAATCTTAGGGGTTTTTTCATAACATAAACTGATTACAACGTGAGTAGTTATACGACGCACTAGACTAATTACACTATGGTCCTAGAGAATGAACTAGTTACATAATAGAACAACTAATGAACTAAATTACAAATAAACCCATAATAATCTAACAAGGTCGCTATATCTGTGGCCAGGGGTGGTCCCAGTGGGGTGAAGGGGGGACCATGCCCCTGCACAACTCCAAATATTTTTGCCTATTATACTAATTTTCAGGTTAATTAAGAAAAATTCCGCGGAGTTGGTCCTTGCAAGTCCCTTGGGTGAAATTTTTCTTAAAATTGCTGTATGTGGGTTAAAAATTCTTAAAATTTCAAATTATCAATCAGTTTTTAGGTTAAAAGGAAAAGCCTTATTGATCATCCTATCTCAGACCATGGTCAGGGTCCATATGTGGGTCTGCCTTTTCTAGTCTAGGAATTATATGACCGTTGGTCAAATAGTGTATGCAATTGCCAATCGACATGCGAAACCGAGAAGGAACTTCCTTGTTCACCATATGAAATTCCTTTGTGAAAGAACCTAAATGATTTAGCGTTTTAGTGTAAAGAAAGGACTTTCGGGTGAACGAACGATTTCAGATGCAGCGACCATGGCCTGATTTACGTAGTTCCGTATATTGGTTGTGACAAGTGAATTAATCCATTTACTGAGAAATGATAGGAACCTACCTATTAGAAGAGGTTTTAACTAAAATATGAACAAGATAAAGAGGATGCCCTGTTATATTAGAGATATAGGTTTAGGAAAATGGTGTATAAAATTAAACGGTGTCTGCACACATGCACAAAATATCGTCTCTCCTTCGGACCTCGCAAGTAGCAATATATACTTATAAAATAGGTTTTATTTGCAATATGAAAATACATGTGATTCGGGCCCTGCTAGACACATTCTATACACAGGGACACATATGGGACACGCTACGTGGCATATCCTTTAAACGTTATCCTCCGTTCAATTTTGTTTGCGTGGTATTCTATTATGGGATGTCCCAAAATTGTTTGCTCTTTTTGAAAAGTCAAAGAAAAACCTGTATAAATTTTCACAAATTAACCCTCATATATCATTAAAATTAGCTTTAAAGGTAAAGAGTAAGGGGCAATGTTGGAAATCTCGTTAAAACTTTTTACGGAGACTTGCATTAATTGCATGTCCCCTTAAAAAGTCAAGTTCCCTGTACGTAGCAAACAATATGGGACAGAGGGGACACACATGGGGACACGGCACAGTGATTTTTAGAAATTTTAAAACCTTTTCCAGGGTAAAATATTTAAACTTCAAAATTATGGGCCAAAAGTGTAATATAGCACATATGTACGGGTATAAGCATACTCCATCGGTTGATGATGTATTCAATAGGAATCTTAACTTAAATATAGTGGTTACAAACACGATATAGGTTTACATAGACAAAAAATTATTTAAGACAATTGTTGTGTCCCCATCATGTCCGTGTCCCTGTTATCTAATAATTTTTGTGTCTTGTATCCATGTCGATGTCCGTGCTTCGTAACCCACAAAACACGTACACATGCACCAACAGCACTTTCACTACTGTCACCCACACTACACAGCTCACACCACACATGAAAACCTTACGCAGAGAGAATTGCACCGAAGACCCAAAAATTGCTTATTCGTGATGTTTTTATGCTGAAAATCTGCCATCACAACACTTAGACACACCACCAGAACCAACCAATTACAAAAATTGGTGATTGGCAGAGGCATGAGAAAAGGGCTAGTGGTGGTGGCTATGGGCCAAGGTGGGAAGACAGAGGCGGAGCAGGTAGAGAGACCTTGAGGTTGGGGGACAGGCTGTGCCTAGTTGGCGATGGGGAAGAAGGTGGGGAAAGAGAGTGGGAGGGAGGTGGCTTCATAGTCCTAATTTATGGTTTCTACTTATAGGTGATTTGTGGGGGTTGCAGTGATCGAATAGAGAAACAATGGGATGGATGCAAGGATATTTTCACTTACAGATTAAGGGGTGGCTTGCAAGTGAGACAATTTGTTGAGCATAATTGTATGACTGCTAAATAGAAGTTTATCGAATTAGTACAGATAGCAGTATTCTGTTTAACTCGTTATCAATGTTCAAGACATGGGTATACCGTTATACAAATCTAAAATGCAAGGGCTGTGTAATTTGCCCTACTAAGGGGTTGGGTTTACTTTCACTTTCTTTCTTTTTTTGCTTGGGATCCCTTTTAACTCTACTTCCATTTCCAGATTCGAGATTTTGTGAAGGAAGCTCAAAACGAATTGTCAAAACCAGGGCTCAACTCCTTTGGTTTGGGGGATTGCAAGGCTCCAAAGGTTCTTGGTGACATTTTTGAATCTATTGCTGGTGCCATCTTTCTTGACAGCGGACGTGATACTACAGTTGTTTGGCAGGTGACTTCCAGAATTCTAACATACAATTTGTTGTACCATCTTTTTTTTGTTTTGCCTTCCATTTTCTTAGTCCTCAGTACTAAAGTTGTCAATTTTCGTGCCGGCAAGCGTACCAACAGTTGTTTCAGTACCAGTGTATCTCAGTACCGTTCAGATTGGTAGCAACTATATTTTAAATATATTTACAAATAACCAAAAAAGTCAAAGTAGAGTTGATAAAACAAATTCCAGCACTTAGATATACCTTAACAGTAGTCCTAGTAACAAATTAAGATGATTTAACGTATTATTGACTCCAAGTTTTGTTGAATTATCTTAAAATTCTAGCCTTTTTTAGGAAGAGGAAAAAATGCACGAGTATTTTTGTACAGGCTGTATCCGTACACCCAGTATCGACGGGTACAGGCGGTATTTTTGCTGGTACTGAACACCTGTTCCGTTCTATTACCGGTATGTTATGGGATGGACAACACTGCTTAGTGCTATGAAACACAACACTCCTACTGTTTTCTGTATCTGTGTCAGACACTCTAAGGACACATGACATGCCGGGGACAAGTGGGGATGCTTATGGGACATGCCACATGACGTGTCCAATAAATTTAATTGTTTTTAAGCAGGGGACACATCGACATTCGACACCTGTATCTCAATTTGGATATAGATAGAAACATCACAAGGATCAATTTATAATATTGAAAGCTTATTTCGTGGCTATTACATTCCAAAAATATGAGAAAAAATGCAAATTATAGAATTATGGACCAAATTAACCCTTGTTCAACGTGTAATACTTAAAAAGGAAACAACACGAATGCAAATATACCTTTACGCTTTAGTTTTGGTTATTTCCGGACTGAAGTGTTTCATATGAATAAGCACTAAATATATATACATATGTGAGTGAAACTTGGTGATGGAAGTCTTCTTTCGTTTCCCGACGGTGAAGTAAGACCAAGCTCATGATCTTATTATCCTAGGTCGGAACAAGTAGATATATATATATATATATATATATATATATATATATAATTTCCGCGTTGTCTTACCTGCCGTGTCCATGTCCATGTCAGTGCCAGTGTTTGTATCCGTGCTTCTTAGCCTTGGTATATTTCAGGTCTTCCAACCTTTGCTGCAGCCAATGGTCACTCCAGAAACTCTACCAATGCATCCAGTGCGGGAGCTGCAAGAACGGTGCCAGCAACAGGCTGAAGGTCTGGAGTACAAAGCTACTCGAAGTGGCAATGTGGCCACTGTAGAAGTTTTCGTTGATGGTATCCAGGTTGGGATTGCTCAGAATCCACAAAAGAAAATGGCGCAGAAGTTAGCCGCCAGGAATGCCCTTGTTGCTTTGAAAGAAAGGGAGACAACTGTAGCTAAGGAGAATGGTAGTGAAGATGGAAAGAAGAAGAATGGCAGCCAAACATTTACAAGACAGACCTTGAATGACATCTGCTTGCGTAGAAATTGGCCAATTCCATTGTACCGGTAAGAAGAATAAATGGAATGAACTTGTCTTTGTTGGTAGTAATGGTAGGTTACATGTTAAACTTCACGGGTTGAATTCTATGAAATTGTTGATTAAGCCATTTTGAACTTGAAATCTATAGGTGTGTGAACGAGGGAGGCCCTGCACATGCGAAAAGGTTTACGTTTGCCGTACGCGTGAATACTGCTGATAGGGGTTGGACAGATGAATGTGTTGGAGAGCCTATGCCAAGCGTCAAGAAAGCCAAGGATTCTGCAGCAGTTCTTCTCTTGGAACTTTTAAATAAATGGTATTCATGAGAGCGTTATAGATCTATATAAAACGAGTGTATGTAGCACACCACCTTCATATTGCATTGGACTTGTCACGCATGGTGATAACTTTGTGGGTGCCATGCCCTGGGTCAAGATGATTATTCAACTTGTGTTTGCATTTGGTGGGAGGCCAATGCCAAGTGTTGAAATCCGACGACTTTTGTAACACTCATGACACCAGCGATAATAAGACTGTGATGGTAGCACTGTTGGTGGAGTTGTATATCCCTCCTGGTCATTGGTTAGTCTAAGCTTCCTCCTACAGTGGGCTTCTGTTTGTCGACCAACTTCAAGTGCCTTGTGCTTTCATAAGACCTTAACCTTCAGCAATGTAAGCAACTCTGTTGCTATCTAGAGTTCTATGTAACTAATGCTAATAAGTGAATTGGGTGAAATATGGTGTGATGTTTAACTGGTTCTAATCAATTTCCGGAAAACTTATTGACTTGATACAAGCCATTGCAAAAAGAGTTGTTCGTGTGAAACCCTGAAATTTATCCTTCCAAATTTGATATGGGAAGACATTTTTGGGTTCTCCTGACCATCTTGAGCACGTCAGACTACATGGCGTTGCTCTTCTAGTCTTTTGTTGTTTCTATGTTTTGGAGCTTCGCATGGATGGGTGGGTTTATAGGAGGTGCTGTGAGGGTCGTGGCCATTCTGCAAAACTCACCAATTTTTTCTAAATATGTGCGACTTGATATTTTGTTACTATATGTGTGAAAAATCAGCAATTTCTTTATAAAGTGAGTCTTTCTTTACAATTTCATCAAGATCATAATGTCGTATCTTTTGCTTTCAAATACAGGGGACCAAAACAAGTCTTTTTTCATTATGCAGTATGAGATGTAAGTAAGATAACTCAGTGATGAGTTTTCGTCTGCGGATAATCAACATGTCCTACTTGAAATGGAAATGAAAATGGTTAAAAAAATTATAGTTCGATTGCGAGAAAACATATTTCAATCCAATCACAAAAATAGCATGAAATATAATCATGGATATATTAAAGAAAAACAAAATCCCTCTTCAGTTTCTGGTTACAAACTTGTTCAAATATCTTTTAGGACTAACTAATGAGAGCTTTAAAGTCAAAAATTAATTATGATTCTTTAGGATAAAATAATTAGAGAAATAAGATCTTCGTACCGGTTTACACGGATTGAAAATTGGAGCACTTAATTTTTTAACCATGTTTTTTAATATATGAACATACATGGTTGAAAAATTAATTGCTCCAATTTTCAATTCGTTTGAATCGATATGAAAATCTTATTTTTCTGATTATTTTATTTTAAGGGTCCATAATTAATTTTTGAATCTAAGGCTCTCGTTAGTTAATCCTAAGAGATATTTGATTTTATGACTTTCTTAGGGCTGATTATCAAGAGCTTTAGAATGAAAAATTAATTATGATTCTTTAGGATAAAATAATCAGAAAAATAAAATTTTCGCACTGGTTCAAACAAATAAAAAATTTGAGCACTTTAACTTTTTTTTTGTTTGGTTTTTGACGGAGGGGTGACAGCAGGTGTTGAGTTGATGAGTTTTTAGAAAGGTGAGGTATTTATACGAAATTTAAAGGTTAAGTGATTACGTGTGATTTGCGTGAAATTTTCCCCGATAAAATACGATAAAATACAGACATCGGCGACGAAACGACGTAGTTTTTGTTATAAAAAACAGAAAAAATCCCGCTCGCGAGTTTCCCTTTCTCCTCCCACTTTCACGATTAAAATACAGAGAAGAGAAGCCAGAGAGAGTGGGGCTCCCACCAACGCCGCCGCAGGCGGCGAGCACCACAACCCAACCCCAGCACTCCTCCACCGACGGCGACCTCCGCCGCCACCGGATTCTGGGCCCTCCGACCGCTGTTACCCCCACTACGAAGGTCTCTCTCTTAGTACCCTTAACTGAGTTGCTGGAAAAAAAAAAAAAAAACCCTAAATAGAGTTGCTAGAAAAAAAAAAACCCCTAATTCGAAAATTAGGGTTTCAAGGAAATTGTAGTGCCGAACTTGTGCATTTGAGTTTTCAACTTTGAATGAAATACTTTAATAGATTTCCTCACTGGCCCCTCCTGTCTCTTGGGCTGTCTGATGCAATGAAAACAAAGACTGCATATTTTTTTGTTTTGATTTGGTTTACATCTGTCTTAAACACAAGTCTGAGGTCTATGGAAAAGATTTTAGGAATGGCAAAATGTTTCCATCGGGTAAAATCATACAACACAAGACTAAGTGTATCTAATGGACCAATTGTCCTGCTTCAATCCAGTTTCAGTTTTTATTAAAGCATGTGAATACTCATTGTGAGCAAAACCAGGAAAAAATCAATGTTCTAAATATCACTAGTGGGGTGGAAAAGGGGCGCCTAGTGCCTAGGCCAAGACTAGTCGGCTGCCTAATCTAGGCGTTGGACCACTGCCTAGCGGGGACTAGTCGGCTTTTAGATACACTTAGTATTGTGTTGTATGAATTTACCCTTGTTGCCCAAACAATAAAATTGAACCTTAGAAACAAGCCCATATGCTGATGTTAGCCCAATATCCTACTTTTTTTTTGGACAACATGATGTGCTCGGTTAATTGCAAATGACGTATCAATTACCGGATATCGTGATTTTAGCGCCGTTATCACCTTTGGTTGATATCCTACCATTGACTCGTTGAGTAATGTCACATCATCACTGTGTGCAAAGCAAGTAGTTTTCCAAAATAGTGAGTAGCGTGGGAGTACATACATGAAAAAGGCAAACTAAAGAGAGTACTTTTCGGGGGGGAGGGATTTTTGGCTTGGAAAAAAATGTATATTAGTGTTGGGGATGTTCTAGATGCCATAGCATAAGAATCTCAATTTGTTTCAGGTCCACACAATACTGGCAGCAAATTTCACAACCTGAAGGCCCACGATGGCTTCATCTACGATTGCATCTAGCTCCTCACCTTTCATCAACAAGGTACATAATTTGCCTCCTATTATCTAATTTTGCCCCAAATATTGTCATGAATGTTTTTGTAATCCCAAACTGATCGCCCTTTGTTTTTCCCCTCCCATCTTAAGGTTCAAAAAGACATGGGTCTCTCTGCTTTCTCTTCGCAACGCTTGTTTTCCTTACACACTGCCAAGAAAAGAAATACCAGGAAAATCACATACGTCATGGCACCACAGCAAACTGAACGCAAGCCTGCCACCTCTGGTTCAGTTGGGTTCTCTTGATTTGTTGTACAATCGATATATTTTCAGGAAGATATCCCATGGTGTATGATGTTTGCAGATGACATTGTCCTCATAGATGAAACCGCTAGAGGTGTTAATACGAAACTAGAAATTTGGAGGGAAGCATTAGAGTCAAAGGGTTTTCGAATAAGTAGGAGTAAAACTGAGTATATGGTGTGCAAGTTTAGTAGTACCAGCAGTGCACACGAAGAAAGAGTGATGATCCAAGACCAAGAGATACCTAAGAGTGATCATTTTAGGTACTTAGGTTCAATCATTAGTAGAGATGGAGAGATTACCAATAATGCGACCCATAGGATCCAAGTGGGGTGGCTCAAGTGCAGGAGCGCTACTAGTGTATTATGTGATAAGAGAGTTCCCATAAAATTGAAGGGAAAATTCTATGGAACTGTCATCAGACCAACGATGCTTTACGGGACAGAATGTTAGCCTATTAAGAAACAACAGATGAACAAGATGAGTGTAGCGGAAATGAGAATGTTGAGGTAAATGTGTGGTAAGACTAGAAGAGACATGATTAGAAATGAAACGGTTCGTGAGATGATAGGTGTAGCATCCATAGAAGAGAAGTTGAGGGAAAATAGGCTAAGGTGGTTTGGGCATGTCTACCGTAGACCAGGAGATGCAGTAGTTAAGAGAGCGGATAGGATAGCTTTGGTAGCAATGCCACGGGAAGGGTAGACCTAAATTGACATTAGATGTTGTGGTGCGCAACGATATGAGTATAGTAAGTTTGTGTGAACAAGTTGCCTTGACAGAGCTCAATGGAGGAAAAGGATTCATGTAGCCGACCCCAAGTGATTGGGACTTAAGGCTCGGTTTGGTTTGATTTGGTTATGGGTTTGCAAATGTCTTGTATTTCCATGGGGGTGTGACTATTCTTAATGATTAGGTCAAGACTGCGATGACGATGACCAAGAAGATCCTCGCTAGGGCTTCCGAGAAACTGATACTGAACCCAAGCGAGAATGTTTGGGTTAATGTGGATGTCTTGATGACTCATGATGTTTGTGGACCTGGCACATTTGGAATCTTCAAAAGAGAGTTTGGCCAGAATGCTAAGGTGCAGAATATGAATTACTTTCCAGTGTTCCATATTTTTGGATCCAATTAGTTATTTTGTTGATTGACAACCGTTATATGGCATTTGAATGAGTATTATTCGAATAATCAATTCCCAAGCTGTTATGTATGGAAATAGTTCATCACCAAACTCAAGGATAAATTACGGGCCAGTACAAAAACTGCCCCTTAATTCCCATTAAGGAGTATGGCCCATTTTTATTTACTTACAAGTCTAGGTAGGAAAATGTGGGCCTCTCCTTGATGGTGCATTTTTAGATTGGGCTGGTTTTCTTGGGAATATGAGCCAATTACCTGGACTATCCCGTAATTTATCCCAAACTCAACGATTTTGAGGTCTACTAGTTTAAACCCTAGAGTGCCAATATAATGAGTCAATAAATTGACACGGCTAGAGAAGAAGTTGATAAATATATTGAGAGTCTTCAACATTTCACATTGGTTTGAGCTTAAGTAGCATATAGATGAAGAAATGGATGGACTTAATGGGGGCTCACAAGTCACAACTAGTTGAATTCATGACATCCATTGAAGTAATGTGTTGTTTTGAACTTTTGGTCACTTTGGAAATTGGTATTAATTTTATGAATCTTATGGAAATAGTTTTTCTAATTGTTAATGTGTTGTTAATAGTTTTTCATGTAGAAATATTTACTACTTACATCCATCCCAACCTTGCCTTGAATTTAGATTTTATGGAGCTAAGAATCTTTTTTTTTTTCTCTCCCCATTTTCATTTATAGTAGCAAAATCAATAATGGTTGTATTGATGGAGCTCTCTTTATGAACGTTGAAGGTGTGGGACCGTGAGAAGATCGTGATCATACCTGACCACTATATATTCACTAATGATGATCGAGCGAATCGGAACATTGATATCTGCAAGGATTTTTCCATGGAACAAAATATTAAGTACTTTTACGATATCAAGGATCTTGGGAATTTCAAGGTCGGAACTTTCGGTCTTTCTTGATGAACTTGTGCTCTACTGTGATATTATGACACTCCTTTCTTGAGCAATGATTTGACAAATTTGTTTAATGATTTTACAGGCTAACCCTAATTATAAAGGTGTATGCCATGTTGCTCTTGCCCAAGAAGGTCATTGCAGGCCTGGAGAGGTCTCTCTCTCTCTCTCTCTCTCTCTCTCTCTCTCTCTCTCTCTCTATATATATATATATATATATATATGTATGTATATACACCCCTTCAAGTAAGGACCTTTAATGCGGACCTCATAGTTCAGAGCCTCACGCTAATAATCGGAGCCATTCAACTTGTTTAAAACATGTTTTTAAGGGTACCTACAAAAAATCAGCTCAAACGAATATCGCTAAGTGCTTGATCCGAACTGTTTTTTATAAAGCTTGACTGGAACTGTTTTATAAAAAACTGTTTAGATCAATCATTTCCCGGTCATATTTTGAGCTAATTTCTCGTAGGTACCCTTAAAATATGTTTTAAACAAGTTGAATCATTGGAAAAATCCAAGTTTGGCATTCTTGTGTCAACATTTATTTTGGACCCCAATTTCAGGTCTTGCTAGGAACAGACTCCCACACGTGTACCGCAGGAGCATTTGGTCAGTTTGCGACTGGAATTGGCAATACTGATGCAGGTTTCATGTTAGGCACCGGAAAGCTTTTACTTAAGGTATGTAGTTGATCTTCTCTGTGCAACATGTTTCAGCAGTTGAGTAGCATTTTTCTTCTCTTTCGCTAATTCTACACGATGAGGAAAATTGCAATTAATATTTACTGTTGCTCTCCAATATAGGGAGTGTTTCTCTATTACTTTTTCCCGGATGGCTTATGGTGTCAGTCTTAGGGTGCTTGTAAAGTAGTGTATGTCTCACACATTCTTTAGCTAAAAATTGTAGGTGAGTACTTTATGAACATGAACCTTGTTGTCTGGAGGAACTTGGATGTAAGCGTTCTCTATAGATTCACTGATAGTGCATAAAACTATTACTCGTGCAATGATGCATCACACGCATGTGCGTGTGAGTGAACTCGGGGGTGCTTGGAGTTGGAGATATGGCTTCTTTACTAATTTGGTTTGGGGATGGAGGTATTCGCTCCCCTTTCTTCAAGAATTAAAGTGAGACTAAAGTTTCAACTCAAATCAAGCAGAAAAATTCATTTGTTTGATGGGATTTCTTCTGACCTTTTCACTATTTCTCTCTCTTTACATGCAGTGGTTGTATTTGGTTAATTTCTAATTCACCTCATATTTGTGTGGGGAACAATAGAATGTTTTTAAGTTCTTTCTATGGGGCCATGGGCATTAGTTCTCCAAATGAGATTGAATTTTCAAGCAGATCATTCAATGTGGGGACTTAAGCTGGTCATATTTTCAAATGCAGCTTTGTTTACATTTTGAATATCTTGTCAAATCCATGCTTCACATTATTTCGTTTCCATTGCGAACTAGTTACTGAAACGACCATAATCAGATGTCTAACACACAAATCTGCAAGCACATAGAGGGCTGATAAACACAGATTTTGCTGCAATTCCTTTGCCACCTTTTCCTCAGTTGTATGAAAGTCCGGAAAGCTTTTACGACCGCAGATGTTTCATATTTCAGGTGCCTCCAACATTAAGATTTGTGATGGATGGTGAAATGCCGGATTATCTGCTTGCTAAGGATTTGATTTTGCAGGTACTTTTTGCAGCATCTTGTGGTGTTTGTTTCTTTTGTATGGTCATAATTTTCTCCGGTTCTAAAAGCATTGTGTTTCTGGGATGAACTTTGTGGGTTATTGGGTTTATCTCGTATTGTAATGAATTGTCAGTGCATCTAGTATTTTTATTTCGATACAATAAGTTTACTGACATTGCAGATTATTGGTGAGATTTCTGTGTCTGGTGCAACTTACAAAGCCATGGAGTTTGTTGGCTCTACTGTGGAGAGTCTAACTGTAAGTGTACTTAAATTTTCCCTTGAAAGTATTTGTTAGTCGCGCTACTTCAATCATGTAACAACTGTTTCATTGATCTGTGCCTCATAGATGGAAGAACGAATTGACTTTATGCAACATGGTTGTTGAAGCTGGGGGAAAGAATGGTGTTGTACCAGCTGATAGTACTACATATAAGTATCTCGAGGTTCATTATCTGCGCCCCCCCCCCCCCCCCCCCCCCCCCCCCCCCCCCCCCGCTCTCACAACATATATCTGCCTAAACGTAGTTTCTTCCCTTGTCTTCCAAAAACTCGTTTTGTATGTGTTCTTTCAAAAATATGGTACCGAGTTTCTTTGTGCAACGTTGTGGTGTTTTGCATTCTCACAAATCAATGAGCACGTATTTGGATTTCAGACTTCAGCATGGCTTGTTTTAGCCAAAAGAGTAGTAGAAATAGTAATTGTAGCCTGAGAAATTGAAGCAGAAAGTGGAGTAGATTTTCAAAGGAATCCAGAAACCTTCAGCTTGAAATTGCAGTGGCATTAGCAAAAGCCTACCTAGCAACAGTGGTGGGTCTCCTTTTTTTATATTCGTCAAAATCCCCAATGATGCCTCTCATCATCAAAACACAACTTCCCTCCCGAAAAGAAACCAGATTGGTTAGTCTGCCGATGTATTTGCTCCCTTCGCAATTGACCAAAATTTGATTCTTGGGGTCGGATCACAAAAATTTATTGCTTGTAAATGCTCTAGTCTTAGCGTGATTGTCTTGCCTTTAAGAGTATCCGCATCAGCCTCACCAAATTTTGGACCAAATTAATCCTCAAAAACCGCTTTTCTACTTTAGCTAGTCACTTTTTCAAAATTACACAGAATTAGACTCTAGTCTCTATTCTAACTGCACTATATTAAACTATTCATTTTTCTACTTCTACTTTTTGAAACTATTTATGTTTGGGCAAGAAAACCTTAATTTTTATTTTTATTTTTGCTGGACCCATTTCGTGTCCTACAAAGATGATTCGAGCCGCAAGTCATTCTTAAAATATTTTGTTATGAGTTCCTTAAAAAAAATTAGCTCAATCCAATATCGATAGGGTTGTTTCAGAATTCGTAGAGTGTTTCAGAATTCGCAAGGCACCCTACGAATTTTGAAATAGCCCTTATTAGTATTGGATTGAGCAAATTTTTTTCAAGAACCCATAAAAAATATTTTTAAAATGACTTACTATTTGAATCATTTTTGTAAGACCCATAATGTATCCTGCAAAACTGAAAAAATCATCAATTTTTTATCCGGCATCAAGCCTATCTTCTTCGAGAAAAGGGTTAAAGTCACAGTTAAAACAATAAACCATTAAATAAAGGGTGAATAGTGCCTCGTGGGATGAGGCGATGAACTGTAGCAAAGTTACCCAATCTTTAGAATAAAGAGCAAACAACCCAGTCTAATGCAGCTCCACTTTTTTTGTTTTGCTCGTTACTTCAGTTTTGAAGGTAGAGTAGCAATCCTGATGAGGATGCTCTAACTGGACAAAAAAAAAAAAAAAAAGTTAGTTGAGATTTGCGTAAGCAACGGTAATTTAATATCCACTCTCATGAAAAAAGAATTGAAAACTGACTGCATATTGGCTCTTATTTTCCCAGCCAACGAGGAAAATGCATTTTTTCGCTGGTTGGCATTAATTACTGGGCAGGAATAGTTTTACCTCACTAGCTTCCATTGTCTGGACTAGATTGTTATGGTCTTTTGGTTTGTGCAGGATAAGAAGCACGCCTTATGAAGCAGTTTACAGTGATGATCAAGCCAGGTACACTATGCCAAATTTTGACTTTACCGGTAGTATTACCGGCATTAAATAAATGCCGCTAAAAGACACTCTTAGCGGCATTAGTAAGACTGCCGGGAATAATTACCCTAAAATGGCAGTTTTCCTAATACTGCTGTTTTTAGTGACTTTTACCAGCGGTTTTTAAATTACCGCCGGGAAAAGTAGAATATATGATTGTTTTTAATACCAGCAGTTTATTTCCGCCGATTATAATAAAACCGATCCCGTATAATATAAATAATATTATTTATCCTATTTAACCCAAAATGCGGGTTAGCCCAGTTGGTCGCACGCGTGCGTGTTATGCGTAGGTTCCGGGTTCGATTCACAGGGAAAGTGAAAAAAAAATTACTGCCCATTTTATTGCTAGCGGTAATATTTCCGGTGGTTTTGTAATGCTGTTTTTAGTATTACCAGCGGTTTGTTACTACCGTTTTTGTTTTTCCGACAATTGCTTCACCGGCTGTTTTTTTACTATTACCGGCGGTTTTTGGACTATTTCCAGTTGTTTTCTAATGTCGCTAAAGGTAAAATTTGGCGTAGTGGTAGTATCCTTTTTCCTTATTCCATTTGTCTGGTGCCAAAAATCTACTTACCCTGCTCTTCACCAAATACTATGCCTCCTGTCTTTATGTTCAGACTTGTGCAACGAAAGTACATTGCCTAATTGTATCATCGATCCTCCTTACAATATAGAGCAGTTTGTATTTTGCTGTCGTTGGCCTTGAAGCTGTTCAGAACTCGAGCATCAGCATTAATGTGGATAAATTTGATGTTAATTCTCAACACATCTGAATGGTTGATTTTGAAGGAGGAATACCATATTTTATAATGCAAATAAATGACCTACCATTCTTGGCAAGACCTCTGACGGTCACATCTCATGAAATATGAAGGTCTAATATCATAATATTCATGAGATATTATAACCTTATCAAACTAAACAAAATATTTATGAGAATCAGGTGTGAATGGCCTGGTGTCATTTCTTGGTGCTTGTTTTATGAAAATAACCTTCATATGCAACCTGTTCTTTTCTTAATCATTTAGTTAATCTTTCTCCTTGATATATACATATTGCCAAAGGTTAGGTTTGTCTCCAATCCTCCTCCGCCCATACCCCCAATGATTGGGGACTACATGGGTTTGTTATTGTTGTTTCTTTGATCCTCCTTTTAGAGAAATATAGCTCATGTGAAAGTTGAATGCTTGTTACTTGGTGAATTTGTAAGAACTGGATTTGTACGAACTGATGGAATTTCTTTTCTCAAACCTATAAGGAGAAGATCTGGCAACGCCAACTGCTAGTTTGGCATCAGTTGTGTCTGCTGAAGTGATTCCTGTTTCCATTCAATTTAGTTCTGCCACTGTGCTTGTGGCAAAGTTCACTTTAACCCTGATGTCTTACAAATTTGGGGAATGGGGACAATCTGGACGGAATTCATTCTATTCTGGTTATTAGTTGCTAGGTGGTTCTTAATACAAATGTCGATTGGATGACTTCTGTTGTATCATTGCCACTCCTTCAAGAGACTTCCCTCTGCTTCATCATACCCTGAAAAACATCTATTTCTAAATCAGTGATTAGGACAGTGGTTCCTTTCCAAATTCCTTTGCAACCCAGCAAGCTTATTGACGTTAGCAACCTCCATCAAATTCGCTTGCTCTGAAACCTTAGCTCCATAACATAGTCCAAGAAAAATACGTCTAATCATAAAAGCATCTGTCAGGTGTGTTTAACTAAAGATGCAAATAAAAAATGCCAATCATGCTATTATGCTCTGCCTTTTCAAGACTTTTGTAATGTTACTTTTCTTGTTGTTTTGCTTTGGAAGGTGACATATACTGATGGGTGAATATTTTTTTGGCTTCTAGATTTCTTTCACAGTATAGATTTGACGTCTCAAAACTGGAGCCTCTAGTTGCAAAGGTGAGTTAGAATTGATAAATGGACCTCTAGTTTCTTAGAGAAAATAAGGGAGGGAGGAAGGAAAGAAGCCATTAAGCGTTCCCTTTGACTTTCCTTTTCATCTATTTAAAGCAAGCGACAGCAGCAAAACCTTGGTATATAGATTGGTTTCTATTGTATGGAGTTGCAGTTTAAAATTGGTTTCTGCATATTCGGCGAGTAATACATTCGGAAAATTTTGCACCCTCATTCTCCTGGCAATCGAGCTTTGGCAAGGGAGTGCAAGGGTGTGAAAATCGATAGAGTCTACATTGGATCCTGTACTGGAGGAAAACCTGAAGATTTTCTTGCCGCAGCCAAAGTTTTCCTAGCTTCAGTAAGACATCACATATCTACATGTTCCTTTTTTGGCATCGTCTTCAGAGTTTTCCTTGTTCTATGCTGAACCAAGCATCTCGACATCTCTTCACTTCTCCAATAATCACTGTACTCTTATTGAGACAGAGACTTGTTTTGTGATGAATTTTTGGAGCTTGTTTTCTGCAGATTTCCCCCTTAAAAAACAATCCTTTTTTTTTTTTAAAGGGTGGATATGTAAAACTATTTCTGCTGAAAACGTGAACAAATCAGAAAAGGATGATTTTGTCCTTTCATTTTCACAAACAGCGACTGAAAAGTGTTCTGGAAAACTGTTTTGGTGAAGGCAACAGACAGTCTTGAATTTGTCTGACTATTTGTTTTTTTTTTTTCGGGTAAGGTCTGACTATTTGTTTTGTGTGTGTGTGTGTGTCACAATTCTAAGCAGAATAGTTTCTTCTAAGCCAATTGGGATTTGGGAAGAACATCTAGCAAACCAATGTAGCAGTGTATATGACGTGCATTTGTGGGCACCATATGCCCTTTTTGTAACTTCGGGGTCTTGTTGCATTGTGTATTTTGCGGGAGTTGTCTAGAAACTAGGGGTGAGCATGGTCCGGATTGGTTCGGTTTCATACTAAACCAATAACCAATCAATACTTACGGATTATGAATTTGGAGAACCAAACCAACCCACAAAAGGCATAAAACCAAACCAATTCAAACCATTTAAATATGGTTCGGTTTCGGTTTTAAACCATGGTTTGCTTTGAACTAAGTTATTATCTTCAAAAAATATTTAAAATACTTAACATTATGAAGATAAATTAAAAAAATACATATATTTAAACCAATTCCATTCAAATTATTAAAACACACTAATATTAACCAACTAATTAAGAGTAGGAAACCAAAAATTGCCTCAAGTCTTAAACTAAGAAAATAAAATGCTGGTAAGTCACTTAAATGAACCAACTAAGAATACCAACTACTAAACATCTTAAGATAGTTTAACCAAATAAAAGGCCAAAAATAATTTCTTAAACTATTGAATTGAAATGAGGTAGCAAAAAGACAATAATAGCAGCATGGTAAAAACCAACTTGTGATATCACTGTACATCAAGGTTCATATTATTATCTTGGCAGTAAAGGAAAATTAAATATTGCAGTGAATTTAATGGAATCAATAAATTAATAAAGTAGTTGACAAAAAGCTCCCATATTTATTGGGTGAATCATAATTAATTTATATATATATATATATATATATATATATGTGTGTGTGTGTGTGTGTTTGTGTGTATGTATGTATTATACGGTTTGGATCGGTTTGGAACCATAACCGTAAACGTGAATCCATAAACCAAACCATATAACGCGGTTTCTAATTTTTTTAAACCATGACCAAACCATACTACTAAAAATCCAAACCAAACCGTCCGGTTTGGATTGGTTTGGACTAGATTCGCGGTTTAACGGATTTTTTGCTCACCCCTACTAGAAACAATCCTAACCTCCAGCACCCCGGATGGATGTGATCTACGGTGGCATATATACATATGTTTTTATGTTTCTTAGTACCATTTTCCATTTTGGGGTATATGGAGAAGTCTCTTGTCTTTTATCAGTTTATGTGTTCGATGGTATAAATAAGTTGAGACTGGGAATCATGTCAACATCATAAAAACAACTAAAATGAACCGGCTGTAAGTTGGATAACATGACAATCTATCTTTGGAAAGACTCAAATTTTCTATGATGCCCCAATGTGGTATTGGGGCATGATGCCCCCATTTAATATGGGCCTTTAGATCAAGTTTTGGATGAATCTAAGCCGTTGGATCGAAACCACTTCTAAAAAGTTGATGGTTTTGCTCTTTTTTTCAGAAAAAAACGTGATTACACTTACTATGAATACTGATTCTACTTACCATAGTTTATGCTGACACTTACCACAAAATATTGTATACTTACCGTAATAAAAGACTATACTTCAACGTTTTTTCCCTTTCTCTCTCTAACTTGTTCTCTAGGTAGCCGGTTTTTGGCGGGAAAATTATTTTTTTGGCGGAAAATGTACCTTTTTTGCAAGTATTTTTTAAATTATTGAAAATTTACAAGTTCAAATCATTTTTTGTGTAATAGACTATCAAATATTGGGTGAAAATATAATTTTAATTTAATAATATTTAATTTGTAAACAAATCTTTTTTAACAAATTTTCGAAACTAAATATTTAAGCCAAAAAATTGCCTTGATTTTAGATTCATGTTGTTAATATATTTTATTAAATTATTTTTAATTAAAAACTATTTTACAAATATTATTGAGAAAATATTTATTCATTTATTATTTTGAATAACTTACAATTAATGTTGTTAATATATAGCATTAAATTTTTACTTTGTGTGTATATATTTCTTATAACAAATTTTTAAAAATAATAAATATAAACCATACAATTGTAATAGTCTCCTAATTATATTTAAATAATTTATTTAAAATGATGTATGCAATCATTTAACATGATATTGTAAGAATTAGTAGTTATAATTGACATTTGACTATTCAATTAGTGGTAGGGTGACGATTAATCTCTATAATCGACTATAATAGTTAGAATCATTTGACTGGAAGCTTAATTGATCGATCATATTCAATAAATGATGATATAGTGGTGATTGAGTATTAATATATTTGGATAAAATGAATTGGTTTAATAGTGATCAATGTTATTAGTAGAAGTAGTAGTCAATAGTAGTCTTAGTTGCAATCAACATGTGATTGATACAATTGGCTAATGTAAGAGTAACCACTAACTATTGATCTCTAATGACCCATTCAATAAATTATTTAGTTTCATTAATCATTAAGGTATTAAGCTACAAGTAATACAAATTAAGTAGAACTACATCACATTTATTGTGGTAGTTACCTTATTAACTACCCTCATTATGGTGCATTAGTTATGTTACATAAATACGTACCTACAAGTCATTAATGTCATACTTACCACAAAATCAAGCTATTTATACCACGCCATCTGGTTTTTGTTACCATTACAATATTCGGTTCTTCATGGTACATATGTACATACCACAATTCTTTCTTGCACTTACCTTTTGAAAAGGATTGACTTACTTTCAAATATGATTCACTATAGTAGCCAGAGTCCTTGGCCAATTGTTTTAACGCTATAGTGATTGTTGAGCATTAATACAATTGGCTAAAATGAATTGGTTAATGTAAGTTAATAGTGGTCATGTCAGTAGTAAATGTATTAGTTAACAGTAGTGTTGGTTGTGATCAATGAGTGAATGCTATAATTGGCTAATGTAAGAGTAATGACTAACTATTGATTCCTAATGTTCATTCAAAAAATTATTTAGTTTTATTAACCATCAAGGTATTATACTTTAATTGCGAGGTAATACAAATTAAGTAGAACTAAGTGACATTAAATTTATTGTGGTAGTTACCTTTTTAACGATCCTTATTATGATACATTAGTTACGTTATATAAATGGGTACCTACCCGTCATTAATGTCGTATTTATCATAGAATAAGGCTATACATACCACAATACCTGATCAATGTTACCACCATGACATTCAGTTGTAACTTCATGATGTAAACATCTCACGGTTTATGCTAGTATATACTTACCTTTTGAAATGATACACTTACTAAATATTCAGATTTTTTTCCCAACCTCTTAGGTGCAACGAGTTTGAAGTCTTACTTACCATACTTACCATATTATAAGGTCACGCTTACCACAAAACATGATCAAACTTACCAATTAGTAACAATTACTTACCAATATAAATTGGAAAAATATACTGTGGTTTTGGATAGTATATGCCTCTAGTTAATTATATCAACATTTCGAAGAGTAGTATCTCTATTTTGAAATAATAAAATTTCGGCTATTATCTCTTGATGCGATCATGCTACGATTTTTGCTACTACTTACCATTCTAAAAGGATCTACTGACTACATACTTAGACATTTTTGGCAACTTCTTAGGTGCAATAAGTATGGAGTTTTGCTTACCTTCCACACATATTGCCATTACATGGAGTTTTGCTTACCTACCATACATATTGGCATTAATGGTACTAAATTTCTCTCTACCTACCTTAAACTCTTCAACCTTATCCATTCGGAACTACCAACTAACTCTTCAA
Organism: Rhododendron mucronatum var. ripense; assembly: GCA_019656295.1. Classification (NCBI taxonomy): domain Eukaryota; kingdom Viridiplantae; phylum Streptophyta; class Magnoliopsida; order Ericales; family Ericaceae; genus Rhododendron; species Rhododendron mucronatum. Next base: position 89,595 of record BPLT01000047.1, read on the forward strand.
CCATGTCCTTCAACCTTATCAACCTTATCCATTAAGTATGTCCAGTTTGAAGTCAATACATCCATGGTAAGTATGTTCATTAATATGGTAAGTAGCTTCAGTTGCCAAGAATTTCTTCCTAAGTCTGTGTAAAGTATGTCTAGTTTCAAGTAAATACATATAGTATTTGCGGTAAGTATGTTCATTGACATGGTAAGTACCAACATTGATCAAACAAAAAAAGCCAGTAAAGCATGAAATCTATTAACAAAAAGAGCCACCAAAGCTAGCAAAAAGGATCAAGTCACAATTGGTGCAATCTACATGACCCAGATTACCAACAAGGTGGGTGCAATTTACATTCATCAACAATACAACAAAATTAGCCACAATGTCATTAGTTTTTTCTTCCAATGTCGGGATATTTCTGTTGAGTTTTCCAGATTTCACAATCAGCTGACACACCATCAAAACCTACGAAGGCATAACATTTATCAAATCAAAGAGGAGCCACCAATGTATCACATTTATCAACATTGACAAAATAATAAGAGCCACCAAACATCTACTAGTAATAGTGGTTACATGACCTAGATAAGTAAAATGTTCGCAATGGCTGCAATTTGAATGAGTCAGATTAACAAAAAAGTGGCTGCAATTTACATCCGAAATAATACACACATCTATCATTGTTTATCCTCCGTGAACCATACAACAAAATAGCGCCATTAGTTTTTCCTTCCAGTGTTTGAATATTTTAGTTGAACCATCCGAATAAGATCTTGCCATGGCATATCAAAACTAGCATCATCAAAATGATACTTCTGTCCTCATCAACTAACTGCAAAAGTATTCCTTGCCGTGGCGGTAATGCGACCATTATTTTCTTCCTAAAATTGCGACTCTTATTCGTTGGTGGGGTCTATGTGGATGACCTGCCAAAATTGCACCAGAAACAACATTAGATTTGCAGTGCAAAAAAGAAAAAGAGTATTCATTAGTTTTTCCTTTCTTTCATAGCAAAGAAGTGAACTCGAGACACCGAGCAAAGCAATTTGGTCATCTACAGATATTATATCAGTTCAATTCATTATTTCATTTCCAACCACTTCTGTGTGGAAGTAAACTTCTTGACTGACTTCATATTGAAAAAAAATTCTGCCAGGAAAACCTGAACATGCATAATTGAAATTTTAGAACTACCAAGGGCATTTGTTTAGGCTCTGTTTGGAAATTTAGAACATCCATCATTATTTAATCTAGCAAACAAAAAAAGATTGGTCAGTCTCACAAGGCAGATGTTTGCTACAAAACCTAAACAACTAAACGAAGTGGTTCCAACTCATTTTTGCATATTGGAAGTTAACAAAATAAACATCTCCAACATTGCTATATGGCAAATCAAGACACACCTCACGGAGCAGAATCAACTAATTTTTTTGGCTTAATAGAATGAAAATCCATTACCTAATCAACAAAACTTCGGAACAGAAAATTAATTAAGACAAAAAACGAAATCCCCAATTTCACCTCAACATGGAACCCTAATTTTTTGTGGTCCGAACAAGTTTGAGTGTGGAAATTGAAGTTGAGGAGGAGCATAATATATATATATATATAGAGAGAGAGAGAGAGAAAGAGAGAGAGAGAGAGACCCCTTGGTGGTGGCCGGTGGTGGGGTTTGGCGTCGGTGAACAGTTGCGCCCGGGGGAGGAGATCTTCGAAAGGTGTTGCGCTGGTGGTTGCTGGCGTTGGAGTTGAGACGCTTCCAGCGGTGGTGATGGGGCTATCGTTCCTCCTTTCTCTCCTTTTGGACGTTAGGTCTGGACTGCGAAATATGAAACGTGAGTTTCAGTTTTTTTTTTCCAACCGGTACAAGAGGTTAACAGGAGAGAGAAGATGACTCAATCAATGGTTGTTATTAAATTAGAAGATCCAACGGCTCATGACAATTGGGGGCATGATGCCCCAAAACCACTCTGGGGCATCACAGCCGGACGCGGAAAGACTTTCTCTGTGGAAACATAATTGTACTTCTTCTCTCTGGTGATTTACATAACTGTACCATGTTCCAGAACGTGTGTCCCAATATGTAAGTTGCTTGGTGTCGGATCGCTTTTCTCACATCTCTCCTAAAACCAATTGGTGATAGAAAGGGTTTCAATTAAGTCTTTTATGGCATTCGACTCGCATCCACAAGTATGTTTTTAGAGCGGTCACAGGGAGTGGCATTATGTAACCAAATCCATGGGAGCACTCCGGGCCCAACACTAGGGTACTAGTGTTCTGGTAAGCTAAACACAACTAGAAAATTAAATCTTTCCACCAGTTCAAACGGATTGAAATTTGAAATACTTAATTTTTTAACCATATTTTTTAATATATAAACTGTTTAAAGAGGTTGAAAAATTAAGTGTTCCAAATTTCAATTTGTTTGAATCGGTGGAAAGATTTTAATTTTCTGATCATTTTATCCTAAATGGTCATAATTAAATTTTGACTCTATAGCTCTCGTTGATTAGGCCTAATAGATAGTTGATTCTATGACTTTCTTAGGGCTAATCAACGAGAGTCTTAGAGTCAAAATTTAATTATGACCATTTAAGATAAAATGATCATAAAACTAAAATCTTTCCACCGGTTCAAACATATTGAAATTTGGAACACTTAATTTTTTAAAATGTAATACATAATTAATTTAGGGACTACACAAGGGCAAAAAGGTCATTTGATAGCTTTTTATATCATCCACTCTTCCTTATACCCCCTATTAATCCTCCATTCAAATCAAGTATTATTTAATTCCCCTTCTCTTATACTTCATCCAAACAACCAACTATTTAATCCCCTCCGTAAATATCACATCAATGTTAGTCATCTTATATTAACTAATACTCCCAACTATTTTATCCTCCTCATTAACTAATACCTCCAATTTTTCCCTCACATCCTAACTGGCCCTTAATACTATTTGGGCTAAACTCATTTTTGTATGTTTTTTTTTATCAGACATTTTTGTATGTTTGCTACCATGCATATTCTTTTCATTTATTTTCTTCCCTATCGATGTCCGTTAGTTTTCCTGGGAGGCAATCTTTCATTGATGGTGATGAGGGCACGGGACATCACGTTGTGCTTCATTGATTAACTTGCTTATAAATGAGTTTTGCCTTAAAAAAGCTTATAAATGACTGAGTTTTGCCTTAAAAAATATATGTAGTATTTTTTTAAATTCCTTTGTTCCATTTTTTTTATATGGTTCTATATTCCTCAATTTTTTATTTCTAACTAACAATCTCTTTCAAAGTTTCAAATTGATTTATGCCGCGGTGTTCATATTTGAGGAACAATAATTTTACAATCACACACAAACACTTTCACACACTCACAAAGAAAGTGGACTCCACAAACAGTGCACAGATTCAGTGTGGGAGGGCCTACTTTCTTTGTGAGCGTAAGTATTTGCGTGTGTAGACACACTACTCTGAACTATCCGGATTAGTTTAATTTCGGTCTTTTGATTCCCCAATGATGATTAAGGTCAAGAACGTTCCGAGGTCGATGGCATGTTTGAGCTTTGAGTGTTTCAAGCCCATTCAAGCCCCATTTCAAAACCTTCGAGCCAGAACCAAATGGCCCCAACAAAACCCTACTTGCTTACGCCAGTGCTGTCATGGCGTGCGCCTGAAAACTGCCACGTGTCAGTCATCGACCGTGTAGACACCCCATTCTGGACTGTCCGGATTAGTCCTCTTACTTTCTTTATTGACCCGATGATGATAAACAGTCGAGAACAGTTCATGAGTCGATGGAAGGTCTTGAGCTTTGGGCGTTGGACCCTTCTCTTTCAAACCATTTCAAGCCTCTTCAAACCTTTCAAATCCCGAGCCAAATGAGCCTCAGCAAAACCATACCTTGCTTACGCCACCTCATCCTTGGCGTGCGCCAGGTATTTGCCACGTGTCGGCCATCGACCGTTGACTGAGTTTGACCTGGCGCACGGCAGGTCAGAGGTGGCGTACGGAGGGTCAAGACCGGTCAAATCATCGCTTTTACAACACGCGCCCGAGACTTTTGTGGCTCCCCAAGTACAGGGAACAATGCCCCTGATGATTATATTCGTCTGGCCGTCCCCCTCTCTCTCCTACACACCCCATCAAGGCAAGTCCCATGCATTTAATGCATGGAGGCTCCCTCCTCTCCTCAACCAGCCAAACAGGCCTTAGCCTAACTGATCTCAGTCACTCTCCCCACCATAAATACCCCCCTTGCATTCATTTGCAAGGGGTTAGCCACATTCAAGAAGCCTAAGCTTTACCTCTTCTCTCTCTTGTTCTCTCTTTTCCATTGAAAGAGTAAGAGTGAGAGGGGTATTTCACACAGCACTCCACTGTCCAGTCTCTGCAAAGCCTCCATCTTCAACCCCCAAGGCTCAAACCATCCTTCCATCCCTTGCACCGAAGGTATACCACCTTTGCGTGACTTTCTGTTTTCAACCCCTGAGGGGAACCAGAAGGGTTCTGGCTAGTAACTGATACTAGTCCAGGCCCCTTTCTGGTAAAATAAATCAATCGTGGGAGCTAATACATGGCGCACGCCAGCTCCTCTTAGCCGTACGCCACTCTTGGCTGTACGTGCACAGCTGGCGTGGGGATCATGTAGGGCTCATTTATTGCTCATTCTCTTTATGTCATCACCTTATAGCATGCTAAAAACCAGTCTATTGCTTTCTGTATTTTAGAACTGTTCAAATATAGCTTTAAATACTTGTACTATTTCTTGCACCAAAGGCCTCTGGGGTACTTCTGGTCTTGTTCCAGAACCCAGATGATGTAAAGCCAAACACTGGTCAACATACCAACCTGGCGTACGGCTCCCACAGAGTGGCGTACGGCACGTTTGTTGAAGACCAGTGCCTGGCCCTTATATCACAGCTCAATCTTGGCCTCTTGTTCCTCCCCACTCTGTTTATGGGGTCTGTCTTGCTATTTTCCTGGCTACTCGCCATTCCTTATGTCTGTACATATGTATAATCCATATTGTAAACTGCGTGGTTTGCCCTGGGTGTGCACTGGTCCCTTCCAGAGCCCAGAGGATTGAGAGTAGGAGCTGTAAGAAATTGGCGTGGTAGTGTACGCCAGCCTGAAGGTGGCGTGCGCAGGGTGTGCTGGCGTGTCTTGGCTTGGCCATGGCGTGCCAGCATGTCGCCTGCTCACGCACCCGACGGGCAGCGTACATCATCCCGATGAATTTCTGGCAATGCTTGTTCTCAATCTATGTTCTTACATTTAATTCAATTCAAGCAAGCAAATCATCATCCATAAACATTTTTGTCATATAAACTGCAACGTATTACAGTTTTAGTCCCTATTAACTGTTCCCCCGCCCTAACTGGCTGAAAATGATCAAATGAGAGAAAAATGCAAACGTTTTAATAAAATGCCCGAGTAGAGACCGATCTCCGGATTGGGCGAGAGGGGTGCCATAAAACCCTTCCCCTCTCGTAAACTGGCTCCCGAACCTCAGATATCGAAGGTGACGACGGACCAGTCTACGCCTTTTCAAATCAAATCAAACACATTTTTTTAAATCAAAGCAAAACGTAGCAAACGTTCTCGAGTTCGGTTCCTTGGGTGTTCTTCCGCTAAAACCCGAGTGGCGACTCTGAATCGAAGCGTTTCGCCGCGCTATTTTCCAAAAAGGCCGCTCCCCAAACAATATCCATTCCGAAACCAAAATCGGGCAATTTTTCGGGGCGTGTGCCCACAGTGGCGACTCTGCTGGGGACCATTGCATTGATTAATATTTAGGCATTAATACATAAATGAACAAATCGTCGAAAGTCTGTCAAAACAGTATGCTCCGCGCTGCTGAAGAACGGAATGGTAACGTAACAGGATCTCAGCATCCGACCAATCTGAACTGGGGCTTTGTTATTGTTCACTTGTGTAGTCTTGTCTAAATATTGATTAATAAAAGTGAGCCAAGCTTCAAAAGGCATTTCCGAAATTTTGCATTTCTCTCTCATTCAGTCATACTTTGGCGTTCTTCATTTGCATCGATGTTGGATCAACCCCGTTGAGGTGTTTTGGGTAACCGGCACAGTTTACTGGAGCCCGGGGTCCTCGAATGCCCAACAACCTTGGACGATGATGAGTCGTAATACCGTTCGACCATTGCTTTGCTGCACGCATTGCAGTGGGAGGTATACCGCGGCTCTAGTCAGAGGAACCCCTTTCAGCCAAAACCAGCCTCGTCATGCGTACAAAGCACTAGAACCTTTCAACCTAAGACAGGAACCTACAGGGTAGGATTACTTGCATCTAACCCCCATAAACTGTCTATGTGTTACTGCTTTCCTTATCGCATGCCTGTACATACATACATCCCGTTTTGCGTAGGAGCATGTTAGGGCGGCTTTTAGGTCTGTCTCGAGTTCGTCTCGTGATTGTTAGGACCCTGCCATGGACCAATGAAAAGTCGTGCATCTCGATGTTGCACGTTATCAATTTCCAAAATCCTTGGGTCAGCGAGACTTTGGGAAATCAGGACTGTTTAAGTCTCTTGTCTAAACCAGATCGAAGTTTCAAACAGAAAACTAGGAACAAATGGAGAGAATGCCGTGATACTTACACCATCCATGTTAAAGTGCTAATCACTTACACCATCAAGGCTGCTTACGCCACTTCGGTTCCGGTATCACGTCATCTACACCGAGTTGTTCCGACCTCCAAAGTTGAAACTTCGAGAATGGAGTAGTCAAAGGTTTAGACTATTTTGACATCTCTTAGTGATAGTCGATTCAATCAAGGATACACCATCGAAAAGAAATCCGAGGATTCTGGCAGCATCCGAACGTCATGAGACAAACTCGTTTCTAGAGTCTAGGAGGACACTGACGATAATGACATGCGCATTGCATTTCTTCGAATTCTTTCAAAATCTTGTTGCAGGAACGCCACTGAGTTCTCATTTACTTTGCTGTCCAAAGCTCTAGGTCATCACCTTCATCGATCATCAATCCAAAATGGCATCACAAACAGATATGGCTGAACTGAAGAGGGTTGTAGAGGAACTAAGTCACAAAATGGACAAACAAATGATCATGGTCCAGGGGCTAGTTGACCTCTTTACCACCATAGCCCCGCAGCCGGATATGGGGCTAATCAAGGAATCCTCTCAAACCTGCCACACTCCTGCCGGCGGAAAGTGCTCGAATGATATGTTCAAAGACTCGGCTGAGTTTCATGAAGTAAGGACTCACCCGAAGGAGAATGCTGGATCATTGTTCAGAGCCAATGCCGAAAGGGAGGATATGGGCAACAAGGCAATCAATCCTAAAGGCAAAAGAGTGCATCGTGTGGAAGGTGCAGTGTTGTGCAACTACAAAGCGAGCAAAGGTTCCACTCTGAATCCTCAATCCGGTTGTCGGAACCCACCAAGGACCTTCTCCCGCTTCTCCACACCTTTGTCCTCGGTATACGAGAAACTACTCGAAGCTGGCTTCCTCAAGCCCCTCCTTCCAACTCCTTCACCTCGAACGTTCCCGGCATCTTACGATTCAAGTGCCTATTGTGCTTTCCATCAAATGCCTGGCCATCTCACTGATGCCTGCTACCGCCTTCGACATGCCATTCAAGATCTCATCGACAATGGCATCATTCCAGCTCCACTCCCATCAAAGCCCGATGTCATTTCCAAACCCGTGCCTCAACATGTTAGTCAGATATCTACCAGCTCCACTCAAATCAACCCTATCTCCACCATATTCAATCAATCCAAACCAATCGTATCTCCCCCATCCGAACCCGAGGTTAACCTAATGGCCATAGGTGCAGTCAAGGTCCACACTGCCAGCACCTGGGTTGACAGTGATGAGGAGCCTGCAAAGGAGGAGTTCAAGAGGAAGCTTGATCAATCAAAGGAGAAGACGGACATGCTGTGGTCCTGTAGTCATGAGGACTTTGGGGCTGTTGTTCAAGGAGTTCCTTCAAGTGTGTCGGATTGAAGGAGCTGAAGAATCTGAAGTGCTGTTGCTTGGGCCTGTCATCCTCTAACTCCCACCTCTCTGCAAGGAAGTCAAGGGTAACTATAAAAGTTGCATTTTCAAATCGCGTCTATTTTGCATTGACACTTTCGAGTCTGAGTCTGACACAGTGTCTGTTAAGTCGTCTAAGTCTAGCTCTGAGTTGGAGTTTGTGTCTCTTGGCCCTCCATGTCGTAGCTTCTATCCTCAACTCGAGTCTTTTTGTTGTACTTGGCAACCCCGAGGGTTTTATGATATGCATTATCCTGCTTCTAAGTACTTTGCTGGCTTTTGAATAAATTGTGTCGACCCTGACGACGAAGGGATAGATTTCGATGGGAACCTCCCCAAGGAAATGTGTTCCCTCGCCGAAAGGGAAGACGAAAGGCATGCTCAGCCTCTAAAAGAAGAAGTAATCTCTAATAAATTTGAAAGATGAGGTAGACCCCCTGAAGCTTCAAACTAGTTCAATGTTGTCCCCAGAAAGGCATTGCTCCCGTTCAGACTTGTTCAAAGAATTCAACAACATCTTGGCATGGTTTCACAAAGACACACTTGGCCTCGATCATGAGATAAAGAAGCATTGAATTCCCTGCTACCGGATGCCCAAATCAGAAAGCGAAAGCTCAGCAGCCTCTAGGCCTTGTACCATGTTCAAAATAGTAACGACAACATTCTACCAAATGCACATTAAAAAGGTGCAAAGGTGGCCTAGAGCAAGGCATTTCAAACCGGAGCAGTCAGGACCTTTTCACTATCAAAGCCATTTCATCTGGGGCTCCAGCCAAAGCTCATCGACCTTAATGGCAACGAATTCAACCTGGCGTACGGCTCCCACAGAGTGGCGTACGGCACGTTTGTTGAAGACCAGTGCCTGGCCCTTATATCACAGCTCAATCTTGGCCTCTTGTTCCTCCCCACTCTGTTTATGGGGTCTGTCTTGCTATTTTCCTGGCTACTCGCCATTCCTTATGTCTGTACATATGTATAATCCATATTGTAAACTGCGTGGTTTGCCCTAGGTGTGCACTGGTCCCTTCCAGAGCCCAGAAGATTGAGAGTAGGAGCTGTAAGAAATTGGCGTGGTAGTGTACGCCAGCCTGAAGGTGGCGTGCGCAGGGTGTGCTGGCGTGTCTTGGCTTGGCCATGGCGTGCCAGCATGTCGCCTGCTCACGCACCCGACGGGCAGCGTACATCATCCCGATGAATTTCTGGCAATGCTTGTTCTCAATCCATGTTCTTACATTTAATTCAATTCAAGCAAGCAAATCATCATCTATAAACATTTTTGTCATATAAACTACAACGTATTACAGTTTTAGTCCCTATTAACTGTTCCCCCGCCCTAACTGGCTGAAAATGATCAAATGAGAGAAAAATGCAAACGTTTTAATAAAATGCCCGAGTAGAGACCGATCTCCGGATTGGGCGAGAGGGGTGCCATAAAACCCTTCCCCTCTCATAAACTGGCTCCCGAACCTCAGATATCGAAGGTGACGACGGACCGGTCTACGCCTTTTCAAATCAAATCAAACACATTTTTTTAAATCAAAGCAAAACGTAGCAAACGTTCTCGAGTTTGGTTCCTTGGGTGTTCTTCCGCTAAAACCCGAGTGGCGACTCTGAATCGAAGCGTTTCGCCGCGCTATTTTCCAAAAAGGCTGCTCCCCAAACAATATCCATTCCGAAACCAAAATCGGGCGATTTTTCGGGGCGTGTGCCCACAGACCGTTGACCCAGTTATCACTGGCGCACGCAGGTCAAATCTTGGCATACGCCGGTCAAAGCCAGTCAAATCATCACTTTTCTGTCACGTGCTTGAGACTTTGTGACCGCCCCAGTACAGTGAACAGCCCCCTGATGATTGTTTTTTGCAGGGACGTCCCCTTCTCTCTCTTACACACCTCATCACCTAGTCCCATGCATTAAATGCATGGGAGACTCCTCTCCCTAACCTAACCTAACCAACCCTTAACCCCAGATGACTGCTCTCTTTCATTTGCAAGAGGTTAGCCAACTTAAAGAGTTCAACCCCTCTCTTTTCCTCTCTTGCTCTCCCTCTCTTCTCATTGAAAGAGGAAGTAAAAGGGCCACTGCCACACACCCCACATTGTCATCATCCAACCTCTACCTCTCCAAACCAAAACTCAAGTCATCCATTCATCCAAAAACCAAAGGTATATCACCTTTGTGGTTCTTTCTGTTTTCGACCCCTAAGGGGAACCAATGAGGTACAGGCTAGTAATCAATACTAGCATTAGCCTTAAACTGGTAAAATATAACAATCGTGTGAGATGAACAATGGCGCATGTCAGTACTATCATGCCGTACGCCAGTCATGGCAGTATGTGCACTACTGACGTGGGGATCATTGATCATCCATTTTCTTGTTTGTACTTTCTGTCATCACTTTATGGCATGCTAATAACCAGTTTTATAGCTTTTTGTATCCTAGAACTATTTAGCTAGTATTCAATATTTGTTTTTTGCTTGTTTTAGAGGGCCTCTGGGATCCTTCTGGTCATGTTCCAGAGGTCAGATGATACAAAGCCAAGCACTGGATTAAAGGAACTACTGGCGTACGGTCCTTTGAGACTGGCGTACGGTTGTCTTGCCAAGATCCAGTGGCTGGCCCTTGTATCTTGCCTTGGTTTTGACCTCTTTTTATGTCCCCACACTGTTTTTATGGGGGTGTTCTGTTTGTTCTTTTATGACTCACAGCCATTGTATTTGCCTGTACATATATAGTTGCTGATTTTATCGACTGCGTGGTTTGTCATGGGTGTGCGCTGGTCCTTTCCAGAGCGCAGAGGGTTGCAAACAAAGACTGTGAGACCAGATAAGTGAAGTACGCCAGTTTTGTAGTGGCGTGCGCAGGTCATATCAGCATGCAGTGGCTCAGTCAGTGCATACTGATGTGATACCTACTTACATCTCTTCAGGGCAGCGTACTCCAACTTATGCAGACTACCCTGAGTGCTTGTTCTCAATCTATATTCATTTATTGTTTCAAGCAAATCATCTCCATAAGCACTCCTATCACACAGTTGCAACTTGTTACAGTCTTAATCCCCCTTTAACTGCTCCCCCGCCCCAACTGGCTAAAGAATGATTAGTGAGAGAAAAACGCAAACATTTTATAAAATGTCCGAGTAGAGACCGATCTCCGGATTGGGCGAGAGGGGTGCAATAAAACCCTTCTTCTCTCGTAACCTGGCTCTCAAACCTTAGATATCGAAGGTGACAACGGACTGGTCTACGCCTTTTCAAAAATCAAACAAACATAGCAAGCGTTTTCGAGTTCGGTTCCTTGGGTGCTCCACCGCTAAAACCCGAGTGGCGACTCTGAATCGAAGCGTTTTACCACGCTTTTCAAAGAGGGCCGCACTCAAAGTTTTCATAAAATTCCCGGTGCGCGTGCCCACAGTGTGTAGTCGTAACATTATGTTGTTTGAGGAATTTTGATGAATGATAGTTGTTGGGTCGGAAAAAATTTGCACGCGCATAATGGGCCTAAAAAGGCCCAATAAATTGAGCGAAGGTGACTGTCGAATCTCTCTTGTTCAATTAAAAAAACTGGAGAGGGATCCGAATAAACAAAAGCATTTCTCTCTCTCTCTCTCTCTCTCTCTCTCTCTCTCTCTCTCTTCGTCATCGTCCCTCCTACGGCAATGTCTACGACACCGATCGGATCAACGGAAGAAGAAGGAGAAGAAGAGACAAGGAATGCTGTGAAATTTGGGAGTCCCGAGGCGTTAGAATATGTACGGAAGCTAACGGATGTGGGAGCAATGACGCGGCTACTCCACGAGTGCATTGCCTACCAAAGAGCACTAGATGTTGACCTGGAGAACATCCTCTCCCACCGCAGCGATCTCGACAAACAGCTCTCCAACCTCCAGAAATCCGCCGACGTCCTCGAGATTGTCAAGGCCGATTCAGACTACATGCTCTCCAATGTCCGATCCACTTGTGATCTTGCCGATCAGGTCAGCGGCAAGGTCCGTGAGCTCGATCTCGCCCAATCTCGTGTCAACGACACCCTCCTCCGCATAGACGCCATTGTCGACAGGGCCAATTGCCTTGACGGCGTCAAGAAAGCCCTTGACTCCGAAGACTTCGAGTCCGCCGCCAATTATGTCCAAACTTTCCTTCAAATTGATGCCAAGTACAACAAGGATTCCGATGATCAGAGGGAGCAGCTCTTGGCTTCCAAGAAGCATCTAGAAGGCGTTGTCCGGAAAAGATTATCAGCGGCTGTGGATCAGCGTGACCATCCCTCAATTCTCTGTTTTATCAGATTATTCCCCCCTCTCGGCCTCGAGGAAGAAGGGCTGCAAGTCTACGTAACCTATTTGAAGAAAGTCATTGCCTTGAGATCCAGGCTCGAGTTTGAGCAATTGCTGGAACTCATGGAACAACAACAACAACAACAATCCTCCTCTGTAGCAGCAGCAGCAAATCAGCAGCAGGTAAACTTCGTTGCTTGTTTGACCAACTTATTCAAAGATATTGTCTTGGCAATCGAAGAAAATGGCCAGATTTTGCGGAGTCTATGCGGAGAGGAAGCTATCGTTTATGCAATATGTGAACTTCAAGAAGAATGCGATTCTAGGGGTTCTTTAGTTTTGAAAAAGTACATGGATCATAGGAAATTAGCTAAATTAACCTCGGAGATAAACTCTTATAAGAGTAGTAATAATTTGCTCTCTGCTGGAGTTGAAGGGCCTGACCCTAGAGAGATTGAGTTGTACTTGGAAGAAATATTGTCCCTTACACAACTGGGTGAAGATTACACCGAGTACATGATCTCAAAGATCAGGGGTTTGAGTTCAGTCGATCCCGAGTTGGGTCCAAGAGCCACAAAAGCCTTTAGGAGCGGAAATTTCAGCAAGGTTGCTCAAGAAATTACTGGGTATTATGTGATATTAGAGGGATTCTTTATGGTGGAAAATGTGAGGAAGGCTATCAACATTGACGAGCATGTACCTGACAGCCTCACCACTTCAATGGTGGATGATGTCTTCTATGTTTTGCAAAGTTGCTGTAGGAGGTCTATGTCTACTTCAAACATTAACTCTGTCATTGCAGTACTTAGTAGTGCAGTGAGCTTGTTGGGCAGCGAGTATAATGAAGCACTGCAGCATAAAATGAGGGAGACCAACCTTGGGGCAAAGCTATTTTTGGGTGGCGTGGGCGTGCAAAAGATTGGAACAGAAGTTGCTACGGCTCTGAATAATATGGATATTAGTAGTGAGTATGCACTAAAATTGCGACAGGAGATTGAAGAGCAATGTGCAGAGGTGCGTGAGCTTCTTTCTTTCATTTTGTTCACTTTCTCATTTGCTTTCATTTTAAATCTTGCCCTAAGGTCGACTTTTGAAGTGCTGTTATTGCTTGCAAGGAAGAAATAAAGATAGTTACTCACTAAATAGTAAATACTGAGTTTACTTATCAAAAAATGGAAATACACAACTGTGATGGCTCAACTTGGTTTTGGTAGTCCTTGAACTGAACAATGGTATATGCAATGGTACGAATACCTCACAATCTAATGTAGAGCTACTAAGGTGTGTTCCACTAAGGGTCCTTACAATCTAATGTAGAGCGACTAAGCCGTGTTCCACTTAGGGTCCTTAAAAAATAAGTACTGATTTGCAAATTTCAAGCTTAAAAATAATAGGTTTATTGAAATAAAAAAAATATGCAATATGGATCCTGCAAAAAAATTTAAAAAATATTTTCATAAACCCATTATTTTTAAGCTTGAAAATAGGTCCTTATTTTTTAAGTACTTATTTGGCTTAGCGGGATGTGACCTAAATACATTCACCTGATGTTGACTACAATATACCAATGGATTTATAATAGACCAACCTTCATATTCCAACTATACTGAGATATTCTATTCAAGTGTTTGGTTGATTAGTAGGTGCCATTGCAAAATATGGTGCAACTCTAGAGCATATGGTGTTCTGTTCAAGCAAACTATTATGGATTTTGTCTATTTAACTCTCAAAGAGTTATGGATTTCAACACAATTCGGGACTGAAGCTCCGATAGGAAAATTCCAAAAATAAAAATTAAATTGGAGGACACAAGATGTTAGAACATGTCCAAATTGTAATTGTATTTGTTTGTTATATTCTTGTTGTTGAGGAAGAACCATTAAAATTCCAAAAATTAGGCTCTAATTAGAGTAGAAGTACCATATTTGCGTTCATTCACATACGTCATTACATCATTTGAGTTTGTCCTTAAATCATTCATAAAAGTGATTCAACATGAAGTGTTGCATCAGTCGCATTTGTCATCTTGATCTTTCAAGTATCTTCTATCACATAGAGAAACTTCCTAAAATGTCCCTGAAGTGCCTATGGAGCTCTAAGCGTATCCTCTCAAGCATGTTTTGGAGTGTCCAAATGAGGGGGGGGGGGGGGAAACAGCAAAAACAGGGTTTCATTTGAGTGTTGGACACGCGCCCGGAGAGTGTTTGTCCTGAGAGTGTCAGTGTTTGACACTTAAATCAGGCATTGTGTTTGATGTTGGATGGAATGGCAATCTGGTTTAGTCTTCCTTGTCGGCTCTGCACAGGAAATGTTCATGTTGTTTCATAAAATAGCTTGTCTGGGCAAGAGCCTGTAATCTTTCTTGAATGCCATTCAGCATTTCCCAAGTAGGTGACACTGATTTTCTAGCTTGCTTACTTTATGATTTTTATGTCTCTCCCATAAAGTTTTAACAGGATGTACTTCTGAGGTGATTTTATGATGCCTTTTTAGCAAGTTATATTGTATCATCAGAGGTTATTTACATAAGACATTTCCCTCTCAGACATCTATTATGTGCTTTTTCTTCCTTTTTTCTTTTTTCTTTTTTCTTCTCTCTTTATTTTTTTTTCAGTATTTTTTTTGGATACATATTCTTGATAGAGTATCTTGTGATGAAGATCCTTAAAAGTATTCTTAGAGTTCATACTTTTTGCTCTGTGCATGTAATATGGTAGTTGCAACTTTTGCTCACTGAAGAATATATTCTCTATGTTGGTTTTCAATATGGTGTTCTTTTCTTGCAGGGTGGCTCTACTAGTATTTATGTTGGTCGCTTGAACTGTCTGGGCTAAAAAAAATTTACAACTTTTTTTATACATACAAATTTGATTTTTCTTTAGATACTCCTAAGAATGGGTAGTTGCACATCGATTGGTCTATTGTCCACATTTGGCCACTCATACAGAGCCATTGTAAATAAAAGTCCAATTAAATATTAACTGACTAAATAGTATAGTCCAACAATTGAGCTTATTTTTTGCCTAGATTTCTTATGTGGGGTGACATTCTTAATTGTTTGTTGAATGAATGGTTTTGTTTTTTTCAGGTGTTTCCTGCACCAGCAGATAGAGAGAGGGTGAAGTCCTGTTTGTCTGAATTGGGCGAGATGAGCAACGGCTTCAAAAAAGGCTTGAATGTTGGAATGGAGCAAGTTGTAGCGACTGTGACACCTAGGATCCGTTCAGTCTTAGACAGTGTGGCAACAATCAGTTACGAGCTGTCTGAGGCTGAATATGCGGACAATGAGGTGAACGACCCATGGGTCCAGAGACTTCTTCATTCAGTTGAGTCTAATGTAGCATGGTTCCAGCCACTAATGACTGCAAATAATTATGATTCATTTGTTCATCTTGTCATTGACTTCATTGTGAAGAGGCTTGAAGTGATCATGATGCAAAAGAGGTTCAGTCAGCTTGGCGGTCTCCAGCTTGACAGAGATGCCAGAGCTCTAGTGAGCCATTTCTCAAGCATGACGCAGAGGACTGTTCGAGACAAGTTCGCTCGCCTCACCCAGATGGCAACTATCTTGAACTTAGAAAAGGTTTCTGAGATTCTGGATTTCTGGGGTGAGAATTCTGGACCCATGACATGGAGACTTACTCCTGCTGAGGTTCGGAGAGTGTTGGGTCTGAGGGTTGATTTTAAACCTGAAGTGATTGCTGCTCTTAAGTTGTAATCCTTATCTGTATAGTACCTTGAATATTGTTTCTACCTTTTTACCTACTACTTTATTTACCTTGAATTTACTTTGTTAATCTTACATCGGGGGGAGGCAGATCAACAAAAGTGGAAAATTTACCCATAACGAGCTTTTCTGAATTCTACTTTCGGCTCATTTGTGCTACTTTGTAACCATATACATCCGTTCATCATTTCGGTTGTGTACACTTGGAGCCTGCTTGAGTTACACTTTTATTACTTTTCCCCATTCTATATAATCAAATGTAGGGGTGCCTTGAGAGTTTAATCCTGATCTCAAATGGGTAAGTGCTAAGAAGCACGGACATATCTACCGGCCTCACGTATCCGTGTCCAACATGTGTCGGTCACGGACACGACACGACACTCTCTGGACACGTATTGAACATGCCTAAATACTTGTCCAATATTTTTTTTTTATTTCTTTTATTTGGACACATTGTGGATACTCTAGGACATGTTGGCGACACTCATGGAACTTGCTAAGGGCTCATTGAAATGTCTCCGGCGTGTCCATGTCCTAATTTTCGGATAAATGACGTGTCCGCGTGTCTATGCCTGTCGTGTCCATATCCCGTATCCGTGCTTCTTAGGGTAAGTGGAAAGGCTGCAAATAGCTGAATATCTCTCGGATTGCTTTGCTCTGATGTGCCATTAGACAAGTGATTAAGGACCCAGTGGACCTATTTTGAGTATGTCTTTGTAAAGGTCACGGTGCATTCATGCGTTTATCAGCTTTGATGGTTGTGGGTTTAATTCTTGGCTTTTCCAGCTGATTTTGCTGTGTTGTGCAGAGTTGAATCAGGCTTGGATAATGCAATATCTCAAACCCGAGTTTTCAATGGCCCGTTTTTAAGCATGGGCTGGTATGTCTAATATTTCAAGTTACAGTTTGTGTTGCTTTTTCTGCAGTACATGGGGGACTTCAAATTACTGACGCATTCCTTCGGATAGGATAATAGGTATTTGTTTTTTGCACATTTGTTCATGTGATCTCTTTCTGAATCATGAACTTTTATCTTTGTAATGGAGGAATCTTATTCATTTTTCACAAATTGAAGAGAATCCTATTAATTTGTATTTATCATAAGGTAAGCAATTTTTTGGTTTTCCTCTAGGATGAATTTGCACAGGGAAGTGAGGTTGTGGGGGTCGTATTGGTTAGTTGATGCCTCTTAATTTATGTTATCAAATACCAATTTTTTGATGAATATCTTAGAACAATACTTAAGGTAGTGGAAAACTCAAAGAGATGAATTGTTTTGAAAGTTCGTGCTTCAGTTTTGTTTTTTTTGGGTAATTACTTCGGTTAATTATTTATTACCTAAAAGAACATAGTAAGCATATCCAGGGAACTAATATGGGTGATGCCCTAGGGTGCTTGGGTTTGTTCTTTATGGAATGATATTATGATTCGTATTTTCTGCCCAAAATGGATTTGTTTTGATATGCATCATGCACCAAGTTTTACGCATACGAACATGCGATGAGATATTTCAAAATTGCAGTACCCAAGGCATCAAGGAACACACTAAAAGCATATTTTGTGTATATATTGATGATAGGTCATCTTTGTTCAAATGTAATGACTTCTTAAAATTCAACAATACTCCCATAGTTCATAAAGTAAGCATCATTTATCATTTGCATTGCAGATACATTCATAGTAAATGAAACAATAAGCCTTAATACGTATATCAGAAACTTGGTCAATCAATTTATATGTTATGCATTTATACATCATTCAAAGAAGAGGATTAATAGGTATAGCCTTTTAGTATGTCGTTGAGAAGGCCAATCAAAAAAAAAAGTACGTCGTTGAGAAGCTTTGGATAAGATTGTCAAAACTCATACTTTTGCTAAGCCTTTTGTTAAAAGTAACATAGGTGAGGGTTTATTTACCTCCTAGGTCCTGCAATGGAACATTTTGGCCCTAGCGTTGCTCAAGCTTCAGAAAAGTCCACTTTCCACCCGAGTCCCTGCCATTGTAAATAATGATCTACGGACTTGGCCTTTTTCTAGTTTACTTGGGAGCTCCCTTTTCATCCAAACTCCAGAGCCATGTTAGTTTGTTCTCTATCTGGAATGCCTCCTGTACGTGGAATGCCTTGAGGGTTCATCAACCTGCTGCTTCTTGGCAAAAGTTAATTTGGTTCCCTGAGTGTAAATAGCCAGACAGATCATTATCTAGTTCATGTTCTGCACCTTCTCTCTTTGACTTTCATAATTAGATTGCAGAATTACTTCAAACATTCAGTGGAGGTCCGCAGGGTAATGATGGATCCTGCATGTGATTTGTCGTTAATGTAGTCTTTGGGATTTTTTTTTTTTTTTTGTGTGTTTGTGGAATATGGAGACTGAGGTTAGTTTGAGTATAAACTTAGTGTTTTAGAATGGAAATGGATCCTCTTCAGTAACTGCCCCCCTTATAGTTGTTGGAGCTCTCTCACACTCTGAGAAAATTGTTGAATTGTCTGGTATATTATTTCAGAGATTCCAGGCCCTTTTAGAATTTTAGCCCGTACCATGGACCCCTCAGAGAAAAACATAGGTCAAGTGAGATCTAGTTGCAGAAAAATGAAGTTAGAAGAGAGGACACTACCTGTAACAAATAAGTTTGCAATATTAACTGGGATATTGTTTGTCTCAGCAAAAGAGATGGTGGGTTGGGTATTAGAAAGGCTAAAAATAGCAATGTTGCTCTTATTGCTAAACTTGGTTGGAAGATGCACACCAATAGGGATATCTTCTATTGGTACAGCCGTTGGAATGAGGTACCTTGCGAACATTTCTTTCAAGATTTGGCCCATGACTACAGATGCTTCTTGATAAGAAAAAGTAGTCTTAAATCCAAGAGTTTTGGAAACAAGGGATAAAGTGGATGGTTGGGAAAGGGAATGATATTTCCCTCTAGAATGACTAGTGGCGTGGAAACTCCTATTCCTTCTTTGTGCTAATTTTGAAGACACACTGACATGGTCAGGTAATATCCATGTACTGGGAGTGGCTTTGGAAGATTAAATTATCTCAGAAGATTTTGGGCTTCCTTTAGTTCACTCTTCATTTTAAGACCTTGACTAACCAAGTATTAGAGGTATGACTTCAGATACCAAGTGTCCTAGATGGAAGCTTACTGCTGATGATAATCTCCATCTCTTTAGATATCGCCCGTACAATGTTGATGTCCAGACTAGTTTGATTAATATGTAGGTTCTGGATGAAGCAACTCAAGAATCTTGAGAGGAATGGATCAATGATCACGTCCGGTCTCAAGAATACTTCAGTGGAGGGATCCCAAATCCCTTGGAATACCATATTTTATCATTCTTTTTTCTTCCAAGATTTGCTAGGAACTATGAGTTACGGATTACTAACATGATCATATTGAATATACAGCTGAGTTAACGAGGAGAAATTTTGGAAGCATTACCTAAGATGGCAGTTAGTAGAAGAGCAGTTAGACTAATAATGGAATTTTGCTCAGCTTGGAAAGCTCAAGCTGAACATGTTCTAGAATGAGAAAGCCTTTAGGAATGGGAAAGGCTTTCGGATGACGGGCTATTATGCTAGACTACAAGACTGCACCCGAATTGAAGCTGAATTGTGGGCGATTTTTATCTCTCACAATAAGAAGAAAAAGGGAGGAAAATGTGAGGAAAAACTATTCCCAAAACCTGAAGTTGTTATTTTCTTCTTTTTATCTCTCCAAACCAAACAATAGAAAGGAAAATTTGTTACTTTTCCTTTCCTTTCTTTAAGTTCCAAACCAAGCCGGCTTGACAGAGATCATAAGCCTGGGCACTTCCAAGTTGAAGTGGAGACCCATTTTAAAGTTGCCATCAAGCTCCTAACCAAAGAGATAGCAAGCCACTCTCAGGGTGCATGTCTGGATCCGGTTCCGTAGCAAATCAAGGACCGAACCGTTACGGTTCAAAGAAATTGAGGATCATGCCCAGACAAAATCCTACGGCCTAACCAAACCAATCCAGGAATCACGGTTTGGTTCCAGTTCAAATCACGGTTCCACCCCTAACTTGTACTACGAAAGACAACTTCTAGTGACTATTGCTCTGATATGTAAAACTTTTAAAACCTTGCGATAATTTTCACCGGAATAGATAATTCGAAGGAAGGTAATCTTGTCATTTGACTCATTTCCCAATGTACCAACACTTGAATGAGTGAGAATAATACAGACACAAAGATGTACTATCTCACGTTTTTGCTGATTGCCTTTAGTTTCAATGGTCCCAAGATTTTAAGTTTTAGAACTAATAAGATATAAGTACACTCATATATTCACCCAATAGTAAATCTATGGACATACGTATGTACATATTGCACATATATATAGATGAACAATCATGTTTGGATAATCTACAGTTCCATACCAAAAACCATGGAATGAATCATATGTAACGGTTCATAATTTTTTGAAATCGGGACCGGACCATTAATCCACGGATCCGGACCAAAATATACAGTTTGGTTCTATTCGAACCGATTTAGCGGTTCTTTTGGATTTGCTGTAGTCCCAAGCCACTCCACTCCACTACCCTCACAGAAACTTGATCATTGATTGTAGAGCTCTATGGAGAGATGTGATCGTGCCAAGGGTTACACTCTATGTGAGGGAAACCAAGTAGCAGATAACCTAGCAAATATGGGACCGCACTGCCGATGGTGTCACTAGTTATGCCGCAAGCCTATAGGAGCCCCTTCTAGCTGCAGATACCGCTAGAACCAAGTTTTGAGAGGTTTTAGTTTTGTTTTTATGTTGTCAGTCTATTTCCCACTAGTCAGTTGGAGCCTGAGGCTCTCCAGCATTTTTGTTTTTCTTATATTGGTTCTCAGCAAGTTTGGGAAACCTCTTTGGTGTCTTTGGTCATTATGCCGCACCAAACACCAATATGGCTTTGGTTAACTCAGCGCCTGATGATTTTCAAATATTTTCAGTCATAGCTTTCCGGGGGTAATGGATTCATCAAAACAAAGCTACTTTTGATGGTATTAGGAGTTATGCTCATGATACCAATGCTCTTATTCTTTAAGTGATCGAGTCCATTCAGGTGGCTTTGAGAGTCATTTATAGTTGTCTTGGTCCTTTGCGTTGGGAGGTTGGTGTCCTTCCTTCTAGCTGGGTTAACAGGATTCGAAGGCTAAGTGATCATTTGGATGAAGAGGGTCAGATGCTCCTGGTGGTTATTGATGGAGCTTGGGACAGAGATACAAGAAGAGCTGGGGAGGGTTTTGTGATTAAGAGTCCAACAGGGAGGTGTTGCACCAGCAGTTTAATAGTTTATTTGATTCGTCAGCTTTGCATTTCGAGTATTTGCTTGTGTGGAAACTTTCACATGATGTTGTGATCCATTTTCTCAGTGTTAATGTTTCCACCGATTGTTTAACGATGATTCATTATTTGAATCGGAAGCAAACATCCGAATGGCAACTTACTCAGCTTTTTGCTGAATTAACTTCTATTTCTAGTCTTTTCAATTGTGTTTGTATGTGTAAAGTTAATCGTGAACTCGGGCAAGATGCTCACGCTCTTGCCACACGGCTAGGGTGCATGTCTAGTCGTGGTTTTTATTTCTCTTGTTTCTTTAAGGGGGGCGCTATTTGCAGCCCACTTCTTGCTACCCACAGCCGATTAAAATTTTTACCAATTATGGACAAAAATGCCCTCGTACAGTTTGACCATTATATCCCTAAGACCTCATGTTATTTGACCATTTTACCCCCTAAGAATATTACATACAACCACATACTCTCCCTCTGATTTCCCTGATTTTTCCTCCCATTTGAAGAATGACGTCTCTTCCCTCCCCATTCAAACTCCTCCATTTTCATCCCTACCCAGCTCCCATCACCCACCAGCAACCAACCTTGCCTATCTTCCTCCCATCATTTTCCTCCTAAATTGTCAATGGAAACCTCGATTGTTTCCCCTCCCTCCATAGCTAAAAAAGAAATAGTTGACCCATTAATACACTACGATTTGGAGTTGAAAAATTACACAACGGAAGTTGAGAAACAAGTTAATAACATAGATGTTGTAGTGACAGAGCAAAAACCACTTCTGCAAGAGGTAAGCCCGCCCTCCATTTCAATTTCAGTTCTAGCCCGACACAGTCGGACACACAATGCCGAAACTTTACTAACTTTTCAGACTCTAATGTCTGAATTATGTACAATTATTTGGATATTAATATCCGAATATTGTCAACATTTTCGGACTCTTATATCTGAATTTGGTGCCAGTTTTCAGATGTTAATTTCCGAATGAAACTACAGAGAATCTTGCGCTTACCTAGTTTGTCTTTAGGTGTTACAGGGTGATACTTCAACACTTGGTAGTTATGTAGGGCCATCGACTGTATCTACTTCCATTCGTCCTCCATACGATTATTGGAAAGGCCACAAAATCCGATGAAGGAGAAGAACAAGGAAAGCATTTTTCGGAGAAGGTTCCTCAACCAAAAGTTACTGGAGAGGCCATAAAAACCGACAACGGCGACCACTTTGCAACGGTACATTTATGACCGAATTCCCCCATCCCGCCTATTGCAAGGAATTGGTATATACATCACTACTCATCCGCGGATGGATGGGATACACAATATTCAAACAAGATCAAAGAGTTTAAAAGCATAGTGGAGAAAGATGTGGCAACGACGGACATAATTGAACTAGACTAGGTTGGCTGGAAGGACTTTTATGTAAAATTTTAATTCCTAGAATCTTATTGTAAAATATGAAATTTATGCAAACCCATTCACGGGTAGTGTTTTATGTTTGTCTAGAGTATTGCCTGTCTGTATGACACTCGTCATTTAAATTTTCACATACAAGTATTGTCTAGCAAATTATTTGTGCCTAGAAAAGTATCAAGAGTGATTCAAACCATAAAATTTACGTTCTGGTGCCTTACTTAGCATTCATATTTTCACAGTATCCAATTATCATAAATATGCTAATAGTCATCCGCAATAAAATAAAAGTCATTCCACCACGGAAGGTAGTCCATAAATCATGGTCATAAAGTGTCCAAAATAAATACAACTCCATAAAGTCATAAAAATAAGTCATAGGACACCAAGTCTCAAGTACGGTCATGGCGCCGACAACTAGTGTAACCACTTTGTTGCAGTATGAAGAAATAATATGAGAAAGTACAAACAACCCTGAACATCTGACCCTCACAAGTAACCTCTCATTTGCCTCCGCTATTGACCATTTCTTCAAATTACGTCTGTGCCAGTGCAGTTTCAACAACGGTCACTCCCTACCCCTCCAAATATCAACAGCAACATGGTTCCTAAAATCCATTAACAAAGTCCAGTCTTGTGGACCATCAGCATGTGGCTCATCCTCTTTTACCTCCGAATGCATCTCAACCTTTGCATCTTTCTCTACCTAAGCATATTGCTCAACCACCACATCCTCCTCACCCCCAACCTCTTGCCTCTGCCATCCTTTCCCTCGTCCTCGTCTTCGGCCTTGTTTCCTTTCCAAAGCTAAAACTTGTTCAGCCTTCCTCTTCCTTGCAGAAACCGGTCAAACATTAAAATCTGGATGAGGCAATAAATTTCAAATATCAAAATTCCAATAGGGGGCGAACAATCAGACTTTAATATCTGAAATTGTGGAAAACAATCGGACTCTAATGTTCAATTAAATTTGAAATACACAAAATAGCAGTACAACAATCCAAGTGTGTATTGACAATTCCAAATACACGAAATAGCTGAACCTCAAGAACAAAATGCCCATCGACAAGAGTGTACTCCATAAATGGTTCAACACAAATATTAAAACTTCTATGAAGTAGAACTTCTTCTTTTTTTGCAACTTAAATTAAATTCTACAACTTCACATTCTTCATATACAAGTAGCAATTGTGTGGTCTTACAACATGACACGTCAGGACGGCCCTACAATTTTGAGTACCCAGTGCCAATTACGAGCTTACTACTACGCTGTACAATACTTAATATGAAGATGAATTTCTATCATGTTGTACATGCTAAAATATGCAACAATCAAAGTTGGTGGCTCCTTTTCCCGAAATGAAGTTACGGGTTTCTGAAAGTCTGTTGTGTTGCACTAATGAAGGTGTGCTTCTCTTGGTTTTAGTATACCAAGTTACCAATTGACTACATTAACAACCTTTGGTGACTCGGTTCAGAAGAACATAGCCAATTGGACTTTGGTATCAAAACCGAAGGTAATTAATTATTTATGAAAAAGGTTTTCTTCGCATTTGTGTTAATGGTACTATTTTTAGGAGTGTAATCATAACAAACTTTTCACTAGGTTATTGTGTTACAAATTGGAAGTGTTTCAACGTATCATGACATTGTGCGTTATAATTGTGAAGCCATATCGCGTCTCTATAAGCATAATAAAAGTGATACAACTAGTGTGTTGAGCACTGTTCATACATATTGCATCTTATAGATTTATTAATATGTGTACAGATTACAGAGCTCATCGATTTGGCTTGCTTTTACATTTAGACATTCAAAACTTGGTTGAAAGAAAAGCTACAGCTCTAGTTACAACCAAGGGGTGCGAATCGAAATAGAAGGGACTAATTGGACTATAATGTCCGAATGGGGTATAAAGATTTGGATATTAAAATCCGAATGAGACAATAAATTTTAGATATTAAATTCTGAATGACCTAACAATTCAACTTTTATAATATTCAACTAGGGAGCCATTCGGAAATTAAAATCCGAAGGAGGCAATAAATTTCAGATATTAAAATCCGAATAGGGGGCAAACAATCATCTATCTGAAATTGTGAAAAACAAAGAGTCCGATTAAATTTTATACAAAATAGTGTACTATGGGTTTCTCGGGAAAAAAACCAAAAATCAAACGAAAAAAAAAACCTGCGTAATAGCAATATTCAAAATTTTACCGATGTTCCACTTCGAAATCGTTGGTGATGCCGGCGTGATGTGCTTTCTTCTCACACCTCCTTTGCCTCAAAGTTGCGCTACTGTCGTGGTGTGGTGGGAATGGTGTTATGGTAGGGATTGTATAGAAGAAGAAATGGGGAAGAGAGAGAGAGAGAGAGAGAGACGAGAGAGACAAACGGCGTGGGGAGAGAAAGAGAGAGACGGGGTAGAGTGGGCGTGCGTGGGTGGCGGTAATGGTGGGTGGGTGGGTGGCGGCGCTGTGGGGTGGGGAAGCGGAGAGCTGTAGCAGAACGAGGGAAAAGAGAGAAAAGGAATGGACGAGGAAGAGAATGACTGAGGTGTTGGGGTTGGATTGTATGTATAATGTATACAAGGGCAAAAATGGGAGTTCATGGATTTTATTTTGGCTGCAAGTAGCAAATTCTCATAAGTGGGTGGTTTGTAGGTAGCAATTGGCTGCGCGTAGCAGAAACTACGCTGCGAATAGCGGTGGCCTTGTTTAATTATGCTATTGTGTTACATATGAAAAGAAAAAGGAATATGATGTCTTGTGACAGCGCTGATTCAAAATAGGCACAATAATGTAGCTGTAGTTTTCTCCCCTATTTTTCCATCCAAGACTGCAATTAAAATGATAATCAGTTCCCAGATACAAAACCTTTTTTGAAGCAAAAAGAAAATACTGCATTGATCTACTGTAATCCTACACATTATTCATTGAGAAGAGCTCATTTTCACTGTTAGTATCAACAATTTACAAACCTGGACACCAGCAATACATGATAACAACAGCAAAGGTAAAGGTTCATCTTCAAGAAAGGGAAAAACAAAAGGTCAAGGTTAAACTGTGAACTTCCGACTCTGGTGCAGCCAATCACTTAAAATCCAAAATAGCAGTGATGAGCTGATAGACTGCCTCCGTAAAAACTCAATGCACTTAGTGCATAAACATACTAAAATGTCACTGCTTGTTCGACTTCTCCTTGTTGCCTGGAAAAGCCTCCATGTTAGTGATGCAAAACACATAATGTAGAGTTCTAATTTCCAGAATGATAATTTAACTCACCAAAGATATTTGATTTCAACGGCAACCTGATTGAGGATCCCTTCACTTTTATATCTCTAAGTTGCCTGCTTTTACTCGGTTTTTCTACTCTTGCAAGAGTGCTGCTACTTTCACCTGTAAGAAGATCGACCCCTTTCTTCACCTTTTCGTGATAAACAGCTGGTGGGGCAAGCCTCAACTGAGGCATGTTTTCTATCTTGATCAATCTCTGGTCTTTCTGAAGATTAGTCAAGATGTCGAACTGTAGCACCCAGTTCAAGTCTAATGAGTTAGCAATCTAAGAAAAGTGCACTGAATACGAAAAAAGATAACGACTCAGCAAAATTACCCTTGAAATTTGTTGATATCCATATGGATTCTCAAATGAATCACTTTCATGTGGGTACAGAGAAGTAGTTCCATGAGATTGCTGAGGTCTTGATCGGGACTTGCTCACTAACCCATTATCTGTAAGCAGTGTCTTATTTCTAGACCTCTGACCTTTCTTCTTAGGCATACAAACAGGGCATCCAGCTGAGCCCCCATGTGACATCTCATTTTCCTGAAGTTCACACTGGAGATGGGTTGCATGACCACAATTGAAAATCCGAATGCTAGAGCTGGAAGAGTTCTTGGTGAGAAGGCAATTGCACAGACAACATAGAAGACTACGGGGAGAGTAACCATGAGAAGCCCCCCTTTTGAGTAAGCTCATGGTATAAAACGTATCATCCTCAATCAATGATTTAGCAGTGTCCTAATATAGCAAGAGGAAGTCAGTACAGAAATTACAGAATCAGACTCAAATTTGGTAAAATTGATGAGTTGCTTTCCAATCGATCTTTTTGTATGTGAAATAAAAGTCAAATGTAAAATTTCCAGTGAAACAGAGGAACAGCCATGCACCACCACTACACGTACAGTCAGACATTGCACTTGAATTTAGGTTTCAATAAGGGAGAACCATCGAGGTTGTAGGTTAAAATCTAAGGGCAGCGGAAGATTAGAATTCTAGCCAATCTACCCTCCTAGACACCTATAATAGGGACTAAACTGGGAACAAAATTTACATCTTCGGTTTCTCTTCAACGTAGAGTTAAAATTCCATTTTTCTCAAAACCAGAAAGATTCTTCCTCCATCTTTTAGCAACCAAAGAATGCACAATAGATAGAATTACTAATGCTTGCTAGAATATTTTCACAATCTTGAGTACAGTTAAAGTAAGAACAATTTAGATTATACGTAACAGGAGTTAACCAGGCTGCATGAACAATTTAGATTTTAGGCAACAGGTGCTAACCAGGCTGCATGACTAGAGAAGGCAAATGTGACAATAAATTGAATACCAAGCTGAACAATAATGAAAGAGGGAAATAGAGGTAGATGTACCAGTATTCTTCTCTCAAAACCATATGTCCCAAGCATTCCCAATATGGTAACTTTAAAATTACCAAATTCCTGGCTACCGTTATCAGAGAGGAGCTTAGACATGATAGCAGGAACGCGAATGTATCCAATCATTCCCTCAACAATCTCTTTGACGAACAGAGAAAACAGTTTCCTCAGAATATGAGCACCTTCGTGGGATTTTGAGATCTTCCACTTAATAATGCATGTCTCTTTATCCTCTTGACCACCCAATGACTCGAGTGTTTCAATGCGCGTTTCTTGTTGACAAACCTTTTCATCCTTCAACGATTCCAACAAAGGCTCGCAAAACCTGATGTAATCAAACAATCTATTAGCACTGGGAATTTCTCTCTCTCTCTCTCTCTCTCTCTCTCTCTCTCTCTCTCTCTCTCTCTCCGT
Organism: Rhododendron mucronatum var. ripense; assembly: GCA_019656295.1. Lineage (NCBI taxonomy): Eukaryota > Viridiplantae > Streptophyta > Magnoliopsida > Ericales > Ericaceae > Rhododendron > Rhododendron mucronatum. Next base: position 117,415 of record BPLT01000047.1, read on the forward strand.
TTGTGTGTGCGTGTATGTGTGCCAGGAAACCAGAATATGTGGTTTCAAAAGATATTTTGCAATCAGCACCAAACATGTGATTCAAATTTCATGCCAAAAACAACAAGATGACACGTGATCTTCTCCACATATGCTATTCACACATACATGAAACATTATGAACTTTGAAAAGCAGAAAATTTGAGCATATTGGTCATGGTTTTGGGCTTACGAATCAAGTAACTGAAACCAGAGGGATTCTGACTCCTCAGGATCCAATCTAGGAGTATTACGCTGGCACAGGCCAATACAGGCATGCAGTATTTCACGAATATCATTCACCTAAAAGAGAAAGATAAAAAAAACGTTAACAATCCTGTAACACATTTCCTTCAAAGAGAAAAAGGAGAAATCCATGCAAACCTCCTTATTTGATACAGTGCTGAAGTGCTCCATACCAGCATCAGGAAGTACATTTTCCACAGCAGTATCAAGTGCAACAAATTTTTCATCAAGTCCAGAAAGAGTAAGGAGGAGAGCACTCCCCACATCACCAACCCTTTCCCATAAGAATGCAGCAGCATCTATGATCCCATATTCCTGGCACAACCGTAAACAATGCTCCACCCTATAGCTTTCAAAAGTCTCCAAGAACTTGAGAACTGAACTGCGTTCATATTGACATAATAGCTGCAAAAGTAACATTCCAAATCCTAAAACTCAATAAGTGCTTCAAGTGGTTTTTCAAATTATGATGTATCAATAAGCTAAAGAGGAAATTGGTGCACATCCTTTCTATAGTGACATTCAAGAAACAACCTGAATAGCTAAACAGTGGATATAACAAAGCACGACGAAGATAATTTACCAATAGCATATTTACGATCAGTTCAAGAGTGTTGGTTGGAGATACAGTGTAACTCTATGATTGATGGCGAAAGTGCTGGGAAGGGGGAGGGGAACGATTCTAGTCTGACAAAGGGAGCTTAATTAGCCTCCACCATGTCCACACTCAACAGGCGAGCCCTGTTCTCTATAGTAAAAGCATTTTTTTTTAATTTGCTCGGCAAAAGAAATTTTATTAATCTTTGAAAAATTACAAAGATTAAAAAGACAAGGGCACCCGAAACTCTTTGAAGTTGCACATATTGCATGTATGACCATGGAACCATGGAATGAGCAGACAAAGAAGTGAGATTTGATTAGCCAACCATTTTGGAAGGATGTAACTTTTAGAACTCAATTCTCAAGAAATAACATTAAAAAAAATGACATTGTTAAGAAAAACAGATGGTATGGAATGCCTCAATACAATGACATTAAACACACAATGCAGGCTGACATATATTCTGCCAAGACTGCTATCCAAGCATTCAATTAACTATAGAGCATAGAAATGTGGAAGCAGTCACCTCAAGATAAAGCTCAATCATTTCATCAGTTACTAGAACTGGATTGCTACGCAGGAATTTCGGAAAATCAGAGATTCTTTCCAAGTAAGCCTCCACAGACTGATCCCTTACTTTTCTTCCAATTCGAAATCCCATTGTCTCATCTTTTGTTAAACAAGAAAAATTGAGGGTTCCAGCTAAGTGAACCTCAAAGATTGTCTTTAGATAAAGGAAAAGGCTTTTGGGGTGAGAGCGCAGTTCAGATAATATATGTTGACATTCCCTACTGAAATGGTGTATAACCAGAAAGAATGCAGCCTCTCTGCAAAAGGTCAGAAACCGAAACCATTCATCAGAAAGATATAAGCTTCACAGCAGAAATCCTATGGATAACCAGCCATATGAAAGCAAGATGGACGATATCAACATGGTTGTCATTCATCAAAGCATCACCTGCTTAAGGTAATCAGATCTGGTATTCGAAAAATGACTGCTGACCGAAAAGAATCAGCCTCATTGTCAATCAGTTGCTCTAACATATCATTGATATATGAAAAGGCATGAACAGGTTCATTCACGTCTTTCAGGTAGCTATCCAGAGCAGCAATATATTGATGTCTGATGGCATGAATTAAGCCACAAACCTAGATATCAGAATATAATTGAATAAACCGCCTACAATAAGGGTACACATGCACGCACAGACATCCAAGGCCCTATGCGTCAACGTAAGAAAGAAAGAATGTGGATGTATACCTGGTAAAATTGAGATCTTTCACACAGGTGTAATACATATGATGCGTCCCAGTCTGTGTCAGGCACTACTTCCAATAGGGCAAGCATCTGCTTCTCTCTTTTTCTGCAAGTATCAGTAGTGTGCATCGCGACACTTGGTGGAAGATTAATGTCAGATGTATAGTACTCGAGAATTCGACTCAATATGGTATTTGAAACGACAGCCCTTTTAGCGGAAATGTAGTATGCAATAAACTCAAAAATATGACCTATGTCTTTCTCTGAAGGCCAAACTTCTGCCAAGTCACCATCACCACTGCTGACAGACTTGTCCGCTTGGTAGGTGCCCTTGCCAAGAACATGAATAAGAGCATCTACCGTTTTTTGGACCATAACATTTTGTCCCACACCCACTGAGTCTTTTTTTTTTTCAGCCTCCAAACTTTCATTGGCTGAATCACACAAGGGATAGCCACGTTTTGGAATGTCATCGTCAACAAATGCACATGTCAAAACTTCTAAGGTAGCTTCAGTATCCAACTCTAAGAAATGATAAAGGTACGGGTATGCTGCTGTAGACAAGAAGCTTGTAACTACGCACAAATTTGGAGCATTTGAAGCATCTAATAGAAACTGCAGAAGTTCTGTCCTAAGAGAGGGTAAGCGTAGAGAGGGAAGAGTTCCATGTCCTGCAAAAAGAGAGACTTAAATTCTGAATCTTTTCCTAATCAGTCCATGATGTTTTTACCTCCAAAAAAGGAAAACATGACAGAGATTAAGCAGTAAAAGTTAGACAGCACCATAATACACAGAACCCAATCATTTTAAACGTTGACATGCAAAATGAAAGAAGAGGGTTTTTTTTTTTTTTTTTGCTTTTATCTTCTAAACTATTCACATTTTGTCAACTTCGTCCCTAAACTACTAATTTGACGAATTTATCCCCTCAAGTTTCTGATTGCTTCCTATTTTGTCCAATCGTTAACGGTGGTTAACATTTTGGACAGAAATCAGTCACGTGCCTATCACGTGTGATCAGAACCCAAACGTTAGGGGCAAATTTGTCATTCCACCGCTCACATTCATCTCCACCACCTGATCATCTCTACAACTATTTACTATTCACCTTGCTTCCTTTATTCCCACCGCCGCCGCCACCCTTCCCAAATTCATCCCTCCCAAATTTCAGAATCTTACAACACCCTCCCTCCTCACCGCCGTCGCCTCTGGTCTCATCCAACAATGATTATGGAGATTTTTCATTGCCAGCCAAGTGCTCCACCGCTTTGGCTAATCAAAGCCTATGAATTACTCCACTCCCCAACTGGAGGATAATGAACAGTAGCCCCCAACTTATTACTGATACAGACTACCTGCAAAGTGCACACACAGCCGCGGTGCTGCTGTTCCTATTGTTGCCGCTGAGCGGAACGGACAGAAGGGGGGGTGGGGGAGTACGGGCCAGCGGCCATGGCCACTGCTGTGTGTGGCGGTTGCGCGAAGCGAGGGAAAGAGGAGAGAGTAGAGAGGAGGGAGGAGAGAGATTACCCAAGGGAAGGAGAAGAAACAACGTGCGGCGAATGAATGCGTACAGCAGTGAACGCCCGTCTCTTTTCTACTGTTTTACTCTTCTTTCCTTTTTGTTTCTCTCTCTCATTAGATGTTGTGAGTGGTGGAATGGCAAATTTGCCCCTTTCATTTGGGTTCTGGTCGCACGTGATAGACATGTGACATGTTTTCCGTCCAAAATGTTAAACACTGTTAACAATTGGACAAAATAGGAAGCAATCAGAAACTTGAGGGGATAAATTTGTCAAATTAGTAGTTTAGGGACGAAGCAGACAAAATGTGAATAGTTTAGGGGAAGAAAGCAAAAAACAAAAAAAAAAAAACTCATGAAAGAAATAATGCTTCACACCCTCAAATAGTTCAAGAGGTTTTTTCTGCTCTGCATTTTACGATTACTCTGCACCACCCCATCAAAATCCACCATTTCCCCTTTCTACTGGTCATGCTAGAAAGAAACCTTAGATCTTCAAAGATGAGCTGTTCTCAAATTTCAAACTGCAAATGGTAAACACTATGAGTAGTCAAAAAACAAAACTTCTTGATTTTCTTGAGCAGCATCAGTTTCAAAAGACACTAGTGGATTGAAGCCTATAGTTCAGGCTCTACCCCTGGGGTTAAAAGCTCAAAACCCAGTCCAGTCTCCTTGACCTTATTTTTTTTTATAAGTAAATAATTATATTAGAAACGAGGCATTAAGGGAATGCTGCCCATGTACAAAAAAAGGCCGAAGACAAAAAGGCCCTATATATACCACCACCGTGTGAATTGAAAAGTACAAACCAATCTAAAAACTGATCAAGAGATGGATTATGGATTACATTCTCTTTTCTCCCAGCTATACAAGCTATTCACCAAAAAACTTTGAAGTCTAACCAACGAATTTTCTCTTCCTTCAAAACATCTTGAATTTCTCTCTCACCAAATAACCCACATCAAGCAAAGAGGAACCATGGCCCAAACACGTTGTCTACTCTTCCCAACTCTAACGCCCCTCCACGCGATTAAAAGTTTCACTACATTCCTTGGCATAGCCCATCGCCACCCAAACCATGACAGCAACAAGCACCAGAGCTCCCATGCCAACGCACAATGAATGAGGAGATAATTGGCTGTCTCTACATCCCTTTTGCACATACAGTACCAATTAACAATGATTCTCCGCCTTCGAATCAAATTGTCTAGAGTAAGAATCTTGCCTTGGGCCGCACACCACACAAAAAAAAAAACTCACTTTCAAAGCATCATAGTTTTCCAAATTGCTTTCCAAGGAAGAGATGTATTACCACTTCCACATAACAATTGGTAGTCGGATTTCACCTGAAACGATCCTGATTTAGACAACTTCCATCGCATGTGCGCGCCCCCCCCCCCCCCCCCCCCAATTCCATGAGTATTATACACTCTAGCAAGCAAAGATAACAAATCCTCCCCCTCCCAATTGCGAATGTCCTCCGTAACTGAATGTCCCAAACTATGGCCCCATCACTACTTTGAAGATAATTAGAAACAGATGCCTCCCTGTCACAAGTCAAACGATAAATACTCGGAAAGGCATCTCGAAGGGTCACATCCCCACACCACACATGATCCCAGAACTTCACCCTTTTCTTATCGCCAACCACCGTATGAGTATTCTTTGCTAAGGCATCCCACCCATTCATGATACCCCTCCAAAGTGCCACACCATAATGCATGCTCACAGTGATTACCCATCCACATCCATACTTTGCTACCACCACCTTCCTCCACCATCTCTCCTTTTCAGATGCAAATCTCCAAAGCCACCTACCCAACAAAGCTTGATTGAATAATTTTAGCTTCCTCACTCCCAAACCTCCCTCTCTAATGGAAACACAAACCGTATCCCAATAAACTAAATGGTACTTAAACTCTTCCCCCACTCCTCTTTGTATCTTCTCAAGTCTCTTAGCAACCGAAACTGAGATGATGAAGAGAGACATAAAATAAGTGGGTAAACGTGAGAGTGTACTTTCGATTAAAGTGAATCTACCTTCTTTTGGAATATGTTGGTGCTTCCATTTTGCCAATCTCTTTTGAAATCTTTTCACAACTGTATCCCAAGCTTGCTTTGATTTGAAGGATGAGCCCAATGGCAAATACGATGCCGTCACGCCGGTAATGGCGCCACCCTATAACCCAAAACCTGAGCAAGAGCACCAATATCCTCCACCGCTCCTACTGGGATCATCTCCGACTTTTCCAAATTTACCTTCAAGCCAAACACCGCCTCAAAGTAGAGAAGGACACACCTGACATAACCCACATGTGTCGGGTCCGCATCGCAAAATACCAAAGTATTGTCAGCATATAGAATGTGCGGCACCATCAGACCCAAACCATCCTCTCTTCCCACCTCAAAACCTTGTAGAAAACCTCCTTGCACCGCTTTCTGAATCAACCGACTGAACACCTTCTGGAGAATAGTTCTCCTAGGCGGGATGAGTTTCCTCAACGATTCAATGCAGCCCCCTTGTTTGCCAGACAAGGTATTTCTCCGGCTGCCCAAGCTCATACTGGTGTGCACACCACTGACGTAGGTGTTGATGATAAGTGGCAGAAGAAAGACCACGCATCTAGCATGAAAGGGCTGGTGATTCTGTCATACCTGGCAACATGTTATTCCCTGAGAGACAACTGCACCTCACTATGCAGATACCTATGGTTTGGGCCTTCTCAATCTCTTTATTGGCCCATACTCACAACTCACCTAATCATCCCAACATCTTATCTGACCTGGAGCCTATACCCATTTGGAAAGCAACTCTTACAGATGTAAACTATGACCTTAGCCAACATTTCAAGCTTCCCACAAAACCAATCACGTTGTCATCAATTCTCTTAAGCGTATTTAGGCTCACTCTGAAGATGATTCAAGTAATTGGCAGCCACATAATAGAACTAAATCATTTTCTTAATCATAGCAGGTTCATCCTCCTGCAACAGTTCCTGTTTGTCAGTTCATGGATGATTATGACACTTATTTCCAGGGAGAGCTCTGCTAGAAAGCCATCATGGTGCAGCAGATGGCAATTGGCACTTGGGATTTGAGAAGCTTGAGCTATTGTGGCGGTTGAATGGTTCCTAAGAGTGTTTACAAGCTTGAGCTATTGTGGTGGTTGAATGGTTCCTAAGAGTGCTTACAGAGATGATCAATAATATTTCTATAGTCCAACTTCAGTTCCCTAATGTCAGTAAGCCAGCATCATGTCTCCTGTTTTTTCGTTTGTGGAGCTCATTGTTCTATCACTATTGTGAGGCTTTTTCAATGTGAGGAACTTTACCCAAAATAATTTCTCCCCAAACATGTATTGTAGAAAAAGCAGATAATCTTTCAACAACAAAAATCCACACCAACAAACTTTGAGCTTAACACCACAAGGGAGTAGAAAGTCAACAAAGAAAATCATCCAGGAAAAATTCTCAAAGTGAAAAATCAAGAAATTATCATCTTTGAAAGAGACCAGGCATCACCATTTGAATCCATTTCAAAAAAAAAAAAAAATTGGTATATACCTCCTTTGTCATGAAGATCTACCATATTCGACCAATCAATTCAATTTTTCATAACCACCTAAAAATTTCCATACTTTGCAAATTAATCAAACATTACAATAATATGAATTTCAAGACCCTATGTAAGGCTGTCCACAGGTCCGACCCGCCCGACCACCTAACCCGCCCGAAAAATGAAGGCAATGGACGGTTCTAATCAACCCGATCGGTCGGATTCGGGTCTATTTTCTCAGATTTTCTAGTTGGTCAGTCAGTTGTCGGATGCACCCAATAAATTTTGGATTGATCCGATCCGATCGACTACTTATGTATAAAACTTTAAAAAATAAAAAATAAAACCTATTTTTTTTAGTTTCCCCACGCAGACTCTCTCTCTCTCCCTCTAAGCAGCATATCCTTTGAGAGTCTGAATTGTGGAGCTCGGGGAACGAGATTGGAGGGTCTGCCAACTTGCCCACCACTCCTCCGCTGGCTACGGCGGCGGCTCCACCTCAATCGTCCTCAACAACGTCCTTGTCGGTCGTCGCAATCGTTCCCAGCCGTCGATGCTCCTCGCAATCAAGGACCTCCTCCCCTCTCCCGCGAAGCAGGCCGTCTGGGCCTACCTCCAACCCATGTCCATCTCGCCCAATTCCTCCTCTGCCGGCCGCCACCTCCTTCACCGACAAAAGGTTTGTAGCTATGTGATTGACAAATTGTGATTTTGTACTTAATATTTTTCTGTGAAACCTGACCAAAAAATGGTTTGTAGAAGTGTAGATCTGAAATATTTTGAGAGGGATATGGTTTTTCTTTTATCTGTGATTGTGATTTTGTAGATCTGTGATTGTAATTGACTGATTTTTTATTTTGTACAACCCGCCAATCCGACCGAATCCGACCCGAACCAATAAGCACTCGGTTCGGTTGGAACTTGACAAGTATTTCGGTCGGGCTTAGGTGACCATTTTTACAATCTGATTAAAGTCGGGTCGGGTTGGCGAATCCGACCAAATCCGACCTGTGGACAGCCCTAATCCTATTGCATCAATTGCCCCATTAAATAAAGAAAATACTAGCTATAAGCCAAGCTAAAATATGGAATATTATCAATTGGTAGGAGATCGGCAACTGTTTCTTAAAGCGATACCATACCTGGTGGAAAAGCAAGACCAGAAAAGCAATACTTCAGGTAAACAAGCATCCGGTACCTGTTTCCACAGGCCATGACAGTTCAATAATCACTCTGAAATTATGAAAAATAAAATAAAATAAAATAAAAAGTGTACAAACATATCCTTTCATCAAATATTCCTCCTAAATTTATCATATGAAGGAGGAAAAAATCTTTTGCATGTAATAATCACAAAAACAATGCGAAGTGAGCATCTATACAAGGCAACTAGGCCATGGTAGGATTTCATTGCCCATTCTACTACCTAAAGCACCACGCTGATAGGCGACGTCACGGCTCAACAAGAATTATATCGGCTAAAGGCAACGTTGCAAGAAAGTCAGCAGATTGAAATTAAGTGGATTTAATTCAATAGTGCCCCTAGTGCAGCCTACTTTTAACCTGGTGACCGAACTTTGGATAGCCGGTATAGGTCTGCAAGGAACCATGAAGCGAAATCCCACATCGCTTGGGTACCAAAATAATATGAAGAATATAAGCATAAGGGCACTCTCACTTCAATAGCTAGCTTTTGGGGTTGAGTTCTACCCAAAACCGTGTAACATTGTACCAGAGCCGAGTATGCCAAGGATGGGTAGGGTGCGTGTCCCTGGCCTACACGCAGCAAGTGCTGCCAAGTGAGCATGTTGGGCGTGAGGGAGGGTGCGAAGCAAAATCCCACATTGCTTGGGTACCAAAACAATATGAAGAATCTAAACGTAAAAGCACCCTCACTTCAATAGCTAGTTTTTTGGTGGAGTTCTACTCAAGACCGTGTAACAGGAACTAGCACGACAATTTTGGCAGCACACTACAAGAAAGTTGGCTTCTAGCTGGCAATGGATTTATTTATTTTTTATTATTTTTATTTTGGGTTTGGGGGGGGGGGGGGGGGTGGGGGGGGGGGGGGTTAAGCTCACCCCTGCATTGCTATAATGTACTACCTACCAAACTACACATTTACATATGCAAAAGACGGGGGAATAGCCAAGTAAAATGGCCAAACATATTAGCAAATTAAGAAGAAAACTTAAGCGTATCAAACAACATACCCAAGGGCGGCAGCAGTTTCTCTTTCGCTATTTTGAAAAACAATCAGCAGCTCTTCTAACGGTGCCCTGAAATCATCTAAGCCCCTATTAAACAGGTATACCAGTGCACCATATAATCTGTGCTCCCGACATAAACGGACAACCTGCAAGACAAGTTACTAAAAATTAAAAACTAATCATGAGGAATATCAAGAATTATCAAGCACAAAGTAGGAGAAAAGAGAAGACGAAGAATATGATGAATGATAGAAGTTAGTGCGAAAGGTTTTGATACAGGCCACTATGAGAAATATGTCATGGTAGTCGGGAAGCTTAATGTTCTATCTCTACAAGGAGTGTTAGGCTGATTAAATTATCAAAGGGCAATTTCCCCAAGCAAGTAAAAAAGGGAAAAGTCCATTTTACCCCCTAACCGGTATAGGCTGGGTGTACTCTGTGAAATCTAACCTTGACCACATAACCACCATGTGCTATATGGATCAAAGTGCATTGTTGGGTTCTGTTAACATAATAAATACAATTCTAAATTGGCTGTCAATGCCACGACGGCTTGTTTTAATGCCATGACAAATCAATTAAGCTTCCAATTTTACAAACACACAACACCCCCCCCCCCCCCCCCCCCCCCCCCCCCCCCCCCCCCCCCCCCCCCCCCCCCCCCCCCCCTCTTGCAGTAGCTACCACACAAGAGGGGTATAAGAGAAAGAGGATAAAAGTGGATCGGTCAATCTGTTGTGGAAATAGAGAAAGAAAGTGGTGAGAGAGGGGCTAAAGAGAAGATAATGAATGCAAAGAGAGTAAATGGTGAATTTCAAGGGTAATGTTGTCAAACAATATAATTGTTTGAGGCACCAAAAAAAGATGTCGTGGCTTTATCAGTCTCCTAAACAAAATCCAGCAATTCATCTCAACACCTATAGGCTCCGTTGTTGAACATTAATAAGGGAATGGGCACTGCAATTTTAAAATTATTTTGGGAACATAACTTGTTCTCTTCTTTTCTTCAGCTTCATTTCTAGATTATTTTGTGTAGATTTTTGAATTGATTCTTTGCATTATTGTGTTTCTTGTTTAATTATCTGCGTTTTCTTTTTATCTTGATTGATTTACACCTCTTTGCAACAAGTCAATGAGATGAATGCATAATAGCAGAAGTGGATTTTATAGCTTCTCTCTAAAAGTTAGTTTGTTTTCATGCTTTGATTTGTTCACATAGATGTCTTCCGAGGAAAATAATAGCAAGGGGCTGTTCTAAGGAGGATAATTTTGTTCTTCAACTGTCGGGGGTGATATAGATAGATGTACAGATAGATGCATATACATACTTATAAACAAACCAAACCGAACCTTGTATCCCAATCCATTGGGTCGGATATACATACTTAAACACATGTAGTTGTATATACGAGGGATGAGAAGATGATTGAAAATCCGGGCTGCATGTGTGTGTGTATAAACGAATGGGGTTGGGGGTAGGAGAACACCACGCAGAGGGTGAGTAGAGAGAGTCATGGGATGAAGAAGAAAAAGATATGGTATTGGGTCTAAGGGTATTTTGGTCTTCTGTCATAGGAGGGAAATAGTGTTTCACGTGTTTCATTGCAGATTGAGTGTGTGCCTTACACCGACTAGTAACATGGACGTAAAATGTGATGGTGCAGTTTGATCCATATAGCACGTGGGATTCATGTGGTCAAGGTAAAATGTCAGGGGGTGTAAACCCCACCCAGACTCTACATGGACTTTTTCCTATATTACATATTTAGGTCATATATGTATAATGTATGTATGTAAATTCTGAAGGGAATCTAGGTCAAGGTAGATATGAAGGTCTATTCAGAGATGCCAGAGGCTCTGAACCAACGGATATCACGGAATGTGTCAAGCAGCATATTTTGGAGGCTAAACTTTGGGGGGTTCATGAAGGATAACAATTATTCTTTGAAGATTGCAAGATGAGATAGACTCCAGTTCAAAAATTCTGAACTGGTAACTTGTGGAAGCTATAGGGGTGAGCATGGTCCGGTTTGGTTCGGTTTTATAGTAAACCAAGAACCAAACCAATACCTACGGATTATAAATTTCGAGAACCAAACCAACCCACAAAACGCATAGAACCAAACCAATCCAATCCATTAGACTACGGTTCGGTTTCGGTTTTAACCACGGTTTGCTTTGAACTAAGCTATCATCTCCAAAAAAATATTTGAAGTATTTAAAATTACGAAGATAAATTTAAAAAAAACTTATATTAAAATCAATTTCATTCAAATTCTTAAAACAAACTAACATCGATTTAAGAGTAGAATACCAATAATTGCCTCAAACAAATAAAACGAAATACCGGTAAGTCACTAAAATGAACCAACTAAGAATACCACTTATTAAACATCTTAAGATAGTTTAACCAAATAAAAGGGCAAAGAGATGGATGCTAGTACATTAGGTTTATATAGTATAGGGATACGTTTTCTTATATAGAAAGTTAGAGTAATTAGTCTTGGTAATGGTAGTAGAGGAATTATAGGAATAGAAATTGGAAAACTAAATATTGGTGGATATAATAGGATCAATAAATTAGGAAAGTAGGCTCCCATATTTATTTGGTGAATCATAATTAAAATATATATAACTATACATATTATATATATATATATATATATTATACAGTTCGGATCGGTTTGGAATCATAACCGTGAACATGAATCCACAAACCAAACCATATAATGCGGTTTCTAATTTTTTTCAACCATGACCAAACCATACTACTAAAAAACCGAACCAAATCTTTCGGTTTGGATTGGTTTGGACTGGATTCACGGTTTGATGGATATTTTGCTCACCCCCGAAGCTATAGATAACCTTAGCTTCACCTTTTAGCACTGGTAGTGGATGTAGAGCCATGTTACTTATGGAAATGCTAGACAAGCACACCCTAAGGGAGGGGAACAATGTGAATATAGCGAACTTCTAGTAATGCTGGACAACACCAGATAAGCTGGCATGCTTGCTTGAGGCTGATGTTACAGAAGTTTTCAGAACGATATAGTTCTTGTTTTATTTTAGATATTTTATTTTCTAAAATACAAAATATTAGAGAGCCCCAATTGGTGCGCATATATATTTGAACTCTAGAAAATAACAATTGTTTTCAGTTGCAGAGTTTTGTAAATGATAAGTATTAGAGAAAATTTTGAGTTAATTCCTCATCAATTATCCTTCGGTTGCCGAAAATTTTCTCTTTTCATTGGTATCTTCCTATGTTTCTTTGGGATTCATTTACTTGAGAGACCTGATCCCAGTTGGGAACGTGATTCCTCGTCAACGGGAACGAGGCTCTTGTTAGATTCTTACTTTGAGGCCCAGGAGCAAAGTTCTAGAATGGATTCATCAACCCCAGTAGGAGGATCTTGTAGTTAAGGTCAGAATACTTGATAGAGCCTAAAGGATTGATGGTTTGCACAATATCACCAACGTATCATAAACCTTATTACATATGCAACACAAACATTTTGCCATATCCTCGTTGTAACAAGACAACTATTATATCCTTTATTTGTCTCCATGCTTCGTCAATACTAATAAATCGATATTCATCAATTCATGATAATATATGGCATGAGCTGCGAAAGGACAAATGGAATATGACCTGATTGAAGTCCAAGGAAGAAATATCCATATGGAGAACGCATTGTTCAACCCGCTGCAACCAACCTTTTGTGCTATAATGCTCCACCAGTGCTTGCATAATCTTCGCAGCAGAAAATGCAGAAAAAAAAGTAACAGATTAACATAGAAAATGCAGTCTATACCTTAGTTTCTGCAAGATCCAAGCACGTCAAAAGTAAGCAGTACCTCAGGAGGTAGGGATCCAAGCATGTCTTTCAATATATATGGCTCCAAAAGCTCTAAAAATGTATCTGAGCAAGAAAAAGAAATATTGACAAACATATGAAAAAAGAGTTAACTGATGAAACCAAAGATACCCATAGATAATGTAGAGAGAGAAACTCCCAAATGAGATACAAAAGATACTAGCTCTTGATAATATCTATTCAAAATACTAAAAGCTGCCAAAAGAAAGGACTCCAACACCCATATATAGACTCAATACAAAAAGACATAATACCCTTACTACATACTACATCATACTCCCCTACTAAAAAGAAACTTGTCCTCAAGTTACAGTAGTGTCCTCCGGCAAATAGGGCACCAAGTGTTGCACATTGAATGTGTTGGAGATGCTCAAGTGAGAGGGTAAGCGGACTTGATAAGCATTGTCATTGATCTTGCGCAAGACTTCACAAGGACCCACTTTCCGATCGTTCAACTTCATGTAAGCACCGTGAGGATGCCCATCCTTGCTCAAGATAACCCAAACAAGATACCCTTTTTTGAACAAAACCTCCCTTCTGTGTGCATCAACGGTCGCCTTATACTTCGCATTAGCCATATCTTAAGAGTGGATATTCTTCCTAAACGTAACCATATCTTCTCCCTTGGAGTGTCCCTTCTTAGGAATTGGCAAAGGAACGAGGTCAACCACACTAGAAGGTTTCAACCCGTAAACCACTTTAAATGGGGAAGTGTGGATGGTACGGTTTACAGAAGAATTATAAGCCCACTCCGCCAAGGAAAGAATTCCATCCCAACGTTTTGGATGTTCACCAACTAAGCATCGCAACAAATTCCCAAGACTCCGGTTTACCACTTCCGTTTGACCATCGATTTGAGGGTGAAAAGAAGTACTAAAGCATAAGTTGGTGCCAATCTTCCTCCACAAGGTCCTCCAAAAGTGGGCAAGGAACTTAGCATCTCTATCGGAGACAATAGAACTAGGGACGCCATGCAACTTGTAGACCTCCTTGAAATAGAGATTGGTAATGTTAGTCGCATCCATAGTCTATTTACAAGGGTATGAAATGAGCCATTTTTGAAAACCGATCCACTACCACCATGATAGAATCACCCCGCCTTTGCATAGGAGCCAGGAGGAAGCCCCAAGACAAAATCCATACTCACGCATTTCCAAGGACTTTCCGACACCGGTAAGGGCAAATACAATCCCGCATTAGTGGCTGTTCCCTTACTCCGTTGGCAAGTTTGGCTCCTTTGCACATAGCCCCCCATATCTTTACTCATTCCCGGCCAATAGCATGCATCTTGAAGCAACGCTAGAGTCTTATCCTTGCCAAAATGACCCAACTTGTGACTTTCGGCCAACAATTGCTCCCTTAAAGAGCATATAGGGACACACAACTTAAGCTCTTTGAAGAGAAATCCATCCTTCAACATGAAACATGGATCGATAACCTTATTACCCCTTTGCAAAGCATCGATTATCTTACTAAAGTAAGGATCTTCTTCATAAAAAGCGCGAAATTCTTCAAACTTGTTAGATTTCTTGGAGGGTTCAAACCTAAAACCAATTGGCTATACGTAGAGTAGCCTCTAGAATTTATTAACTAAGCTTAGGTGGCTTAGATGAGTGATGTGGGACAAGTTTAACACTCCCCCTCACGTGCAGCCCGGATGCACGTGGAGGTGACTGACCAGGAACTGACTGACTGACTTGGGCAATAGAGATGACAGAGACTTTCCCACGAGAGGTGAGGCCAACCAAGACCTAGCTCTGATACCATGTTGTTTAGAAGGATAGAAAAAGTGTATAGCGTGTTAATCAACCCTAACACACGAGAGCTTTATTTATATTATGTGAGAGCTAATTACATAACGTAACCAACCAATGTGGGACTAAGTCTAAACTCTTATTCCCACAAAACCCAAGAACCTTGTTCTTCATTTCCACCAAGAGAGCCACTCTTCTACTCAAACCATCGGCCACTTTGTTGAGAATCCCCAATTTGTGCCTCAAAGAGAATGTGAATTGTTGTAGATAAGCCACCCACTTGACATGCCATTTATGGAGGTGTTATTAGCTATTGATGTACTTAAGAGCTTCATGATTGGTGTTGAGGACAAATTCCTTGTAGGCAAGGTAGTAACTCCAATGCTTGATGGCTTGGACAATGGCAAAGAATTCCAAGTCATAAGTAGAGTACTTGAGTTTAGCACCGTTCAACTTCTCGCTAAAGAAAGCAATAGGTTGACCACCTTGGCTTAGGACTCCACCAATTCCCACTCCCGAAGCATCACAATCAAGTTCAAAAGTTTTGTCAAAGTCGGGTAAGGCCAAGATAGGAGCTTCCATAAGCTTGGACTTCAACAATTTGAAACTCTCGGCGGCTTCTTGGGACCATATGAACACCCTTTGCTTGAGGCAATCTGTAAGAGGAGCCGTGATACTACTAAAGTTAGCAATGAACCTCTGGTAGAAGGTAGCTAACCCATGAAAACTCTTCACTTCATGAACACTTGTAGGCGTAGGCCATTCCACAATGGCCTTAATCTTGTCTTCATCCATGTGAACCCCCTTTGAAGACACAACATACCCCAAAAATACCACCTTATCAACGGCAAAACTACACTCCTTCAAGTTCCCATAAAATTTCTCTCTTATCAAGATTTCAAAGACTTGTTGGAGGTGAGATGAGTGATCTTCAAAACACCGACGATACACCAAAATATCATCAAAGTACACAACTACACATATACCCAAGAGAGATTGAAGCATTTGAGTCATTACCCGCATAAAAGTGCTTGAAGCATTGGTAAGACCAAAAGGCATATCAAGTCATTCAAAGAGGCCATGAGGGGTCTTGAAAGCCGTTTTCCATTCATCTCCCAGGGGAACTTGAATTTCATGATAACCACTTCTTAGATAAATCTTTGAGAAGACCTTTGAACCGGTAAGGCAATCCAACACATCATCTAGCCTTGGAATGGGAAAGCGGTACTTGATAGTGATCTTGTTTATAGCTCTACTATCCACACACATCCTCCACGAACCATCATTCCTCGGAGTCAAAAGAGTCAGCACCGCACAAGGGCTAAGACTTGCCCTTATGTCGTCTTTCTCTAGAAGATCCTTAACTTGCTTTTGAATCTTTTCCCTCTCCCTTGGAAACATTCTATATGCAGCCTTGTTCAGAAGGGGCACCCCGGGTACCAAGTCGATACAATGTTAAATATCACGCAAATGAGGCAATTCGGGAGGCAACTCTTGAGGAAACACATCAACATACTCCTTCAAAAGTATAGAAATCGCCTCGGGAACATCCGACACACCCATATCCGCCATAGGAACCAACGCTAGAACATACCCGGTTTCATGACTTTCCTTGAGAAATCCTTAAGAAGCAAGCAACGTAGTGGGAAGAGGCTTTGTAGTCACCTTCTCCTTCATAGGTAACAAAGTGAATTGTCGTTTCTCCTTAAGGTTGGTGTAGGTATTCTTCTTTCCATCATGGATGGAATGCCTATCATATTGCCACGGGCGACCAAGTAGTATATGACAAGCATCCATAGGAACCACATCGCACCAAGCTTCATCAAAGTACTTTTGCCGAATGGAGAAAGATACCAAACACCTTTTAGTCACCTTAATTTCATTGCCCTTCTTGAACCAAGAAAGGGCATAAGGATGGGGATGCTCCTCCACTTTGAGTTGTAACTTGTCCACCACCTCTTGAGAGACTACATTCTCACAACTTCTGCTATCAATAATCATGTTGCAAACTCTACCGCCAACATTGCAAGTGATGTAAAAGATATTGGTACGCAACCAATCTTCATTACTAGCATCCTTAGGATTAAGGAGAGTCTTTTTTATCATCAACGCATAGTATTCTTCCTCATCATCACCCCCAATTTCTTCACATATTTCTTCGTCATAAACGGGAATATCATCCTCACAACCTTGTTCCGTAACCTCCTCAATGAAAAAAGTGCCTTGTTACGACCTCCGGAAGCCTTACGACAATCCGAAGACTTGTGACCGGTTTCTCACACTTGAAGACCCCACTTTGGAATTGATTTCAAGCCCCCGAAGCACCGGATTGAGGCTGATTTTGAGCTGGCGTTGAAGCCTTATCCGCTCTGTTTTGAGTACCAACCCAGGAAGAAGCACTTTGGCCACCACTAGAGAAAGAACCACCCCTAGCATAAGAGTAGAAGGGCTGCCCGGACTTGGAACCGCCTTGATATTGCTGCCTAGATCTCGAAAACTTCCTCTTTTCTTGCTTTTCGGCCACCAAGGCCCGATTGTAAGCTTCCGAAACCGTCCACAAAGTTTGCATAGCAAGGGCATCTTGGATTGTGATTGTCAACCCACTTATGTACTTGCAACCATTTGATCTTCACTTTCATTCAAATCATCTCTAACAACAAGTTGATGGAAAGCCTCCGTGTACTCATCAACACTTCTAACTTGTTTGAGATTGTGCAAATTCTTGTAGAGGTTTTGCATATAGTTGAAAGGCAAGAATTGCTCACTGAGTTTCTTCTTTATTTTCTCCCATTCTCTAACCTTTCCCTTTGCTCTTGTAGCCTAGTTTCTTGCAATTGCTCCCACCAAGCGGAAGCTCTTCTTTTGAGACGGATAGCCACTAACTTCACCTTCTTCTCCTCGGAGACATTTCCATAATCAAACACTCTTTCAACCGTATTTATCCAATCAACAAACTCTTCCAGAATAAGACTTCAATTGAACTCGGGAAGTTCAATCTCGATGTTCTTTTCCCACCTATAAGGAGAGTGAGTGGAATGTGGCCTACGCCAATTTAGATCACCAAAAGGATTGTCAAAGTGACTTTGAGAGTCCTCGGACCCTCCATGTGCACGCGACACTTGCAAGCCTTGCACCATCGCTGTTTGGGTAGCAACTTCTTGTCTCAACTCTTGAATCTCATAGTTTTGGTTGCCAAACTCATTCTCTTCTACCTGTAGCCCGATAAGCCATTACAACACCACAATCAACTCCAAAACAAGCAAGTTCACCCCAAATAAGGAAAACCCAGCCAAATTAGTACACGAACAGCCTCAAATCACAATCAATCGACACAAATAGTGACAACCCAACAACAAACCGCAAGAAATCGAAGGAAATAGCACCAAACGAGACAAACCGAGCTGAAATTAAGCCTAAAAATGCAGATTCGAGTGCCAAAAGAGCAGTTTGGAAGCCCTTACCTCTGATTTGAGTACAATCGAAGGTTGTACAAGTCCAATTGAAGGTTGTACGAGTCCAATTGAGGCTGTACGAGACAAACCTAGGCTGTACAAGCCTCAATCTGCAGTTTCGAGGGCTGAACCAGTGAAATCGAGCACGAAACCACTTTTTCAAGAGCCAAAATTGGAAGCTCTGCACTCGAAAATGATGGAACAGCCTCGGAAGTGACTGGGTTGAGTTCGAAATCCCAAAACGAAGGTCCTAGGGTTCTCAAACAGGTCCAAACAGTGCTGAAATGGGTAGATCGAGCTTGAACAGTGCCGAAATGGCTGATTTAAGTTCGAACAGGTCAGATCCGAAGGGTTTTGGTTCGATTCAGGGCTGAATAGGGTCGAAATCGAAGTATAAGGTGTTGGGTTGGATAGATCTGAGGATTAGAGTGATTTGGGGGCTCCGGCGAGATTTTCCGGCGCCGTTTTAGGTTTCCGGTGAGATTTTTCGGCGAGATTTAGGTTTCTGGTGAAGTCTCCAGCGAGATGAACGGTGGGGATCGAGCCTAAAAGCTCTGATACCAAATGATGCAACCAAAGATACCCATAGATAATGTAGAGAGAGAAACTCCCAAATGGGATACAAAAGAGACTAGCTCTTGAAAATATTTGTTCAAAATAATAAAAGCTGCCAAAAAAAAAGGACTCCAACTAGGGATGGCATTCGGGGCGGATATGGGGATTTCCGTACCCAATCCCCAAAATCGAAAGCCTAACCAAATCCGCCCCGATACCCGAACGGGGAGGAGAGGAATGAACCGTAAGCGAACCGAACGGGGTTCGGGTAATCCCCGAACCGAATGGGTAACCGAATACTATGAGAGAGAGAGAGAACAGAGCAAAAATTTTCTGTAACTAAAAATAAACAGTAGCGCCTTGAAGCTCTCGCAATAACCAGATTGCAAAATGGAACTAAAAACAAAGATTTAGGGCGTGTCTGCTAACTTAGAGGCGGGCTGAACAGTAGCAGCTTGGATGCAGCCGCCGCCTTCCCGTTGACAGATCTCAGCCATGTTGTCCTCCCTCCTCCTTCTCCTACCTTCTTCCCCGTCGTCGGCGACTTTATACCTATTGCAGCGGACCTCGGTTCTCGCGCTCGATCTGAAAAATGTAAAACCTAGAGAGAGAAGTGGAGGACTCCTAAATCGATTAGAGTTGGAGATGGTTGCTAAAGAAAGAAGTGAT
This sequence comes from Rhododendron mucronatum var. ripense, assembly GCA_019656295.1. Classification (NCBI taxonomy): domain Eukaryota; kingdom Viridiplantae; phylum Streptophyta; class Magnoliopsida; order Ericales; family Ericaceae; genus Rhododendron; species Rhododendron mucronatum. The sequence continues at coordinate 137,133 of BPLT01000047.1, forward strand.
GGATGCTCGATCGGAAAAATGGAAAACCAGGAGGAGTTTATGTGTTTGAATTATGTTAGAGAGAGAGAGAGAGAGAGGGGACCGAATGACGGCAAATGACCGAACCCTAAAACTGACTGTGTAATGTAAATACTCTATATATATGGTGGGGTAATTTGTAATTACATAATTTCGGTTCAGTTCGGTTTCGGTTCGGTTCGGGTATCGGTTTGGGTATCGGCTGAACCACAACCGAACCGAACCCGTTCGGTTATATCACATCCTCCACCATACCCTTACCCACGGGGAATTTTTCGGTTACGGTTCGGGTACCCATCGGTTCAATTCAAATTGCCATCCCTATCTCCAACACCTATATATAGACTCAATACAAAAAGACATAAATACCCTTACTACATACTACATCATTAACGTACCGCTTGTTTAATTATAAAAGGACATGCCAACATATCTGGCAATATAAAAGGAAGAGTTTATAATGCACTAAGGATTGACGTGTGGCCAAATACCATCTGTTTATTTGAATCTCTAACACTCTCAAGGTACAAAAGGCAACTATGGGTCGATGAGTATACTCTTCGTTGCTGCATAAGGCAGCTATACAATGGTAAAATATCTTGGAAGAAAATGTGTGGTAAAACTGAAAGCCACATTAGGCATATACACAACAAATTGCTTCTTCCCAAAGAAAAATTATGAAGAAGATTATCTAAAATCACTTCAAGCCCCGACATCTTCCCTTTTACAGTGTTTGGGAAAACAAATTAAAAAAGGAGCTGATGATAAGAACTGTCATGTGGAATGTGGATTACTAACTTCGCCTCTCTTTTTTCCATAGGCAGTACTAGTTTTGCCAATTTGAATAGTTTTGTTTGTCTTCAAGGATATTAGAGGATAAAGGGCTCAAAACAAAGTTTCACATTAAGAAACACTAGCTCAGCAAAGTATTCCTTTATCCTTCTTTTGATAAGAACAAGAAAGTATAATGAACTTGTGTTACTTCTACAAGTTGTTTCCTACAGTATCCAGCACCTTTTATGAGAACTGAAACTGGGATAATGTTCCCATTTTGAGGAAAGGTAAATTTGACGCAGTTAATGTCATCATTTGTATTCATATTCAGTAAGAAATGGGGAAATTGTCAATATTTACTGAGGATCATAGCGGTGAGTATGGTGCCAAAGATGTCTGAAGAAAATCTACACTGTGTCACGGGAATTTACCCTTCAGCTATGAATAAATATGAAACAGTTTTATGCTCTCATGTTTGGTGAATTCATCTCCCTAGGTAAGACAGTAACCAAAATATTTGAGAACCTATCCATAGTTTGATCAGAACATTGGTCCTCAATGAGTTTTAAACTGTAACTCATTATCTGCAATTTATAAAGAACATGTACCAGAGATCTCCCCAACTTTTATGAATTAGTCCTAGGATATACCTCTATGTTGAACAGCCGCAAATTTGGAAAGAATTTCATCAAAGAGGACGTCAGTTCTATTGATATGAACACAGAATTCAACTGCAACACCACCAACACGAGTAAACTGTTCATTGATTTCTGAATGGACAGAACTAGCTCTGCACTCTGAGTCGTCCAATTGTTCAAGCTTTCCAATTTGGTTGCAGAAGGCCACTGATATATAGGAAAATACTTCATCAACATATGACAAGAGCAACTCCACTAGGTAGGGCATAATTGCCTCCTGTACGGCATCCAGGGTTCTAGGAAGGTCAATAACACCATGGGCTTGACCATCATAAAGTGTCATTGCCATGTTCAATGCACCCATCCAATCACCTGCTTTCCGCAAAACTTGAATCCGCTCCTTCCATGGGAGAAGGCGGCAAACAATTAGATGCATAGGCCCGAGTACATATATAGAAGCTCCTCTTACAGATATACACTTGTGATAAGCTTTCTCAGGGTTTCCAAAGAGATTTGTGAACTGGGTATGATAAGCAACAAGATCATCTCCTCCAGAGCCATCAACAGCAAAACTTGTCTGGTGAATCACAGTTCCATCTTTTGCATACAAAAAAAGTTGTCCATTTGATGTGAGAACCACCAACATCTGAACAAACAGAATTATCCCTTCAATTTTCATGGAGATAAAAACCAGAGAAACTAGTGATGCATGCAGAGAAATAGCAGAGAAAATAACACTGAAAGATCCAACATCCAATGTACTTGATACTCCATTAAAAGATCAACCAGAGAAGCAGAACAACAAAATTCGCACCGAGAAAGTTTACCTGGTCATCCAACCATGCTACCCCTATCGCTGAGCTTTCAAGGGTCCACTTCCCATATATTTTCAATTCTGATTTGACCAATTTTGCAACCTGAACTTTCCGATCCCAAGCAATTGCAAGAAGCGAAACTTTTTCTGATGCTTCCACAGGAATATTGTCTATAACGATGTCAACATCCATATCTCAGAACACTCACGGTATGAAATTTCATGAATTGTGGGGTAGGGTAATGATACATACCAGTGGAAGAACCATGTTGCTGCCCCATACATTTCCAGGCAGTGTAAGGCATGGAACCCTCACGAACACCATCAGGCTTTGGAAGTTGAGCATAGACCACCACGCTAGGACTCACCCTTGCCTGTAGTGAACATCTGTGGCATTAACGTCGCAAACAAGAAAACAGAAATGCACCTCTGTAATAGTAAAAATGTTTTATAATGCAATCTTCTGAACCATCATACCACCAGAGCACTTTGGTAAGTGGCAAATACGACCACCCCTTCTTCAACTGAGGAAGACTTTTCGTTCAAGAGTTTCCGACTAGAATCTGCCCCAAGCACACCACCCATCATGCTACCAATAGTACTGCTTGAACCTGTAGTGTTGGCTGTGTTGGCCTGGGAGGACATCAAAGCACCTCCACAACATTCATCAGAAAGCAGTGGAGAAGCACATAATACTTTGCCCGTTGTTCGTCCATCAAGAAGACACTGTTTCAGTAAACATAAACAAACTATGCGATCTGATATATAATCTCTTCACTCTCAGTTTCAAACAAGCATTTTAAAAGACAACACTCTAAAGAGGCATATAGTTGGGACAAGAAAAATTGGAATTACCGTTGTACTGAAGGAAAATCTATTCAGCCATGGAACCACTGAGAAAGTAATCAACCAAACCAAACCCTTACTATCACCGCTAACTAGCCTAAACTGCCGAGTAACTTGAGAATCATGTCCCAGATATAACATATGTACAACAGGTGCATCATGTATACCAGTAACAACTTTTAAGGTGGATCCCTTCTGCACATCCCAAACAATTACACGCCCATCACAATAACCTGCAAAGAGCAAGTCTCCCAGTTGATTGAAGCACAAAGATGTTACCGGAGAATGAGAATTATCCCCTTGTAATCCAAGCATCAGCATCTGAGATAGATTTAAACGTAGCTTATCAGGAGAATAGCTAATTCTATTGAAGTGCATAAAACACGTACTCAACATACTAAGGGAAGTTTGTACAGCTGAGACTGCCCACGTAGTAAGGGAAGTTTGTTGCAACTTTTAGCTGTGTTAAACAATCAACTTTATTATCCTCTCAGGTGCATAAGGACTGACTGCATTTGCAATTTTACCCACAGAACTGTGTAGCCATTAAAGATATCTTTTTCTGAGCAATGCCTAAGAGATGCAAAATTAAAGTTCGCAAGCCTGATCAAAGAAGAAAGAAGAAAAAGAAAATAAAGGTAAAGAGCAAAAGGATTTACAAGCAACCTTTGCATCCATGTTGTCAGCACAATGAGGAGAGTATTTACTGGGCACAACAATAACCAACCCTTTAGACATTCCCACAGCAATGTAGTTGAGATGAACTGCCACGACTTGAGGGGATCCCTGATCCCGCCTGAATGCCTGAGATGAGATGGTCCGAGTGATAGTGTTGTATGCATAAACATCGAAGTATCCCAGGGCAGTAGACCCCCTCCGTACACCCTCAAGCCTCATTGGTTGAGCAGCGATATCATTTTCCATATCCAAACCAATGAAGGCATGTTTCTTTTCAATTTCTTCAGCTAATTCAAGGGGCTTCAAGGACACACGTGATTTCTTTTGTGTCCTTTTATTACCCCTCTTGCTCTCCCATTGACTAATTATGTCCTCATCCAGGTCCATAACATCATTCCTATAACTGGTGTCGTCTCCAGTAAGACTCGCTCCATGTCTAGAAAGAGGCCTTGCCTTGTCAATTTCAGATGTTTCGACCGTTACAATTGGCAATTCATCCTCAATATCTCTCCCGTCGTGAGAAGAATCGATCCTCTTGTCGACAGTTTCAGTAGCCTCAGCAAACTCAGAAATAGCATCATTATTCTCATCCCATGATGAAGATGGAACTTGGTCATATTCAAAGGCATTGGTAACAGACATTGTGGTGCTATCTTCCAAATGCAACTGCTCTTCAGGGTTAACACGAGATAGGATGTATGGATCATCTATATGGGGGCCTGGTGAAACTTCCTGTGAATCAATTACAACGCTCGGTTCAAGGGCAAAAACTCTGCCAACCCTCAGCTCACTCGAAGTCTCCCCAATTGTATCACCTTTCCCCGATATTTCAGGTGAAACATCCACCTCAGAATCAGCAGCTTCCGCAGCTGCAGATTGATAATTATCCCATGGAACATCATTTTCTTGGACTAATTTCCCATCTGGGTGACTGATTTCAGGAGCAAAGCTATCTAAACCATCATGGGAAACAACTTGAGCTTTAGAATCCAATTCTTGACTGCCAAGAACGCTACTAATAAGTAAAGTAGCGCTGCTGCTGCCAGCTCTTCTGGATTTAAGCGCAGCAGCGTGCGGAGTGGGAGTGGGACGCGAAGCCGCCACAGCAGCAGCGAGTGCAGCACCCGGCTTCTTCACAGTTGAGCGAACGCCGCTTCCAAACAAGAGCGGCAAGGGGCGCAAAGCAAGCCCCCGACCTAGAGATAAAGAATTGGCCGATAATTCACTCGATTCCACCGGGGTAGAAGACGAACTAAACTTAACTCTGGAGTCTGGGAGGGTTTTAGGGCTAATTACGGAGGAGGCGGCGTCGTTGACATCTTCTTGATCAGAAGAGGAACGAGGGCGATAAAGGAAGGACTGATTCAAGGAAGGAGGTGAGGAGGAGGAGGAGGAATCGGAGTCGTTGAGGATTTCATCGACTGTTCGATGATGAGGGATGGAACAAAGCCGATCGTCGTCGTCGTCGCTAGTACTCTGTGAAGCCAGAAAGGCATCGAGATCGAGCTCCATTTCCCCCCTCAAGTGGTGGTCTGATGAGCTGCCGAGTCATCTCCCAGAGACTTTCTTCCACGGAACGCAGGCATTCATATTGACAGACCCCAACATCCTAGTTTTACCAGTTGGTGGACATAGTTGGAACCTAGAACTGCGGAGGAACGGAGGTAAAAATAACGTGTTGACGTAAAGAAGTTTAAAAAAAATTGAAAAATTATTTTTCATTTTTGTTATATTTAAGTTTAAAATTACTTTATTTTTTTCAAAAACTTTCTTTTTCTTTAGTTGAAACACCACCTCCATTTTCTGTACTCCATACTCCCCCTCCCAAATTCTTTGTAACGGAGTATTAAAATAATATAAAATTTTCAAGAAAAAATTAAAAGTTTTTCAACAACTTACTAGATATTAATGAGTATTTTTTATTTGTGAAAAAAATTTGAATTATTTTTAATACTCCTTTTTGCGGACTGGACACAAAATTTAGGATGGAGGGAGTATTATAAACGAGGACGGATATCTTTAAGAATAATTATTCTCAACGGTTCAGATTTCTTCCTGACACAAATTTTATCTACCTATACAAACAAATCCAACTGTCCAAATTTCTTCACCTTTCACATACAAACGAATGTCAATTTAGTAAATAACTTACATTGTTTGGACAAAGATAAATACTGTAATCTTCGTTCAAAATTTAAATCTCACGCTTTCCGATTACTATTTTATTTCTCCAGAGTACATCGGAACCCCCTCTCTCTCTCTCTCTCTTTCACACACACACCCCCCCTCTCTCTCTCTCTCTCTCTCTCACACACACACCCGCCCACAAATCCACAAATCATTCGTCTCAAACTGAAAACCCACATATCAACTTCTATGCAATCTTCTCCACACATGAAACCCCAAATTAATAGCCTGATTCCATAAAAAAGAAGTTTTGTTGGTGTGGGTTCAGCCAATTTCAAGGTCAAACGAGCCCCCCCCCTTCCCCGCCGACGATCCTCGCACTCAACCCTATTGGCCACGAAACTCAATGTCTCGAACTCCAACACTGAAAGCGATTTTGGAGGTCATCAACGCCTTGATCGGCAATTAGGTTTCGGATTCGACCTCCTCTTGCATATGGGTTTCAGATTTAACAGCCCCTTTGGCTACACAGGAGAGAAAAGAAAAAAGAGGAGTTTGATCCCCTTTATTAGTGAGAAAAGAGAAGAAAAGAGTGTGGTTTCTCACCTTGTCAACCAAATAACGGTGAGAAATCAAATTCTCTCCCTCCCATTCCGGCAACCAAACATCTCCGGCGACTCTCCGGCGACAAAATCAAAGGTTCAAAACTCAGTTTTGATCACAGATTTAGCTTTGCCTTGACAAGACGAAGACAACGGTATAGGTACGACGACGATCTGACGAGGGGTGGACCGCACGTGCTGCCGGAAGTCGACGAGATCAGGTTCGTTCTCCCTTTCTCACGGAATCGCGCCACTTTTGGCGAGAAACAAAAGTCGGCCTGGAAGGGGTTCTGCTCTCCCACTGTTTCTCATCTCTCCCACCTCTTTGATCATCCAAACGTGGGTGAGAATTGATAATCCCTCCGTTTCTTTTCTTCTCCCCTGAAATCACGCCATCCAAACGACCTGTAAAAGATTTTGAAGGTCAGTTCTCTCTCTCTCACACACACGCACACACACTGTTTTTTTTTTTTTTTGAATATCTGATTTGATTTTGATGATATATTTGTGTCTGATCATTCTTGGCAACCATTCACCACCGTCCATCATATGGAACCAGCGTTACTCCACCCCTCTGCCCCTTCGTTCCCAATTACATCCCCACCTCCTCCCGTGTCCTCATGGTAGGCTGCGGCAATGCCGTGTTTTGCCCTTCGTTTTTTTCTGCTTCTGTTTCAACCCAATTGTTCTCTCCATCGGCTGAATTTAGGGTTTTTTCGCTGTAGGTGCTGTAAATTTGATTCATGTTGAATTCTTTAATAAATAAATAAAAATAAAAAGTTTGAATTTTTTCCGGTGGTAGTTTGGTAGTAGTTTCACTAGATTTTGGTTCTTCCAGAAGTAGTATTTTTTACTTTCTTGATGTTAGGGTTTTTGCGCTGCAGTTGATGTAACCCTTGCTTATTTTTTGATAACTAATCTTTAGCATCTAATTGGGTTTGAGGGAATTGGGAAAATGAAAGGAAATGATGGCTTTGTTTGGTTGAGAGTTTAATTTAGTTTAGTTTTAGTAGTAGGTGGAGAGAGAAATATGGTAATGATTGGAAATAGGAGTAATGATTGGAGAGAGATAGAAAGAGATGAGAAAGTAATAATTGAAGAAATAGGGTAATGATTGGAAAAAGAAGTAGGCCCAATAGATGTTAACTTGGGCTGCAAGATGAAGTTATATTGGGTTAAAGACAATGGGCCGAGCTTAATTAAATTAGGCCCAATAGATTTTAACTTAATCCGATCACGGGCTAAGATTGTTTTTGGGCTTAATTGTCTAAGAAAGTATAAAGGCCCATGGTTGGAAAAGTTTATTTGAGATATTCTGGGAAAGGTCCATGCAAATGGGATGTGGGCCCATAAAGTTGGTATGTTTACTGGCCATTTTGACATTAAATGGCCCTTAATTCCATCATGCCCTCGAAAATGGGAAGACAAGGTGGCCCATTATTCTCGTTAACAGCCCATGATCGAGAAATGTTGAAGAATCATTTGACCTCGTGTGACTTCTGGACATGTGACAGGCCTTCGAGAAAGCGTTAGCCCATGATCTTTCTAACTACCCATGATCAAGAGTAAAACTCAAGGGTAATAAATGGAATTTTTGGTAACTACCCACGATCCTGTGAAGCGGAAGTTACATGGGACACTTGTCATCACGAGAAGAAATCTAAAAATCCTCTTGCATGCAAAGTCGTGGCCTATAAATACGAGTTCACAAGAAAGAAAAAGGGTTCTCACACCAATCAAAACCCAACGCTTAAAAACACTTTTATACTTTCAGCAAAGTAGATTATAGAGTACTTTTTACTCAAACCCATTCGAATTCACTTGTTTAAGTAGTTTGAATTTTATTTTTCTTGTACCCATCTTTATTATTCCGACATAATAAAGTTCGTTTTTACTTTTACGTTGCTTTATTTCCTACACGGTTAGGAAATAGCTAAGTCCACACTCGTTGTGGCAAAACCACGAACTATTACTGCAATCTAGCTCTTACGTTTGTAGCACTTTCGCCGTACAGTTGCAAAGTTAGAAAAGGGACGCCCAGTCCTTGAGCCATTTCGTGACCAAACAGTTACTCAAGTATAACGCTTACATTTTCCATAAAAGTGGAATGGAATACTGAAGTTAATGCATTCCTATCATATACCTTAGGGGCATACATTAATAGGACCCTATTTCCCACATTCCTAACCAATGTGAAATACAAAACCCTTCCATACTTCAACCAAAAATCATGTGATTGTTTTGGAGTCAATTTTAATTTACTATCAAATGTTTTTTTTTATTTAAATTTATTAAATAAAAATTCCATTTTATCCATTTGTAGTGTTTTGCAGATCGTGGTCGCCGGAGGCATCCTCCCCTGTCGAAGTGGGAGATCTAGGTTAGTGGATGAAGTTTGCTCTGGTACAGCGAACTTCGTCCGCTTTCCTTACCGGTTTTTCTCTTCTTTTTTTCTCTCTTTTTTTTTTCTAGTTTTGTTCTTTGGTGTTCTCTGTATGGGATTTGTAACGACCCTGATTTTCAGTCGTTAAAAATTTCGTTAAATATTTGAATTTTATTTTAATTGCCTTAATTTCCTTGTGGTTTGCCATAATTACGTTTTTGCCCTTCAAATTTGATTTCTTTGCGCTTTAGCCCACTTAGCAAGCCTAACTAGCTTTTGACTATCCGGTTGGAGTAATCAAAATAGGAAGTCACCTAGTTACCGCAAAATGACCGTTTTGCCCCTCATTGGAACTTTTGACCCTTTTGAACCCTAGACTTAGAATTTTAATATTCTTTTTCTTTTAATCAAATTGGTTATATTCTTTGTCCATTGGACAATAATGGTTAGGGAAGCTATTACCCATTGGATAATAGAATCCCATTTGTTTATATTAAAAGTATACTTACTTTAAAGTATTTTTTCATTATTTTAATATTTAAAGTGACCTAATAACTATTATCCATTGGATAATAGAAGTTAGGAAAATTTTTACCCATTGGATAAAAGGGTGAATCTTTCTAGTACCATGGGATTTATTAAACTAATCCTATCTTTTAAGCCATGTGACCAAGGTACTTAATATTTTAATTAAAAAGTACATGGTACCAAGATTCCCAAAGTACCCTTTATTATTTTTTATTGGGATTTTGAACCAACTAGATATATGAGTACATCTGTGTATATATATATTAGTACCTAGATGGATATAAAATTGCCTTTAGTACCCTATGCCTACTATGCATAAATGGAAAATCCTAGACCTAAAGCTACCTTTGATCTTTAGTACCAAGGAAACTACTTTTTTATTTGTTTTCTTGCAATATATGACACATGTATATATATATTTGTACTTGACTAGAGAGTGAGAGGGAGAGAGAGGAGAGAGAGCCGTGGGAGAGAGAGGGAGAGAGGGGGGCCGGTTGTGAGGGAGAGAGGGAGAGAGATTTGGTTGTATCTTGGCATTGAACAACTTTGTACTTCCAATCTTTGAGATTACTTCTCTTCCAAACCAAATCCTAACTCCATTGTACTCTTTTGACCACCTTGCAATTGTTTGAACCATTGGATCTTGTACAATTCTCATCTCCACCCTTCATTTGGTTCAAAGAATCAAATCTAGTACAACCTTAGCCTTGCAACCCTAGGATTTTTGCATTTATCTTCCATGTGAACACACTTTTATTGGATTCAAAAATTGGGGAAGGAGAGAGGAAGGGGGGCCGGCCATATGAGGAGAGGGAGGGAGCCTTTGCCTATAAATAGAGAGCCATTCCATGCTTGAACTCACACCTCAAAGCAATAGCTCTTCCTTCTCTCTAGAATTCTAGGCATTCTTTGTTCTTAAGTTCAAGAACTTTCTTTGTTCTTGAGAGTTCTTGAGCGAAACCACTAAACCACTCCCAATACCACCCAACGATCCTTAAAGTAGTTTAGTGAAAGTTAGGAAGTTGTTTCTAGGAAAAGAAATACAAATCTTTTCCTTTCGAAGCAATCCGAGGGCCGTTACGCCGCCGGAATCAAACCGACGTCCACATCCACCGCCTAGGAGAACGGTAGTGATCCTTACCTATTTTTCAAGTCCTTACTTTATTTTCAATAAGTAGTTTAAGTTTTGCTACTTGAATCTCTACTTATTTTCAAAACGTTACTTGATCATAGATGAAAGAGTAAAATGTATGATTATGTCGTTTATGGAATTCAAGCATGCTATGTTATTTAAATGATCTTGTTGTACTATATCGAAACTTGATTGAATGCATGTTGTATGTAAAGTCTCACACGCGGAGTCTTGCATGAGAACGTGACACGAAAACCGAGAAAAGTAGAAACATGGCACCTAGGGTGTGTTTAACAAGGAAGTTGTGTTTTCCCGGTTGGAAAATATTTTCGAAACTACGTAAGAACCATTTCGAGGGTATTACGTGAGTTTGTGTGTGTTCCCATGGGAAACCGGACCGGCGGAACCATGGTGAGGTATTGCTTGGTTATCCGCGGAGAGGAGCCAATGCAAATGTGTGCCAATGGGAACCCGGCGCGGTGGAACCATTGTGAGGAAACTCGGGAACCCGGCGCGGCGGAACCGAGGTTGGGTGAGTTAAAAAGGTGTTTTTGAAAAGGGTAATAACAACATGGGTTACGATGAGTCGACACCAACGGTAAATCGTAAAGCAATTGTTAGCGCTATTGTCTTTATTCACTGCTTATGTACTTATCATGTGGAAATCGATGCTAGTATTAGGATTATACTACTGAGCCTTCGTAACTCATGGTGTTGCCTTGTGGTGACCCTGGCATATTATATGGGTGGCGACGCCGGTATAATATGTCAGATTTGATAGACGAACAGGACGAACTATTCACCTTGGAGGCGTTCGAAGCCGAGGAGCTGGAGAAGCAAGAAGAACTGTAGTTAGGAACCCTATCCCTCTGTTTTGTAAATAAGAATACTTTTGTAAGGTTTATAATGTAATAACGAGCTGGACTCGCTTTGTTTTTATAATAAAATATTTTATTTAACGTACCCAAAATTCGGGGCGTTACAGGATTTCTCCCCGTTTGTGGGACTTCTATCATCCATTTGTGGGTGTTTTTGGTTATTTTCTGCAGTGTTGCGTCGGTTTGGAGCGGTGGATTTAGTTGGGGTTGGGTGTAGTATTTGGACTGAGTCCGCTCCTATTGGTTTTTTGATCCCTTATTTAGGGATCGATGAAATTTCCTCTTAATATATTGTTTATTGAAGTTTCCTCTTAATGCGAACTAGACTGGGCTCAATTGATAGAAAACTCAACGGTTCAAGTGAATGAGAAAAAAGAAAAGGTACTTTACCGAAAAATAAATTGATTGTTGATAAGCGCTGGACTTTTGAGTGGTGCAGGACCCTTTTTTTTTTTTTGAGTCTTCTAAACTTGTATTTATAGGCAAATCTCATTTGGTCTAGATCTGAATGGATTTTCCCGCTTTCACCGTGAGCTGCCAAGTGTCCCATGGTTGTTCCTCATTCATTGAGTTGGCGGTTATTAGAGGTTAAGCTTGATCATACATCATCAAAAGAACTTCCTTGAACCTCCACTCGCCCTTTTTTCCGTGATAATTGGAAATCTTGGGGCCAGTTGACTCAAATGGGCCTATGAAACATTTGGAGGAAAATAACCGACTTCAGCCATAACCAATTTTTCCCTTTTCATGGGCCCTTATCCATGAACCAAACCGACTCCATAATTCATAGGCTAATAATATATATCCATAAATCTTGGGCCATGGTTTCATCCGAATTTTAAATAAATAATTGGGCCAAACATTGATTAATCATTGTAGCCCATTGTCTTTGATCCTTATTAGCCCATGTACTGGCCCAATTTAAATAAATGTTCTTCAAATACTAGCCCGTTACTTGGTGCCAAAAACGGAGGATATAAACACAATCGCATCTGTAATAATCAATGCTTTATTTGGTTTGTGTTTTGAAATTTTTTTGAAATAAAAATTCTTTCCAAAAATGAAAGAGAACAAGGCACAAATTTCAATCGTTTCACTCTCTCAGTCCCTGGAGTTCCAAAGCCGAAGTACTTTTTCCCAGCAAATTAATTTCCTTTGACTCACTTTACCACATGTTGATTTCCCAATGCTAGCGCCTAGCAGTAGCTCCTTTATTGCCAACTCAATTAGGACTCACCTCGCCAATAGATGGATACAGTCCCTTCACACAAATCACATTCATTTTTTATCCAAAAATAAAATAAAATATCACATTCATTCCCTCCTCGATTCTGTTCTGCACTTCTGTTATGTCATTTCCGCTTTGGGTAGACGCGTAAGAGAGTGGGATTCAGGGAGTGGGATGACTGGTTTTTTCATGATTTTATCCAATTTTATTTAGGAAATAGAGGAATTGAGTATACTCCTTTTTTTTTTTTTTTTAAATAGAGAGATAGAGATAGAGAGATAGTAGTCCAATGATTAGCATGTCACTTTTTGCTAGTTTTTTTTTTCTTCCCTTCTTTAGTTGTCTTTCAGTAATGATGAGTCATAATTTAATCCTTAAAACCGCCCCTAGACAACTTACCATTGTGTTGGACTCGGCGGGACCGATGTGAGAATCACTTGACATGGCATGGCTGAGCGGAGTATAGCCGATATAGAATGAATTGCCTATCCTAAATTAGATTCTATTATCAAATTCTTTAGATTGCCTGATTGACAAGAACTTGGAGGCATATCTCTTAGAAGTAACATATAATGTCAAGGAATTCAAATCCTACCATTCTTATCTTTTCGGACCTTGTATACAAAACCTTAACGCACTCAATTACCCAATTATGCCTTTGCACAATATTTTGTATCCCAACTGACTAGATTGTCGTAGGGTCTGTGGCCAGGAAATACTCTCGTTATTGGACTTTTTTTTTTTTTTTTTTTTGAAGCATCTCTTTAAAACACTCGAAGTGACCGGCCAGATTTCAACATCATCAGTTAACTTTGTTGGTTGTCGTTTAGTATCTGCTTTTAGTTTTAAATCCTTTGACAATTAGGAGTAAAAAATTAGTCAAAATGAAGCAAATCAGGAAAGGTACTACTAAAGAAGGCTATCCAAACAAGAAGCAAGGTAGAAGCGAGAGAAATGAAGTTAACACTCTTAAGAAATTTCTATTAGAGGCCACCTAAAATACAATTGACTTTAATAATCTGCTCCATTCCTATAGACTGGAGGAGCTGAAGTATAGTATACACACTCCAATGACAAGAGACTTCAAATCTGCCGATAAAACGAGAGAGAGAGAGAGAGAGAGAGAGAGCAGTTCAAATCTACCGTTCTTTTCCCATTTTCCCCGCATGTATGGGTAAGGCACGTGCTGATTGACCAATTCAAGCAGAAAATAATAGTAGTAATCAAACTTCATCAATTTCTTCCTCTGCAGTTGCAATTCTCTTTGTTTTTTCTTCTTCTTTTTGGTTGTTATTGCTAGACTAGACTAAGACAAATCCAATAAATACTCCGCCACTTCGAGGCAAGCAGGACCCATAAAAAACCAAAAGCTGTGACCCAACGACCTTTCCAGCTTCCACGTACGCCAGATCCCTCCATTCAATGGTAATTTCACTATATGCATGAGTCCGTCAATGGACTGATCGACTGGCTCTCCTCTTGCAAACAATTACTACTACGTAATACTAAAGCCACGTGGATATTTTGTGTATATCAAATAATAAAAATTAAATACAGAACTGAAATTAATTGCGCAACACACACCACATAACTGCCCCCAACTTATGAAACGGGAATGTTGACCGGATACCTATGAACCGAGTCAGCCCAGGGGTTACCTTTCAACTCAGTAGCAGGAATCGCCCTAAGAGCCCTCCAAACGGCGCTGTTGCACTTGAAGCCCGAGCCAAAAGCAATCTGCCAAACCCGGTCCCCTCTTGAAACCCGGCCCTTAGCCTCCGTATAAGCAAGCTCGTACCAGAGGGAGCTGCTAGAGGTGTTCCCGAAACGGTGAAGAGTCATCCTGGAGGGCTCCATGTGCCACTCACTGAGATCCAAATTCTTCTGCAACTCATCCAACACCGCTCTACCCCCAGCATGTATACAGAAATGATCAAAAGCCAGCTTGAAATCAGGTATGTAAGGCTTCACCTTGCTTTTTTTCAGTACCTTCTTCTTCACCAGTGTCAAGAAAAACATGAGCTGCTCCGAAAAGGGTAGCACCAACGGCCCCAATGTGGTTATGTTGGTTTTCAAAGCGTCTCCTGCCACCGCCATCAGTTCTCTTGCCAGAGAAACCCCAACGGCTCCCTTATCATCCTCCCTCTGGTACACGCAGTTGTAACTGTTGTCATCGGCTCCTCTGTGGGTTCTAACCGTGTGGACTAGCTCGTACTTGGACCGACTCCTGTCCTTAGACTTGTTCGAGAGCAGCATGGCGGCTCCCCCCATCCGGAATATGCAGTTACACAGTAGCATGGAGCGGTCATTTCCGAAGTACCAATTCAGTGTTATGTTTTCGGTACTCACCACCACTGCATAGGTGTTAGGGTTTGATTTTAGTAGGTGTTTGGCTAGGTCGACGGATATCACCCCTGCACTGCACCCCATTCCGCCTAGGTTGAAGCTCTTGATATCCGGTCTAAGCTTGTAATGGTTGACTATCATGGAGGACAGAGATGGAGTCGGACAGAACAAGCTACAGTTGACGATGAGAATCCCGATTTCTTCACTTTTGACTCCGGTTTTCGAAAACAGGGAGTCGAGTGCGCCAAACAGGACCGCCTCCGCCTCCGATCTGGCCTCTTTCATGCACAAATTCGGGGGTCTAGAGGTAATCCCTCTGGGTAGATACGTTTCGTCACCCAGACCGGACCGGGTTGATATTCTCCTCTGGAACTGAACCGTTTCTTCCTCGAACCCACCGCTGTCCTCGGTCATCTTCATGAAGGAGTCAACCGACATTTTCCGTTCGTCGTCGGGTTTGTAACAGGCAAAATCGACGAGATAGACCGGTATAGGCCGGTAAGCCCAGTAAAGGGCTAATAGGAAGACCAACACGACTAAAGAACCGAGGAGGGCGGTGAATGTGTCCACAAGTATTGTTTGGCTAGTCCATACGTCGGGAATTCGGTCGAATCTTAGACCGGACAGCTGAACCAGAGTGGCTATGAAGAGAGGTAAGACAACAACAAACATAACAACAGTGCCAAAGTTGCAAGAGTAATTACCGTATCCCAATTTCACATACTTGAGCTTCACCGACTGTAGAAAATCCGGTAATTTTTGTCGGATTTTGATGACGACTGACGATGAGTCGTCCTTGAACGCCACCTCTGCTGTTAATCTCTCCTTTTCCATCTCTATGGTACTACCCATCTCTCTCTCTCTCTCTGTTTGAAACTGTGGGTTTTTGTTTTGCTTGTTAAAAACAGAGGAAGGGGTGGAGTTTGGAAGAGTCTACGAGAAGCTGAGCTAATTCCCTTAAAAAGACTTGTCGAGACAAAGCAATATTGGAGAATTGGAAGGGAAAAGCACAAGCAGCTTTCCCTAGAACAAAAGAGTTTTGTCGATCAAGAGCAAAAGTGAGGGGGTTTTAAAAGAAGGCTAGGGGAATCAGCTAGGATAGAGAAATAATTAAGGGTGGTTTATAGAATACTTACTGAAATAATTATTAGCATGTTCTATCGCTACAAGAAAGCTAGCTAATACTAGTACGGGTAGTTATTTGGGCCATCATGGTCTTCATTTAATTTGGTGAGCAGTTCCCAGAAACTACAGATAGCTCAACCACCAAAAGTATACATTTACGTTTAGAATAGAGAGATATATAGACAAAACCATATATTATGGGGTTGGTTGACAGTTTCGTAGTTGAATTGCTGAGGAAAATATGGTGGGGTGGGGGAAGTGACCAAGTGGCCATATGAGAATTTGAGCTTTCGTTCAAGCAATCTCTTAAATGAGTCTTCACACCAAGCTACTTTCCAGTGTCCATTGCTTTAATTGTAATGTCCAAGCAAGCATCGTTATTATTAATTGCTTGTTAGGTTAAACTTGAAAACAAGTTGTATTATTTTCTTCTTCATATTTATGTGGTTTTTTTTATTTTTTTTTCCTTTTTTTATAATTGAGACAAATTTAAAGAGTCAAAATACATTTACCGACAACTGAAAAACTTTAATAAATTGCTACAATCCAATTACGTTAAGTAACAGAGAATGTGGAAGAATATATAGATTTAGTGCACAACTCACTTAAGTTTACATATAAGAGTTGATACAAAATCTCTATACGCGACCTCATCGGTCACATGATAAAGTTTTAGTATGATTATTTGTTTTTGCCTTTAATTTTAATTTTTGTGAATTTTAAAATGTTTGAAATGTTTTCAAGATACGCTTTTATACTCTTAACTTTTGATCACACACAGGTGTATTAATTAATGTAAATCCACTGGCCGTTAACTCCGATGTCGTATTAGGATATACTCCAAAATATAGGGTATAGTATATTAATTAGAGGGGAATGAAGGGCTAATATGGGAAATTTGAAAGGGGCGGTGGGGTGTAGGTGACTGGCCATCAAGAAACATTTAATGTTAGTGGTCAAAGATGGTGGACGCGTACTTCAACCTGTCCCAAACCCCCCAACAAATTAACCTAATGGACTACATATATACTACAAATTTTATTCAATTGTATATACTACATGTGTATGTATAATAGTCGTGTACAGATCGATGATAGTGCTACATTTCTTGGAGATCCAGCTGTGCCTACTAGTACAAGTTTGGCAACAAATTTGGCAAATATTGTTGTCAAACCCTTGTTCCATTAAAATATGTTTGGTGAAGTCCAACCCAACATCACCAACAAGGACAACGTGAGGGTGCCTGTCTGTCGCTAGACTGCATCTCGCAGTCGGCCAGTTTTGTCCTCATTTCGGATTACAATCAATTTCGTTTGCTTTGCACAACTCGTTTATTACAACAATTACGTAAATAATCAACCCAATCACAAATCAAATAAGATCTACTCGATTTGGCACGCTGGATCACAACTTAAAGAGCAAATTTTTTTCAATCTACATGTTCTCCAAACACATACTATATTCTTCGGCATCCTATTGGCTTGATTTGTTACGTGACTGTTTTATTTAACAAGCTCTGTAATGTGAACAATTTTATCATCGAAATCAACCCAAAAAGAGAATGCAAAGGGGTGTAGTCTAGCAATTCGGGGTCCATGTAGCAACTTCAAGTCGCTACACCCTATAGCGCGCTATACAAACCATTTGTTTCTGCACTCGATGGTTCAGATTTGCAGAATCACTCTTACTAGTCAAAGTTAATTCTTACCGATCAAAGTTAACAAACATATTCGAATCATTGATTATTGAAATGTACACTCAAATGCGCACCACAGGATGTAGTGACTTGAGTTCGCTACAGGACCCTAAAATCCGCAGTCCAACCCCCAAAACTGCAGACAATTTGTGTTCATTTTCCATACCATGATGTGATAGTTAAAGTGTTACTCCCTACCTTGGATTGCGCTAATATGGAGGAGAGGTAAATAAAAGTCCTCACCAAGCAAGAACTTTGATTCTTAAAGGGTTACTCCGGACCAGGTCCCAGGACTAGCTTCTAGTGGTATGGGCTCGTTCGGCGGGCAAATAGAATTTTTTTTGGGGTACAAGGAAAAGAGAGGATATGTTATACAGTAGCTAGGAATTAGATTCTCTTCGGTATTTAATTTGTTTTTTTTTTAAAATTTATATTGGATGAGACAGTTCAAATTTGAGTCTCTGAGCAAATTAAAAAAAAAAACCTCGATTATACCAAATTATGGTTCAATTTGGATCATTCCATCTAGTCCAAAACTTGGGCAAAGAGAATATATCTAAACCTTGTGTCATTTATGGGGAAATTAATTAAGGAGGAGGATGAGGGATTAAAGAAAGAGATTTGTTTAGTAGTTGAAATGGATGGATAAGAGTGAGTGAATAAAGAAATAATGTGAGAGTTACTTAATTATCCTGAGACAAACTTTTACACGGACCCTCCGTGAATATTAGTTTTGCTCCCACCAATGAGCAATTGACACATCATACAAAATACATTCTCATCAGACACTCACATAAGCACATACACCATCTGATCCGCACCACACATCCCCCCCCCCCCCCCCCCCCCCCAATGGTTTCCTCATCTCAGCCCACGGGGGACGGGGGGAGCATCGCCACCAGCCACCACCTCCTCTCAGACCTCCCTCTTCCCCAGCATCACTACCAACATAAATTTGTTTCTTCCACAAATTAGGTTCGATTAATCATTTTAAAAAATGATTCGTTCTCAGAAACTAAAGATTTAAAAGCAAAGGAAATTGGGAGGGGAAGATGAGTATGAGGTCTGATTTTGAAGTTAGAGAAGACTTGTGGTGGAGTCTAAAATACAATGGAAGTTTTAGCTCTGTAACAAGCTCCATTTACATGACCTAATTTTGAATTTTGGCAGTCCAGGATGGAGGATTTGAATACGTTTTGTCAGATTTGATCTGAAATTGGGGACTTCTTGAGGATAGGTGCCGACGAGCAATGAACTGGTCACCTGTATAGTCGTCTTCGCCGGTCTCGGCGAGAAGACGAGTGCTACCGCTGTAGACTGAAGAGGACTCTACGGATGTTGTGGTCGGTGGGCTGGGTGTAAGAATCGTCGGTGTTGATGAGCACTGTTGTTCCGAGAGCCAAATCTCTCCACAAGGCAACTGTACATCTTCCTCACATCATATACGCAGCGGTTGCTGGGGGAGGGGGCGGTGCACGGTCGTCTATCGTGGGTTGACATGAGGAAATGGGGGAGAGAGAGGTGAGGGAGGGTGTATGTGGGTGTTTGGTGGGAATATATTTTGTATGAGGTGTCACTTATTCATTGGTGGTTGCAAAACTTTGTTTTCATTCCCTCCGTGTAAAAATTTATCTCAATTATCCCTTGTGAATTGTGATGACAATAAAAAAAGAGTTTGAAGAGATTTGAGAGGCACTCGAGTAATGTCGCACACATGGGTAAGCATATTCTAGGGTGGTGTGGTGGGGTTATCCAAGCCCGTGAAGGAGCGTTAGAGCAAGTATACCAGAGAAGGTAAAATGCATTTTTTTTTTATTTTAGAGAAGGGAATCACAAAAACATGTCTACACTAGATTAGGTAAAAAAGGAGCTAAAACACATTTGTGAACAGTGCTTCGTCATTTTTACCTCGGCACTGTTCACACTCTTATCTTTTCTTTATTGTTTCTTTCTCTCTCCTCTCCCTCCTCTCTCCTTTCTTTTTTTGATAGGTGAACCCATCAGATCGTTGAAACCCAGCTGCTCGTCGACTCAACTCGTCGAATCCGGCCACTACTGTCGCTCATCAGCTCGTCGGAGCAATCTCCTTCTTCACTTTCTCTTTCCCATTTGCTGGTCGAGGAGACTTGGGTTGAACAGCTCTACGATCTCAATACATCCATGATCTCCACATCCTTGGTGGGTTTGAGGTTTGATTTATGGGTTCAATTTGTGGGTTTTTCATTGGTTTCGGAGAGAGAAAGAGAGAGACTTGTGGGTTTTCGGCTTCGTGATCTGAATCCAGAGGACGCCTCTGAAATTTCCCCCTGCTCCCTCCAGCATCAAGATTCATGAACCAGATGATCTAGTAGATAAATAATCTGGCTTCGACTTTTTATTGCTCGAAAAATGATAAAAGAAAAAAAAGGTGAAAATGTATATTTTATTGAATGTTAGGTAAAATAGATAGTGTTGATGTAGTTGTGAAATAAAAAATTGATAGGTAAAATAGAATTGTAAACCATTCAGAAGGTATTTTATCTAACGACAGGTGAACTTGCTCTTAGCTTATCCGTAAGAAAAGTAGTCCATGTGCAAAGAGGGAGCCAAAAACCAAGTAAGAGTGTGCACAAATTACGTACTTTATTCCTCCTACATTCCTATACCCTCCCGCCAAACGGGCCCTATAATTAGTTGTGCCATCTGTAATCTCCTAACATCCGTAATTGTATTAGGTAGGGCTGTCCACGGTCCGGATTGGATCGGATTCGTATGAATCCAATCCTAATCCGTATTTCACGGTTTTTAGAAGATAAAATCCAATCCTAATCCAAAAGTCTCAGGTTTGGTTTGGATTTCGAATCGTGAATCACGGTTTGGTCCCGGTTTTATTCACGGATTTTCTTCCAAAAAAATAAAATGATGCTACCACCATAATCATATTCCAAATAAAAATGCAAACACTAATTTCCATAAATATTGTCCAAATTGTAAAGGCAGTAAAGGCATTAAGGCAATAAACATGATAAAGGCAACAAAGCAGCAACCAAATAAAATTAAACGTTATCCAAAATACACAAATTCTGGTCAAGCATGATCTACTTATTAGATCCCATAAAAACGAAACAAAAAATAGCAAATTAGTTTCTCAAAACAAACAAGCAAATTAGTAAAATTATAATTATTTATATATATTACACACACATATCTATATTTTTATTTTTTTAAATATCTCACGGTCCGGTTCGGTTAATCCACGGTTTTGAAATGAAAATCCAATCCTAATCCGTATCTCACGGTTTTTTAATTTTCAAATTCGTGTCCGGACCATTAATCCACAGACAAAATTCAAAAAATACGGATCGGATTGGTCCGGACCGGTTTCACGGTTCTCGGTTTTTCTTACACACCCCTAGTATTAGGTCCTAACACAATTAGGGATGGCATAACTAATGCCCATTTTGGTTGCCTTCGATTCAGTGTTATTGTTGCATCTGTGAATGGCGATGGAGTCTATATATAGCAGTTGCAACCGACAAAAAACAATATTGGGTACACCAAAAAAGAAGTAATGATCAATCAATGAAAACATAATGATAAAAAAAAAAGAGTGATTTTCGCACTCTCCTTTTTTATGATGACACTTCCCCTTTTATCTTTTAGCTATGTAAAACAATATTGTCCTTAAATATGCCAAAAAGTGATATCATCAAACGAAAATATTGCAACTTCATATGAATAAAGTCAAAAAAAAAAAAGAGTGCGATTATAAAAAAAAAAAAAAAAGGGACCGCGAAAATCACTCCGAAAAAAATCAATAAATGAAAACATATATCAGGTAGTTCACCATCTACGCCTAGCATTAGGCGCAGCCAAATGAACTTACGTTACGAAAAATCAAAGGGAGACCAATGGCGCCGTTACTACAAACCAGAAGTGAACTCAGTCAAATTCTTGGGCTGATCAATTAATTGGTGCAGGTCATTGTCCTATTTTGGACACTAGCCAGGGTCACTACCCTCGTAGCAATTAATAAGTCGCATTTTCGTTAAACGTTAAAACTACAGTCTATAGGCGTCGTGGATGACTAAAAAATAGAAGGAGAAAAAAAAGGGAATTAAATTTCTTAGTGTCAGTGCATATTTGATCGAATGACGTTAAAATTGGTGCCTTATTGTGGTTATGGTATGATTAATTTCCACTACATTTATTTTCTTGAAATAACTTCTATTTTTTTTTTTTTGATCGGTAAGCTATGGCATATTTGTTATAGCACCTACATATCAATACAACTTATAGTTCTAAACCTAATTACAATTGAAAATGACAATATTGATAACAAAATGATCATCCCGATGATTTACTACGATGGAACAAAAGTAAAGCTCGTTGGGATATGGTGGATTTTGGAAATATGGTTTTCGTAGATACATTGATGGTCTGAACTATGATTCATGTACTAGTAAATTACACTAAGCCCCTCTCAACTAATTCGCATTTTTACTTAACCCCCTTAGACTACAAAACCCGACATCATGCACCCTCTAACTATCCAGAGTTGACACTTAACACCCTTCTGTTAGGTCTCCGTCCATATGGTAAACGGAAAAAGGCAAGGCAGTCAGCTTACATGGGGTGTTTGGATCGAATACCTACGCACGTTGGATGCCGTTGATTCTAGCGTTAGCCCACTCGGTTTTTTTTTTTCTTCAAATTTTTGGACGGCCCGGATCGGCGGTTCGGTGGCCGTTGGTGCATTTTCCCTATGATGGTACCAATATTATTTTCGTTAATTTTTGGCTTTAGGGCTCTCGTTGATTAGCCCTAAGATATTTGGTTGTACGAGAGCCCTAAAGCCAAAAATTTGGTATCATTTATTTGAGCTCAACAGGGCTTGAATGAGGTTTGGGACGCTTAAAGCTCAAACACAGCAATAACCTCGGGATGTTCTTGACCTTATTTATCATTGAGGAACCAAAGATCGTAAGTAATCTAATTTGAAAAGTCCAAAATAGGGTGTCTACAGATATTGTGTATTTAATATTTTGATTATCCTAATATTTAGTTTAGGGATGATACGTTTCCAATCCTCCTATCAAAACAAATTTTTGTTCTCCCTCGTTTTCAATTTACACTAAGAAGAAAGAAGAATCAAAAGATAGGAGTCATCCTGTAACAACCCGCTCTCACCCTGTACAATACTGTCCGCTTTGAATACCAAACCCCATCAGACTTCCCAGTGAGGTCATGCATCCCTGGATTACTCCAAGGCGAACACAGTTAACTGTGAAGTTCCAATAAGCTTTGACGCCATCATGGCTTTAAAAGGCCTTGTACAAGGTATAATGATGATTTATTATTTATAGCACACAACTTGCATTTTACCAAGCGATGCAGGACCACCCCCGGCTGACCTCAGATAGCTCCCGCACGGGTCCTAACCACCCTCAAGTCGGTCGACCATTGCTTGGAACTCCCAGGGGTAAGGCGTCACACATTCAGCGGTTGGAGTTTTCAATGGAAGTTGGCTGAAAAATGTCGAACTTGGTTAGCGGCGAGAAGAGGGTTGGACTGAATTTCAAAGAGACTGAGTTATACCTTGGTTTGCATGTCGTACCTCCTACAATAACAAAATTTTCACCATTAAAATGTATCATATATTAAACACATAAAACTGCCATTAAAAGGTAAGAATCTCATCAAATTTTTATTCATGATTCGATAATAGTATGCACTGCTTAGAGCATCCACAGTGGAATAAGCAAAAGTGAATAATCAAAACATGCCACATCAGATTTTGATTATCCATTTAGAGGTTGCTAAAGTTAGCAATATCAAGTCTCACATTGGTTATTTTTTGCTCATAATCAAAACCAATTGGATCATTGCTTCCTTCCATGAGTTTTCTCCAAATTTTTCTCCTTCATTTCACAAAAATCTTTTGAAAAACTAGTTTATGTTAAAAACAGTTTTTATAAAAAAAAATATTTGTTTTTGAAAAAAAAAAGTTAATTAAACAGTTTTTGGAAGAAAAAAAATCAGTTTAAGTTAAAAACAGTTGGATAAAAAAATATTTAATGAAAAAGAATGTGTAAAAAAACAGCTTTGTGTAAATACAATTTTTAAAAAAAATAGTTTTAAAAAAATATTTTCTTAAAAAAAATTGAAGAAACAGTCTTTATAAAAAGAATAAAAAAAAAAGAGTTCATATAAAGACAATTTTTTTTTTTAGAAAAAGTTTCTGAAAAGAATAGTAAGAATAGTTTTTTATAATTATTTTTTGAAAACATTGTTGAGAGAGAGAGAGAGAGAGAGAGAGAGAGAAAAGATTTTTGTGTAATGATGGGTGTACTTGATTGAGAAAATATGGGGATCATTAAATTTGGTTATTGGTTAAAGGTTGCTAGTTTTGATTATTCAAAAGCCAAAATTTGATTAGTTGCTAAGAAGTTGTTAAGTTTAGTTATTCCAATGTGAGCACTTTTTTGAACAAATATTGTTAACTTTAACAACATTTTGTTTTACTTATTCCACTGTGGATGCTCTTAGCCATTATACACAACGGAGTCTTTTAGGAATGTGTCATGATTTGCATGCCCATTTATGTGGTCATGATACATGATGCATTTCACAAATTGATCATGTTAAACTCTTTGGTGATTTTACCATATAATTCAAGCCGAAATTACATAACTTCGTGTGATCCTTAGCGATTGAACCTAACAACCATATGTCATTGCATATAATAATAAAAAAAAACCATATGGCATTCTCTTGGTAGGAACATTCCTAACATGTAACATGATCAAATTGGGAAACATCCCACATAATAGAATCCTCTTACCTTCTACATCAACATAATATTCCCTCGTCAATGTGCCTTTATTCTTTGAGGTTGGCTTATGATGTTTATCCTTTGAGGTAGGCATATGATCAACTGATGAATCTCTAATTGTCCTTAAAGTAGTCCCCGATGTGACCTTCGTAGGGGTAACTCTTGCGATCATGAAGAGCAACAATCGTTCAATTAGTAATAAATGTAATTTTCACCATTAAAATGTATCATCTTAGACACATAAAACTGTCATTCAAGATTTGATAATAGTATACAATGCTCAGCCATTATACACAATGAAGCCTTTTACGAATGTGTCATGATTTCAATTTATGTGGTCATGATACATGATGCATTTCACCAATTGATCATGTTAAACTCTTTAGTGATTTCATCATATAATTCACGACAAAATCATGTAACTTCATGTGAGCCTCAACGAGTGAACCTAACAACCATGCATATGGCATTCTCATGGTGGGAATATTCCTAATATGAAACATGACCAAATTGGGGAACAATATTCCACATTATAGGATCATCTTACCTTCTACATTCACATAATATTCCTGCGTCGATGTGCCTTTATCCTTCTAGGGTAGGCTTATGATCAACCAGTGAATGTCTTGTCTTTAAAGTATTCCTACAATGAATTTGGAATGTCTTGTCTTGTCTTGCATTTATCCACATAATTTATGCATTTTTTTTAAAATTCAAACTAGCCAAGTACTCGGGCATTACATTATGCAATTTATCAACCCAATCGAGGTGAGTGGTTAAGCATGTGATTCCTTCTTTTGGAATCCTCTTAAGCCTATTTATTCATGATAGTTCATTTATTCGTTGTGATCCGATACATATTATTCTTACCCGTTGCTCTTATATTTATTCACGATTGACGTACCCTTTGACATACAAGGTTCATTGATATAAATTTTGATTGATTGATTGTCCTTATTTTAATTGTTGTTAATCCGTTGACTCCATAATATTATTGTGACTATGCAATAACACGAGAAATATTCTTGGTACAGGTGACTCCGGTTCGCAGTTGTTCTTATGTGTTTGGGACCATGTTTATATAAATTAGTAAAAGACCAAGGAAAAGACCCGTGAAATATCATGGTGACTTTGGCCGCTTGGAAAAAAACTTGTGAAATACCCCTATGACTCTAGTGCTCAACGGATAGGGAAAAGACTTATGTGATACCCTGTGACCCTATTCTGAATTGGCTTAGGGAAAGTCCCAAGTGCTATCTTGTGGTGACTGTAAGTACAGTATTGGATCCAATAAGCTAAGCCCTGAGCATATATTTAGAAATTATAGTTCCCACTTTGGTTTGGACTTTCGTTTATTGTTGTTCATTGTTCTGATATTGTTGAGCAGACCTATCGGTATAAAAGGCTTGTTATTATTTTTTTTATCAGCAAAAAGGCTTGTTATTATTATTCGATTAATGTTAATTTGTTGATCAATTATTCCTCTCATTGATACTATTTGTTGAGTCATTGACTTTATTGTTCATTATTTAGTCTATTGATATTACTTGTTGAGCCCTCGATCATTATTATTGAAACCACTTCTTGGAGCCCTCAATTATCTTTTGTTTGTACGTATGTTATGTTGTATTCTTTAGCCTTAGCATGCTTGACTACTCACTGAGCTTTTAGCTAACGGATTTAATTCACCTTTTTCTTTTAAGGTTAGTTCATGGAGCATTGTAGTGGACTCTGTGGCATTGTCGGGACCTGCCGTTTGGACCTCTAGGACATTTGCATTATATTTCTTTTCTCGTGTCAAACAGCTTCCTCACTCTAATTTATTGGCAATTTCATTGTTAGATATGAAATTTGGAGGATATAGAGTGTTTGTGCCCATCTTGTTAGTAAGGATGCTGGTGTTGGTTCGAATGTTCTAACTTAATTCGGCATTTAGTTTTTTTATTTGTTTAAAGTTGTTAAATAATTATTTTGGTTAGGCTTCGTATTCTATGATTGTCATACGGTTCACGATCGATCATGTTCTCAGATTTGGAGCACGACACATATGCCTAATTAAGGATTAGGAGATTCACAACTACGTACAAATCATTTTCTTTTTTCTTTGTTTATGCTGGTCAAAGATGCCCAGATCAGATTATATGAGGAATTAAAAAACAAATTACGTTGGAATTAGAAAATTTAGGAGTAATAATTTTTTTGCAACCTAATGCTAAGAGTCGAACTCTAGAATTGTGTGCGGACCACACCAATCAACCACCCACACCAACCGTGACTTCTTTGAAAGTTGAAACCTCAGCAAAATCTCAAAAATCACGTAGGAAATTGTAACGGTTGGTTTGGCCATTTAAAGTAAAACTGTAAAACAGAGGACAACGGCCAACGCCCATCCGCTCAATCATCAATTGGAGAGTATCCAACTGTCATAGGAATTGATGGCGTTGGCGGGGACGTGACGTGATAGACGCGTGCCCTTTTACGGAGTACCTAAATACTACTCCATAATGTTCAACAGGAATGCTACATACACTAACGCATTCACTCACCATCCACTACCTCCTACAAAACGACGTCGTTTTGGGGAGTCCAAAAAAAAAAAAAAGAAGCAAAAATCCAAAATCCAAGAAACGGACATCCCAAACAAGTCGACCTAGAGAGAGAGAGAAGATAGAAGAAGAGGGGGAAGAGACTGCAGCCAATCCAACCCACTGACGACCACCACCGACGATGACACCAACGAAGAAGATGCCTCGCCTCCAAATCGCCAACCACCGTCACCGCCGTACACTGACGAGCTTCGAACCACAATCATTGGTATCGATTTCTAAAGCTCACGAAGGTCTCGACAACCATGGCCGCCATACGCCAACGATGGTATCTCTCTCGATCTCGAACGCTTGTATCGATTGAACTAGAGTTCCAGTTTCAATTCGTAGGGATTGGGGATTTTTGCACAAACAATTAAGGTTCCAAATTCACTAAATGACTGAGGTTAAATGGGCACACTTCAAGAATCCTTCCCACAACTTTACGTATTTCTAAATGATCACAAAAAAAAAAATTCAGGTATTTCCAAATCTGCAGTAGCATATTCAATCTGTTATTTAATGACCTGGCCTTTGAAAGCAACACATAGTTAATAACAATGGTTTATGTACAGGTAAGTACCTACTTGCTTACAAGACGCGAGAGGATTTCCATAATAAATTCCACCCACAACATAGCACCAATAGAGCTCTTTAAATATATGATACACAGTTTTGGCTGTTCAGTTTTGGTGCATTTTATCCTCTGTTCATGTTGCAATTATTTATGTTTTCTTATCTGATTGTTTGCAAGTCTTTGATCTCACCTCATTGTGAGCATTTTCTGAATTTTTATATCTTTTGTTATCAAGTTGTGTTCTGTTTCTGCAAGGGAAAGGTCATGGGTTCAAGTTTCTTTGTTTGTATCTATTTCCATTTGATTATGCTTCTCTGTTTTTGGTACACATTATCCAAACTTCAAAATCTGCTTCTAGAAACTATAGCATGATCTTGTGCTAGAGTATGTTAATTTGTGTCAATTTATATAGACACTGGGCTGCCATTTGGTTGTTTTACTCTGAGAAAATGGCCATAACATCTCTCTTCACAAAACAATACGTTAATTTTCGTCACTTTGGATCTGTGTTCTTTTATTTGTTTTTGTTTGTTTTGGATTGGAATGGTAATCATTGATTGACTAAGTGAGCATTCATGACCTTCTATATATGATCTGTCATCACCATGTCCGGTATTTGATCTGAACTACTGTTTTATTTTGCTGCCATGACATCTCCACTACCATAGTTAAAATGGGAAAACAGTGGCAGCAGGGGCTGACAAAGAAAGAGCTGACTGAGCCGAATAGTATTCCCTGTTTGGTTGCTCCTAAACGTTTTTCTTAGGATGATATCATGGGTTGTGCATGAGAATGACACATCATCTGGTCAAGTTTGCCAAGGAGAAGACCCAAGTCGCTATGTCTGTGGGGTGGACCGGGACGACCCTTGGGCAAGGCCCAAGAGGCCTGGCCTCATTTGTAAATGAGTGTGTGTGTGTGTGTGTATATATATATATATATAAATTTTTCGTATTATGAGAGAATTATCTTCGTTAGCTCAACGGTAAGGTGATTTCAGTCCATTTGGAGTGTCTTGAATTCAAATCTCTAAGCCAACCACTTTGGTCGCTGGTGACAAAGTAATTAACTTGCTTTATGAAGACTAAAGTACTTATATAAAGAAACATTTCTATCATTGTTGTTTAATTCTAAAAATATGTAGAGCCCCACCCCACAATTTAGCCTTATGCTGGCCCTAGGTGGTCTAAACCAACACAGGGGCGGTTTAAACTGAACACATACGGATCTCTGGATCAATATGGTACAGGTGCTAGAGAGTCGGACCCGGGGGCTCTGCTTCCCCACGGGCACAGTAGCGCCTACCCGGGGGGCAAAACGGCAACATTTTGTTTAAAAAAAGATTTCCAACCACCAATTTGTAATCCTATGGAATAGAAACGTGATTATGAGAGCCTTAGAGACAAAATTTGATTATGTCTCATTAAAATAATATGATCAGAATAATAAGATCTTCACACCCATTCAAACGGATTAAAATTTGAGCACTTAATTTTTTGAGACGGTTTATATATTAAAAAATATAGTTAAAAAATTAAGCGCTCAAATTTTAATCCGTTTGAATGAGTGTGAAGATCTTATTGTTCTGATCATATTATTCTAAAGAAACATAATCAAATTTTGTCTATAAGGCTCTCATAATCACATTTCTACTCCATAAGATTCCAAATTCGTGGTTGGAAATTTTTTTTTAAACAAAACGTTGCCGTTTTGCCCCCTGAGTAGGCGCTACTGTGCCTGTGGGGCAGCAGAGCTCCCGGGACCGAGAGAGTCTAACAGGAGATAGTGAAGGAAGATTGGTCACATGGGTTTGTCGAAAATATTGGAAAATCTTCTGTGATTGCAGCAAAACTCTAGTCCTAAGGGTATCCACAATGCTATAATAAAAAATGAATAACTAAAAGTTGTTACATCAGCTTTTGATTATCCATTTATGAGATTGCTAAGATTAACAATGTAGAGGTCCACAATGGCATAATCAAAATTAAATAACCAAAAGTTGTCACATCACTTTTTAAAATTACAGAAAACAAAAAACTGTGAACATAGGAAATAGTTTTTCCTAAAATAATCTTGAGACGAATAAAACTATTTAAAATAGAAAATAATATTTTGAACTTTTTTCAAAACTTCAAAAAAAAAAAAAAAGTTTTAAGAAAAAAAAGCTTTTGTGTAACTACGGTTTTTGAAAAAATAGTTTTTATATAAGAAAAGATTTTGAGAAAAAACATTTTCTTATACAAAACAATTTTTCAAAAAAAGAACAATTTATTTTGTATAAAATGTTTTTTTAATAACAGTTAAAAAAACAAATTTTGGGGGAAAATAGTTTTTTAAAAACAATTTTAAAAAAATAGTAAAATATTTTTTTTTAAAAACATTGTTGAAAAAGAAAAAGAGAGGGGGGAAAATGGAAGAGAGAGAACATTTATTTTGTAATGATGTGTGTATTTGATTGAGAATGTGAGATTTATTAAATTTGGTTATTGGCAAAAGGTTGTTAGTTTTGGTTATCCAAAGTCCAAAATTTGATTATTTCTAAAAATGTTGCTAAATTTGATCACATAGCATTATGAGCCATATTTTGCACCAACATTTCTAATTTTAAAAACCTATCACTTTTGGTTATGCCATTGTGGATACTCTAAGGGATGGACTGAACTTAGCTTGGCAAAATGGAATCTAACAACATTGATGTGGAAATTGATGCCTCGCATGCTATTCATTTGCCAAACGAATAGCATTCCGGAATTATTTGTTACCTGTTATTTTCATTTGATTTTTTTTACTACAGTTCAATTCTGAATAAGTTCCATTAAACTCAATTAAGCATATGTCCAGGGAAGCTAATGGATGCATGGACACTCTTGCAAAATCGGGCCTCAATGCTAATTTAGGATTAACTACTTTAGTTATTGTCCTTTTCGATAATTTCAATTCCATGGTGT
Organism: Rhododendron mucronatum var. ripense; assembly: GCA_019656295.1. NCBI lineage: Eukaryota > Viridiplantae > Streptophyta > Magnoliopsida > Ericales > Ericaceae > Rhododendron > Rhododendron mucronatum. The sequence continues at coordinate 167,870 of BPLT01000047.1, forward strand.
AGGAGTTACATGCATACCCCATAAACTATAATTCCTTAATCTAGGCTATCTCCTCTTTGCACCTAAAAAATAATAATCTTTCTTTTGGGCTCGTGGAACTTTGTTTTGCACGTTGAAATATTGAGCTGGCCGGGCTCCAGTGCTTCATATCTAAAGGCCGAATAACTTGGAATCAGTTGGATATGTTTCTTGAGCCTAATTAATGCTTTGTTCAGTTTTGATTTAGATATAATTCCATTATATGTAAATGGAATCCAGTCAATCAACTCACTGGGCAAGTGGAGTGGAGTACAGTTGGTGCCTACCTTATACTCCCATACATATGTATAGGGTCCTATTTACGTAAGCACCCATCCTTCTCCCCAAGTCTCCTAGAATAAAGTAGATTAGAATTAACGAATGACAAAAAAAAAAAAAAAAATTTCAACCCACTGGTAATGTATTTTATTTACAAGATCACCCACGTGCTGTATTTGACCAGTTCAAACAGGTATCTTACTTTATTCAGAAGAAAATAGAAAAAGGTTTCCTACTGGCCCATTAAATTCCATGGGGAACTATAGAAATTGAACTTGTCCAGAAAAAAGGAAAAAAGAAGAAGAAGAAGAAGAAGAGAAAGAAATCTTTTCTCCCTCTACTAAATTAACATGTAACATCATTTTTCCTCATGTTGATTTGGTTCTCCAAACTTTTGTATATAGCCATATAGGCAAGAATCAATCAGGTCAGACGTGAGGCTAATAAACCAAATTAAATTGTGGTTTAATTTCTGAAGTAGAGAATTCAATCAACAGAGCTGCTACATGTACATACAATGCGTACATACGGATTTTGGACTTGTCTTGGGTCTCAAAAAAATGATCTGGCCCGCTCAATTTGTTGAAAATGGTTTGTTTAGAATTTTTGTAAAAAAGTCAACTCGAATGGATATTAATAAAGACATTTACGAAACATTCAAACTTTGCTTTAAAATCCATGTCTCGAATCATTTTTTTGGGACCCGAGACGGGTTGAAAATTCATATGTACCGCATATACATTTATATATGTACCTGGATTTTGAAACAAAATTGGATGTTTCGTAAATGCCTTTACCAATATTTGATTGAGTTGATTTTTATAGGAACCCAAAAGGCGAATGAAGAAAAGAATTCTCCATCCCGGAAAGCAGAGTGACTTCAACATGAATAGAGAGCCCCATGTTCCAGACAAGCTGGCCGAAACAAGCTGCCTCACAGAAAAGATGACGAAGGGCCAGCTGGTTGAAGCAATTGGATTTGACCCCATCACAAGTAGGACCGAAGAAAGCAAGAGTTAGCGTATCCGTTTGAGAAGATGAGATGCTTTTCATTAAAAAAAAAAAAAGAATTCCTACAGACCAGCGGATCTGGTAGTTGACAATCGTTCGGACTTGGTAAAGTTCTATCCAGTTTCAAAAAAGAAGTTTTGCTTAAGGCATGTTCAGTGTCGATTTCAGTTCCGTCGGCCTTCCCCCGGGAGGCTTTCAACGTAGGCTCTCCTAGTTGCACTCCCCCTCTATTCTCATTTCGCAAGTAGAGAAAAGAAAAGGAAAGATAGGACAATGTATATTGTGCATTCAAAGAAGGTTGATTTTGTCAGAAAAGAAATACTAAAGACCAAAGGTAGCATGATCTTTCTTTTGCTTGGATTTCATTGACTTCAACGATCAGGAAGTCGGGTAAAGGGTGGGCATCTCAATACTGATCCGTCTTGGACTTGACTTCTTCAAACCATTTTGAACAAAATGAGCAATTCTGTCATTTTTTTTGGGACCCAAGACGGATCCAAAATCCGTATATGCACTGTATGCACATTTATGTATGTACTCATATCCTTTTCTTTCAATCAAATTCAAAAGTTATGCTGAAATTCATCACCAGGGGGCTGGCTGGCTGCTCTATGTAGTGCAGCATGTTGCAGGGTGCAGGGGGGCGGGCTATTCGCCCATTGGGCTTTCTTGTGGATTTGGCTCAAAACCTTGTGAGACATTGGGGTGTTTTGATTTTTTGGTTTGTGTGTGTATATATATATATATATATAAATCTTTAGGTAAGGATCTTAAAATAAGACCATATATGCGGACCTCTCCATTTCTCGCATTTTCCGATCGGATTTCGATGATCCGAGCTGCTCAATGTGTTCAGAACGTGATTTTAAGGGTACCCATTATAAATCCGCAAAACAAATGACAGGGAAGGGTTTAATTTGAGCAGTTTTTATTTAAACCGTTCGATAAAAAACAAACAAAACTTGCTCGGATGAAGCACTTCCCGGTCTTTTTTTTTTTGTTGATTTCTCACAAGTACCCTTTAAATCACGTTCTGAATACATTGAGCGGCTCGGATCATCGAAATTTGATCAGAAAAGGAAGGTCCGCATTTTATTAAAATGAGGTGGTCCTTATTAGAAGGAGTATATATCAGTTTGGGCCTTACTAGATGAAACGTATTTAGCCGAAGTCATTGGGCTCCTTGCTAGTCTTTTCAGGAAATCTAGCCCAAGTCGTTCCATACCAAAGCGATTAGAAACTACTTCAATGGAGTATGATAGAATAGAACTGACTGACTATAGGGCCAAGTGACTACACAGTACTGTACCCACAGGCACAGCATTGTGGGAATTTGCAATGGAAATGTCATCTATTCTTTAAAGTTTCACACAACCACCACCCCCCCCCCCCCCCCCCCCCCCCCCCCCCCCCCCCCCCCCCTTTTTTTTTTCTTTCATTTATTCATTCCATGCATCTTCAATTACAAAATTTTGTATGATATGTATTTGGCTTTAATTTATGCAACTGGTAAAACAACAATTAACGTGAATTAAATCACTGATGGTGTTTTGCATTAAATTGCACCAGATTTAGTCATTTTTAAAAAAAACACATATTGGAAAAGAATAAACCCACACGACGAGCGTATGCTGTGCCAAACTTGAAAAGAAAAAAAAAAAAAACACAACATAAATGATTCATCTACAATTCAAAAAATGTTAGATAAGGAAAAAAAAAAACACTTCAGTATCCGACTTGGTAACCCAAAAAATAACTAATTGACATAATTAACTTAGTAAATAGTTCCAATATGAGTCAATAATTCCATTTCTTCGCCCAATCCGGCTTCAAATGTACGGCCAAACATTTTCTCCTTACGTGAAAACAAATTCAAACAAATTGCAAAAAATGATGAACTCATTCATCAAATGAAAAGATCAAACAATAAGTTGGAAGGTATTGTACAAAATTAATCAAAAAATTCAACATGCACACGCATTGTGTGTGCCCGGCCTTTAGTCTAGATTTATTGTGGGAAGAAGCAGCAACCAGGAGAACACCCAGGGGCCAGTGTCCAACACCTTTCTCTCTCTTGGTTAACGAACTCATAAAACTCCTGTAGCATCAAATGCAAGCAACGTGTTATAGCTGTAAGATTGTGAAATTGGTGAGGTGGTGTGCCATGTGCGGAGAAGAAAACATTCACGAGAGAGAGAATCCAAATCCACATATCCGAGAGAGAGATAGAGTCTAAAATCCAAATCCACATGCATATGCAGCATATCCACATTTAGTATTTTTAATCATAATTGGTGGATTGTTTTTTACACTTTCACGAAGTAAACAGTTGAGACGTAAGTACCCCAGTACCTCAAAACATCTAGTTCTCCTAGTTTTAAACCAATGTTGGCAATCAATAAAAGCAATCTTCACACGACCCTAATCTTGTTGAAGATTTCATCAGTCAATACAATTTCGCACTTTCTACAGCACAAGTGATCGTCGAATTAACTTTTCAAACCTAGATATATACTAATTTCTAGGAAAATGACATGCAAAATCCTAACTTAATTTCACCATATTCCCACCCCCCAAGTCATTCACAGTAATTGAATGGGCCAATATTATGAGGCAAATAGTACATATTCCATCAAACCCGATTGACAAGTAATGCTCATCCAATCTATTGGGATCAAGGATACTCAATCGTAGATTGGAGAGGGAAATGAGATCAACAAAAATGTTTAGCAGGAGAAACAAGATTTTAGAATCTTTAAAGAGAATGCAAAAAAGAGAAGCCAAAAAACTCCTCAGCAGAGAAAAATTGTTCTCCCTCTTAGTCCAATTCAATAGAAAAATTATTCTTTTCAAAAAAAATTCTTTGAAGTTTAGTTTATAATCACTCCGGATGATTTTGAGATTGAAAGAAGAACATCAAGTTCTATTTGGATAGATCGTTAAACTATTTCCGTCTATATAATGGATGATTAAATTAACTATGAAAATGTGTAAATCTTTTTGGATTATGAATGGTTAATTTAGAATATTATACTATTTTAAGTGGTAAGCATGTTAATATTTTTAATTAGATGTCACCTCCGGTTATGAATCTAGGCTGCGCTACTGGTTAAACCTTTTTTCTTAAAATCGTGAATCCCTTCCAACCCCAAACAGTACCTAACGGAGTACTTCGCAAATATTTATATATATACACACACGCGCGCGCGCGCGCACACACACACGGGGCGGTTCCGGAGACACCCAAAAAAACACCTCATAGTTCCCGATCAAAATTTGATAATCCGAGCCGCTCAATGTGATCAGAACGTAATTTTAAGAATACGCGAGAAATCAACAAAAAAAATAACCGGGAAGGGCTTGATCCGAACAGTTTCAAAGAGTTTTTTATTGAACGGTTCACATAAAAACTGCTCAAATCAAACCTTTTTGGGTCATTTTTTTTTTCTAATTTCCCGCGGGCACCCTTAAAATTACATTCTACATACATTGAACGGTTCAGATCATACAAATTTGATCGGGAACTATGAGATTGAGATTTGGGGTGTTTTTTTATGTGTTTTTTTGGGTGTCTCTTGAACCGTCCCGACGGAATCCTAGTTCTAAAAAAATGGGTTGCCCCAAGCGTAGGGCAAAGATCGATGTAGCACAATATTCGGTAAGACCGGAGTCGAATCCACAGAGACGGTGATGTGTGCTGACTAAAAACTTGGGTTGCTACTGATTAAACTGGCTCTTAGGTAGTCACCCCTTGTCATTTGATTGAGATTAACTAAAACCTAGAAATTGATTGTACTTTTCAAATAATTAAAGGAGGTACGATCGTAGGATTTATAGTACTCGCAACCAGTCCGGATTTACCTGCTCTATTTAGTGTTCTTAAAAATATTCAACTTTAGATTGGAAAAGATACCCCGCAAGATGCGAACCCTTATGGTCGCCATTTACCCATGCGCAACGGAGAATGAGTTTTGAACCCTCATTCCCCCGTTCACATGGGCTCCGACAATGGCCGGGTTCGCCTAACGAATGTTTTACTAACCTAAAATTGCCCTTTTTTTTATTGTTTAAAAATAGGAGTAATGTCCGAACTGATCACAGCATGCTAATCACCCCTACAACCCTACGTATACAACTACTCACTAATCATTATGCATGAAAAAGAAGAAACCCTAATTTGAATCATGCTTCTAATACTGAAGAAATAAAATAAATGAGAGATAACAACTAATTGAATACCAACGAACAACTTTAATTAAGAATAAAAATTGAAACGAGTTATCAGAATACGAATAATTAAACAAGACTTTAAATAACTTAAAGGGAAGAAAGCTGAAAGAAAACTAAACAATAATCGAACCAAAGAATCGTGATGGCAGCCCCCGTCCGTCGTTTCTCATTTCGTCCGTGGGAATTCTCTATCTGTTAATTCTATGTGGTCTATTGCTTTATTTCATAACTTGACAAGTTGGCTTACTTTGTTACATACAAGATCAAGAAGGAGACGTAATCATACATGTATGTTTATTTTTAAGTCATTGATTAGATTTATTTGATGGAAACCTTGAATATATAATAGTTCGGGAGTACCGCCACGTGGTACTTTGAACCACTTTATAAACACACATTCCTGTGGAATTTATTACTAAGTGTATAAACTCCACAAGAACATGATTGAAAAGTAGTCCGAAATACTACAAGACAGATTATTGAATAATTACTCACCAGACCAGCTGGTTGCAATTAAGTTGTATGAGTAGTACATATATATAGTACCCCCACGCCACCCCACCCCACCCCACCCCAGCACCTGACTGTCCTGCTTTCTTTCTTTCTTTCTTTCTAATACAGTACTGAGTACAGTATAATTTTTCCCCTGGCCGGCCTTTCTCTTCTCTTCTCTTCTCTTCTCTTCCACCAGTACAACCCCCACCCCAGCACTTGACTGTCCCATTTTTCATCTCTCTTTAGCCTCTCTACCTCCCCCAGCACTTTTTAACGAGATATGCTACAATCACATCCGAATTTACACACTCTCTCACTAAATACAAGAATTCCATACGCACTGTATGGGACCCTTGTGTTTTGTGAGAGGGTGTGTGATTTTGGATGTGATTGTAGAATTTTTGCTTTTCAACACCTACCTACCTATAGCTCATCCATCCATCCCCACTCCACCCCACCCCCATTAGCTATTATTCTACTTCTTCATATGCACACAAATAGATATATATATATATATATATATATATATATATATATATATATATATATATATAGAGTCCCCTTCTTAAAAGGTGAGAAATGGGAGGTCCGCATTTAAGGTCCTCATTTTAAGGTCCTTACTTGAAGATTTCTGTATATATATATATATATATATATATATATATCTCCCTCCAGTACTGTTGTCATATATATATATATATATATATACTCCCTCCGTCCCATAATATTTGTCCGGTCCGCAAAACGGAGACTACAAAATAATGCATTTCTTTCAAGAAAAAATTCAAATTTTTTTCACAAGTTAAAAGAACTCGTCGAGATCTAGTAAGTTGTTGAATTTTTTCCCAACTTTTCTTACAAAAATAGAATTATTTTTACGTCTCCGTTTTGCGGACCAGACAAATATTATGGGACGGAGGGAGTATATATATATATATAGGTGTGGGTGTGTTGATTTCTAAGGCAATTTTCTCTTCTTCCCCTCCGCTGACACTGGACTGGAGTCAATTGGTTCTATCTCTAACTAGGATCCGTAGATATTTATTTTGATGATGGGATCATCATCATCATCAGCAGCAGCAGCAGCATACAAGGAAGAGAGAGACGAAAGGCACTACAAGAGGTGGTGGTCAGCAGCAGCAGATTGAGAAACATAATATTGGGGACATGCTTAAATTGCTTGGCTTCGTTGTCAATAAGCATGGTTGGAGGGTTGATGTTGCTTTGGTGGGAAACACACTATCATCCCGCTAATCGTCAGCTCTGGATGGTTCCTTTTGCTCTTATTCTTCTAGTTACACCCTTCTTCGTCTGCTCAGCAGCTTTTTTTTCTGATCTCTCTAATCATGAATCTTCTGATACTACTATTAATCACTGCATCGTTGCATGACGAACACTCTGTAATTGGTTTGTTTGCTTGTTTCCTGGATATATAGAAAGAAAAACAAGATACAGTATCATCTTTCATGCACGTTATTTTTTCGCACTTGAGCCCCCACCTTCCCTCTTCTCTAGTCGTGATCCATTTTGTTAGGTATCCTTTTGGTAACAACGTTGTCACAACATTTGGTGGCTTTACTTGCGATAATTTAGGCGCGATTTACATACTTCAAAAGCCACGTATGCTGAAATAATTGATGTTATAAATTTGATACTGGCATTGGTTAATTCCATTAAGGCTTTTCACTAAAATTAGGATGAAAATTGAATGGATGGAAGATGTATGAAAGATACTTCATAGATAGTATTGAAAATCATAACTACTTATTGGTGTCTATGCATTCAAGTTCCCTCTTATTTTTCTTAATTTGTTTTATTGATCAAATTCCCTTTTAACTTGTGACTTGAAATCGCTTGTAATCCTGGAGTCATTCAGAGAAGTACATAGCTTAATTAGTTTTCCAATGCTAAAGATGAAAAAACAAACACAAAAAGGAAAATAAAAGAAAATCACGGCATGAGGTGATGTTAGGTAGGAGGTCGGCTGGCGACGCAAGAATGTCACCTTCGCCGGATGGAATACATTTCTGGGTATGACCGGGCAAGTTGTACCCAAAGTCTCTTGATCATGCTGGAGTGCAATACTAAATCTACTCAAAAAAATAGTCATACAGGAGGTTTTAAATCTCTTTTTATATGTAGAATTACCACCTTCACCCATTGGTACGTATTCGATAAGGGGGAGTTGACTTCAGAGTTCAGAAGTATCATATACATAGGCCAGGCATCGGACTTGGGAGTATAAGAACATGAGAAATTCTAAACAGGAGGGAAAAAAATAAATGCCTAATTATTAGTAATTCTATTTTGTTTAACAAAATAAACCCTCATTCCGCTAAGATTTTTATTTTTTAAGTACTTATTTTCCACTTTACAAGACATTATTCTCTCACAATACATCACCTTTAATTTAAAAAATAAGTACTTATTTTAGTCAGTGGAATAGTAAATAAGTTATCGTGCTTTCTAAGCACGGGGGGGGGGGGGGGGGGGGGGGGGGGGACGGACGGACGAAACAGAGCAACATGCACTTCACACTCCAGTTACACAGATTGTAAAATGTTTTTATAGGTTAAAGACTTGACTATAGAAACCTTTTCTTGGATTTGCATGCTCCAGCATGAATGGCAACTATAGGCAAGGGAAGCAAACTACAGAAGAAGAAGGTTTAAATAGAACCAAACTGAACCAACCAACAAAACTCATGTACCGAGGAGGATTAGTGTTCATCTAATTATTCGTCGTTGAATCGACTAAACCTCAGGAGGATAAACCCCAAGAGGAGACGAAGGTTAGATAACAAATTTGGTTCATAGTAACTAGAGGGCAACAAATTTGGCTCCTAGTAACTAGAGGGCAATCGGTCAAATACATGGTCAGCAGCAAATCATACACACAACAAAATTTAAAGACAAAGGCCATTCTTTGTCCGTATCAACTATATATGTCCACCACCTTGCAATACAAGAGCTAAATAAAGGAAGACAGCAGACTGAAACATTGTGATAAATACACCTTTCAGAACATGATGTTCAATGGACATACAGAACTACTGACATGCCTATTGATACAGTGCTAGTAAACCTTACCCGGCTAAAAAGGTGAAAACAACTCAAGTGTTCTGAAAACCAAAAGATTAAAATATACATTTGGCCACAAACAACAGTAGAAATAAATAAAATAAACAAATGAACCAATATCAGAAATACAACTTTCAGAACCTAATGTTCAATTCATTTCAAGTGCTTACATAAGGGTACACAATTTGCTCTTAACTGCCTCTAAAGGACAAGAGACTTCACACCTCATCATCTGGATGTGTCGGAAAATCTAGGCCTTGAAGGGCAGGTATGTTCTCCAAATCGTTTTTTGAGAACAAAGGAAAGAACCATAACACCTTCCTAGTGCCAAAAACCTTCAAAAAGAAATAACACTTGAGAAAATAAACCACTATTGATGAGGGTCAATTGTTGATTAGATTGCCTAATTCTCACTATGGTCCGCCTCAAATTTCAACTAATCTTCAGAAGTTATGTTCACAAACATTACAGTTTGTATCAGGATTATTATCCTCAAAATTCTCCCAAAAACTAGGATTCAAATCTTATTGAAGTATTGGATTTCTTCCTTATGCAACCCTATGAATGACAAATGGTTGCTGATCTGTATTTCCTGGAAACTATTGACACTGGTATAACCTACAATGTTGATGATCACAGGAACAATTGTGGAAAATCGAAACCAGAAGGTCAGATAGTTCATATAATTAAGGAACAGTATTAATATACCTGCTCAAAATTCTTCCTCCTGCCAAAGTCATACTTCCACCTGACAGCCTTTTTCTTCTCGTAGACCTGGACCAGATGATCATAAAGTAACAATTATCCGAGGCTATATCCACAACTCCCAGGGCTCGCGCATCAGCCCTCGGAAGATGGACTAGTTTCCATCAATAATATCTTATTTGTGAAGTCTGGTTATTTGGCAGTTGGCTAGGTTATTGTATGCAAAGACAGCTACATCGACTGTGCATTTGAAAGATAATGTGATCAACTATGATCACTTTTTAGTCTGTAGTGGTAACGGGTGATGTTCTGTCTAAACCCAAACCCCAGTCATCATTTAGCTTTCCCACCAATTATTCAACTAATATCCAGATTGCATGCAGCAAGAGTAGGAATCGCATGACTAAATGCAACGATGGATGCAGAACCAATGTGTCACCCTATATATTTACCTCTATTGAAGTGGTATTGCTCAACAGAAGAGATGCATGCATAACTATGAAACAAAGAAGGCTCAGTGCAAAAGCTAGATTCAAAACTGCATCAAGGAACATGATCCGTTAGAAACATGGAAACAATGACAATGTAGTGACTAGGATTTAGACAGAATGAACACGTAGAAAAATTTACCAAATGCTAAGAAAATAATAGCAAGATTGCCTGCTGAGGCAGAATGATTCTTGGCTTCTTGGAAGAATCTTATGAAATTGGGCAGCAATACTAAAGTGTTCATCGTTGTCTCCAGAAATGTATATAGCTGAGATATAAATAAGCACGTACATAAATGGCATGAATATGAGAAGAGAAAGCATGAAAAGCAAGAAGGATCCTTCACAACTAAAAGTGATGGAAAGGAACACTTGAAGAAGCTAAAAGGAGAAGAACGGTGCATATGAGGCCAACCTTGGACCTTTCGGAACAAAACAGCATTACAAATTCGACTCATTCCAACTTGTCAGAGTTCAATCTAGTTTACAGAGGCCCACACACTAATGGTAGAGAACAGGTAAGAGTACAAGAAAGAGGCAGACAAAGAAATATCCCATAGTTCAAACTCCGAGGCATATGCATCATTTTTTTTCGAGACAATACGTCCCCTAGCTAAACATTATCACCCAATGAAAGAATGAGTAATCCACAATCTTTGATAAAGCCTCCACATTGTACTTGTGTTTTGACACTTAGCGATAAAACTGAATATTTTAGGACTACCAATCTTTGCTTGACTTAGAATTTCAGTTCCTAAGTTCCAGGTGCTTCTCTTTTTCCATTGCAAGTATACTTTGCTTCAATCAGAATCTGCCACTGACATACCCTAGAAAGATTGCTGTCTAGAAATTCTAGCAGCCCTTCCCTGTATTTTCAGCAACCGATCACTTTAATTAAGCTGTATCCTGTTAGAATATTATTAGTCTAAGTCCCACATTGCTTAGTCAAGTATTGTAACCACGTCTCCCAAATTATAAATAATAGTTATTTGTGGTAGGGTTCATTAACACCCTATACACTTTTCTTATTCTCCCAAACAGCATGGTATCAGAGCCACCCTTAATCCAACCCTAACCATAATCGTAACCCATGCCCCACCACCCATCATCACCACATACTGTTACTGTTCACGCGAGAACTGTTCATCACGAGCACTGTTCATTGCTAACACTGTACAACCCTGAAATCCCCCCGAAACCCCTAACCCAATGCACCAAATCCATTCGAAACTGCTGAAAAACCTTTGGAACTTCTGAAAAAACTTAATCAGTCCCCATTGAGCCCTAATCAACCCTCCAAAACCCTTATCGACCCTCATTCACTATAATCGACTCTCCACACTCCTAAATATGGTTTGAATCCCCCTGAATCGTGTTCAAAACAGCCCATAATCCCACAATTTATGTTCGAAATAGTCTGAAAGGTTTTCGCTGGTAGCTAGATTTGTCTCCTGTTGTTCATTCAGTGTTTCAAGCCTTGTTCGATTGGGATCAATCACATGCATCCCGATTTAGGTGCTGTTTTATGAGGTATCGATCTGAATCTCGATTTGTTGCTGTCTATGTCGCCTATTGGTTGGTGTTCTCGATTGGTTATCGTCAGCAATATGAATGTTTTGGATTGTTGAGGTCTGTTGATTTTGGTATTGTTATTGGTCGCTCTCTTCACTCCTTACCCCTGCGAGTGTTCGGGTGCACCTATTGTGTTCATACTCTTGATCCTGACTGGGACAAACTTGATCCACGGTCAATTCGGGTGACAATATATTTTCCTGGGATACTTGCGCACTCAGAAAGAGTATAAGTGTTACTCACCATCACGTCGTCATTTTGTTTGTACTGATGTCACGTTTAATGAGTCATTACCCTTTTACTCGGGTCACCGTACTCCAGTTGACCTACAGAGACTGAGTCTGTGCTTCCTGCTTGTCTACCATCTGTGTCACCCTTGTAGGTATATGTTCGTTGGCAGAAAGTATTAACAGCTCCACCAGTACCAGCCACCATGCCTCCTCCAACCCAAGATCTGGTTGCACCGCCATCGCCACTTCCGCCGCCGCCGTCCCCTAGTATTCCAATTGCTCTCCGTAAAGGTATTTGGTCTTGCACTTCTCATCACGGTTTGTTTCCTATGATCACCTGTCTCCGTCCCTTCGTGCCTTTACTATTTCCGTTTCTTTCGTTTTTGTTCCTAACACTGTTCAAGAGGCTGCCTTATCTGTTTCTGAGTGGCGAAAAGCTATGAAGGATGAGATGTCTGCCCTTCATCACAATGGCACATGGGAGTTGGTTCCTCTTCCTGCTGGTAAAACTACTGTTGATTGTCGTTGGGTATTCACCGTCAAATATCTTCCTGATAGCACTGTTGAGCGTTATAAAGCTCGCCTTGTTGTTAAGGGTTACACTCAGACTTATGGTGTTGATTATTCGGAGACGTTTCTCTTGTTGACCAAGTTCGAATCCTTATTTCTCTTGCAACAAGTCTTGGATGGCCATTATTTCAGCTAGATGTAAAAAAATGCTTTTCTTCATGGGGATCCCAGGAAGAGGTCTACATGGAGTAACAACCTGGGTTTGTTACTCAGGGAGAGCGTAATCAGGTATGTCGTCTTCACAAAGCACTATACGGGCTTAAACAGTCTCCTAGAGCATGGTTCAACAAGTTTAGTAATGCAGTTTTGAGATTTGGCATGCATCGTAGTATCAGACCGAGGGAAAGGATTATTGATTGTTTATGTGGATGACATTATTATTACCGGTGATGACCAGCATGGCATTGATAAGCTAAAAACCTTTTTACATCAACAGTTTCATACTAAGGATTTGGGAAAACTACGGTACTTCTTAGGTATTGAGGTGGCACGATCCAAAGAAGGTATTAGCTTATCACAGAGGAAGTATGTGCTGGATATTCTTGAAGATATTGGTTTGTTGGAACTAGGCCTGTGAGACTCCTACGGATCCCAATGTCAAATTGTGTGTTGACCAAGGGAAGCTGCTCTCCAATCCTGATCAGTATCATCATTTGGTTGGTAAGCTGAATTATCTTACGATTACACGTCTGAATATTCTTTTGCAGTTAGTGGTGAGTCAGTTTATGTCGGCTCCTCGCCATCCACATTGGGAAGCATTTCTCGGGATTGTGAAGTACCTTAAGTCACATCCTGGACGTGGTTTGTTATATCGAGCTAATGGACACTTACGTGTTGAGGCGTTCACTGATTCTGATTGGGTAGGAGGTCCATTTGATAAGAGATTCACTACTGAATATTGTGTTTTCCCTGGGGGAAATCTTGTTAATTGGAAGAGTACGAAGCAGACTGTGGTTGCCCGGTCTAGTGCAGAAGCAGAGTATAGAGCAATGGCGCACACAACGTGTGAGATTGTATGGTTGTGGTCATTTCTCGAGGAGATAGGATGCGATGTGCAGTTGCTTATGCCTTTGTGCTGTGATAACCAAGCTGATATTCATATTGCATCTAATATGGTATTTCATGAGAGAACCAAACATAATGAAGTTGATTGTCATCTAGTGCGTGAAAAGTTAACTCGTGGTGTGATAGCTACTCCGTTTGTGTCTACACGAGCTCAATTGGCAGAAATGTTTACTAAGTCATTGTTCAAGCCACGGTTAGAGTCATTGTGTAACAAGCTGGGACTTTATGATATCTATTCTCCAGCTTGATGGGGAGTGTTAAAATATTATTAGTCTAAGTCCCACATTGCTTAGTCAAGTAATGTAACTACGTCTCCCATATTATAAATAATAGTTATTTGTGTTAGGGTTCATTAACACCTATGGAGCACGGGTACCGATACGCAATACAATACGGGTATGGGAAACGACAAAACCCCAAAAAAGTAGGGTACGGGTGCGGCGAATATATATATATATAATTTTTTTTTATATTTTTTATTGCATAAAATGAAATATAAACCCATTTTACCAACAAAAAGCAAAATAGTATAAATATACATATCTATTAGTATTCTGAATTTCAGATACATATATACATATACATTACACATGCATATATTCGTACATATATACAGAGAGAAATTATTCCGATCGATAAAATAAATATACAGAGAGAGACACGAAGGGAGAGACAGAAAAAGAGAGAAAGAGAGAGAGAGAGGAGAGTCAAAGAGAGAGAACTTATGTTTTTTTTTTTTCCGATTTGGAGACCTAGATCGATCTCCAAGATCTCTGCCGTGTAATTGTGTTTATAAATGACAATAAATTACACAATAAGCCCACATTTTACAATTATTTACAAAAAATCCCAAAAATTTTGAAAAAATTTCATTTTGGGCTAAAACGTACCCTTGCCGTAACCAAAATTACCAAAAGTACCCAATACAATTTTGTCGTACCCAGTACGATTTTGCTGTACCCATGCTATACCCGTACCCGGTACGCGTACGGCGACATTTCCGAAGTACCCGGGCTCCATAGATTACCACCCTATACACTTTTCTTATTCTCCCAAACAACATATCCCTCCTCTCCTCTCTTCAAGTACAAATCCAAATAGCTAAATAACTTAGAAGTTAGAACCAAGCTTGGAAACTGGTTTCTAGTACTAATAGCCCTCAAAGTTCAAAAATTGTGTCTTTAACTTGCCTAGTTGTTCACTTAAATCTTACCCCTTTGTTATACCTATACAAATCCTTCAACCCACATTTTCAATCACATTTAGCCACAAAGAAACTAATATTAGCAGCCCAAAATAATCCATTCCCAAATAAGTTTTGGTATTAGAGCATGTAGGAGAGTGTCACAACACGCTTGTCCTGCATCACAATTTGCCAAGGAGGCCACAACTACAAGTAAACATTGAAATTTCCAACAGAAATAATTCTTACAAAACCACAAAGAGGTTGACAAAATACTTGTTTGACTAAGTAAAATACTTAACAAATACTTCTTGAATACAATACAATATTGCAGGATAAGCCTTGGGTCTAACATGTGTAACAATGTAACATTTGCTATGCTATGTAAGTTTGTAGCATGTGTAACTAAACCAAACCAAACCAAACAAGACTAAGCCTTGGGTCCCAATCTGTTAGAATTGTGGCTCATATGTTAAGTATGAAGAGATACTAAGGAGATTTAGAAAGAAGGCTAGATGCTGGAGCGTAACGAAGCGGAATGAGTGGAGTGAAGCAACAGCATCTGGCCCATCGATGATGATCTAGTGAAAGTAGATTGGGCCGAAGGCTCAGGCGTTCTGTAATTGGGGGGTGCGGGAGGCAACACCCCCTGAGGTACGATACGGTTCGTACAGGGGTATTTTTGGGATACAGACCAAATACCAAATTAGGGTTAGAATAGAGTCAGTACAAATACTCTATGTTGTAAACCCTATTTCGTACTGTGATAATAAAAGAACAGTAGCCGCTCTCACTCCCATAGACGTACCCGGTTTTGGGGAACCACGTATATCTCTGTGTTGATTCTTTACTGTTTTATACTCGTAGATCGTGAGTGTGTGTGACGATCCTAACAAGTGGTATCAGAGCTTTGGGCTATTTTTTGATCACACGAAAGAATGATGTCAACGAGTTCGTCTGTTTCGAAGTTCGATGTGCTGAAGTTCGATGGAACTTCGAATTTTGGATTGTGGCAACAGCGGGTAAAGGATCTGTTGGTGCAGTAGGGCTTGTACAAGGGGTTGAAGGCGAAGCCAGAAGCCATGTCTAACGACGATTGGGAAGAACTCCAGATGAAGGCGGTGAGTACGATTCGTCTATCTTGCAGACGAAGTTATGTATCACGTGTTGGGTGATGAATCGCCGTTTGGGGTCTGGACTAAACTGGAGAGCAAGTATATGTCAAAGTCGTTGACGAACAAACAGTTTTTGAAGCAGAAACTCTTTGGGTTAAAGATGGCCGAGGGTACTGATCTGATTCAACATATTAACATGTTCAATCAAATTGTGAGCAACCTGCAACGGAATGACGTAAAGTTTGAGGAGGAAGACCAAGCGCTGATGTTACTGTGTTCACTACCGATTTCTCTCGAAACCCTCGTTACAACCTTACTCTGAGGGAAAGAAACCTTAGATTTGGAGGAAGTCACTGCAGCGCTTCTGGCGTATAATCAACGCAAGCAACAAACAGAATCGCTTCAGGGTGAAGGTTTGGTGGTTATAGTGTTTTAAATGGCGAAAGGAGCACCGAGGCGCAACGGTCCCCTGGGGCTTTAGCGCAAGGCGCGGCGCGCGCTTTATTGACGCAAAGCGCGAAAAGCAAAGGGTGGAGTCATGAAGGTAACGAAGGGTGCTATGGTGATGATGAAGGCTTGTAAAGTTCCCGGTAATATTTACAAATTGTTAGGGAGTAGAGTTGTAGGTGGAGCTGCTGCCACTACAACAGACAATACTGATGATACTATGCTTTGGCATATGCGGTTAGGACATATAGGAGAGCGTGGGATGTTAGAGCTGTATAAGAGGAATCTGCTGAAAGGGATTAAATAGTGTAAACTGGATTTCTGCAAGTTTTGTGTTATAGGGAAACAGTGTAAGGTGCAGTTTAGGAATGCAACTCACAGAACGAAGGGAGTTCTTGACTACGTTCATTCAGATGTTTGGGGGCCAATGAGGGTAGCTTCGAAAGGAGAATCTCTGTATTTCTTGTCCTTTATCGATGACTTTTCGAGGAAAGTTAGGGTGTACTTCATGAAACACAAGTCTGAAGTTTTTGCCAAGTTTAGAGTGTGGAAAGCTGAAGTGGAAAACCAGACAGGGAAAAAGATTAAGTGCCTCAAGACAGATAATGGGAAGGAATTTAAGAATGGGCCTTTTATGAAGTTTTGTGAGGAACATGGGATTCAACGGCACTTTACTATTCGGAAGACACCACAACAGAATGGGGTGATAGAAAGGATGAACAGAACTATAGCAGAAAGGGCACGGTATTTGAGATTGAATGCGGGACTTCCGAAGGTTTTTTGGGCAGAAGCAGTGAGTATGGCATGCTTTGTTATAAACAGCTCACCGAGTGCTGTTTTGGATGGGAAGGTAGCTGAGGAGATGTGGACAGAGAAAGAGGTTGATTATTCAGGGTTGAGAATTTTTGGGTGTTTAGCCTATGTTCATGTTCCCAGTGATGAGAAATGGGTAAAAGGGTACAAGCTTTGGGATCCAGAGACAAAGAATGTGGTGATCAGTAGGGATGTGGTATTTGATGAGGACACTATGATCAAGGCACATCAGAAGGTTCAAAATTCTGAGTCAGAGGAAGTGAACATTAGACAGCAGGGCGTACGGATTGAGCTGGAAAGTTTTGATATAGGTGATACTCAGCCAGATGAACAGCTTGATCAGATGAACAGCTTGATCAACAACAGCAGCAGGAGCAGCACCAAAACTTGGCAGCTGGGAGAACCAAGCACTCTATCAAGCCACTGGTGAGGTATGGGTTTAAGGACTTGGTTTCTTATGCATTGACTACTACTAGTGGGGATCCATCTACTTTTCAGGATGCTATCACGAGTTCTGAAAGGGACAGATGGATGGAAACCATGGTGGAGGAAATGGAGTCTTTGCATAAGAATAAGACTTGGGATTTGAAAGAACTGCCCAAGGGAAAGAAGCCAGTGGGTTGTAAGTTGGTATACAAGCGGAAAGAGGCAGCAACAGAAAAGGAGAGGGAAAAGTTCAAGGCTTGGTCAGTGGCAAAGGGGTATTCACAGAGGAAGGGGATTGATTTTGACGAGGCCTTTTCTCCATTGGTGAGGCATACGTCAATTAGGATTATCTTAGCATTGGTGGCTAACTATGATCTGGAGTTAGAACAGACGGGTGTGAAAATGGCATTCCTCCATGGTGATTTAGAGGAAGTCATATCCATGGAACAGCCTGAGGGGTTCAAGCAGCTAGAGACTGAGCATCTTGTTTGTAAGTTGAAAAAGTCACTTTATGGGCTGAAACAGTCTCCAAGACAATGGTACAAGAGGTTTGACTCTTTCATGATACAGATTGGGTACACACGCTGTGAGTATGATTGTTGCGTTTATGTTAAGAGTCTTGATGATGGTTCCTATATTTTCTTGCTTCTTTATGTGGATGATATGCTGATTGCTGCAAGGAGAATGGTTGAGGTAAATAGGTTGAAGTCTTTGTTGGGTAAAGAATTCGACATGAAGGATTTGGGAACGGCTAGGAAGATACTTGGGATGGAGATTCGCAGAGATAGGTCAGCTGGTAAATTGTGGTTATCTCAAAAGAATTATGTGGTAAAAGTGTTGGAGAGGTTTAGTATGGATAATGCCAAACCGGTCAGCACTCCATTGGCAAGTCATTTCAGATTATCTTCAGCTCAGTGTCCAGTGTCAGATGAAGAAATTGGGATATGTCAAGGGTGCCTTATGCAAGTGCAATGGGTTGCTTAATGTATGCAATGGTTTGTACGAGGCCTGATTTGGCACATGCAGTTAGCACAGTCAGTAAGTACATGGCCAAACCATGCAGAGAGCATTGGAAGCCAGTTAAGTGGATGTTCAGATACTTGAGAGGTACTTCAGATCGTGGGATTATGTTTGACAAGCAACGGGGTCAGATATCAGTTGTTGGGTGTGTGGATGCGGATTATGTTGGGGGTTTGGATGACAGAAGGTCTACAACTGGTTATGTGTTTACACTTGTAGGTAGGCCTATTTGTTGGAGATCCATGGTACAACCTCTGATGGCTTTATCTACTACTGAGTCTGAGTATATGGCGGTGACTGAGACTGCTAAGGAAGCATTGTGGTTGAAAGGGTTTGTTAAGGAGCTTGGCATAGATCAATGTGGAGTTCAGTTGCATTGTGATAGTCAGAGTGCCATTTATTTGGCAAAGCATCAGGTGTATCATGCTCGAACCAATCATTTCGACGTGAGGTTTAACAAGGTGAGAGAGTTGATTGATGCAGGTGATTTGATACTAGAAAAGGTGCACACTTTTGAGAATGCAGCCGATATGTTGACAAAGATGGTTACTGCAGACAAGTTCAAGCATTGCTTAGACTTGGTTAATGTCTCCCGATGCTAGGGAAAGGGAGGCATCCACCCAACTTACTGGATGGTGATGGTTATCTTCTGAAGGGGCGAGAGTATATTCGCCAAGGCGCTGATGATCCAGTGAAGGTAGATTGGGCCGAAGGCCCAGGTGTTCTGTAATTGGGGAGGTGCGGAGGGCAACACCCCCCGCGGTACGGTACGGTTCGCACATGGGTATTTTTGGGATACAGACTAAATACCAGATTAGGGTTAGAATAGAGTCAGTATAAATACTTTATGTTGTAAACCCTATTTCGTACTGTGATAATAAAAGAACAGCAGCCGCTCTCGCTCCCCTGGACGTACCCGGTTTTGGGGAACCACGTATATCTCTGTGTTGGTTGTTTACTGTTTTATACTCGTAAATCGTGTGTATGTGTAACGATCCTAACACAATTCATTGGGTTGGCTACATGAAACCTTTTTCCTCTATCCTAATCTGTCTAGAACCATATGACAAAATTAAGTTCAATAAATTCAAATTCTTTTTTCACCATAGCATCCAATGTCAATCTAGGCCTTCCCCTCCCCTACCCCTTCCATAAGGGGTTATATAACTTATATCATATGTTACATGTGTAACTCTAGCCAAAATCAATTCCTGCCCATCCATCAAGCTAGCTAGGGTATCATCTTAAACTCACAATCATCTTGTCCATTAAAAAATTATGGGGATAGTTTGGTAACTTACCAAGAAAAGGAGAAAGAACTTGTAGTTACGTGCTCCAACACAATTCACCACCCATATGCAATGGTGATCCATCTTAAGGACACATCTTTGGCCTGTAGAAAACATAACAACGTCAACAGTCATATAATATTACATTTAGATCAAATAGGCAAGTCCCATTACTAGATGTTAACCAGAAAGAAAGAGAGCTTGAACCCCACAAAAGATTAACGCATGCGCAACATCAAAGCCGGTTGTAAGTCATCTTCAATGAGGTTCTCAGTTACCCACACACACACACAAACACACACACAAACACAAACACAACACAAACACAAAAACACAAAAAAACGCCTTGTAAAGATAACTTACAAACAGAGCAATGATGGCAACGTGGAGGCTTGCCATTTTCGCATTGCCTGCAGTAGCGTACACCGTGTCTTCTTTCCATCCCATCTGAAGAAGATATTGCAGATGCCAAATTCTCAGGCGCTACACAATCCGTCAATGGCATTGAACTACCCTCCTCTGAATTCCCCTCTTCCACTACCAGTTTCCAGTTTTCAGGAACAGAACCAGGGTCACAAAAGACCACCATGAAATAGCACCACACTAACATTACAAGCTGCAAAATGGAAGGCAAACTTAGTTGGTGGGTAAACATCTTACCTAGCAAACAAAAAGAGTGGAAATTCTCCAATGCAAAATATAACACGTATAAAAGGCATATGAAGTATAAGTAGCAAGAGCTTGCAAATTCATTGTAGGCATATCTCACTGTTTGTTTCATGGCAGATACAATATCAACATTTAATTAATTCCAAAACTTACAGGATTTCTATCCTTTCCAAAGCTTATACTAATTTAACGCAATCACGTAACCATCTAGAAGTTGCAACTTACAATGCGCCTAGGCAATCCAAATAAGTCGGATGCGAAATTACTATCCCCCTTTTTGAAGCTCAACTAAACGTCTAATCCATTCTAGATGTACATATATCCATACAAAAGTATACGATTATAAGCAACCATATAAAGCTACTAGATAAGCTAGTATACTGTACTATATGTAACATGTGATCAACCTACCTCCAACCGTTAAGCTACCACCCACGGCTAAGAAGCATGGACAAGTCTACCAAACCTCAAGTATCCGTGTTCGACGCGTGTCCAAAACGGGCACGACACGTACCGGACATGCCTAAATACGTGTCAAATTTTTATGTTATTTTTTTTTGCTTGGACATACTGTGTACACTCTAGGACACATTGGAAACAATCTTGAGACACGTTAAGGACACATTAGGAGGTTATAATACATTTTTAAAACTTGGCCCAAAGAAAAAATTTCCATGGATATTTAGTTCATGAACACTCAAGTTACTGTTGATGTGTATCATCATAATGTTAATACTATTTCAGGTGTTTATCTCAATAAGATAGAAACAAGGTTTTTGATCTTTTATATGAATTCATCAGATACATCTAGGAAGCAAAGTCCTTTTTTCGTTCGACGCATCGACAACGTGTTCGTGTTAGGTTTTTCAAGAAATAACATGTCCATGTGTCTGTGTCGTGTTTGCATCCATGCTTATTAGACCCACCGTAAATATTCTAAAACTACACAAACTCTTCTCTTGCAGTTCCACCACAGAAACAACCATGCAGTCACAACAAATTTCCATTCAACAAGCCTCCCAACCAACCATTGCAAGGTCAATTTCTGATCCTTCACTTCCGTCTCAAACCAACACCAAACTTCATTTTTTTTTAATGCGCTCCGATAATCTCCCTTCCTTCACATCTGTCTCTTGCATTACTCTGCTATTCACAATCTCTGACACTAGTTTCTCTAACTACTATCTCCCCCTTTTTGGATGTGAAATGGGTGTTTGGTAACCTTTTTATTTTCAGTTTTTAGTTTTTATTTTCACTTTTTTGAAAATTAAAAAAGAAAACTTGTTTGATAACATATTTTTACTTTTTGGTTTTTATAAAACTTTTTAGAATTTCTGCAAATTATGAAAACTAGAAAAAGGAGTTTTACACAGTTTTGAAAATAGAAATTGGGCCAATTGGCCCGTCAATCCCGATGGTTTCCTTTTCTCTCGTGCTATGTTCTGCTACGCCTCTCTCTCTCTCTCTCTCTCTCTCTCTCTCTCTCTCTCTCTCTCAGTCTCCTACTTCTTATTCTCTCTCTCTCTCTCAGTCTCCTGCTTCTTCTTATTCTCTCGATCGATCGATTGTGCGTGCGTTTTTAACTCAAATCTATGGGCTTTCTGAGCCCACTTTCGGTAATTGGTCGACGACGTTGGGTTCCTCGAATCTGAATTTGTTTTTCTCAGAAATCATGTCTTACTGATTTCCCGATCCAGTGACGTAATTGCTGATATCTTTCTCATTGAATTTGCAGTTACTTAAGAGAGAGAGAGAGAGAGAGAGCATATGCACATGTGTTATGTATATATGTATCTACAGATTCTTGAGCAGAGCTACAATCAATGGCGTCAATGGCGAAAGTGTACAGCCTTTTAGGGATTTATTCAGTGTATCCATACAACAGTTATATTACTAGTTCATTGTCTTTTAGGAATTCATTCAGTTTACGGCCTTTTGTTTGTCTGATTATGTCATTACATATTCTGATTCTTTAGTTTCTGTTAATCTTACTCTGCATGATGACAATGATGATCTATTCAAAAAGATTATTACCAAACATGTTTCTTGTTTTTGTTTTTATGAAAACATAAACCTGTTTCTATTTTTAGTTTTTTAAAAACTGAAAACTGAAAAGGTTACTAAACGCACTCGAAAAAAATGCACAGGTTCGTTCTTCTCTGAGTACTATTACAACTATCCCACACATATTGGATCTCTAAACTCAAATTCTATTTTCTCTTGCATAAACTCTCTTGTTTTTCTTTTTCCAGTTTTGGTTTGTTTTTGTCCATATTCTGCCCCATAGAAGTAACCAAATGAGGCTACGAAAAATTAGAAAAATAAATGAAAAAGAACACATGGTCCATCACTTCCTAAATTATTTGACATGACTATTTATGTATTTCTTCGTTTTTGCTTGGTTCTGATTCTACTTATTTCACCCCCAAAAAAAAAAAAAAATGTAAGTAATAACTGACCAGACCAAAACAAAAAATTAAGTAGATACTGCAATAAATAAACCAGTTCATCTGGGCAGGAAAAAGTTTGAAGGTTCCTTTAAAACTCAATTAAGTTAAACTCTTTTTCTTTTTTTAATACTAGTACCATACAAATCAAGATGTTGCATACTGATAGTATTACGAAAATAAACTTCCCAAAATCTTGCTTTTAGTGTGCAATTGAAATCGTGGTGTTGGCTTTGCTTCTAGTCTGATTTGTTGAACCCAACTAAGGATAACCCGAAAAGCACATCTACCAAGCCCTTATTTAAGCAGTAAGCTTTACCCAACACTTGAGCACTAATCGTAAATACGTACACTAAAAGGAAAAAAAGAAGAAGCCATAATAAGCCGCTCCCAAAGGGAGCAGAAGCAAATAATCAGACAGTGCAAATTGGGAGAAAAAATAAACATGAAAACGAACAGTATTAATGGAACATATATATATACCGGTAAAAATAAAAGTAGAAGGGAGGGGAGGGGAGGGGAGGGGAGGGGAGAATTACCAGGAAATGAAAGACAGCGATTATGGCGAAGGATAGGAAGGAATTGAAGCCACCCTGGAGCAAGTGTGGGCCCCAAGTAAGGATGACGACGGCGTAATAGGAGAGAACGATAATAGCGGCGACGAGGAGGATCATCAAGTAACCCAAGAATTTGAGGCCGGAGCATAACTTGAACAGGTTCAGATCCATATTACTATTACTATTATTAGTAGTAGTAGTGGGATTAAGACGTCGACTTCCAAGCCCGATTCGGAGTGGGATTAATGCTACGGGCAAGGGGGAAGACCTCCTCCTGGTTCGGAGTGGGAACAATCGTTTCCAGATATCAGAAGCCAGGATTCCAACGATCGCAATAACTTCTAGGTACAGAGAGAGTCTTGAGATTTACAGTACTGATATTTTCTCCCCTTTCTTACTTTACCTTGAGAGTTGAGAGAGAATTCCAGTTGCCGAAGACGGAGGGACGAGGGAGGACTCTCTCTCTCTCTCGGTCTCTCTTTTTTGGTGAAACTGACGGACTCTCTCTATCCCGGGAGAAATTTTTCAGTGCCAGGTGGGCACCACGTGTTCCGTGTCCGGCACGAATCTCGGCCGTTCAATGAAGTTTTGGACGGTTCAAATCTGTTCGGCTACCGAAAGGTATTTTAGTCATTTCATACTAAAAACAGCCGAATAAATCTGGACCGTCCAAAACTTCATTGGACTGCCGAGATAGTGCCAGGCACGGGACACGTGATGCCCACCTGGCACTGAAAATTTTCTCCCATGGTGCCCGCATCCCTTTTTTTTAGTTGGAATTGATTTTCACACATTTTTTTTTAAATTCATATTTTGTTTTTTTGTTTTTTAACCAAAAAAAAAACACTTTACTAAAATATAAAAAAGGGAGTCTAAATATAAAAAATTTGTGAAAATCAGTTCTCTTTTTATTTTTAATCCATATTTGCCTACCCTTATTTTTATCTAAATCGAATAGTTTTTGTGTTTATGAATTTTAGTTGCCACTTGTTTGGAAAAAAAAGAAGGAATAAGCTAAAAAAAATTTAGGTAAAAAGGTACTCCATATTTCATATCTCAAATTTTAGTTTGGGTAGGTAAAAAAATAACTAAATAAATGCATTTTGTATACTTAAATGGGACTCATTTATTTGAAGATAAATGCAATTAATACTAATTGTAATTTTTTTTTGTCATCTAGATCAATAGTCCTGAATTTCAAATCTGTTTTTTTGTGGAATATGAACTCAGATCACCAATGTAGTAGGCTCCGTTCCGGAACTCCAAAAAAGCCCTTATTTTTTAAGAAGGCAATTTCAAGCTTAAAAATTATGAGTTTATTGAAATCTAAAAATATGAAATATGGATCTTGTTTTGAAGATCTCGATGAGATCTTTTATACAATGCAAAAAAAATTTAAAAATTATTTTTCATTTACTTTATTTTTGAGTTTGAAAATGTGAAATAAGCTGCTTATATTTTAAGAAGGTTTCTGGAACGGAGCCCAAGAGATAAGACAACAAACTTGAGAAGCTTTGGTTTCTCATTAATTGTAATTGGACAGGGACTATATAGCCTAGGGAAACTTGACTGGACCCTAGGGGAGAGAGGTGCATAGCCACTAGCCAGCATTCCACTTCCCCCGGTGGGAAAAACACAAAGAAGAAAGAAAAAATAGGGAACGCGGAAGGCAAGAGACGGGCGGAAACCCTAGGGAGAGTTCCGGACCATATGGAGGAAGACGATGATCCCTACGCTTCAATCCTGGAAATGTGCAGGCCCACCAGACCCTCCTCTTTCCAAACCACAACTACGACCACCAACCCACTTATGATTGATACTAGTTCTACTGCTACTATCTTCACCCCTCTGTCTATGCGCTTCATCGACCACTCGCTGGATGCCGACGGCACCATTATTCCCCCTGAATCCATCGACCCCTACCTCCTCGACCTCCTCTCCCAAAACGACGACGACCACAACGACAAAAGTATCACCAACACCAACAACGACGACAACTGCATCATCGATGGCCAAGGCCGCCACCACCACCACCAGAATGACTACTTATACATCCATGACCACCGAGAGACCCCCACTCCTCCTTGTGTTGTGTCCTACCAAATTTTATCCCCTCCCTCTACGGAATCTTCACCACCTCACACCGTAGAATACTTGGCAACCCACGACGATGATGTTATTGATTGTTTTGATTATTCATCGTCATCATCAGACACCCAGCATGATCATAATAGTCTCTGGCTTTCACAATTGAAGTCCATGGCAACAACACAAGATGATTTTACCCAAAAAAAAACACGAGATGATGCTGGGTTATTCTTCGATCAAGCCATTTCCCTTGTAACTCAGTTTCGGTCTTCCAAATGTTGGCTTTCCCTGTCTCCCTCAGATTCAAGTCTCTGGCTTTCCCAATTGAAGTCCATGGCAACACAAGTGGGGCTATTCTTCAATCATACCGTTTCCATTGTAATTCAGTTTAGGACTACCAAATATAGGCTTTCCCTGTCTCCCTCTCCCCCTGATTCAGCCATGAAGCGTTTGGGCTCACCACCTAATTCGAGAAAAGGTGAGCATCCCTTGAAGATGCCACAACGTGATTTTGCTAATCCTATCAAAGTTGTTCCATCAAAGTCCTCTTCCCAGAAGAGGGGGTTGGGATATTCATCCAAATCTCAAAGGAAAAATGTTTCAGTTGATCCTCCTTTGAAAAAGCAAAAACTTTGTAATACCATTTTGGATATTGAGTCTTCGACATGTAACATTGGAACTGGATCGAATGAACTAGAAAGAGGAACTGTGTTTGTTCTGTCTGATTCTGAACAACAGCAGAGCAGATTTATAGGTCTCCGTGGAAGGTTAAGAGCTGATATTGCCAGAACTTCTTCAGCTACAAAGAGTATGGGGAATCTTGACAAGTCCAAAGGGCTCAGCTCGGCTGTTGATGCTAATAGTAATGTTGCAGGACAACATAATCTTGCTGCTTCCTCACGCAAGGCAACAATGCGTGCAGCAAAATCAATGGATGTGGGTTCTAGTAAGTCACGTTTTCAGAATCCAATGCTGAAACATGTTTATGAGACTGTAAATATGGCCGTATAAATGAGCACAGCCCGGTGGAAGTAATTGCACGGTTTCAGGGTTCTGCTATGCAAGGTGTACCCCTGAAAGAATCCCAAATTGGAGTAGAGATAGCTAATGAATACAAAGCTGCTGGAATTTCAGTGGGTACCGAGAATGAAAGGGAACTCCGAAATCCTATCAGATGCTTCCATTTTGAATTTTTGAAAGGCACTGATGGGCGCGTTAGTTGGGATGCAACTTGGAGGTTATACGTACAAGGTAGAAATTGTATGTAACACTTTTGCTGACTTTTATGAACAGTATTAGGCTTATAACTTTTGTAGTTAAACGGAATCTGAGTGAAAACTTTATTTATTTTTTGGATTGGATCTGAATCAAAACTCAATACTCTGCCTTTCATGTTGTACATCCTTGTTTATATACATGGTATTTTATAATTGCAGTATTCAAATGCGTTTTCAATTTGTCTGTTGTCTCCCTTTCTTTAGGTTCTAGTTTGATTATTTTATAACACTGATGGTGTTATAAAATGATCCGAGCTACCAGCCATTTTGTTTGATGGTCATTTCAAATTCTACAAACTTCTCTTTCCTCTATCATTGATGAGAACACTTTTCCTGTCTTTTGAGTATTTGGTGGGAGAGCTGTTATGTTGCACCATTTCATTTTGTTATGTTTTGCTCTCTAGTTTTCTTCCAAAATCTGCAAGTTGATTAATTGCATGATCTGGGAACTGATAATCAGATCCAATAATAAGTTGATTTCTATTTTTTCTGATTAATTTACTAGTTTTTTTTATGTATATTGTTGCAGTTATTTCTTCATTGTAGACAGGATGATGTATAAATAGAAGCAAGAAAATAAGTATCGAGGAGAAATGGAGGAGGGAAGAAATCTGAACACAGGTATTCCTGTATTCTTCATATTTCAGTTTGTTAAGTTTCCTCTTCAGCTTATGCTTCTTCTGTAACCGCATTCATAGAATGTAGGGTACTCGCCACGGAGGCATAAATCCTATGCAACCTAGGCTAAGCAGACAGGCATACATCTGAGAATAATTCACTTCGAGCAGATATAACACCACGTAGGTGATGTTTGGTAAGTTATAAACCCGTTCCGCGCATCTGGACGGTTGCTTAAATTTGTCAAATGGTTTTTCTGTATTTTTAGAAGTTATGAATCCTTCTTTGTATATGGTAAGACATTTCTTCAGCTTAAACAGCCAGATGGTTGCAGCTCTTTTTCTTTTTAGCATTTTCAATTACTTTTCCTTGCCATCAAATTCTCCTGCATTGTTGGTTTAGTGTTGTAGAAGACTCGTTTGGCTTAATTTATTTGAGTGTTTGGAGGAACTAAAGGTACAGGAGGAACTTCATGTTTCGTGAGACTAGAAAGAAAAAGTTCAATTTTGGCCCTTGGTCCAAAACTTTTCTGAAATGAGAGAGAATTGCTTGGAGAAGTTGAAAATGCAGCCAAGAGGCCTTCGGCCCAACGGCATCAGGGTGCACTTAGGTGCTAGGAGAAAGGAGGTAAGGAGTTCAACTCCTCTTCCAAGGTTCTAATCTAACTATTCTACCAATACTTACTTTCGCCGATAACATGAGAAGAAGTTGAAAATGCAATAAATTAAAGGGAGCTTGAAGGTGAAGGGACAGAGAAGTGGACAGACGAAGAGAGACCTGTTCCAAGCCTCCAAAAAGTCCAGAAGGACAGAGAAAAAGGGCAATAGCAATGAATAGGCCTGATTCCAATGAAATCTTTTAGAGCATCAAAGTCAGATGGGATCATCTTTATCATGGGGACACATCTTTTGGGATCTCTAATGTTTTTTTGTCGAATATTTTTTCGAGAGAGTTATGGAGTTCCTAAGTTAGACCATACAGGAAAAGTGAACCCTCGAAGGCCGATGAAAAGGGTGATCCCTTAGCTCTTTCCTTCACATGATGGTGTTCAGTGGCATTGACGTGATTGTATATAGTGGCATTGCTGTAGTGCCACACAATTCAATTTGAATTGATTGTGGCTCGATTCTCGGTTCCTACGGTTGGCCTGTGGATGTTTGAGTTCAAGTCGAGGGATTACCATGAGTAGGATCAGACTAAATAGTAGTACACTAGTACTTTTAAGAATTAAGATAGGAGAGATTGCCTTGTTTTCGTGGACACAAAAAGTAAAGAATTAAGATAAGTTGATGTAGTGTTTTATACAAGCTCATTTCTAAAGTCGTGGTCAATCGGTTGAGGCCAATCTTAGGTAGCTTGATAACTGTCTGTCAGAATGCTTTTATGCCTTTGCGGTTTATTTCTGATGATATCTTGTTGCCCCATGATTTGATTGAATTCATTCGAAGGTCAAAGAAAGGGTGGAAATCTTTTTTGCTTTGAAGTTGGATATGAGTAGGGCTTATGAAGGAATTAGTGTGGATTTCTTTGTGTCGAGGGCTATGGGCTTCAGTCACATGTGGATTGACCTTGTGTATACTGAGTATTACCACTGACTTTTTCTGTTTTGGTCAATGGAAGTAAATCTGTGCGCTTTAAACTTGCGTGCGGTAGGGATGGCAATTTGGACCGAACCGATGGATAACTGAACCGATAACCAAAATTTTTCCTGAACCATACCCGAAATTTTCCCCGTGGATATGGGTATGGTTGAGGCCTTGGATAACCGAACGGGTTCCGGTTCGGTATGGTTCAGCTGCTACCCGAACCGATACCCGAACAGAACCGAAATAACCGAAACCTAGAAATTACATAATTACCCCTTTGTATATATAACAGGAACACACGATATTAGCCTTTAGGGTTTAATTATCCTCCATTATTTTCTCTCTCTCTCCCCCCCCCCCCTCTCTCTCTCTCTCTCTCTCTCTCTCTAATGGTGTCCGATCTCAAAACCAGGGCAAAAGAGGCGTTCATCGATGACCACCTCTCACTCCAAATGCCGAGCTCTTCACCGATCATGCTTAGGCCAACCTCAAGCTCAACAACTTCACTGTTATCTATTCCTCTCAATTTCGCCGATCGATTTCCTCCATCTTCTCCGTTCTTCGTTCCTCCATCTTCTCCGATCGATTAAGGCCGTGAGTCTCTCTCTCTCTCTCAACTGCGGTGTGGTGGTAGACTGCGGAAGATCACAACACTGATTTCCAGTCGGTGTTCGAGTTTCTTAGCAGTAGCTTGTGATTATTACACGTATGTGAGTTTGTGTTTGCAGTTGGAATGGGTATTATTTTTATCAAATTCTTTTTTTTCTTGAGTTAGCTCAATACACTACAAAACCCACTGATTTAGAACAGTTGAATTACGTTTTGGGCCATTTATGGCCACTGCTGAAACAATTCGAAATTGGAGCAAAACGATCTCTCTCTCTCTCTCTCTCACCCCCCGATTCGGTTGTCCAAACGGTTCGGGGATTACCCGAACCCCGTTTGGTTCTGTTATGGTTCACCATTCCTCTACCCGTTCGGGTTTCGGGGCGGATTTGAGTAGCCATTTGGTTTCGGGGATCGGGTACGGATTTACCGATATCCGCCCCGAATGATCCGAATGCCATCCCTAGCGTGCGGGTTGAGATGGGTCGCCTTATTTGTTTTTTTTTTTTTTTGATCCGCAGTCGCCTTATTTGTTTATTCTGGTTTTTCAAGCGCTTTATCAAGCCTTCTGGAGTTGGCATCAAAATTTTTATGTAAAAGGGATTTTGCTGTTAGTGAGTCTTCTCCCTATATCTTGCACGTACTTTTTGCTGATGATTGATAGTTGTACATGAAGTACAATCTAGAGGAGGCATGGTATCTTTAGTGGGTGTCAGATTCCAATTGTGAGCAGGCTGGACAATGCCTTAATTTGGCAGAGATCAAGAGTTGTATACCAGGCCAAACTTGTTGTAAGGAGAGAAATTTGTTGAGTTACAGTGGAATGCGTGGAAAAAACCTGGGAGTTTAGGCGAGTAAGCTGGCTGACGCAGGTACTAAAAACTTCACAACTACTGATATCCAATTCCAAATAGATTCGGCATTCAAATATGACTGGCATCATAGAAATTAATAATTGAACCAAAATTATTTACAGTAACTACTGTGTTTACTCGGGGAATTGCCGGTGGTAGTTTGCTGAGGAAACTAAGGTCAAAGAGCAGCCATGAACCTAAACATAAAAGAAAAGAAGGGGGCAAAACAATTAATAATGCTACCTGTTAACTCCCTTCATTGTTGACTTCCAGCGTGGTGTGAAATCGGCGAGAAGGAGGAGATAACACAGGAGATAATGCGCAATTAGGGTTTTTTTTTTCTTTTTTCGCTGTAGTTTTTGTTTTTGAGAGGAGTTTTTGATCTAATGAGGGATTCCCATCTTTCTGCCATTAGATTGGGTTGGAGAGATAAGGGCCGTTGGATTTATGGAGCACATAAGATTCAAAAACCGTTTTCCTTTATTATATATTATATTGTTATATATATATATACACACACACACACTAAGGTTTTCCCGTGTCTAAAGGCACGACGTAACGTGAGATCTAATTAGTGGCAATTGTACAATTAATATTGTTTGAGAGGGAGAACAGTAGAATTTATGAAGCAAATCAATAGTTATGATATATAAAGAGATAATATTCAAAAACTCTTCTCCCTTATTAGGTAGATTTCTAGATTTGTGCTTGCTGATGATCAGCTTTACTTTGAACGTACTAAAGATGGGCTTTTTTTCTTTGGGGAATGATATGGGCTTTAAATCTTCCTCTATTTTTTAGTATGTTCTTTGTTCGCGTACTAGTTCTATAATCTACTATGAGTGTGTTAGTTAAGGTTGATTTGTGTTGTTGTGCTGTTCTAAGGCAGTTTTTTTTTTTGGCATCAAAGAAGAACATTATATATATATATATATATATATATATATATATATATATGAAAAAAGAGTATAAGGCAGCTTTGTATTGATTTTATGCTTGGATGTATTTATGTGATTTATGTAACTACAAAAAAGAAAAGGAAAAGGAAAATGAAAATGAAAAGGAAAGAAGTGGTCGTTAATTACAGAACTTGAAATGAAAAGAATCTTTCAGAAAGAGTCTTTTAGTAAAAAGGAGCAAATAAAAAATACAGTAAAAAAATGCAAGATGGAAGAAGAAATTGGAAACATTTTTTGTTTTTGTTTAAAAAGAGAGTTGTTAGGATTGGTCCACTCTCAGTATAAAGAAGCATTTGACTAATAATATGTATATTAGTCGCAGTACTAATAATTGCCAGTTAGAGTGGAGGCGGCGTCGCATTGATCTCTACGGCACCGAAGAAAGAAGACGTTTTCCGATCATTGTCATACACCAGCTGTGTAGGTAGCAACAAGTACTAGACACCACAACCAACCCAAACCCAACAAACCCAAACCCAAACCCAACCACACCCACACCCACACCCACTCCCCACCACCGCCAACCTTCCTTCCTTCACCCTCTTCTCATCTTCTACTACTACACAGCCTCCATCGTTGATGCTAATTACCACCAACCTTACTACTACTACTACTACTACTACATCTCTTTGAAACCCTTCCTTCTTTTTGTCTTAGTAATTTCTACACATATCGGGAAATAGATCAAAAGAAAATCTAAATTAATGAAGGAAGAAGAGCAGCAATCACCTGTCCACCACCTCCTGTTCCACCACCACCGACGACGGGTCGCTGCTTTGGCTGGCAAGAAATTCACCAAACACACGGTCTGCTATATTCTCCTCCTCCTCCTCTCTTACTCCTTGGGGTATATTTCCGCCCCATCTCATCAATATCCCTATTACTCTTCACCCCACTCTCCCTCCTCTTCTTCTCAACCAAGACATATTAATATTCCCCAAAGCAACCAAAAAAACACCTCCACCTCCGCAACCGCTGACAACAACAACAACAACGACCACTACCGTTTCACGACTCAGTGTGCCGACCCAGTTCCCTCCAAACTCGTCCGCCAAACAATTCTCGACAGAGTATTCAACGGCACTTCCCCTTACGACGATTTCCCCCCGGAGCATGCTAGCCCTCTCCTACGCCCAAGGAGAATCAAAGGCTGGGGCTCAACCGGCGCCGTATTCGAGAACCTAATCCGCAAAGTCCAACCCAGGACCATACTTGAGGTTGGCACGTTCTTGGGGGCGTCAGCGATTCATATGGCGGAGTTGGCGAGGGGACTGGGACTGGAGACTCAGATAGTGTGTCTGGACGACTTCCGTGGGTGGCCCGGTTTTCGTGACCGGTTCGGGGACATAAAGATGGTGAACGGAGACGTGTTGCTTCTGTACCAGTTCATGCAGAACGTGGTTCACGAGAAGGCCAGTGAGTCGGTAGTATTTGTTCCGTTCTCGAGCGGGTCGGGTCTGGAGAAACTGTGTGAGTGGGGTGTGTTCGGGGACCTAATTGCGGTGGATGCAGGTCACGACTTTCACTCGGCCTGGTCGGATATAAACCGGGCTTACAAACTACTAACACCCGGTGGAGTCATATTTGGGCATGATTACTTCACTTCTGCCGACCATAACGGAGTTAGAAGAGCTGTAGATTTGTTTGCCCGAGTCAATAGACTCCAAATCCAAATCGACGGCCAACACTGGGTCATCCATCATTCCTCCTCCGCTTAATTAATTAGGAGTCGATCAATTTCAATATTCAATACGCATTATTAACGGATGCCTGCCTGCCACGGAGCTAGTTGAATTAACAAACAAACAAACTTGAGGCTCAGTTGTTTACTCAAGACATACTATCCAGTTTTCTTTACTTTGTACTGCACGTCTATGTAAAACAGTAAAAGTTTTGTAGGAATATTGTGCTCCTTAGTGGTACGTAGTACGTAGTAAATAAATGGAGTACTGTTTACAGAAGACTAATGTAGTACGCGCGTACGTACTTGAATTACCGATCGAGCTAGAGATTTTTGGACGTCTTTCCTTTTGTTGTTTTGTTTTATGCTTGAGTGGATTGTAATTCAGGCCATTTCAATTATTTCGTCTGGGGCCGTGGATGATCGATCCTACCAAATTCCAATACAGTAATGAATGTGATGAAAATTATCACTACTGTAGTAGTACTGTAGTATTAATTATATTAACAGAAGATCAGAGACATTTTCCTTTGTCAACTCCTTTGATCGATCTGCATGGTGGTTAATTGGTTGGTGCATCATATATACTAGTAGTCTAGTATATTATTATTAATTAGTCCACTAGTACTAGTAGTATATAAACGCGAGGATATGGAGGTGTTCTCGTTTTGATGCACTTATTTGTTATTTTTGTAAGTGCGGAATAAGTCATACATAAAAGTAATACAATGTAAATTCATTTTGAGAAAGCAACCGTGCGAGCAAAGATGCCAAAGTTGATGTGGCATCTTCTATGGTCACTTTTGGCATAAATGGATAATCCAACTGATATACCTTCACTTATATCAAAGTTGAGGTGATTTTGACACCTTCCACTCCCATGTCAATTTTGACAGTTACCTCTTGATTTGCCAATTTTAAAAAACATACTTTTGGAAGTTCAAAAACATATCGTTGAAGTTCAAGAAAGAATTCTGTCGTTTGAGTTTTTTTTTCCCCTTTGAGTTTGAGCTCTAATTTTTTGACATAATTAAGGGTTGGAAAGAAAGAGCTTGATGTCAAAATGTCGCATTGTCACATAAGCCTTCAAAAAAAAAATTGACATCTCTTGTTGGAGATACTCTTACGTACAGTTTTTTTTTTTGTGGTCAGAAACGAACTAGCATAGATTAAATAATACGAATAAGTTTGGGATATTTAATCAGTACAAAGTCTTGCTGGAATTGAAAAGACAAAACAGACAGAATGACAGAAAAAGAAATAAATCCAAGCGGCAGATTGAGAGCATTTTTCGCCAAGATGTCTGCACAAATATTAGCTTCTTTGAAATCATGCTTGAGCTTTACTGCCGGAAGCAACGTCATGAGATACCTGCAATCGAATATCAAAGCGCTCAACGGGTGAGAACTTAGAAGATTTTGATCTTGTATGGAATTCACTGCCATACACGCTCTTACGTACAGTTGATGCTAGTGTAAGAGAAACTCGATCCTCCTCATTTTCCTTTCTGAAAGTTGGCTACTCCCCTACATGCCATTCTTCTCTATTGTTTACTACTGGCGTTAATTGATGAAAAGGAAGCAAACTTGCTTCCTGCTTTCTTTCTTTTTCATTTTTTTTTTTTGCTCCAGTTCTCTTAATTTGACCTCGCCCCCTTTTTATCAACGGACTTGTGACTTATTAATATCACATGAAAAGAATGACTAATACGAGCTGATTGGAACAGTGTCTATTAATTTCCACAGATTAGCCAACCCTATGATCACACTCATCCCAACAACTGTGTCCACAAATATTTTTATTGTGATTAAGTGACAACAAATATGAACAAAGGAAGAGGGGTAAAAAAAGAAGAGGAATGCTACATACACTAAACACTTTCACTACACCATCCACTAGATTCTTTAAAGGACTCATTTCGGGTCCAACAAAAAATACAGGAAAATATCCATAAATTTTAAAATAATATTTTAGGGGGCCCTGTAAAAAATCAGCTATAACCGGTATCGGTAAGTATTATTTCTAAATTTATAGGAGCGAAAATGCTCAACTGTGCAGTTTCGAACACACGAACCCAAAAATAATATTTATTGATACCCATTAGAGCTGATTTTTTACGGGGCCCCCTAAAATATTATTTTAAAATTTATGGATATTTTTTTGTATTTTTTATTGGACCCGAAATGAGTCCTTTAAAGAATGTAGTGGATGATGTAGTGAAAATGTGTAGTGTATGTAGCATTCCTCAAAAAAGAAGTAGAGGTAGAGGGCGTCCCGCTTTTATAAAAGTGGGTTTTTGAAAAAGAAGGTGAATTTCAAGGTTAAAAATCATGTGTTTACGCAAATAATTTTTCTACCAATATGGATCTTGTTTGATAGATCTCATTGAGATCTTTAATACGGTGCAAAAAAAATCATAAAATTATTTTTCATTTTCATAATATTTGAGTTTGAAATTTGAAAAAAAGAAACTTTAGAAAAAAGAAGGGAAAGTGGAACATGCTCGTATTGAGATCCCTGCCAGATCATGTATAATAACATCATACGTACTATCATGGAATGGAATGCAAGATAATGGCAGGACATGCCTGCCCAACCAAATTTGTGGCAGTTAATGATGTCAAATTGGGACGATGTATGCGAGCTCGAGGAGAATGGACAATCGCTCCATGTTCTTCTCCGTGATCAAGTCCTTTGGACCAAAAGGTGAGCTTCCGGCCAAAGACCCTCCCGATTGGCGATTGTAAAGTCATTACTCTATCTGGCTTGAAGCGGGATTTGAAAATTTGGTCAAAAATTACACTTTAGCCATTTTAGTTTAATTGGTGTATTAAGTTTGGCATTTATGCATGGATAACTTGTTAAAATTGACCTCTGAAATTATTAAGTTTATACTTCGGCCCTATATGTTAATAATATGGGTTTTATAAATTACAATCAATACCCAGAGGTGATTAACTGAAATGTTCGGCCCCATATTTTGTTTGAACAAAAAATGTTTTATGATTGTATAGTTTTAGCTAATATTTTATAGGTAATCGATAAATTTATTTATTAAATAAAGATTTTTTGTATTAAATTAACTTATTGGCCATACAAGACTAAAGGCAACGGCCCATTCATAAAAAGTCACATGATTTCTATGATTTTTGTTTATTTCAATTATCGTTTGATTATTTATTGTTCAAACCCTTGATTTGAATGCTAGATTGGACCCTAGAGACATTGGGTAGTATGCGAATAGGATTCACCTAGACGATACTAGGCAATGGATGAATTGGAAAGTTTTATTTTTAGATTGCCTGCATGTGGGATTTTGAGATGTGATGATCTGAAACTAACAAAGTAAGCCCAATGATGAGTGGTGATTTGAAACTGGCAAAGTATGCCCAGTGATGAGTGATGATATGAGACTAGCAAAGTAAACCCAGTGGTGATTGTGAAGTGGTGCATAAGATAGGCGAACCATAATCATGATTCAGGCATGATAAGCTTACCCTTTGTTGTAGTTATTGGGATGCACACTCGGTATATAACTAAGGTGTATCTGCTACAGCAAAAGGAAGTGATCTCATGGGACCGAGCATGGCTAGTGGTTGGGGAGGAAAGATCTCGTGGATGAGATCTTAGATCACACAATAGGATAATGGATAGTAATAAATCAATTTATGTGGAAAAAGCTCTGTTTTACTTTGTCACATTACTATTATCCTGTTGTTTGCTTGCTGTAAAATAAGAGGGGTGGTGGGGCTGGATTATTCTACTGGGTGATTTATCACTCACGGATACGTCTGTATCCTGGCAAATAGGTTGCTTCAGTGATTAATTTGCCAGTAAGTGCAAGATTCAATGGTGGAGCAGCTTGAGACAAGAGGAAAACCAGGAGCAGAGATTAAGTATGCTTGGAATCTGTATCAAGACTAGAGTCACTCTGGAGTTATTTCAATAAAATTTTATTATTTTTATTGCCTCCGAAGCTCCCACAAAATCGGGGCGA
Source organism: Rhododendron mucronatum var. ripense (assembly GCA_019656295.1). NCBI lineage: Eukaryota > Viridiplantae > Streptophyta > Magnoliopsida > Ericales > Ericaceae > Rhododendron > Rhododendron mucronatum. The sequence goes on from BPLT01000047.1 coordinate 205,245, forward strand.
TACAGTTTTGATGGTTGAGGGGCGGTGGATGTGAGGGTTTTTCAGTCTAAAGAGGCGTAGAGGTGGTTTTAGGCGGCAATGAGGTAGGAGGCTTTGGGCCTGGTTTTGGGTCATGGGAGGAGGTTCTGGACAAACAACGGTTGGGTGGGTAGTGGTGTTGGTGGGTTCCATTTGCAGCGGCGGAAGGACGGCGGGTGCTTGGGGGCGGCGGAGGAGTAGCAGTGTCTGGAGGTGTAGGGCATCGATGAAGCAGCGGTAGCAGTGGTGTGGTTTGGCTGATCAGTGTGTGCCTTGGATATTCTAGCCCAAGAATCTTTTTTATATAGAGAGTCGGGGCCTTGTTTCCTGAAATCTTGCCCAACTCTATCAAAAAATTGGAGTTGATTGGAGGCAGAAGAAATGGTGGCGGCGGGTGGAGGTGAATTGGTGTTCATGGATGGAGTGTTTGCCGATTTTGATTTTGATTTTGGAACCCAAAAAGTGGGGTTTGTAAATTTTGTATGCTAGTGTGTGTTGGCAGTAATGACAGAGAGAGGGGATTGCAAGGGATGAAATATCGGTAATGCCCTCCATTTTAACGGATAAGAGGGACGGAGTTAGGGGTGGGGACTAAATTGACACACATTTTAAACGTTGGGGACGAAATTGGACAAATGTTTAGATTGGGGACGAAATTGGCCATTCACCAATACTTTGAGGACCAAAAAGTTAAATAAATGCTATTTTTATCTTGAGCAAAGTACGGATTGCCTCCTTGAGCTTTGGACGTTTAGCAGATATCCTCCCTAACGTTAACTAATGACCACATAAGCTCCCTATGGTTTTGGAGTAAACTACAACTGTTAGGTTTTCCATCCCATTTGATAGGGTGTGTGTGGCACGTGCTTGGATTGCATGTATAGACCTAAAAAATGTGTTTCCCTCCAAAAATGATACTTTTTCTTCCCTTAATGCCCTTTACCCATCTCTATAAAAGACCAACCCTAGTTTACTCCTCCCATTTCGTTTCCAACTTTCTTACCAACTTCTACGGTAAAATATTTTACTTCTTCTATGTAAATTCATTTATAATTTCTTCCATTTTTACCTTTCAGTTTATGTATAACTCTATTATGTAGGTTTTTTTTTTTTTTTTTTAAATTAAGGGATGTCTTCTTCAAGCAACAACAATGGTGGCTATGGCAAGCAAACCCTTGATTTGAGATTTGTGCCCAATTATTGTTTCTGTAGGAGGAATTCAGTATTGAAGTTCGTGGAGTCTGAAAAACCTACAATGGGGATATTGTACTATGCGTGTGAACAAAAACCAAGCCAAAAAGTGTGACTAGCTCGGCGTGGTCCCAAAAGTGCAATAAAATAAAGGTACCTTGAAAGATGTTGGTCACAGCACAGCTTCAATGTGGTCCCAAAAGTGTAGATCTGTTGCTTTTCAACCTTCAATCCTTCGATTCTGTGCCTTCAAACCCTACGGTTTGCCCCAAATCTCGATCGCCATTTTCTGTTGCTCTCAATGTCACTATTGTAGGGTTTGATTTGAGCGTACGAAGTGACGTGCTTTATTTATCACAAGGGTAACGAGGTCTTTTTGCTCTTTGCCGTTAACAAAGTTACGGTTGCAATTTACCCCAAAACCATAGGGGGTTATGTGGTCATTAGTTAACGTCAGGGAGGTTATCTGCGAGATGTCCAAACCTCAGGTAGGTAATCCATACTTTGCCTTTTTACCTTATAACTATTTGTAGTACCAAATATAACATAAGATATAGCTAGCTATTGTTATAATTAGCAGGCTCATTTGGTTTTACTCTCTCATTATGAGACCTGGAAATGATATTTCATATTGACATTTTGTTAATAGAATACATTTTGTGAATAGAATAGAAGAACAATAGCACGCTTACCATTGAAGATGCTCTTAGAGCATCTCCAACAGTCACTAGCTATTCTGCCTAGGAAAAGTGTTGTTTTCTAACTTAGCAAGCCACCAAATAAAACCCCTCCCCAATAGCCTAGGCATTCTTCTCAACTAGGCCTAGCCATTCTTCTCAACCAGAAATGGAACGGGTCGACGACGGAAGATGTCCAAGAAATCAAACCAATAACCTCTCTCTCAAATCGAAAAACCCACACAATCAGACCCACAAATTGAAAACCCAACTCTCTCTCTCTCTCAAATCGGAAATCACACAAAATCAGAAACTACCTCTCTCAAAATTGAAAACCCACAATCAGACCCACAAACCACAACCAACGACAACGGCCAACGAAGTCTAGATTAGAGAGAGAGAGAGAGAGAGAGAGAGAGAGGATGGCAACTGTTCTTACCTTCGCCGGAGCCAACAACAGTGAGGACGAAGAGAACACGATAGTGATTTGCAGTTAGATTTGGTGGCTTTGAAGCCGGAGAGAGAGAGAGAGAGAGAGAGGTGAGCAGACAAGGTGAGAGAGAGAGAGAGAGAGAGAGAGAGAGAGGCAACGGCCACAGTGACTCGCTCGGCATGGCGAGTCACTAGGCAAGGGAGGAAGTGGCGAGGAGGTTGCCGTGGCCATTTTGCCAAAAATGGGGATTTGTGGAGGCTGTAGGAGATGCTCTTATAGAATATGTGCTAAATTTAGACAGCAACTTAGCACGCATGGAGAGTGAGGGAGAGGAGTGAAAAAGAGACAGAGGAGTGGCGGTAACCATCATTGTATAATGAATAAACAACTCGAATCGTAAAATCGTGATGGATCTTATTTTCTATCAATGAAAGATATTGATTCAAAAATGACAAAATGATAGTTTCTTTCCCACGAATCCACCATTATGTGATTGAACAAATCTTACCGCACTGTCACTCAGATGGTGCATGAATTTGCGCGACAAATTAATCATACAAGAAATTATACAAGGTGAGGCCCAACCCTCGGACAACAGCTATGTTCATCTATCTAAACCTTCAGTAAGAACATGGGAGAAAAAAGAAAATTTCCCCAACTTCAAATATTTCTATGACTACACCCAAACAATAAAGGCATCTATCTATCTATGCTAGACGAATGTTTTGCACAGAACTAAACATCGTAAAAATTAGTGGATTGGGCCAACCCAAGTTGCATACATCTCAAGCCCAAGCTTCCCCACCCTCCCATATTATACAAGATCCAAGGCCTCCAGACTTCTTAACTAGCTTGCTCAACTTGAATACAGGATTCCATCAAAGTTTCCCGACTTATCTTCAAACTTAGCCTCTCAATTATTCAATTACCTCAAACTCACCTCTCATACCATTTTACGAATTTCCCCTTTTGCCCATGACAGCAGAGCTTTTGTTTGAAATTGATTCATACCTCTCTTCGGCATCATTTTTACTCCGGCAACTCCAGATTCCTCCATGCCATCGGATTCCAATCTGTCTAAAGTGGTACTACTAAAAGGGTAACCAACGGCACGTCCTTCAATGGAACAACCATCGGAAGTTTGGCCACGTGACAGGCCCATTCTCAGGTTTGATGGATGAGAATCGCCCCTGTTGCAGGGAGAGTCCGTACATGGTAGCAGCGATCTACTACCCTGTGCAGCTGATTCTTCTCTTTCTCCAAGGGTTTTATTAATCAGTGTCTTCAGGAAGTTCATGACTTGAACCGCATGAATTAACGCAGTCAAAGGATCTGCCATCTGCATCACATAGAAATGGTAAACAGTTACTTGAAACATAGATGACATAATAGGAATTTGAAAGTGTGAAGAATGGCCATGGTGATCGCATCAAGGAAATGTCAAATATGCAAGTGGTGTACCCAAATAAACCAGCAAGCGCAATGCAGCAGAAACTAGGTACGAGCGATCACAACGCATCATCGTAAGTTTCCTACTTAAGGCAACCTAATGGAGAAACATCAATATTTTCCTGATTTGCAGTTCAGTGAAGCACTGTGGAATAAACAACAGAATAACAAGGCCAGTTCAAATATATGCATGGAATTATTCTTTTGATCTCCACCTATTGAAAGCCATGATAGAGTGCCTAATGCAGTATACAAAACAACTAAGACACCACAAAACTAAACATAGGTAAAGTACTTGAAGACTGGAATATATTAAGCACCTGGGTCATGTTGGGTGCGAATACCATAGATATGTTGCGGGCATTCATCTTATTCTGGGTTTCATACTGAACAACATCTGCCATCAAATTGATGGCCCAATCAAGTAGTGCAGCTTCAGAGGGAGGAAGTAATTTTACTAGTTCGGTGCACTCCTCTTCTGAGTTGCAGTGCATCACCTGTTCTGGGGTCACAGAATCCAGAACTCCTGCAGGAAGTTCTCTGAACCATGCCTGAAGAACATAAAATTGCAGCCATTAGTTCTAATCCAATAATAATACGGAAAAAATAAAGCCAATCACATTTCTTTACCGACAGTACTACTAAGCGACCAAAATATACGATGAAACTCTTAGACTAAATACTTAATTCCGAATCCTTGACTAGGTAATTCTGGTGACCCTAAAACACTTAATTTGATTCTGCTCCTCTAAAGTACCATGAGATTTGTGTCCAGTCTCTGGCTATATAAAGGATTGAGGCCTTTCTCCCATTTTCTATTGTCAAGATCCAAACATCAGAAAAGAACTCTCAGTTTCTGATGTGGATACAATATTGAAGTGAGAAACAAGTACATGAGAAAAGCACTTTACAGTTATGAAGGGCCTAACAATGTATCATGCACAATTTAGCTAATAAATTAGAACCAACATGCGAATATAATAGCTTTGTATAGGGGCATCCATTTTTTTTTTACACCCATGATCTAACGAATCAAGGTATCTCGAGAATCATTTTAACAAGCTAACTCGCAATGCCTTATGAAGGGCACTTCTTATCATATCTTCTTTGTGATGTCGATCCACACAACCTCTTTATTCTAATCCGTTCACCAACACAAAGACACACAAAACATGTGAGCCCCTAATGATTATCATCCTACCAATCCCTACATGTCCTCTCTAATATGCATTAAAGACAGTTACTTTGGATCAAGATTATGTAGGAAATACATATAAATTCAAAGCAAAGAAGCAACTAGCAAGCTCTGAGTATAAGTAGTCAAAAGTTCAAGGGGAGAGAGTAATAAGGATCTAATCTTTCAAATCATCCCTCCTAGCCCACCAGATGAAGTATTAACAACTTAAACTAAACATCCCATACACAACTTTAAAATCCCTTATTGCCTTGGGATGTTGAACATTAACACTTCTCATCTTATGATGCCTTGGCAAGTTTGCAAGTTTGACAACTTTTAAGTAAGATATAACTTGTGAAGGTACCTTTATCAACCCCGCCAAACAGTGAACATCAATTCCCCGTGCCACAATACCTTTATTCAGCTGGTTCCGAGCATACTCTTCCTTACTATTCTCAGCATTTATTCGAAATATTCCTTCTGCCTTCAAGCAACATATGAAAGATCCCTCAGAGTTTGAACAAGCTTAAAAGTAACAACTCAGTAGCCATTAGGTACTAAGAAACACATACTTCAAGGCCTCCCTCTGAGTACAAACGCTTTTGCATCATAAGAAGAATTGTTGGCACACTGTTTCCTCTTTGGTCATGGGAACAATGCATTGAGTTGGCAGAAACTCCAAAAACACTTAAACTGGACAATGGAAGGAAACAAAATTAAATATCAAAATTTCCAAAAAAATATTAGGAAAGCTTGAATGTATGTGGTTGTACTCCTATAAATGCAAGTTGAAGAAGGATGAATCTGATGATGGCTTCTGTATAAATCAATAAATACAGTGGAAAAATACAGAACAATTTTCCTGCATCCATGGAAATTCCTTTTAATGAGCCAATGCAAACACCATTGCAAAGAAAACCAGTGCAGGGTCCACAAAACAAGTAGGGAGATGGAAGGAAGAGGGAACATGTGTTCTTATACTTCTCAAAACAACACACATAGAGCCGTTTCCACCTTTAGCTCACACATGAAATAACATCAGGAATGTAACATGGAGCTTCTGACTCTTATCAGAATAACAAAACTGGCAAAATCTTGCATATTTTAAGGACCATGCAAAAGATCCTGATAAGAAGCACAGGGCATACCATATTCTAGCTCTCCTGAGTGTAGGGCAGGAGTCAAAGTGATAGTGTTAAGTGGCAATTATCTGCCCATCATATGGATGGGAGCATTTGTAGAGCAACAACACAAATGACAAGGATTCACCAAAAAGGAAAGAGAAAAGAAACACGTATGACAAGGGAATGCATAATGCACATAAATAGTTTTCTCCCTTGACAAACCCTATCTTCACAGCCACGACTGTAATCATCATGATTAAGTCAAAACACTCAAAAACATACTACGCACATCAAAGTTCGTTAGTTTGCACAAAACATGTGATGGAGATTCCAAAAAACAATTAATAGACCAATAGTTTCTTGGCATGACAAATAAGAGCATCTACATCAAGCTGGTTATTGTCCACTTCTCGCCAGGCTAACGAGCTAAATTTCAAAAATGGACCCACACGAGACTTGTATGTGCCTCGCCAACTTTTGAAAAATGAACAGTTCCTCTTCTTCTTTAACGAGCCGCTGTTCATGGATTAAAGAGTATTTAAAGTGTATTTCTTCTCCTCTGCGCCACAAAAAAAAAAAGTGTTTACTGTAGTTTACTTTATTTGATAATGATAAAATGATGTGTTTTAAGTTATTTTTTCAAATAGAGAATCTGATGCAGTAGACACTCTAAAGGGAACTAGCTAAAGTAATAAAGTGGTTTTTTAAGGTGTCATTTTGTCTAAAAATTAAAGAGGTTGATGCGGATGCTCTTAAGGGTTCAACTTTAGTTCCAGCCTCTTTACCATGTCTAAAAAATAGATTTCAGTATCAGCCGTTTGAAGATCATGGTTAGGGCAAAAAAGTCATGAAACAGTATGCTTTGGCACCTTATGATTTGGCTGGCCAAAACCACGAGTCTGTGACAGTTGGCTCCAATTTTTCAAACTTGTGATAACATTCGCAGTGTTGAATAACGATTACGCATGCAACTATACAAATACAAACACTCCCTTTTCAACCTATTCATCTCTTAAAAACAATACATCAATGGGCACAGTTTGAGAAATAAGAACTTCAACAAAGAGAACTTGTTTATGAAAAGGAACTGCTTGCATGAAGTTGAAGCAGTTGTTCACATGAATGATGAGAAAAAAGTAATCTAACTTTGATGAACAGAATCACAGTCCATCAGTATAAGTTTATCAAGCTGTTGCTATGTACAGCAACATGGACTCATGATCTCCATGTGTTATGTCTCTCAGGTAGGGGTTAAAAAAAAATAATCAAAATTTAGGACTTACAAACCAACACTTTCAAAGAACATTGAAAATAAAGAATATTTTTTACAAGAAGATCAGCTCTAAGAGAAGATCAGCAACAGGAAAATCTTTACTCCATTCTGCATTTGAAACTACTTAACTGGTTCAAAACATCACATCTCCTTCCAGTTTCATGGAAGAAGAAGTTTTGCAGGTCGTACCATGTATTGGCGAAATTTTGTCAAAGGATTGACATCCTTCTTGACGCAATAGCAAGAAACCTCTGCTTACCTTGCTTGTCTTTTAAACATTGTTTTTTTCAAGAATTGAAAGTGATAAAAGAAAAGGATTGAAGCTATTTACATACAATCGAGGGCCAAAGGAGGCATATAACTTCCCAGCCACCATGACTAGCATCTACTTCCAAGGCATCCATCAATAACCACAACGGTCACATCCCAATCCAAGAATCTCCAGTCCAACCTAATTGAGATGTCAACCACATATTACATGATTCTACAAAGGCCCCCATTTTTGCAAAAGACACAAGACTATCGTGGATCTGCCCCAGCCCAAAAAAATAGAAATTTACAAGACAGTATTTTCTTAAATTTCCTCCTCTTTTGGCAACCCCCCTCCACATCCAGTGTGTTCGAAAGAAAAAATTGACTACTACCTAGTTTAGTAGTTCAATAGAAGTTAATGACAAGGCCCTCTCGAGCATTTATTCAAATTCTGACTCAAAATAGAAGGTAAAAAGTTCACTAAAAGCTCAATTTGACATCAAAAACTCCTGTACCAATTTGCCCTTGTTTACTCGGATTCTTTTAAAAGAAAATTGCAAGAGCAAATCTTACTTCATTTTCACCGGTCATTGATCCTTCTCAGCGCCTAACTCCCTGGACATGGCCAACCGCCGCTGATAAACAAACTGTTTGCAAGACTCAAGGCTACAACGGTGAGCGCCAGAGACATGTCATTCTTGGCAGTTAAGCTTCTCATCAGATCCAACATGGGCACAGGCACGAGCTGCCACCAAGGGGCTAAACAAAAGCCAGGCGTTGGAAATTGGGGCATAGAACTAAGTCTCTAATCAATTCCGTATTTGGTACTCCTATAAGTTTGAGTTGAGGGGGTTGGAGAGGCGTTTTGAGAGTTTTCAGTCAGATTTCCAGTCGCTCTAACAAGACATGCAGGCAGATTCATTCACAGCAAAAAGCAAAAACCAGAAACCAGAAAAACAAAAGATTAAATACATGTCACAGATCCAACATTGCGCGATAATCTAAAAATGTACTTACATCGTGTCAATTCAGATATAAAAACTGAGAGAGAGAGAGAGAGAGAGAGAGAGAGACTGTCCATCATAGAGCTAGTACTATCGTACATACATAAAAAGAAATAAAAGAAAGAAAGAAAGAGAAATTGAAGGTTACCTGGCGCTAGGAACCTTGGGAGGGAGCTGGGGCTGGAGATCAAGGGGCAAGCCAAGAAAGCCATTGAAGGGATCGAAGGTCACGTGAGAGACGTGGCGGACATCGGTGGGACAGCCTATATCCATGACCTCCTCCTCCATCTCCATACTAGTAGTACAAGTCACCAGAGACTTTTTCAGCACCGCCACCAAAATGTCCAGTATCGGCTGATGCTGCTCATGATGATGGTGATCATTCTCACTCTCTACCCTTTCCCTATGGTTATTAATATTGTACCGATACTCGGGGCCTACAAACGGCGTCGTAACAGGGCTGTCAGCGGGGTACTCCTCCTCCTCTTCTTCTTCTTCTTCTTCTCCTTCTTCTTCTTCGTCTTCTTCTTCATTATCATCTTTGCCGCCTTCTTCTTCTTCTTCGTCTTCATCTTCGCCTTTGCTGCCTCTGGGTAGATACAGAGACGGAGTCGGGGAAGATACATTGAACATCGAACCCACGGAGCGGCGGACTACGCAAGACTTGGATCGGAAGAGCCGAGTCATGTTAGTTAGAAGACAATTTGACTAGTAAAATGCTAGTACTACTACAGCGGGCGGATTATAATGAGCAGCCGCCCGGGGGGGGGGGGGGGGGTTGGAGTAGGGGAATTGAATAATCGATTTGGGAATATATTAGTTTAATGATGATGAGAAAGATGGAATTGTTGAGGAGATGAATGAATGATGATTTGGTGAGACCTGCTGCTCTGGTTTAGGAGAGATGGGAGTGGGGATATCCATAGATATGGTGCCATGGTGGTGGTGGACCTGGTGGTGGTGAGGATTGATGGGGACATATGTTCCTACTTTTTTGTGTGGAGATCAAGTTTAGCATTCCATAGCACAATACAGGAGAGACAACGCGCGAGAGAGAGAGAGAGAGAGAGAGAGAGAGAGAGGAGAGTAGTATAATCGATGGACGGTTCGTGAAATGGAGGGGCCGGAGAGAAGAGACGACAAGATTGATAAGAGTACACAAGACATTACATTATTAATTAATTAATTAAGGTAAACGGGCACAGCGTCGATAATGGGAGAATGTGTGTGTTTTTTTGGAAGTTAATCAATTGTCGCCTTGGTGGCACTGACATGTTCGCTTTAGGAGTGTACACTACTCTGTCCGTTTCCATTCTTTAGTTTTTTTTAGGAGTCAGTCTTATTTTTTAATTGATTATCTTGAAATTTATAATTTTTAGATAATTTTAAAAACATTGTTTAAAAAAAATTTTATAATAGATTTTTATTCCATTGAAATAGGACAAGGAGCAAAATAATAGAGACGGAGGAGTTGAGTTTTGTTCACCCACTCCCTAATTAAGAAGGTGAACATTATCCTTTTTTCCCTTTTTTCTATTGGTTGAAATAGTATGGATTACACTACAAAGTGATGTCATACTCACCAAAAAATGTATTGTATGATAAGCATGACATCACTTTGTGGCAAGATCCATACCATTTCAACCAATAAGAAAAAGGATAATGTTCACCCTCTTTTAAGCGTAGTGAACAAACGACGGAGGGCGTAATAAACTACCCCTTCCATCTCAAGTTACTTGTCCCAGTTCTATTCTAACTAGATTAAAAAATCAGTTATATCTTTAAAGTGGTAATGAATTTTATATCCAATATGGATCTTGTTTGATATATCTAGATTTATTCTATAATTCAATGTTTTCGAAATCACCTAAGACATTATAAATTTCAAAATATAATCAATTAAAAAATTTACACGAACTCCAAAAAATGACAATTAAATTAAAACGAAGGGTGCACTACTCCTGTGAACTACTCCCACTCCTACTCCTACTCCTACTCCTACAACAAACAACACAGTTACGCCGGCGGATGATAAAAGAGCTAAAGCAGGCCCAGGCCCCATCCCCAACTCCTACAACAAACAACACAGTTACGCCGGCGGATGATAAAAGAGCTAAAGCAGGCCCAGGCCCCATCCCCATCCATTAAAACACGGTTTCCCATCTACTCTTCGCTTCCAACATTTAATTCTCGGCCCTCATCAGGGAACAAAATAATTATTGGCTTTACATCACATGTCCGGGGTTTCGTTAAGACAAAAAATGTGTATTAAATTGTTTTGGAAAATGGTAATTCAAAAAATATAAAATATGCATAGCAAAAATAATACCGGAGTTAAATGAAAGAAAAACAAATGTTTTGGAAAATGGTAATTCAAAAATTGTTTTTTCTTTCTATTTTTTGGATAAGCAAGTTTTTTCTTTCTTGTTAAGTGAGAAAGAAATAAAATGTTTTGTAGTTTAATTCTTCAACTTTCAAATTCACGCACTTCATTTTGTGTATTGAGATTAAATTATATACACTGGCAATATAAACATTTTTTTCTTCCAAATTAATTAGATTGCGCCACATGTTAAAACAGTGGTTCCAATTAGTAGAACATGACGATGTGGTGCAATCTAATTGATTTAAAGGGAAAAAATATTTATACCAGCGGTGTATGTAATTTAATTTCTATTTAATTTCTTGTGTTTTTGACACACACACGCAGAGAACCTTTTGTGTAATTCTGGATCTGGGGTACACAGTACACACAGAGGTAAGTCGCTCGATCTGGTTCGAACAGTTACAGGATGCTTTGGAATTGGGGTTTCGGAATCATATGGTATTTTTTGCCTCAAGGACATGTCTCTATCGATGTCACGGGAGAACTTGATTTCCAATCCCCACATTATGCTCATCACATGAGGGCACATGGGATCAATGTACCTATAATTCTGTCTCTCCAAATCGAAAAATTATTTGAATGCTCGTGGGGCATCGTTACGTGGTGCTCCAATCCATCCTCCATTACACATTTGTGTGGTTTCCATCACACAGTGTGTATAACCCACACAAATGTGTAATAGAGAATAGTTTGGGGCACTGTCACGTGATGCCCTAACGGCATGAAATAATTACTGGCCTTTTATCCATATGGGTATATTAAGTCTCGGTGATAGACCTTGTCATGAAATACTCATGAGGAGCTGTGTTATTTTGTTAATTAGGATTATTTTTGTATCACTATCACTTTTTCAATGAACAGATATATAGCATCCAAGATCAAGTGTTCTTTTCATTTTGGACTGATTTGAATGCCAATGTGTTTTTCACAATTTAGGCATTGAAAGAAACCGATGAGATAGTGTATATGCTCACCATTTCTGTCATTGTTGGTATATCAAAATTTATGGTGAATTTAATTTCGACATTTGAATTTGGCAATTGGTAAAGAGATTCCGTTGAACAATCTAATATGGAGTAATACAAAAGTCAAAGATATAGGATGTGATGTCATTAAATCTTCAACAATATTAGTTTGTCCATTCAAATGTCCTAATTAAAAGTCTAAAACAATACTAGTTGATTGATTGAGTAAGCTTAGTGGTTACAAACTTTTTAATTATCCATATACTCCACCGTGCTAAGATAGGAATTGTGTCGATTATATATAAGCAAAGAGAAACTTGTGTAGCTAGCTAGCTAGAAAATAGATACTTCCATATTTTAGTACTCAACCAACTAGCTAGAGCTAAATAACTTGCGTGTAGAATGTATTTACGAAGATTAATGGTAGTACTTACTTAATTGTCCCAATTATATACTTTCCATGACACTCACACTTGTTATACTCCAATTAAGAGACCAAATTAATGATGAAAGTTATGACTTTATTAATTACCACCCAACCAAGGCAACTCCTAATGTTTGGATCTATTGATTATGAATTGGAAAATGGCTTGCAGTTAAAGCATTACAAACACCTACTTGTGCAAAAGAAACAGACAATTAATCTGCAGTTAAAGCATAAAGAGGAAAAGGACCCAAAAATAAGGTAAGAAAACAGACAATTAATCTGCTGTCCCTCCTTGATTTTCTTTCCAAGGAACCTTAATATTCGGTGGAGATATAATAATGTCTGTTTCGTTCGTTTAAAGGGTTCCGTTCAAGCTACTCCAACTACGTACCAATTTCAGGGAAAAAAAAACTCCAAATATGTTTCAACTAGCTAGTAGTAGTGTAGTGTGATGGCTCAACTAAACCACTTATTATTAATAATCCTGTACTAATTGGCTTCTTAACTGAAACCAAATTGGTCAACCTTTTAAGTGAGTATCAGTGATGGTGCATGTATAGGTAGGGTAGCTAGTATTTTTCTAAGCTGAGCTTTTTGTGTTGGTAATTTCATTAACATAACACATATTCCTTCATATCTCGTTATTGAGATGTAATTTATCTTACTTATATTTTTAGATAGTCTGTTTAGGATTGTGGAAATGAATCTCTTTGATATGTAATGATTGCAAATGCGGTAGTCAAGAGGTTTCAAAAAACGTTGGAGTAATTTGAAGTTGTTATTCTTGCTCAAGCAACCCTAAAGCAACTGATCAAGCGAGGTGTACTGGAAAAATTCGTCGGCAATTTTGCTCAGGCGAAATTAAATTGGCTCGAGCAAATTTTGTTGTTTTACAGCAGCTCTATAAATATCAATCAGTTAGGTAGCGCCATTCTCCCTCTCCCTATGGACCTAGAAACATGGTCTAGGGTTATTAGATTGTTTCTCCGATTGTGCTTGGAGATACGATTTATGTATCATTGACTGTTAATAGATCTTCAAGAGTTATTTCATCAACTCCAAGTTTCAGAGAGGTCCTAAGGAGATTCCTAGGAAATAAAAAGTTTTCAGTGGATTTCGGGAGGCAAATAGAAGCAACGGCGGTCAAGGCACTAGGTGTAGTGAACGTGAATTCGGCAAGTACAACTTAGGCTCAATTGTGAAGATTCAAATCGTAAGGTAAGATTGCTTGTCACTACACAGTGAGTATAGTGTTTTAATTCTTCCCGTGATTTTTTATCCGTTTAGGGTTTTCAACGTATATCCTCGCATTCATTGTTTGATTTTTTTCCTGTTAAAAGAAATGCTTAACATACCAAAATAAATTTGAAAAGAGACAAATGAGAAATTCTTTCGGTTCTCCAAATTAAAACAAACCAAAGTTTGGGACGGTCCGTAGCCACAACAATCTGACATGATTTCCAAAACCTTAAAATCCATACAAGCACTCTGACTGTCACAGGACATCAAACTTAAGCAAAATGACACAAACTTCAATTTAATTCTACTTGATCTTCTTCTTCGGCCTCAACTGCATTTAAAAACCAATAGTAATGACTAAGCAGGCAAGTTCAACAAGAAAGGAGTGATTGATGAAGAAAAATGAAGTAGAAAACAAAAGCACCTGGTTGCTGTGACCACACTTTTTCTTCCTGCAGTTAACAGCACGTGGATGCAGGCGAGCATAGCACCTGAAACAAATGAAATAACCACACAAATCTGACACAGAATGTACCCACATAACCAAATGTAGTAGCAACTACATTCAAGGTTCACACACAGAAACACAACGTTTAGTTTCAGATCATGAAAATACAGAAGTGAGGTTTTGAATACCCAATCCATCATCATTAACAAATACAGAAGTGAGGTTTTGAATACCCAATCCATCATCATTAACAAATACAGAAGTGAGGTTTTAAATACCCAATCCATCATCATTAACTTAACAAGAAACAAAATTTTAGGGTCTTCAAAACACCTATTGAAGTCCAACAGGGCATGCACTAACATATTCATTGTACTTCAGGAACTTTGGGTCCAGACAAACAATTGCGCTCAATAAATAAAGAAGAAAGTTCCAAACAATGAATCTGGTCGGAACTGTGTAACCCATGAGTGCTGTGCATTTATCTTTCAGTGAAAAGGAACATTACATTGCACACCAGAAGATGAATATTACGTTCAACAGGGAATCACCTAAAAAAAGGAGGAGGAAAAGTCACTGAGGTACAAGTCATATCGAAGTCAATACAGCAAACAATTGGAGGATAATTACACCGAGCTTTGTCCAAGAAGAGTTTGACGACCAGCAAATTTGGCTCCATAATATGAAGTTATAAACCCTGAAGTGTATGAAGCACTAGCACGAAGTTTATAAACCCTAGAGTATAAAATGCTTATGAAGCACTGCATTTTCTTATCTGTCTTGGTTGGGGTTGGCAACTACTTGTCACGAAACATAACAAAATACAAAACTATCATACAATAAAAAGATCGAGGAGATGATGTGCTTCATATCTATCTCAATTTTCAACAAAAGTTATTTTTTTTTTGAACTGAATTTTCAACCAAAGTTGGGCAGCTGGAAATGAATCAGCCTAATCAAATAATTGATTTCAAAAATATGATGCAAATTTAACAAAATTTCATTAAAAAACGAGAAGAGCACACTTTGAGTAATTTTAGACAAACCCAACGAAAGTTGAGCTTGTTTCATTTATTGGTGTTTCCCAGTCAAAATAAAGTTGTCATACTTTTGCTTAAATAAAGGCTTAGTGACTGCAAGGAGATTGGGCTCTCTCTAAATGGCACAAAACTTAACACCTCATAGAAGGAACCCCCATTCAGCCCACCCTTTCCCCTCTCTCGCTTTCATTTCTCTTCTCTCCCTTTATATTAGTTTACTCCATCTCATTTCTCTTTGAACGTTGTGCTTCATAAATGAAGAGCTTGTTATATCTTTTCTCCTCCTCTCACCTGTGCTACTAGGTCACAACACTTGCACTCTACAACCCCAACCCCCCCCCCCCCCCCCCCAGCATGGGTGAAAGGAGGAGAAAAAGAGATTAGCAAGCTCTTCATTTACGAGAGCACAACCTTCACAGAGAAATGAGATAGAGTAAATTGATAGAAGGGAGGGAAGAGAAACGAGGGAATATTCTGATTTAGAGGGAGAGAAGAGAAATGAGTGTGTGTGTGTGTGTGTGTGTGTGTGTGTATATATATTGTTCTTAGGGGGACATGCACTCCAAGTACTCGCTTTGAAAAATGACTATCTCGTCCAAGACCGAAATTCATTTGTGCAACTCATGAGGTAGGTGTATTTTAGAAATCATTATTGATATCTCAAAAGAGATTTAAGAGGTAATAATACATCGTTGTTTCACATTTTAACCAGAAAGGGTGATATGGTGTGAAAGGTTTTCATATTAAAATTGTGCAGGAAGTGTAGCCCTCTCAAAGATTTAAAATAATAATGAAGGAAATCCCAGCCATGTGCCTCCATCTTCTCTCCTTATGTCTAGTTCATTGCGTAACTATTCTAGATGGTATGTGTAGTGCCAATTAATAGGAACTCATTGTGGTGTAAACTATCTATTCGTTTTTCCCTAAAACTCGTGCAAAAAACTTGCTATCAATAAGCGAAAATTAACGCTCGGTCAGTGTTCTAAAACAAGGAATTAATTGCAGATTAACCACTGGCGGGGCCTATCCGATTAGGTCCGACTAACAATTAATCGCCGATTACTAACTAATATGACCAACTGGCCGACTAGCACCTAACGACTTTTAGAACATTGCGCTTGACATAACATTTGATCCCTATAAACGTTAGGCGGCAGTTTCCTGATCAATGTACAGTTAAGCAGACCCATAGATAAGACATCAAGCACGGTATAAGGGTCATCCTGTCATTCTAACCTTGGTCAAACAGTCTTTGGCATTGACAGTTGAATCTAATTATCTCAAAACTCCAGCTACCACAACTACTTGAGGAAATTGAGAATACAAGAGTAAAATAATTCTTCGTAAACAATTTTAATCAAAATAGAAAAACGAGCCGCACAATCAAATCAGAATGGAGAACAGATAACAAAGTAGAGGTTCTTCGAATTGAAACTTACTTGCGGCAAATCATCTTATCCTGGTTGTACTTTCGAGCCAAGGCCATCAATGAAGGCTCAATAATGCCTCCTCGAAGCCTCAGAACCAGATGCAGAGTCGACTCTAATACATGAATTTACGATTAAATGCGTTAATTAATTATCCAGCAAGACAGATGCAAAAGTCACTCCCTCACTATGCATAAAATATACTCCTACTATAGATTAGATACTCTGTTACCTTTCTGAATGTTGTAGTCGGCGAGGGTACGGCCATCTTCAAGCTGTTTTCCGGCAAAAATCAGTCGCTGCTGGTCCGGTGGAATACCTGACAATATATATAAATATATTTATCGATTATAGATTCAGTAGACAGACAGACAGACGGATAAAAAAAACCCTAGATAGAGATCCAAATAAGATAAATAGAATTCCAAATAAGAGTAGTAAAAAGTACTAGTACGAGTACCTTCTTTGTCTTGAATCTTAGCCTTGACATTGTCAATAGTATCACTCGATTCGACCTCGAGGGTGATTGTCTTCCCAGTTAGGGTTTTCACGAAGATCTGCATCTCTCTCTTGGCGGCGCTCGCCGATGGCAGCAGTACTAATCTACTCCTTGGAGGAAATGTTTCTTTCTTTGAAATGCACCGCGAGGGAGAGAGGGTTTTCTAGTTTTGGAGTACGTATGAAAACTACTACTGTAGTAGGTTTTTGTTTATTTTTGTCAGAGGGATGTATGGGCTATGCTGGGGATTACTTATTGGGCCACCACTCCAGTAGGCTTTGCCGGACCCAAGATAATAAGACCTTCTTGTTCTTCAACAAAATAACAAGAAGATTGGCCCAAGATGACCCCCTCTTTTTCTTTTCTTTTTCTTTTTCTCTTGGGAAAGGACGTTGCATAAACTACAACATTTTCATGGAATTGAAATTGAAATTCTAGAAAACAGAGACAAGAATTAAAGATAACTAAGCCGAAGCTATCACCAAGGCTTGATAGAGGAAGAGTATATGCACATTTATTCATTCGCTTCCCGGAAAAATCGCAAATCATAGGAAATAAAGAATGGTGGGCATTTCCTCTCTTCTGTATAAGCTGCAAGACAAGTAACACATCAACTTCCACGTCAAGATTGGTCATTTAGTGATCTCAAAGATAATTTTAACTCTTCTCATAGAGCCCACAATTCAGCTGCTAGGATGGAAACTTTGCCTAAATTCCTATTGAAGCCCATGATCCACTGTCCATCACTGTTACTAATTAAGCCTCCCCCTACGCCTGTTCCATTCTGATTTACCAACCCATTCATGTTCGATCAGCTTGTGACGAGTGACGTCGACCATCGGTTGCCTTACACCGGCCCCAGATAATTAAACATTAGTTTTTTTTTTTTAAACAAATTTGACCCAGACCCTTTCAAAATTAATGAAACTAGACCAAATACCGAACTCTTTCAATAAAAAATAGAGTGGAATCTTTTATGCATGAGACAACAATTTAGTTCAGACCACGAAAAAAAGTCACTGTATAACTTTCTAATATCCTTGAAAATATTCAAAACCTCTAGGATTAATTAGATAGAAAAATACAGACTTCTCTTTCATTTTGTGATTTTCTGGTCAAATGAATAGAAAAGCTAGCTAAACAAAATGTATGATTCTATTTTCTCGTTTATACATATATGTGTGTACTGTACAGGTGAAAATGGGTCTTAAGGTAAAAATGAAAGTTGGTGAAAGTCCTCCTCTCCAAAAGGCCGGGTTCTGTCCTCTCCAATGTTATTTGACAATTAAGGTTTTTTGTCCTTCGCCAATAAGAAGAAGAAAATGGGTCTAAAGGTTAATTGGGTACGTAGGGAAATTTTGTTGTTTTGTTTAATTTTCAATTTAAGTGAAAGGAAAAAGTTAAGGCTATGTTTGGTAACACTGTCACTTTTCTGTTTTCTGTTTTCGGTAACACTGCTATTTTTCTGTTTCCTGTTTTCGATTTGCTGAAATTAGTTTTTACTTTTCCTAAAAAAAGTAAAAGCGGAAAACATGTTTGTGTCAACCTGTTTTCAAAAAAAAAAATATTCATTTTCTGAAACCAATTTTTTACTTTTTCGAAAATGGTCTCTCTTGCAAATTTCTCCACTAGTTTCCAAACAATATAGGAGAAAGAGAATCATCCTAGCCTTTGCAATCATGTTAGAAACAAATTCCATACTTGACATTCTGAGAGAAAGGGTCGGGTAGATAGACCAGGCAAAGCCGGCTTAAAGGGGAAGCCGAAGAAGCCGTCGCTTCCGGCCCCCAACTTTTTATTTTTAAATAATAAGAAGTTTCAATTGTCTTGCTTTGAATAACATATTCTTGTGTTACAATCAACTATTCTCAATGCTATGATTCTTGAACAGCAATAATTCTCAAGACTATTCTGGAATGTCATGGAAATCAAACACAAGTATTTGAGAACATTCCTATCATTTTAACATCGTAAAAGATTACAATTACGAGTTATAGAAGTACAACTGAGCAGAGTTTTACTCTCAGCAAGTCTTGGCCCAAGGTTCATATATGAAAACATCATATTCAACCATAAATCCAAATTATGTAACAGAAGGAAAAATGATGGTTTTATTGTATCTCGGTGGGTGGGGAGAGAAAGAGAGAGGCGTGAATGTGAAAGTTTGAGAGAGAGAGAGAGAGAGAGAGAGAGAGAGAAGAAGAAGAAGAAGAAGAAGAAGAAGAAGAAGAAGAAATTAAAAAAAGACCTCCAAGGAATTGTAGTGAAACCTACTTGGCAGCCTGTTTTTTGCTTTTAAAAATAGTAAAAGTTGAGTTTTGTTACTTTCTCAAATTTTGAAAATACTGAAAGTGATTTCCAGAATTTGAAAGTGGAAGTAGGCATCAAACAAACTTTCAATGTTAATTTTTGAAAATTCTAAAAATGAAAACAGAAAATAGAATAACTACTAAACATGACCTAAACAAGCATGGTTTTTGGGTATTCCGTCCCACTACCACTACCATCACCATAGAGCTGCTTTTTCAAATATCAAATATGAATGTAGTCCGGCATAAAACAAGACATGCAACTAATTAAAGTAATCTAATTCAGAGTAAAATTAAAGTTGCAATTAATGAGACACTGTCTATACATTTATGTCAAAATCCCTATACATATATTCCATTGAATTATTTGGAGTTTGTCAATAGAGATTTGTGGCATTTTATACATATTTGTGAGTAACTTAATTAACGAAATTTTACATAGCTAGGTTGTTATTGTCCACACAAAATTATAGTATCTCCAAATTTTCTTGTAATTACTTCCAAAAAAGAAAATATTGGTAGTTTAATCAATGCTCACTAGCTACAATTGGCTATAATAAAATTAGAGTAAATTGCACCATTGTCTTGCGGAGCTTATAAAAATCAAATTAGCAATTGAGAAACTGGCATGAGTAGTACTTTACAAATTAATAGGACTCACTAGTAAAAAGGTTGTACTGATCTCTCTCTCTCTCAACAAATATTGTCTCTTCTAGACACTAACGCAACTATTCACGTTACAACATAGACACATTATTTACCATAAACAAGTTCCATCGCATCATTATCCCCGATGATCATCTTTAAATTAAACAAGCATGTTGTTACACGTAATACTCATGACTAAGATAATTTGTTTGAAAAAAGTTGAATAAGACAGATAGTATAAGCTTTTTTTAAACCACAAATTAAGATACTTTATTATTATTATTTCTTAATCTTGGGAGAAAGATGCTTTCTTGGACTTTGAGATGGATTAAAAAAGATACAGCTGTGTTTGAATATTGTGGAAAGAAACATGATCGAGGAGCTAGAAATATATATATATATATATATATATATATATATATATATATATATATATATATAGGAAACTTTCAAGTTGTTAATTTTTCCTACACGGATTCCTCTAGGGCATATATATCCAAACATTAATCGATCCGCATGCAATGAAATTTTGGGTTGAAATGATCGTTGTTTGCCACCAAATTGTGGGGGCCTTGCATGCAGCTGTAATATTAGGACCCCCCCTCCCCTTTCCATTGTTTTAGATGTACATTGAATGGGCATAATAAATGTATGTGCTAATTTTTGTATTAATCCAATTATGTCCATAGACACGTTCTTTCGCAAAACAGAAATGGAAAAGTGATTAGAAAAACACTTATGCAGGCTAGGGGAGCTGTTTGATCGATCACTTGCATTTTCATGTTAGTGCATGAAAACATGTTGTGAAGGTCAAGTCTCTATCGTTCAACCAAAAAAGGAAAAAGGGCTTTACTTTCCAAAACTAATTAATAAGTTTTATTTATATATATATATATATATATATATATATATATATATCGGGGCGGTTCAAGTGACACCTAAAAAAACACCACAAATCTCAATCTCATAGTTCCTGATCAAATTTTTATGATATGAACTGTTCAATGTGTACAGAATGTGATTTTAAGGGTGTCCGCAAGAAATTAGCAAAATATATAACCGGAAAGTGCTTATTTTGAACAGTTTTTAATACGTCATCAAGTTTCACAACTCAACAGCGTTTACAACAAAACTACGCAATTCATTTCATCAGAGAATTTGATGCATTTTCGTGCAGTAAAATTACGCCATCTTAATTTATAGCTAGCCCCAAGGGATTTGGCAAAGTGCATGGTACGAGACAACAACTAAAGGGCTAGCTTGCTCTTCAAGATGTCGCAAGGTCAAATCTCACGAAGGCTAAACGTTTCAAACCTCGAGGCCACTAGAGGTTTGCCGAATTGTAACTTCAAGGTCCGGGATTAATTAGTTGATTGAGGTGTATGCAAGCTGGCCGAGACACCAAACATAAAAAAGTTTTTTTTTTTATTTTAAATACGGCATCATTATATGCTACCATTTGCCGTATAATATGTGTATTCATCATCATATATTGGAGCTATATATTCATGATCCCTGAACGCTTTAATTCCTGGACACTCTATAAAGTATAATGTTACAGAAAAAGACACATTTAGACCACATGTCAAAGAACGCACACCAAAGTAATTTACCTACCCTTTCAGTGGACTAGACATTCACCACCCACACACATGAGCCTAATAATCCCTCCATTTTCCAACCGCATATATAGGAATTAAATTAAGTTATCATTTAATACCACAAAGTTAAGCTGTTACCATATTTGAGCCATATGTGTGTGGACCGTGAAGCGATCCATCCATGCACCAAACTCCATTTCTTAATTGAATTCCTGTAGCATCGGTTCAATTTTTGAAAATATTGTATGAAAATCGTATCCCCTCAAAAAAAAGTGAAGTAAACGAAAAAATTATATTCCAATGTGTTTTCTATGGACAATTTTGCCATAGAGATGTATCTTTCTATCATCTATAGTAATAGTATACGTTATATTCTTTTTCACCTATAATGAAGTGGGTCACACAGATTAATTGGCAATCATTGCTATGGATACACTAATCAAGGATCAAATTTTCCTTCTCCAAGTCCATATATATAGAGAGAGTCCGGATCTTATAAGGGATTCCGCACGGCTTTACCGTGCAGAACTCTCCTTTTCCGATCGAATTACGACGATTCGAGCCGTTAGCAAAGTGATTAGAACGTGATTTTAAAGGTACTAACGAGAAATCAACAAAAAAATTGATCGGGAAGGGCTTGATCCAAGCAGTTTTTTACTGAACGGTTCAGTAAAAAACTGCTCGGATCAAGTCCTTCCCGATCATTTTTTTTGCTGATTTCTTGCGGGTACCCTTAAAATCACGTTCTGAAAACATTGAGTGGCTTGGATCGTCACAATTCGATCGAAAAAGGGGAGTCCAGCACGGTAAGGCCGTGTGGGATCCCTTATTGGAAATTTTCTATATATATATGGGACGGTTCGAGGGACACCCAAAAAAACACCTAAAAAAACACTCCAAACCTCAATCTCATAATTCCCAACCAAATTTTTATGATCCAAACCATTCAATGTGTGCAAAATGTGATTTTAAGGGTGACCGTTAGAAATTAGCAAAAAAAAATGATCGGAAAAGGCTTGATTTGAGCAGTTTTTATTTGAAATGTTCAATAAAAAAACTCTTTGAAACTATTTAGATCAAGCCCTTTCCGGACATTTTTTTTGCTGATTTTTCGCGGGTACTCTTAAAATCACATTCTGATCACATTGAGCGGCTCGAATTATCGAAATTCGATCGTATATATACACTGGGCGGTTTCGGAGACAATTAATTAGACACCTAAAAAAATATCTCATAGTTTCCGATCGAATTTTGATGATTCGAGCCGCTTAATGTGATCAGAATGTGATTTTAAAGGTACCCACGTGAAATCGGCAAAAAAATTTGTTCAGATCAAGCCCTTCCTGATATTTTTTTTGCCAATTTCACGTGGGTACTCTTAAAGTCACGTTCTGAACACATTCAGCGGCTTGAATAATTAAAAATTCGATCGGAAAAGGGGACTGTATATATATATATATATATATATATATATATATATAGAGTTAGTTAGTTAGTTAGTTTCTTATAAAGGCACCCTTATTTTAGTTAAGTTGCGGACATCCTCTTTTCTCCCCTTTCCGGACCAAATTTTGATGATCAAAGCCGTTCAATGTGTTCATAATGTGATTTAAAGAAAATCCGCAAAAAAATCAGCAAAAAAAAAAAAAAAAGACCGGGGAGGGCTTCATCCGAGCAATTTTTATTTAAACTGTTCGATAAAAAAAAAAACAAAAACTGTCCGGATGAAGCCCTTCCCGATATTTTCTTTTGTTGATTTCTCGCGGGTATCTTTAAAATCACATTCTGAACACATTGAGTGGCTCGAATCATCGCAAATTGATCGGGAAAGGAGCGTCCTCACTTTAATACGGTAAGGGCGGCCTTATATATATACAATCCCTATCAAATCCACACCTCTTACGGTTAGAACCGTCCGCACCTCCCCTTTTCCTATTGAATTTCGATGATCTGAGTCGCTTAATGTGTTTAGAATGTGTTCATCTACGTGTAGGACCATCCCATACCAAGCTCCCCTCCACTGTTCGACTTTTTCTGTAGTCAAAAGTACAAGTTGGCAATTAATTAAAGAAAATTGATTTTAGCACTCCAAAAATTGATGGAGGGCTCCCAAACAACATCATTTTATGTATCAACATAGTACAGTTTTGGAGTGTCAAAATCACAATCTATAATTAAATTAAGAGCGATCCAATTCTCAAAAGAACACGTACAGATACAAATTAAGGTGGGACAAATCCTTCAGCCAAGAAAGTCATTCAAAGATCCAAATTAAACCTTAAAAAGATCGAAGATGTAAAGACCAACTAACAAATAGTACTCTTAAATGGTTTGTCCGGTCTGTGGACATTCATTTTGCCGCCATGGGGTTCCCAACTTTCTAATGTTTAGGTTTTCACCTCTCAAATGAATAAAATATGCTCTCTATCTATCAAAAAAAAAAAAAACAAACCCAAGTTCCGCTAGGTTTGTTTTCTACTAGGTCTGGGTGTGCCGTTTCAGCTTCTTCTTGGGGGTTTTGATGCGGTTTTGACGTGGTGGGGGTTGGTGGTGCTCTGTTATCTCCCCCTTCCCGGCTGTCCAGTGACGGGGTGTCCTCTAGTCAGTTTTGCTGCTGGGCGAAATCGTCTATTGCCTAACAACGTTTTGGGGAGGTGTTTCAAGTTGGGTCCTTTTCTGGCGGACTACATGCTGCTCCGACTAGATCTACATTTGTGGGTGCTGGTTGGGTGTTGGACGGTGGCGTAATGGGGTGGGTGGTGGTGGCTTTGTTTCGGGTAGGGTTTGTTAGGCTCCAGCCCATTTCTGTAGGGTTAGGGCTTAGGTGTTATAGGATGGGCTAGACCTTTTGTTGTATTGGGCTTCGGCCATTTTGGTGTTCAATCACGTTAGGTGTTTGGGCTTCGGCCCATTTGGGTGTTCCTTTGGTTGGCAACTTGCCAATCTTGGCTCTTCTCTCTTTTATGTCTTGGATTGGTACATGATTGTACTTAGGCTTTGTCTAGGATATAATGCCGTTTAAATCCTTATTCCTTAGTCTTTGTATCTATCTTATTTAAAGATTAATAAAATTTTCTTTGCCATTAAAAAAAAAAAAAAAAAAAAACCAAGTTGGGCTAGCAATAGCTTTGCTCATTGAAACGTAAAACAGAATTATTGGAGGTGTAACTCAGTAATTTAGCAAGAGCAAGGAAATCAACTCAAGATACCCAAAAATAGGCTAGTAGTACTGTTTTGGGAAAAAATAGGAACTAAACAAAAATTATAGTATTTTAGTATGTGATGACTAGCTAGTTGCCATCGGGGGAAGGAACTTCCTCCATTAGGTAATACCGTAATAGCTTGTCATGCGGTCATCAATCTTTATACGGTGTTTGATTTTTAAAAAACATGATTTGTAAACAATCACATGACACCACATCGCCCTTGGAAGTAGGGAAATTGTCGAGTTAATTAAAGTGATGATGATAGGAATACAATGGGCAAAACCCTGGAATTAATATATTCTAGATTTGAGATCTGAAAATAGTCCCAACACTATCCCTGCCAGCAGCTGTCAAAAATTACAAAAGAATGTGTTCATGGAGTTATTTTGGCAACACCTTGAAACCAATTCGATGAGTGGGTGAGTTGGTGTGATTGTGCTAATAGTCCAATCACACCAATCAACCCGATCACTATTGACAGAGACTTCACTTTCTTTTCTTTTTTATCCGAAGATAATTTCATTAAAGCCAAAAGGCAACATACAACGATTCTTTCCAATTACAATGATAAGAAAAACTAAACCGGCCAATTTTAGAGGATAAACCAAGCAAAAGAAGGAGGCAAAAAGACGTTAGAGTCTAGGTCCTAAGCACGAGTCAGACCTCACTTCTCACCGCCTCAAAGGGTCGTTCACGAGAAGCTAGCAACCTATCATTCACCAGCCTCGGACAGGCTCAGACAAACCAAATCAAAGACAGACAACACTAAACCAAAGGAAACAAGAGAGAATACAAACAAAACAGAAATTACAGCAAACATGGACTAATCCACTAGCACATTGGCCAACACTTTGGCCGAGAGAAATCCTTCAGTCGCCGGATCCAGAAGCACTGACGGGTCTCGACCACAAGCAAATGAAATTAACATCTCCGGCAAGCCCCCGCGGGCACCGGAGCCGAGTAGAAAACCACTCTGGGCAAAGCCTCTGCTCCCACGCGACCACGATGCCGTCTGCTACAATCCTACTTTGCGTCTTCATCTCCCTAAGGCTAAAACAAGGCTCTAGGGCCATGCCCCGGCCTTTATCCACTACGCCAAAACGAAAATCAATGGATTATTCACCCACCACCGCACCCGCCGAATCTGGGGGAAACCCAGACCGGGAACAGATCTGGATGGGGGAAGCCCGCCGGAGGCAAGCCGGACTAACCGAAAAACAGCAAACAAAAGCAAAAACCACCCCCAACTCCCAGCCTTTATTCTGGCTCCGCAACCCGAAGCCACCACTCCCAACCACCAGGCACCATCGCTGCCGCAACCAAACCAAATCTGGAAAACTCCTCGGCAAGAGCCGCCGGACTGGCTGAGAGGCCCAGCGACCCCCAACCCACGGCCGCCCACCCAACACGAAAAGCCTCGACTGGGGTGAGACAAGTCAAAAAACGAGACAGAGGATAAAAAAGAGAGCCGCAGGAGAGAGACAAAGACTTGGAGCAGAAGAGGAGGCGGATAACGAAAGGGGAGGAGGCGCAAACCCTAGTTTCCGCCTCCCCTAACCCTAGTCACGAGAAGATAGCATTTCTAGAGAGAGAGAGAGAGGGGTCTTTTTTTTTTTTTTTTCCCGCACTTTCTTTATTCAATTGTATATCTCCTCTCTATTGTTTTCTGATTGTGATGACTCCAGCAGTACTATTGCGAGCCAAGCAACCTTTTGGCTGCGTAATTGACTTTCATTGTTTTATTAACAGATTTCATTTGTCTACTTATTTGTCTATTGGGGGTTTTTAATATTCGAAATATCCACGTAAGTACGTCTAATTACGATTAAGTCTTCATCCCTTTCACATCGAAATTGAAAATCTATTGTAATGTAACAACGATTAACGGATGTGGTTAGTTATTATATTATAATAGTAAAAAAACTAACTATATAGTTTAATTAAATTGATTTGAAGAGCTTATCAAAGTAAATTTTACTAGCTGATGCTGGAGGCGACAAAATTAAATTTTAATGATGGAGTAGTGCGTTTGAGTAACCAAAATAGTTGATCGGTTATTAGTCAACATGATCAACTAGACAAATTTGATGAAAGGCTTTAGGCCCGTTCCAAAAACCTTCTTAAAAAATAAGTGCTTATTTTGAAATTTTTTAAAGAAAAATAAGAAGGGTCATTTCATAAAACTCAAATAAAAAGTTTATTTCACATTTTCAAACTCAAAAATAATACAAATGAAAAAAAAAATTCAATTTTTTTGCACTGTATTAAAGATCTCAATGAGAATATGAGATCTATCAAACAAGATCCATATTGATAAGAAAATTATTTGCGTAAGCACATGATTTTTAAGCTTAAAATTGCCTTCTTAAAATATAAGGAGTTGTGCTATGAGTAATGGGCACCGAGGAGGAAAATCGTACCGACAGCTGCGCCGGGCCGTCTCCGGCCACCGGACGGCCGATCCGAGCCGTCCAAAAATTCTTAAAAAAAAACCGAGGGGGCATATGCGGGAATCAACGGCATCCGAGGTGTGTAAGGTACTTGATCCGAGCACTCCTTTTTCGTGTGAAATCATATACACGAAAAAGGGGTGCTCGGATCAAGCATTCTACACACCTCGGATGTCGTTGATTCCCGCGTAGGCCACCTCGGTTTTTTTTTATTATAATTTTTGGACGGCTCGGATCGGCCGTCCAGTGATCGGAGACAGCACGGCGCGGTCGTTGGTACAATTTTTCTCCCCAGCGCCCATTGGTACCTATATAAATTCTGAAAAAATAAGTATATTCTTCTTATTTTTGTGGAACAAACATTATTATTAAACAAAAAATAAGTTCTTATTCGCGTTCTGGAACGGGCTCTTAATATGTAGATTGGGTAAATAGTCTATCACTCCATATATAGAATAGTATAGTATAGTAACTACCTAATAAAATATCAGGATATGAGGACCACACAAACATAATTTGAAAGAAGGGTTGAGATTCATTTGATTCAAAAGTTGACAAGAAACTTTGCAAATGTAATGTAAGTGACCACTTTCTTTGTAGTAATTGTGCAAAGGAACTTTGCAAATGTAATATAAGTGTCCACATTCTTTTTGTAGTAATTGCATAAATGCAACCGATCTTTTAATTCCAAAACCCTATACGCGAATTGATAGTTCTTTGTAGCTAACTTAAAAGTTTGGTTGAGGCCGGAGTGCCGTAAGTACGAGTAATTCTCTTTCGTGTCACTGAGAATAGGATAACATACTACACACTAATGAATCGATTTAGTATTTGAGCCATTAGCTAGCATGTGACTTAGGCATGAACAATTTCAACCGGAGTGCGTAGTGTCGTAGGCACGGGTAAACACTAGTAGTATATAATACAGGAGGAGTGTGGAGTTGTACGTGTTGTCCCCATCGATCGTGTCTAAGGACACTTCATTTGCTTGTCACCGGCCAACACGTGGCGACTCAATAACAGCTAGCTAGGGTTGCCCTCCCAAATCGCAGGAAGGATTGATTGATTTGCCCAATGCCCAGATCAGATTGCGAGCCAAGATCAGTGCATCGATCAACAACCACACCACTTGGAGTACATGTATTGTGCACTACAACTCTCCACTTCTAACCCCAACACCGGAGGCGGGGGGGCTGCTCCCCCCTTGCAGCTCCCCTTGCTGCTGCCCCCCCCTTTCCGGGCCCACTCCGGTCTCTTTCCGATGATCGGAAAAGTTCACTTTGTAGAGCTCGTCGAGTAGAACAACCATGTCAAAAATCAGCTTGATTGGATATCATTAAGTAGGAGGCGGGGGGGCTGCTCCCCCCCTTGCAGCTCCCCTTGCTGCTGCCCCCCCTTTCCGGGCCCACTCCGGTCTCGTTCCGATGATCGGAAAAGTTCACTTTGTAGAGCTCGTCGAGTAGAACAACCATGTCAAAAATCAGCTTGATTGGATATCATTAAGTACTTGATCGGAACCTTTTTATCTTAAAAAGAATGGATCCGAAACACTGGATCAAATCCATTGTAACCCATGGACCGAGAGTTATATGGGCTCCGATCAGGCACTTAATGATATCCAATCAAGCTGATTTTTGACATGGTTGTTTTACTCGACGAGCTCTACAAAGTGAACTTTTCCGATCATCGGAGCGAGACCCGAGTGGGCCCGGAAAGGGGGGGCACCCCCCCCGCCTCCCCCAACACCACTCACGTGGCTGTTACTGCGATCCTAATCCCATCACGCTGCCTACCTCCCCTCCTTTGATACTCCTACACTACACTGTACTAGCTACTAGTACTACATAGTACATGCTACTAACATCCCGTCCAATAAATAAATTAATACTCCTCTAGGCTATATAACTACGTACTCCTACTACCTAGCTAACTACGTATCAACAGGCCGGGTAGTATACTGATTCCCTTTTCTCACCGCACACCATACTTCGATGGGGAGTACTGAATAATTATTCATACACTCCCTCCGTTCCATAATATTTGTCCGGTTCGCAAAACGGAGACTACAAAATAATGCATTTCTTTCAAGAAAAAATTCAAATTTTTTTCACAAGTTAAAAGAACTCGTCGAGATCTAGTAAGTTGTTGAATTTTTTTCCAACTTTTCTTACAAAAATAGAATTATTTTTAAGTCTCCGTTTTACGGATCGGATAAATATTATGGGACGGAGGGAGTATTTGCTTTTCACTTTTGTCATCCATTAATTAATTCATCTTCGCGCTACTTAAAATTTTCCGCTCAATATTCATATATACCCACCCACTCCATCACGTACTTGATCTTTCAAACAAACAAACAAATAGATCGATCACAAGCATACCGCTTAATTATTCTTAATTAATTTCAAGCTAGGCGGAATATTTTGTTCCCTTTCTTTTTCTTTTTTCTCTCTCACCCATTTGTCTTCCCTTTCCCTATATATACCAACCAAACCCACCCTCGGTTTTTGCTTCAAAACCAATATCTAGCTAAGCTTGTGGGGGTCATGAGCTTATAAACTTATCGATCTTCACATATACATAGACTCAAATACTACTAGTAGTTTGATTAATTAGCCCAAGGAGTACTCATGGATATGGGTATTGGGGAAACTCAGGTAGAGAGCCTTTGGGTTCTGGCTCTAGCTTCCAAATATAGAGCTTTCACTTGGGTCGACGACTACCTAGGGTGTTTTATTATGACTTGCTTTATCTGGCTAGCCTTGAGCTTGATTTACTGGGCTTACCCTGGTGGTCCTGCTTGGGGCAAGTACAGGTTGAGGAAACGCCTTCTCAACTACTTGAAATTAATATCATCAACAACGGCCAATTATAAGCAGCAGCCCATACCCGATGGTCCAAGAGGTTTCCCTGTCATGGGGAGCATGAACCTCATGTGGGGTCTGGCCCACCACCGGATTGCTGCCGCCGCCGACAAATACAAAGCCAAGCGTCTATTGGCTTTCAGCCTTGGCGAAACCAGAGTTATCGCTACCTGTGATCCGGACGTAGCCAAAGAGATTCTCAACAGTTCCGTTTTCGTTGATCGTCCGGTAAAAGACTCAGCTCACAGTCTTATGTTCAACAGAGCTATCGGGTTCGCTCCCTACGGGGTTTACTGGCGAACCCTCCGTAGAATCGCAGCCACTCATCTCTTCTGTCCTAAGCAAATCAAAGCCTCCGAGTCACAGAGGTTCGAAATTGCTGGTCAGTTGGTAGCAATGTTGGGTGCGTCGCAAACTGGAGACATTCGTGTCCGAGACGCACTTAAACATGCCTCCCTCAACAACATGATGTGCTCCGTTTTCGGACGCAAATACGGGCTCGATACCAGCAATCCCGAAGTAAACGAAGTGAGGGAGCTGGTCGACCAAGGGTACCAACTTTTGGGCGCACTCAACTGGTCCGATCACCTTTCTTGGTTAGCTGACTTGGATCCACAACAGATCCGGTTCAAGTGCTCCAAACTTGTCCCTAAAGTGAACCGCTTCGTCAGCCAAGTCATCGCAGAGCACCGAGCTCAACCCCGACACCTCAACCGTGATTTCGTCGATGTTTTGCTCTCCCTTGAGGGTTCAGATAAATTATCAGAGCCCGATATGATTGCCGTTCTTTGGGTAAGCAACCAATAAAATACACCTCTATCTCTATCAAAAACATAAAAATACCCTTCTTTGTCGTCAGAGATTTACAATAACTTTTACAAAATTTCACATGTATTTCCATCATTCCATGATAAATTTTCGCAACACAAGAAAAAAATTGGGCCGGTTTTACGTCCATGTTGTAGAAATTAGTAGTATTCATATTTGTATCGGCACGATAAAAAGTACGGTACAGAGTCTGCAAACACAAATAAAAATATAGATACATACATTTGACACATCAATTCTAAATTAATAGGAACACAAACACAGCGGGATACGTGGAAGAAAATAAAATATGCACAAATTCTTTTAAAAGAAAATTAACTGTGATTAATATGATTATCGAACCCACACACGCAAACTACTAATTTCATTAGCATTTACTTTCACAAAAGCACCAGCTTCTTCTTAAATTATTGTTTTGATAATTTTTAACTCGTCTTTCCTGATTTTTGTTAAATTTATATTAATTCTTTTATTGGTCATTTGGTTTGATGAGAGGATTATAAAAAGAATAAAATAGCGGCCAAAAGCAATTTTTTTTACTAAACATGAAAAATTTTGAAATATCTATCTTTTGCCTTTAGTGTCGTACGTTTGAACTTTTTTCAAATTCAATTTTTTGTTTTTATATTTTTCTAATTCCTCTTGTTGAGCCAAATGATCGCTTGTAAAAATTTCGGCGAAAAGCTAAACAAGAAATTACGAAAAATAAATAATATCGAAGAAACTACAAAAACAATAATTTTGGAAAAAACATGGCCTTATATTGCTTCCACATGATTAAGAGATTATCCAATAAATTTAAAGACAAACCACGTAACACATGGAACAAATTTGTTATAATCTGAATTATTGAAACACTAGTGCTAACCCGTGCTTACGGCACTACGCATCCTTGTTGGAAGGGGATGGTAGTGGTGTAATTTAGGTGAAAACCATGGGCACTTAACCGGGAAGTGAGATGATGCACTACGGCCTTTGGATAAATTGAATCTAATCCGTTCCAACAATTTGTCCCCACACCCTTCTATTTTATAATAGAGATATATGTTTTCTTTATGTAGTGACAAACACGCCATATCTCCATACATGTCCACATGAGACATGCATATCCTCAATGTGTTTCAGAGACATGTTCTCTATTTGCTTTATTTTTTGGTGTGATTCCCAGTAATATATTCTAGTACTACATACCACCGTGAGCTTTTGGCTTATCGGTATCCCCATGTGTCCGACACAAACACATCGACTGCTTAGTCGTGTATTGTGCTTCACAGCATATGTGTTTGTAACTGTTTGCGTATAGTTGAAAATGCACGAAGGATGACTTGCATGGACCTAAATACCAATATTTTTATATGAAAATTGCTTGTTTAATTTGTGTTGTGTCAGGAAATGATATTCAGAGGAAGCGATACTGTGGCAATTTTGATGGAGTGGATACTAGCACGGATGGTAGTCCATCCTGAAGTTCAATCAAGGGTGCACGATGAGATAGACAGAGTAGTGGGATGGTCTCGCGCGGTTACAGAGACTGATATAGCGAAGATGGTGTATCTACCTGCAGTGGTGAAGGAAGTGTTGAGGTTACATCCGCCGGGACCATTGCTCTCTTGGTCGCGGTTGGCGATAACAGACACAACTATTGATGGGTATCACGTGCCAGTAGGAACTACGGCAATGGTGGATATGTGGGCCATCATGCGGGACCCAGATGTGTGGTTGGATCCACTTGCATTCAAGCCAGAGAGGTTCGTGAGTTTGGGTACTGCTATTGATCATCAAGCAGCAGAGTTCTCGGTGTTTGGATCAGACCTTAGGCTTGCGCCATTTGGGTCCGGGAGGCGGACCTGCCCGGGGAAGACCTTGGGTTTGACCACGGTCACCTTTTGGGTAGCCTCACTTTTACACAAGTTTGAATGGTTGCCAGTGAATCAAACGACTGTTGACTTATCAGAGGTTTTGAAGTTATCATGTGAGATGGCTAATCCGTTGACAGTTTGCATCCGTGCTAGGCGCATACCGTGTTGACCGTCTTAAGGCTATCACTATGTTAACTCGTAATTTTTTGAATTTGTATGTTAATTTGGATTAAGGGGTGAAAAAAATATACAGTAGTAGTAGTATATAACTATATAAGAAAAGAATAATTAGCTAAAGAAGTGGGGTGGCAGGGGCATGGGGTTGGGGGGTGAACTATTTGTGCAGGGTTCCAAAATATCGATGCGCGCTGCTTCTCTTCTTTCTCTATGATTGATTTTTACCTATTTTTATTTTTCATTTTGTTTAATTAATTGGTTCAATTTCGTCCTATGTAACACTATATACAAAACGTCAAAGCATTAATACAAAATGTCCGTTGTTTAGATATTATTACTAGAACTAACCTCTATTTACCACCAACCCCAGCCCCTCAACCCCCCCCCCCCCCCCCCCCCCCCCGCCCGATTAATCTATACGAATTAATCTTTTCCCGAAGGAAATATTCTACACGATCGACTATATAAGAACTTGGGAATTAATTTGTTTTCCTAATTCTCTCTCTCTCTCTCTCTCTCTCTCTCTCTCTCTCTCTCTATATATATATATATATATATATATATATATATAATATTGCATTTTTGTAGTAGTGGAAACTACTTTTAATTTGCATGCTGACAAAAGATTGCAATTGGAACCACAAGTACGACAAGTGAGGGAGGCTGAATCTAGCTATGTGCCATATATCCCAAGGGAATGTGGATTTTCCTACCCAAAAAAATAAAGAAAGAAAAGAGAGTGGATTTAATACTACTGTAATAATTTGATGATAACATCATCCAGCTGAGGGGCTGATCATAGTGACGCCGGTTAGGATTCCTAATTCCGATTCATTGAGTCTCTTCTTATTTGGATCTAATAAATACATATGCACCAAATTACTGTACAATTTAATCTCCCAAGGACCAGGAACTTCCTTATTCTTCTTCTTCTTTTTTTTTTACTTTATTGTTTTAATTAAGGTAAAAAAGGCCTTGATGATCATCCTAATTTACAGGGAATTAGACTCTATTGTGGGTGGGGTCAGTAAAAAAACTCAACTCTTCCAATTCCTCAAGGGAAAATTTACAAATCGCATATACACATGAATTCTATTAATCCATGTAAAATACATTATAAACTTCTGCTCATTTCTTTTTAGTATATAGTACTATTTCGATCGATTCCTAGTATTTATTTATTTGCTTATGTTATGAATCACCATGTGATCGATGTTTCCCTTAAAAAAATCATGACCAAAACCAAGCAAGACAGAACCTCTCTCTTTGAAGGTAGAACCCTAGAAAAATCATGACTAAAACCAAGCAAGACAGAACCTCTCTCTTTGAAGGCGTGATCTACATGGTGTGCGTGTTATGGTAACTCATTTATCGGGAGCACCACATAAACTACAATGTATATATGATGCTTTGGCATTATGCAATTGTTTGTTTTGGGATCTCAAAATTTTTTGGCACGATTTCTAATAAATTCTCTCTCTCTCTCTCTCTCTCTCTCTCTCTCTCTCTCTCTCTCTCTCTCATTACTCTAAAAAAATCTCTCTCAAAACTCAAACCGAACATGGCTCTTAGTGATTTTACATTGCCTTACTAATTAAGAACGACATAGTAACTGAAATTATTAGATTGCATAAAGGAGGACAACATGATCGAACAAACTGGTAATAAAAGATGTCCCTGCTTCTATACGTTACAGTTTCATTTATTAGAGAGATAATGTACATGAGATGTTTGAATTGTACTACTCCCTCTGAACCATATAAAATCAGAGAAAATGACGGTTAAGGACGTGTTTTGATAATTAATACTCGTCAAAAACATTTTCAGTATTAATAAATGTTCTTTGCATGTCCGTAGCGGGTAATAATTATCAAAATACGTCCTGAGCCGTCATTTTCCCATAAAATTAGTGGAGTACTACTCGATCGTTTACCCTTCTATATTGATTTGAAGTGACAAATTCAAGCTAATTTACAAGTTTTTGTGAAAGGCTCATATTTTGCGAAGGTATAAAATTATAAATGATTACTCATTACTCTCTCCGTCCCAATTTGGTTTGTCCATTTTTTAACATTTCATTGTCCCGAAATGTTTGTTGATATATTTTGAAAGACCACTGAGTTGCACTTTAAAAAAGTTCTATTTTGTGTGAAATCTATTCTATAGAATTAAGTTTGATTAGTTATGGTTTTGGGACTAGATTTTGGGTTCTAATTAATTTGAAAGCTGATTATTTTTCCATTTTCTTAAGTAAACACTACTAGTTTTTACTACAGTTTCACCATAATTTCAGAGTTATGGTAAACAAGCTTACCCATTTCTATTAAAATCCAAATTTATAGTCTAAAATATGCTCCCATGGCTATCGCAAACACTTTTATAGAGCACCCAAATATTCCTCCCGCTATAAGTAGTAATTACTCTCTCTAGTTTAAATTTTTAGATGAGTTGATAATTAGCAATCTCATATGATATCGGAGCAGACAATGTATCTTGTGTTTGAATCACACTACCTACTTGAAAATTAAATACTTGCTCGTGTCTAGACTGTTAATGGAAAAAAAAGTTGACCACACGTGAGAGGACATATTAAGGATATAAATAATAAATTTATCCATCTCTAGCTAACAACTTAATTCATTCCTCCCACGTTAGATTTTGTTTGCCACGTGTCAATTTTGTTGTGAAGAGGGATACCATGTGAGTTTTATACCTGTTATACCAAAAAATTTCTCTTAAAGCAGCCATTAAAGGGGGAAAAAAGGAATAAAAGAAGGTTACTGACAATGTCATAAAAGACAAAACCTTAAGGATGTGTTGATGGCTTAAGAATATCGTCCCAAACTTTTTGAGACAACCCATTGTTCCATTGTCCCACAATAATGGTGGCTAGTGGAAAACAAAAGTATAATACAAACACTTGCGAGTAGTTAGTGTATAATTCGAAATTAATTTTTTGAGTCACGTAATTTAGATTAAAGGTTAAACAGAATAGTTAGCGCGAGCCGTTACACTTTTTGGAATTAGCAGCATTGAAAGGACACATATGAGGGAGACATTATGAATACTGTAGATGACATCGAGAGATACGTACATACGTAGCTGTTAATTAATTTTAGTTTCTTTGATCTTTCGAGTGATTAAAATGATCTCTTTTGTAATACTCTATCCTATAAAGGTGTCATGCATTGTCATCTATGCTGGAATTATGCATTGGGTGGATATCAACTAGGGACGGAGCCAGAATTTCATTTTAGTATAGTTACGAACATAGGCTTTTTTGACTTTTTTGGTCCCCAAAATATTTCCGTCGTGCTATTTTGGTCCCCAATATTTCAATTGTTAACATTGTATCCTCAAAGTATCAATTTTGTCTTTAAATGGTCCCTACGGCTGACGCCGTTCCTTCCCTCCATCAAACCAAGGGCAATCTTGGTATTTCACCCCCTCTCTCCCTCAAAAGGGCATCGTTTGGTTGGAATTTGGAAATATTGATTTTTTTTTTCTTCTATGGTTCTCTTAGGGTTCTCATTGGAAGCCTTAAAGTCAAAATAAATAATTATGACTTTTTAGGATAAAATGATCAAAAAATTAGATCTTTGCACAAATTCAAACAGATTAAAATTTTGAACACTTAATTTTTTTATCATATTTTTTAATATATAAATAGCCTAAAAAATCAAGTGTTTCAATTTTTAACCCGTTTGAACCGGTGCGAAGATCTTAATTTTTTGATCATTTTATCCTAAATGGTCATAATTAATTTTTTGACTTTAAGACTTTCAATGAGAACCCTAAAAGAACCATGGAAGAGAAAAATCAATCTTATATATTTTTAAGCTGTTTATATATCAAAAAATTAATTATGAGCCCTTTAGAATAAAATGATCAAAAAATTAAGATTTTCGCACCGGTTCAAACAGGTTGAAAATTGAAACGCTTGATTTTTTTAAGGCTGTTTATATATTAAAAAATATGGTGAAAAAATTAAGTGTTCAAATTTTCAATATATTTGAACCTGTGCGGAGATCTTAATTTTTTGATCATTTTATCCTAAAGAGTCATAATTATTTTTTTGACTTTAAGGCTTCCAATGAGAATCCTAAGAGAACCATGGAAGAAAAAAATCAATATTTCCAAATTCCAACCAAACGACGTTGTTTTGAGGGAGAGAGGAGGTGAAATACCAAGATTGCCCTTGGTTTTGACGAAGGGAAGGAACGGCGTCAACCACAGGGACCATTTAAAGACAAAATTGATACTTTAGGGATGCAATGTTAGCAATTGAATATTGGGGATCAAAATGGCACGACGGAAATATTTGGGGACCAAAAAAGTCAAAAAGCCTGTGAACATGTAGACTAGAAATAAATAAAAAGATAGACTACAATTAATATACTAAAAACTATAGTAAAGTTGTTGTAATATGCATATACAGTATTAAGAAAGAGTAAACATTAGAAGTATTATCATGTTCTATCAATGTATGTAATCAAGAAATTTGTCAAAAATTCATCCTTCATCCTATTGCGCAATCTAGTATTCACAAGTTCATAGCTAAAAATGCACACTCTGTCGTAGCCGTTGAAACGGGCAAAATGATTATAAGATGAATTAATGTATGAACAAAAGAATAAATTTTGGACTTTCTTATTTAACATCCGACACAACTATGACATGGTAGTCGATCAAATGTTGAAACTTGAGATTCTTAAAAATGTTGAGCTCATAATTTTGCAACTGAAATCTTAAATGTAGTTTTTCTTGCTCTATGAAATCATAAGGATAAATGGATAATGTTTCTCAGCAATGTTGCATATGTCTTCGATTCTGAAAAGGTTTCTTCACAAATATCCATGCCGCAGCCGCTCAATCACAACCATGGATGAGTTGCTTCCTCTCTTGCTTGTAGAATTTTTTTTGTTTTCCCATTTTTTCCACGGAGTTTGCCTAAAACCATAGTGTGAAGTTTGATTTTTTTTTTTCTTAATTTAGACCTCATATTTCAAAATGTTTCATTTGGTCCATTGAATTTAATTTTACTTGTTACTATAGAATACATATATAATACATATATTTCTTCTACATATATTTCTTCTACAATAGACCAATCTCGGATCATTGCCCGATTGTTCTCTTAGATGATAACAGAGATTGGGGTCCTAAACCATTCAGATTTATGGATATTTGGTTGACAAATCCAAAATGCATGGGTATTGCCAAGGAAACGTGGGATGATACGCAGGTGAATGGATGGGCTGGTTTCATTATCTTGCAAAAATGTAGGGCTATAAAAGAGAAGCTTAAGGTATGGAACAAAGAGGAGTTTGGGGATGTGAACTCAGCGTTACAAGTAACAGAAGCAGAACTTCATCAGTTTGATTTGATTGCAGAGGAGAGACAACTAAGTATAGATGAGAAAGCTTCAAGGTGTAAGTCCAAATCAGAATTTTGGAGACTTTCTCGTTTGACGGAATCTCTATGGAGACAGAAATCTAGATTAAACTGGATGAAATTGGGTGATAAAAACACTAGATTTTTCCAAGCCATTGCGAACAATAGGTTTCGGAGAAACATGGTGGGTTCAGTCAAGGTAAATGGAACTATGTTGGAAGATCCTAAGGACATCAAGGAGGCAGCAGCTAACCATTTCAGTAGGAACTTCCAAGAGGAAAGGGTGTCCAGACCAGTGATGGGGGGAGTTTTCCAGAGAAAATTAGCTCAAGACATTTCAATTCAATGTGAAAGATTTTTTGAAGAGGGGGAGATTTTGGAGGCCTTGAAGCAATGCAGCAATCTCAAGGCTCCGGGTCCAGATGGGTTTAACTTTGCCTTTGTTAAGAAAGGTT
The DNA here is from genome assembly GCA_019656295.1 of Rhododendron mucronatum var. ripense. Classification (NCBI taxonomy): domain Eukaryota; kingdom Viridiplantae; phylum Streptophyta; class Magnoliopsida; order Ericales; family Ericaceae; genus Rhododendron; species Rhododendron mucronatum. The sequence continues at coordinate 244,065 of BPLT01000047.1, forward strand.
GGGGATTCATGAAGGGTCTGATTTTGCAATTCTTTTCTGAATTCCATGCTAATGGCAAACTCACAAAAGGTATCAACTCTACTTTTGTTTCACTTATTCCTAAGATTGATTGTCCTTTAACTTTTAAAGATTATAGACCCATTAGCATGGTGGGATGGGTCTATAAGGTGTTATCGAAAGTCTTGGCGAATAGATTAAAGACTCACTTGCCTTCTGTGATTGGGGAGTCGCAAGCAGCTTTCATAGGCGGTAAACAAATTTTGGATGGAGTACTTATCGCAAACGAGGTTATTCATAGCTGGAAAAATAGCTCTCAAGGGGGTCTTATTCTCAAAATTGACTTCGAAAGAGCTTATGATTGTGTCAATTGGGGATTTCTTTTGGACCTTCTTTCAAAAATGGGATTTGGGGAAAAATGGTGTGGTTGGATGAGAGAGTGTGTGTCTACGGTCTCCATGTCAGTTTTGATCAATGGCTCAGCATCAAGAGAGTTTCAGATTCAAAAAGGCCTTCGTCAAGGGGATCCTCTATCCCCTTTTCTTTTCAACATAGTTGTTGAAGGGCTTAACATTTTGTTGGAAAGGGCTAGGGAGCTGAATATCATTAAAGGAGCAAGAATTGGAGCTAATGGGGCAATAGTTTCACACCTTCAATTTGCTGATGATACAATTTTGTTTTGCAACAATGACAGGGAAGAGATGGCGAATATCAAAAGAATTCTTAGATGTTTCCAACTCATGTCTGGTCTCAAGATAAACTTTTCCAAAAGTTCTTTGTGTGGAGTGAATATTCCTCAACAGGATGTGATTTCCCTTGCTCGAATTATGGAGTGTAAAGTGGATCACCTCCCAATCAAATATCTGGGGTTGCCTTTAGGTGCTAATCCTAACAGAATCAAAACTTGGGATCCGGTGGTTGCTAGAATGGAAAAGCGGTTGAATGTGTGGCGTAGTAGATATAATTCTTCTGGAGGTAAACTTACTTTAATTAATTCGTCCCTCGGTAGCTTACCCATCTACTTCATGTCCCTTTTCAAGATGCCAGTTTCGGTAGCAAAGAGGTTAGAGAAAATTCAAAGACAATTTTTTTGGGGTGATACAGTTGGCAAGAAAAAGCTTCATGTGGTTAAATGGGAGATGATTTCTAAAAAGAAGGAATATGGCGGGCTAGGAGTGAAGAATTTGATGACTCAAAATCTTGCTCTTTTGGCCAAGTGGTGGTGGAGGTTCAATAAAGACAATGACTCCCTTTGGGTAAAGGTTATTAGAGGTAAATACAATCTGGAGCAAGGCTGTTGGTTACCCCGTTTGCCGGTGTCTGGAGTGGTTTCGAATATTTGGAGAGCTATTTGTTCGATAGGGGAGGCATCTTCAGGTATCGGCACTATAATCCGGGAAGGTTTTAGATTGCAAGTTCATTCTGGAAGGGAGATTTCCTTTTGGCACCATTTGTGGCTAGGGGATACTACTATTAAAGAAGAGTTCCCTCGTCTTTACCTTCTTTCATTACAAAAAGATGAGATGATTAGTGTTGTGAAAGGTGGTAGTGAAGTGGGAAGTTGGAATCTATTGTTTCGAAGAAGTCTGCGTGTATGGGAAACTCAGCAAAAGGAGGATTTACTGCAAAGACTTCAAGGAGTAATCTTGGATCAGTCTAAACGTGATATGCTGAAGTGGAGTTGGACCGCTGATGATTGTTTCTCAGTGAAATCAGTGTACAACAAATGGGAACAGTCTAGAAATGAAAGAAATCTGGTATTGGGAGCTATTTGGAAAAATCTTAGCCCCCCTAAGGTGGAGATTTTTGCGTGGATGGCCCTTCAGGAAAGAGTGGCTACTAGATCTGTGCTTCAAAGTAGAAACTTGATCCTGGAAGGTGATTCAGTACTCTGCCCGCTGTGTTCTCTTCTTTTGGAAACGCCCCAACATCTCTTTTTACACTGTCGGTTCTCATGGGAGGTTTGGTCTTTGATTTTAGATTGGTGGCATGTGAAATGGGTGTGTCCTGAATCTTTAGTAGATCTCTTTACCTGGTGGTTTGATAATAGATTCAACAATTTGGAGAATCATTTATGGGAAGCGTCTTTCTTTGCTACAATTTGGTCCTTGTGGTTGGTGAGAAATAACTTTGTGTTCAATAATATTTTAACAGAAGTAGGGCAAGTAGGTGAGCTGATAAAAACCAGAGTTGCAATGTGGATTAAGGTGAAATTCGATATTAAGGTATACACAGTGGAGGATTTTAAGGGCTTCCTTGATGGAATAAGAAAGGTGAAAGTGTAGTGTATGACTAAGGAGAGGTTCCATCCAACTCTTTGTTGGATGGATGTTTGTTTTGTTTTTCTTTTGTTCAACCTTGTAAGCATTCTGTGCTTTCAATGTTCTACTCGTTGTACCCTTTTCGAGTTTTATAAAAAGTTTCATTTACCGAGCAAAAAAAAACAGTAGGAGTAATCTTGTTCAATCAGAGAGTTCCACAGAGGCTAGCTAGGCAACCACTCATACTAGTGGACAACTAAATACATATTGAAGACAAATTGCAGTGTACGTACGTCAACACAATATTAATTAAACATTATTATTATTATTAATTAATTGGATCAGGTATATATATGCGTTATTATTATTATTAATTAATTGGATCAGGTATATATATGCGTCATTCATGATCAGATGATTAAATAAATGACGATTAGCTAGCTAGTAATGTTAAATTAATGTATGTATACTCTACTCCTTAATTAATTATAATTACGTATATACTTCTTCCTTGAATTTGTCCCCAGATGGTATCTCGTTCGGTCGATCGAGCATTTACGTTAATTAGTAACATTAATTAATTTGAATCCATCGTTTACTCAACTGGCCGGAGAAATATATATCTAGTACTGTAATTAAGTAGCTAGCCGAGTACATTTTTTTGCTCCAGTAATTACCTAGTACACGTAATCTTCCATCCTATTCCTATCTATATAGATTTAGGGTAGTCCTATGGTACACATCCCTTGTTAGGGGGTGTACTATACACACTATGGTTTTAAACCATTAGATTTAAAAGTGAATAATCTGGACCACATATTTATTAAATTAATTAATAAAATGAAAAAATGGCTTAGCAGGGAATAGGTTATTCTCTCTTTCTTGACTCTCTCTACCTCTCCCTCATTTGTAAAATACTGCAAATTATATAACATAACCATAATTGTTATGACAACACAAAAAAATTAGCATTTTTTTACCACAATGTGTCGTACCAAAAGAACATTTAGAATTGTGCATTCAATAGACGTGATATAAAACCAATTTCTCTGTTGTAACTGAATGTATGATTGACTTACAACCGCAACACAATAATGACGATCAAAACCATTGATTTCGTTATATTTGTTGATTATACAATTCACGTAATTTTTTGGCTCGATAGGGTTTAGAAAGCCCTTTCATCGGCAACCGAATTCAATAGTAAAAGGATTTTTTTTGTCTGATTAAGAGTCTATTGATAAGTGATCAACTTCATTCTTGTATTTGGATATTTTAAATTTTTTCGATTATGCAGTTGTTGATATTTAATTTTGGTGACAATGCTAAATATCATATGACTTGATATTCTAACAGTTATGATCGATAATTCTAAAAATATACTCGCTAACGACGTTTAGTTATGGTATGGTATTTTGCCAATTATAACTATCGTTAACTGAATATTCTGATTGAATTTTTTTATACAACACATTGTGGGTATGAAAACGTTAATTTATGGTATTGTCATAACAAATTTGATTATGTTACTGAATTTATGGTTTGGTATTTTGTTGATATAACTATCGTTAACTGAACATTCCGATTGAATTTTTTCATACGACATGTTATGGGTATGAAAACTTCAATTTATGGTATTGTCATAACAAATTTGGTTATATTATTGAATTTATTGTATGGTATTTTGCCAATTATAATTATCCTTAATTGAACATTTCGATTGAATTTTTTTATGCGACACGTGGGCTCGTGGGTATGAAAACGTGAATTTATGGTGTTGTAATAACAAATTTGATTATGTTACTGAATTTGTGGTTTTGTATTTTGCTAATTATAAGTTTATAACTATCGTTAACTGAACATCTCGATTGAATTTTTTTTATACAATACGTTGTGGGTATAAAAACGTCAATTTATAGTGTTGTCATATCAAATTTGGTTATATTACTGAATTTGTGATATTTTGGTCTTGTTACGAAATGTTTAATCAATTTCCTTTGCTATGACAGTTGTGGGCATGAAAATGTCAAATTATAGTATTGTCATAATAATTATGGTTTGTTATATATAATTTGAAATATTTAAATATTTTTTTTGATACGACACGTGGTTTTGAAATGACAATTTTAGGTGTTGTCATAGCAAATTTGATTATTTTACTGAATTTGTGGTATTTTACACATGTATTTTATTTGGGTATAACAATTGTTAATTCTGGTACGACATATTTTGATTGTGTCACGAAATATCATACATGTCAAAAAAATTTGGTATGAGACATTGTGGTAAGATAATATGACGCGGCGGAATTCACGAGAGATTAGTTAGCGTATTAATCCAAACGACATAAACAACCCGTTGTAACGAACAATTCTTGCGCACAAGAATGAAAGAGAAAATCTCTGCAATATTGTTAATCAAAAAGCTACATAAACCCTAAGTTACAAACCTTTTTATAGGCCGAAACCCTAAAACCCTAAAAATAAATTTGGAAATTAAAAAGTCTCAGAATTTGGGGCTTTTTCTAAAATTGAAAACGAGAAAGAAAAACAAAACTTTCCCAAAAAGAATCAACTTAAAAGGCATTACGATCTAGGAGTTATTAAAGAAATAAATCTTTCCTAAAACGGCAAAATAACGCAATTGAAAGCCTAAACAAATGAATTAAGCCGAAAAAACACCGTTCATCATCAACCTTAAGGGTATGGACAAGAGCGCGAAAATAAGTCCGCCCACCAAGTTTGGGCCTATTCCGAGTTCGTCCGAATTTAGCCAATTTGGGTAATCTAAAATTAAACACCGTTTGGACTTCCGGGGCTTGGCTCGGTCCAGCTGATCATGGAATTGGGCCTCCACGTGTTCTTCATCATAATACCAATTTATAGTGTTGTCATAACATTTGTGGATAGCATTATTTAATTTGTGATATTTGTACACATATATTTGGTTGAGGTACAAGTATTATGGTTTCTAGTACGAATAATTATGATTACATTACATAATAACAATAATTTTTAATTATGGGTAACCTGCTAATAACCTGTTCAACAGGTAAATTTTAAAGTAGAAGTCGTAACTAACATAAAAAATATGCATTAGAAAATCAAAAATCGTCATAATGAAAATAACAAATTGTCTAGTTTAGACATACGGTATATCCCGTATACCATAGTCCAATTGACTTAATTTTCATAATTAAATGTCAAAACAAACAGTACTACTACTACATACCTGACTCAGATCTAATGAGGTAAGCTCGATCAGTGTTCAAGACTCTCTCTCTCTCTCTCTCTCTCTCTCTCTCTCTCTCTCTCTCTCTCTCTCTCTCCATAAGATCGATTAGTACTTGTGGAGGCCGGGTTAGGATGTAAAATGCATGGTATATATAGTACATTATATTATTTCAACCATACCAGCGATCGAAAGACCGGCCAAAGGCCAATTATAAGATCGATCGATCGATCGATCATCAAACTTAGTTTACTGCATGCTGTGCCAAATATATATATAAAATTCACCTAATTAATCTAACTGCAAAAGTATAGTACCCTAATACTAGTAAAATACACAACACTGCATGATCGATGAACACATGTAGGAGTGAGATCAAGTCAAGGTAAAATACACAACACTGCATGATCGATGAACACGTACGAAGCAACTTTTTTTTAGTAAGAATTTATGCTTTATTGATAAAAAGACATGCAGGGGTGAGATCGAGTAGGTTGTTCGGATAAATAAGCCAAAATGGCTTATTTTTTATCCTTATTCAAATTTTTTTCGTATTACTTGGCTTATTGTCAATTTTTTGGAGATTATTGCATCTTCATGACAAGAGGAATCTAAAAAGTAAAATTTTTTGACCGAAATCCAATTTTTTAATTTTTTTGAATAAAGATGAAACAATTGGCTTATTTTCGTTTTTTTGTGGCTTTATTTGGCTCAAAAATGGAGGGAAAGCCAATGGCTTTTTAAGCTGAACAAGGCAACCAAGAACTTCTTTTTATATTTTTACTAGTATATACCCTTGCTTAGGGTTGTTTTGGCTAAAAAAAATAAGCCAGTTAGTTTTATTTTGTCTTTATTAAAAAATTCGTAATTGTTATTTTTGCATCAAATTTTTGTAAATTATTAATGTGTCCCGATGATTCGACGAGAGGAGTCAAAAAAATTTAAAATTATGATCAAAATGCAATTTTTTTTAATAAAGACAAAAATATATTAAAAAGGACAATCTTTTTGGCAAACAAATAAGCCAAAGGCCCCACTCCGGTATGGAAAGTACTTAGTTTTTTGAATTAAAGGTGATATATTGTGATAGAATGACCTATCTCGTAAAACAGGAAATAAGTACTTAAAAAATAATAACTTTAACGGAATGAGACCTTAGCCAAAACAACCCTTAGTATAGGTTATGTAATATAATAATATGAAAAATATATATTGAGTGTCACTGATGCAAGAAGGCATGTTGAAAAGGATAAACGCGCGACAAGGACAATCACAAATAAATATAAACTAGAGGTATTCCCTCTAACACACAATATTGAGAAATTTCTCAATTTTTATTAATCATTTCATAAACAACTGATGCGCGCGCCCTAAACTTACAAACTTATTTATAAATAAAAACAACCTATTCCAAAAATACTAAAAAGAAAATTTTAATACTAGAAAATAATTCTAATTCATAGGGAACAAGAAACTAACACAAATAGAAAACTTAATTATTCTAGGATAATTACTTCCCTAATTCGAAGATTCCTAACAAGGTCTTGGAATCAAATATACTAGCTTCCTAATAAAATACTATTCTAAAATAATAAACTAAAATTCTTATATTTTTAAAATAAGTCAAATATTTTCCTGTATCAGTCACCCGTCACCCGTCTAAAAGGAGATACCGTATCACCCCAAATAAGTGGTCCACATTGTGCCACCAATACAAAAATAACTTGTTTGACCAGCCAACCTAGCAGGATACCACCAATAAAATATATTACTAATTAACCACAGGAGGCATAACACTGTCTAACAATGGAGACTTTTCGGGAACATGAATTTGATAGGGGTGAATCGGGTGATTGGCTCGATGAAGACCTTAGAATGGTGTTGGTGGATCAATTAAGACCATGAAATGGCATACGTAAACATAAGTTTTCGGGTGTGGTTAATTGGAGCCAAAGGCAAACTTGTACCATGTACAAGCTGCATGACATCGAAACACAACTTGCATAACATTGAACCACGAGCCGCACGACACTAGCCAAATTCGTACACAAACTGTGTAACATTAGCCAAAATTTCGTACACAAGCCGCATAACATTAGCCAAATTTCGTACGCACTAACATAGACGGCGTAACAATTTTTAAGGAGGGACCACAATGGGCGTAAAGTTAAGTACACAGAGTAACTAGAGATTGCATAACATGTACCAGAAGGGGCTTACCACATGCATAAAATGAACCACTAGAGGCGTAACATTTTTAAATAGTGTTTGAATTGACATCTTCCGACTTGAATGGATTATACCACACGGAATGAATCAGACCTTTCAAATGAATGGAACAAAAAATATTTCAATTTTTTTCATTTGAAGGTAATCGATTAAATTATCAAACCCTGCGGTCATATGTACACGAGTATGTAGATTTTTTATGTATGTTTACTTCTTCTTTTTTCGTGCTTTTTGTAGGTATATAGTGAATTACACAGCTAGCCCAGTATGTTTTGTCAACAAGAGTTAATTTTTATGCAATTGCATCGTTATCGATCATAAGTATATATCTATTTGTACTTTCCAATTAAATAATATGCATGCATGCTTGTCCGAGTAACATGGGTCGCTAGTCATTTATTCACACTCTTAATGGATCTGAGCTGAATGAGGAGCTGATTTATACTGAACTCTTGCTGGAGTTCTTTTGTTGAATTCATGATATTCAGGTGTGTTTTACTATCTCCTTCCATCTCCCAAGCGTGGGGAGGGCTAAGAGATGTTGGGTTATTATGAGCTTGTCTATTTGTTTTCCAACTGCTGAAGCTTCTATTGCTATTGGACATGGCTGCATTATGAGATGAGCTCTTACTGCAATTTTGATGAATCTTGCTGCAAATTTGTTATATAGCTGGGGTTCATAATATAATGAGATTGCTTTGCTACACTTGTTGCCGAAGGAAATGAGCTGGATGACGAGCTGATCTCTACTAAGTTTTTGGAAGATCGTCTTGTTAAGTTTCATGTTATAATGAGGATGCTAGCTCCTGAAATGAGTTAATCTGACTGGTGGATACCATTGAATGTTTTTTCTTTTTCTTTTCTTTTCTTTTCCTTCAGGCCTATATAGTATTTCTTTCTCAGTGATCTGTATTTGGTCTCTCCTCGATGTACCCCTTGTCGATTTTTTAATAAAATTTTGTTGCCTATCAAAAAAACATGTTTATCCACCATAATTAAACTCGGTTACTACAGATAATAACAAATAGTTGCGATCATCCAAATTAAGTGATGCATGACAATTGCCATAACTTTTAGCACTGTGGTGCGTGCGGGCCAATGGACGCGAAAATTAATTACCTTTACTATATAAAATAATAAATTTATTGGCCCCTAGCTCGAGCATGCATTAATATTATTAAGCGAGTGATCTTGTCCACAAGGTATATATATTATCATTGATGGGAGCTAGCACACGTACATGTTTTGGCAATTAAAGTGTGATTCCTACCATTTGATTTGAATGCCAAAGAAAGAATTGAAAGATGTAGGCAAATCATGATATTAATTTATAAACCTAAACATGGTGCAAAATTAATAGTACTAGCTGTACGTAGTGTACTTATATCTTTCTGTCTCGATCGTAATTAATTAGTAGTATAACCAAAAAGATACTGATAGACCGGAGTAAGATAAATGTTGAAAGATAGTGCATATATATTGGAAATTAACTTTGCTATCAGTACTCTAGTAGTAGGTGATATATATCGAAGTTGGTAATTAATTAGTCGACACACGTGGAATTCAATTAATTCATCAATACGCCCACCACCATGCCATCTCTCCTCCATATCTCTAGCAGATCGATGAAGGTGGCATGCATAATTATTTATATCCCACAAATTAATGTGCATGACACACTCTGATTTTCGTAATAGTAGTATATATATATATATTGGACGCATGCATTTTCGCAATAGTAGTAGTAATCTTAGCTAGCTAGCTAGCTAGTAGTGATTCTCCCACTAAGCTAGAAAAGGGAGAGATCGACCAATTAATATCAAACACGTACGAAGCAACTTTTTTTTAAGTACTACTCCTACCTATAAAAAAGAAACCCTGGAGGCCAGAGCGAGTGCTTTGTTTTCCACAAAATACTCGAGGCGTTGGAATCATGCATGTTTTCCACAAAATAATACTCGATCGATCGAGAAATCATGTTTTAAGTACTGCTCCTACAATTAATATAAGAAGAATGTCTGTAATATAGAGATGGCCGGATGAATTGTCATCGTCGTAATTTTTAACCCCATGTCGGCCATCATTTAAGACTGTCAGTACATGGCTGAAAGTGAAAACACAAGACTTTCAACTTTCAAGTGCATGTGCTAATCATCATAACCAGGGGCCGGGGGTACTTAATTGGTGAAATACAATCATTAGCGCACCTCTTTTGATCCGAAAATGACACACACCCCAACCCAAGGGGATGCCAGCTGCCTTATTAGTGCTATATCACTATACTAGATAGATAGCGCAATTAATTCATGTTAACTTCCCGTGATCATTTTTTGGCAGGACGTGCAAATTTTTGTCCAATGCTGGCTTGGCTGGCTCATGACATCAAAGCTGATTTAAGGTAAGGATCTAGTAGGACTACATATGGAGATTTGTGGATGCCCTTGAAAACTCTGTTGTTCCTCTCTTGCCGTAGGTAATATACCATTGATTGCAGCAGCCCAACGCTAACCTTTTTTTTTTTTTTTTGGGTACTTCGAAATATAGGTAGCCCAAGCTAACTTCCCCCAGCTGAATCAGAAGACTTGCCTCAAAGTCTCTCAATAAGCCAGCTAATTTCCATGCCCCAAGGCTTCTGGGACTTATTAGAAACCAAGCAAAGGGGGATAACTTACTTCCGGATCGACTTGCCTAGGGTACTGATCAGTCACTGACAATCGAAAAACACAAGTGAATAATTTAGCGACTGACTCAGTCCCATGCTGCCTTGCTGGCATAGAGAGTAGTGATCAGCAGAGGAGGATAGCACTCCCTAATCTCTAAACTTGTCTTTAGTTCTCATTTTACCACTTACGGCCATCCAAACAATGAAATTATGTTGATAGAGCAGAAGTACCCGCCCCTGCTTTAAGATTAATAAAAATGCTTTTGTATTGTTAAGCTAGCTTACATTAATTTACTTTCTTCTGAATCTTTCTTACAGCAGGGGTGTAGCACTAGTACTCTACTTGCCTATAAAGGGGACGGCAATTAAGTTCACCGTGACCAAAACTTTCCGAGAAATTAATAAGACTGATGGGCCTTCCTGTTTCATAGCCCATCAAATTATAGTTTCATTTTGCTTTCACAATTCTTATTTTCCTTGTCCTTATTTTTTGTGTTCTTGAATCTGTCAGATGTCAAATTTCACATTGTCATTATTTGCCAGCGGCTATTAATCATATCATGAATCTCTAAGAACCTTTCCAACTGTAAAACATTGAAGTCTAAAAGGGAAAAAAAATACTCCGTATATCATAATTTCACAGAAAACACTTAACTCGGTCAGTATTAATCGAATGGTTGCTTTGCTATTCGTCATGACATTTTGGAACCTAATTTCTTGAAAAGGAGGGTCGATCTCCATTTCAATAACGAAACGGTGGATTAAATCGAAACCATAAATCAAAGTGTGGCAGCCACTGTAAGTTTGCATATGCATGCTACGAGAACGTTTCATTGAAGACAACACAGATAAAAGAATCCAGACACAAGTAGTAATAAATTCCAAAGTCACAACTGCACCAGCAACTGGATATAGGACAGGGAAGACACACAATGAAGTTTTCATAAGACACAATACCACTTCATGGATAGCAACAATAGTTATCACACAAAATGCATTTTGGTCCAAAGCCCAAACACCACAAGTGACCAACTTAACTCACTGGTCTTTTTTGGTAAATTGTCGCAAAGCAAATGCTAATCCCACGATCAACAGGGGTACCAAAAATTGCAGTATCTTAGCCAGGATTCCAGGAGACTGGTTAGAAGCGGATGATGCTTTCGAAGGTGGTTTGTAATACTCTCTTGCCGGAATAGTGGAGCTATCAACCTCACCAACCAAGTACTTGCTCATCATCTCTTTTGCAGAATCACTGTGGCCCACATCTTCAAAATCATCTGTTGCATCTTTCCCTGCAAAAAACCACTCATATTTGATATAGGTTTTTAAATATTGGTGTTGATGAAAAAATGCTGGGCAAGTATATAGCCATATAATTTTACCAGTTGCGGTTATCAAGACTTCATCTCCTCCAGGATGATCATCCAAGAACGAGGTTACATCATACACCTAAAACAGAGGTTTATGACTGCCAATCAACAAAAGGTGGGAAAATTTTGACCACTGGCTACTTAAGCGGAGCCCTTTGTTACTTGTCTAAACTTCAATGGTTAACCAGCTATATACAGCTGAGAATAAAGGTATCCTTTTTCACAGTTTCACTACTACTTTTCTATCTTTTTTGGAGGGAATGGTGCTTTTAACTTATTGGGACATATAAGAAGTAGAAACAGCAGAGGACGGAATAAACCCTCCAACCAACCTATCACTAACATATCAGCAATCAACAGTACACTAACTTAATTGACCATTGTATCATGCCAGTTAGCATCTCTCACTACATGTGCCATCGTGAAGTTGCAATTGCACCTCTGTAAAACGAACCTTGAATCTTCCATCAACCCTTCGAGTTGAAAGGTTTGGACAGCTGCATCTGCATTGTTAATGAGATCTATCACCTGCTCTAAGTTGATTCAACAAGTCCATCTGTTAAGAATATGTTGATAAACAGTAGACGTCCAGCAATTGAACTTCCGGGGGATAGGGTGATTGAAGAGCAATAGGGTCCAAGGGGAATCAAAATCCAGAAGGCATCAAAGGCAGTCCAGAATCCCCAAACCATACACAAGGAGTTGTCTTTTCATTACTTTGGATACGCCATGAACAATTCTTCCATCGATATTTTGAAGTACAATACCCAAAATTGCAGGTTCTATAAAATTAATTTCTCGCACTTTGGACTTTTGTAGCCTAAAAAATCCTAAAAGTTTCATTCCAGGTTCTTTTAAAAATTGTTCTTTGTTCTATTTGTCTTGAAAATTGTGAAAAAGAAAAGAAGTAGAATCAATGAGAAATCTTCAAGGAACAAATACAGCTGCACTTAAGATGATATTCATCCCATTAATCATACAAATTGGTATGCGGGGCACTGCGTTAAAATGAAAACGCTTTCACTATATGCTATAGATTCCAAGACTGAATAGAAAACTAAAGGAAAACGAAGAAGGAAAACTTGAATAAAATTAGTATCTCACTGCTTCAATTACTTCAAATTCCTCAATGGCTTTTCGAAGAAAAGATGCACTATTTGAACTACTTACACATCAAAGAAGCCGGTGTATAAGTTGTCCATCATAATACACGAAAATTTGATAACAATATGAACTCCTAGTTTCTAGTCTGGAGAAAATCAATCAGATTTCCCCAATTAAAACCCATGATGTAAAGTCAGAGTTTTGTCAACTTGCAAAACAGAACAGAAAATTATTACTACTTACTACTAGAGCACTGCCACATGGTGCTCTAGGGGCCTTCTCCACCACACATTTGCGTGGGCTCCACCAGCAAGTCTGTGTGATGTAAAAGGCCCGTGAAGCGCCATATGGCGGTGCTCCAAGAGCACTAAATAATCACTCCCAACAACCATGAAAACTAAGCACTAAATCATGATGTGTCACAAACAAATAAGTGGCTTTGTGTACCATGAAAAATCCATTGATTTAGCGTAGCTGCATAGAATTGATCATTCCTTTGCCTTATCTCTGACTTCCCCCTACCACTAGAGGCTATTCCCGATAGAGAGAGCACCACAATTTAAAGGCCATCCAGAACCAAAGAGATCAATTTTGTATTCTGAAGAAAGACACAAGAATGCATTCGGAAGCTTCACGTTATGCTGGAGCTTTACCGTAGTGCTACCCGGGTTAGATATTTACATTGTGATCTCATCCCAGGGTTAATGACATTATTTCTCAAACTCCACTACTTTTTAGTGCAATTTTAAATTTTTCCTGAGAGCACTTAGACAATTCAGTTCGTGTGCAGGGAAGTCTGCTTGTAGGAATTCGTCAGGGCATGTTACAGTTTTTCAACAAGGGGGTGGAAGTTTTAAAATTAGATATTCAAAGCATACTAAAAGATGTATAGTAATTTTTTATTTTTTTTTGAAAGGTGGAGTGTGATAATAATATCTCAATTGATTATACTCCTATATCCTAGTGCTCCTTTTTTTTTTTTCTTTCAGAACGAGACCAATCATGCTGCTAAGATGAAATTTTGTTAACTGATTAAAAGAATTGAGTTGACCGAATCAGATTGATTTCCGGGTTGCCTGAGGCACCATGAAGACTTCACTCAGTTCTTGCTTAAATACGTAGTGATAAACAACCAATATTCCCACCCACGTGATTCAAAAAAGAAATCCGAAAAGATACTAATTTCGCAGCAAGTCATGAATCTTGGCAATGCACAAACAGGAAAACCAGATGACGAGTAATATTAGATCGACAGAAATAGAGTGCAAGTAAAATGAGAGAGAAGCGACCTTTCCAGAGATGATAAGCCAACAATCCCCTTTATGGTTGTGCTTTGCAACCTCCTCAAATGGATGAACTACTTCTAGATTTGAAGTCATCTCTCTCTTCGATTATTTCTGCTCACCACCAAACCAATCTATCTATCGCCACCACAAACAAATACAGAGAGATCCACAAACATAATTGTCAGATTCGACATTTGAAGTCTGAAATAAATAAGCTCAAATTAACAAGGACAGTGATTCGGAGATACCAAGAGAAAAGTTCTGTAGAACTCGATCGAGAGAGAGAGAGAGAGCGCGAGCCTACCGAACTGCTGTCGGCAGAAAGTCAAACCAATTTTTAGTGCCTCCAAGTTTCCATATTATGCTATTAAGGCCTTCCATTCTAAGATATTTACTTTTTGACCCATATCTAATGGACTGGTTCATGACATTACTGAAGCAACTAATTTTCATGCAACAAATTCTTTCACACAACGCCAAAACAATTTCCGAAGAAATTGGTGTACAAAACAGATACTGATCGCATAGTTCATTGGTTCATATATATGAAAATCGAAGAAGACATAATTATGCATTAACAAGAGAATTATTTCATGACATGATAACGAGAACACACTTTTAAGAAATCAGAGACTCTAAACTTCTTCACAACTTAGATTATAACATCTGCATCAAAAAGAGAAAAAGAAAAAGAAAAAGACACATTAGTCTACGTAGCAGTAGATGACAATGACCACTTGAAAGTGTGACATACATTGAATCTTCAAAACTAATGACGTATATATTTGATTTTTGAGAAATTCGACCTTGCGAGACGTTATCTTAGGGAGGCAAGTCTTTTGGCTATTGTCTACTTCAAGCCCACCCTACCAGATTTCTTGGGGTGAATATGGAATTCGAATTACCACTACCTTGATAAAATTAAAAGATCGAAGACATCTAGGCTAAAAGAAGGGGAAACCGAGCTAGTGGTATGCAGTAGAGGTGGCAAACGGCGGGTCTGAACGGATTTGGGCGGGTTGAAAGTTGAAACGGATCGCGAGTCAAATGCGGGTCAAAAAGTAAACAGGTTGAAACAGGTCGGATCGAATATGGGTCAAGTCAAACCCAACTCGGCCGACCCGACCCGCTTTCCTTTAAAAAAAAAAACCCTAATTCCCCTATATCGAAACTCAGACTTGTAAAACAAAAATATCACACGAACCTTTCAAAATCAATAAGAAAAAAAAACCCCAAGTCATGCCTTTAAAAAAAACTCGAAATCGTCTCTGGTTTTACTATTAAAATCAATGATGCTTGTACAAGAATATGGGTACAGAATATGGTTAGTTTATGTATGTAGAGAGAGAGAGAGACTTACGAAGAGCCAAAGCCGCCGCTCAGGTTTGGACTAAAAAGTCAAGTGGTGACTTCTTTTTTTTGTCTCTATTCAATTTTTTTTTTGTATTTGTTTATTTTGTGATAAACTTTTTACTCTTGTTAGTTCGTCTCGACGAGAGAATCGAAAAAGTAAATTTTTTTACTTTTACCTTAATATTTTTTGTAATATTCAAGATAATTTCTAAAAAACCAGTTTTGGGGCTTTATCTTGGATGTTTTTAAAAATATTTGGGTAAAAGTCAAAATTTTTTACCTTTTCAATTGGAGCGAATAAAAAATCGCAAAATACTTGTCGCAAAACAACAAACAAAAAAAAAGTTGAATAAGAACAAAAAAAAAAAAAAAAGAGTTTTGGATGCTTTGACAATTAATAAAAAAAGTCGAATTTTAATTTTTACGCAATGTTGAAAGGAAACAGTGGTCAAATGAATTCAAGTTGTCCATCCAAGATATCACGGACTATCAATTGTAAAGCACTAAATCCGTTTCCCAGCCCTGTATCTCGCACATGGTCCATACAAGGGCCAGTAAAGGGGGAAAATGGATTGTAGTGAGAGAATGAGCGAGAGACGGGAGAGAGTCGTGCGCGCGAAAATAAATTTATAATTTTTATTTTATTTTCTTTCTTTCAATTTAGCCAACACTTGTTCAATGAACAATGAACAATACCCCATGTAACGCGGCAAAAATTCCAAATTCAACGTAGGATCTTATAAATACATTTGATTTTAATATATTTTTTAACAACTACAATATTATCGGACAATGAATAATTTTTCTAATTTTATCTCCAGTATTTATAATAGCTTTAATTTTTAAAAAAATCGAAAATATAGTGATTTCCCAAAAGAGGACAGTCCAGCGGATGGGGGAGCTAGACATCAGCTCAGGGCTAATATTGACGACGAAGAAGACGAAAGAAAGTCCAGCTTTCGGGAAATTTCATTTCCAAACCCAAGTTTGGGTCTTTTACTTCTAACCCATATTGAACCCATTTTTAACTCATCTTTTTTTGAAAATGTCATAAGCCCATCGGGCAATACAGATTTAAGAAAAGATACAAGAAAGAACCAAAGCTACCTAAACTTCGATCTCAGGCACCTACTGCCGAAGCAGGCCCGGCGAAATCGTCGGTACATAAGAACCAATCTAGGTCTAGAAAACAGAGGATCAAAAAGATCCACAATTCAAACCCTAAAAACTAAGCACAGCTGAAATCTGAATGGCAAACAGCAACGATATCAACTACAAGCTAACTGCTCTTATGGATAAATCCACAAGGGTCACTGGCCACGGCAACAGATGTGATAACCCAATTTAAACCTCCAAAATTCTTCTTGCAATTTGTCACCCTAGCTAGCCATTCTCGAAATATATTTTTCCTATCTAATTTTTTTTTATTCTTCTCAATAATTGGTAGGAATTAGTTGGGAAACTATAATACTTGGGCTAGGGCTATCTGGACACATTGACTGAGTTGGCTCACTGAGTTACTCTATAAACACCCCTTGAGCGTCTTGTGATTCACTGAGCAATCACACTAATTTTCCTAACTCTCTTTTCCCAAATATCACACCTTCCTGACACCCTCCAACTGAGGTAACATTTAGCAAGTCACTTACCGTTAAAATTTAGAGAATATATTAATTCATGACTTAAGTAGAGAATTTTTCGATTTTTATAAACTTTACAGATATCGCTATAACCTTTTAAACAACATCGCGGACGGAAATAAGGCACTAGTCACCGCGAGGCAAAAAGAATAATCCGGAAACAATCAGATTAAATTCCCTAGATTTTGTGGATTTTATTGGATTCACTAAGATTTGGATAAGATTGGATTAGATATGATAAGATTTGATTGGAATTTTATTAGATATGATAAGATTTTATTGGATTTTATTAGATTCTCTAAGATTTGATATTGATTATGTATAGATTTTATAAAATTTTATAAGATAATATGAAAAGATTTTATTAGATTCTTTAAGATTTGATATAGATTATGTTTAGATTTTCTTAGATATTATAAGATTACTTTAGATATTAAAAGATATGGGAAGATATGGGAGGATATGGGAAGATCTTATTAGATTATTCTAGATCTTGTAGCATATTAGTATAAATAGGCCTCCCCTCCCTTCCCCTCCACACACCACACCACACCTACACACAAGGCACTTAGCTAAAGGAGGGAGAGAGAGAGAGAGAGAGAGAGAGAGAGAGAGAGGGAAAAGAAGAAAGAAAAGAGAGAAATTAGGTAAGAAAAGATAAAATTTGAAACAAGAGGTTCTGGAATAAATATGTAGATTTTCGCAAGGTAATTGTGCTTCTCGAACGAGGTGAGTTACGAATATACTTTGGGTACATATTATTTTTCTAAAGCTTGTTTTGTGGTTGTTTTATTAATCTTATGTTGAATAAAAATAAATTATATAAGTATAATTATGAAAAGAAAAAGATTTTTATAAAAAGACATGGGATTGATTTTCTTAAAAGGAAGTTTAATGGATATTGGTTCAACATCTGGGCGAAGAGCTCTGATGAGCTATTTTTGAATAAGCGCCTATGGATTGTGGAAAGGATACGGCCAGGTATCCATTGGATTGATATCAATTCCATTGTTTTGCTGGGGTCGCTCCCCGGGCTACCGGATTACCGCCCAAGATGATGGCCTAGATGATGGTCAAGGTGAAACTATGATGGATAAGATGACAATATGATGATAATGGATATATCTCTCTTTATCTCACTTGTGGGATTGCAACTGGAATATAATCGTTCTATCTCTTATAATTTTGTAAGCTATTGGATTATTATGCTATGTTTTTATCCTACTTAACCCCATGTTTATTATGTGGCCTTAGTATATCGTAACTTACTGAATTGGTTTTGTGTTTCATAAAATCTTTTCAGGAATTCAGGGTTAAAGAAGGCTTATCCGTTATGTGTGAAAGATATCAGCTGTCGTGGCTAAATAAGAAAATAATGTGTTAATGAGTGGCGTTTGTGTGTGCGAGGCACAATTATGTAGTTTTAAAGTTGTAATCGGTGAGCACGCTAACAACATATAATATTTTATTTTTAATTTACGATCCTGGGAGTTTATGGAAAAAAAAATTTTAATCCTTTGTTGTTGTTGTGTGATATCCAGGCCTGGGGTGATTTTTAAATCACTGGCCATGTCACGAATTTTTACCCACCGAATTTGGGTCGTGACAACAGAAGACCAGTCTTCTTCCAGCCAAATTGTTGCGCTGCCAAACCAACACCACCGAACCACCACCAACCCCTGTTACACCACCGAACCACCATTAGCCCCAAACAAACACCAACATACCACCATCAACGGACCATTCCTCAAAAGGCGCCGGATTATTCGCCCACCACCTCAACCACACCAAATCTGGAAACACCAAACTGGTACAAGACCGGACCGATTCGGGGAGACCCAAACAGCCGGTAGAAGAAAGAAAATAAAAAAATGGCCGGAAAAAAAAAGCCCAAACCCAACCTCACTTACACCTTATTAAGCCGCACCGTCGACCGTCGCCCACCGGACCACCACTAGCCGCCTTCCCTGCTCCGATCCAAACCGGAAACACCAAGCTGAAGACGGGGAGCCGCCACAAAGGCCCAACCACCGGAACAGAAACAGAGACAAGGAAACGGACGGGGGGCCGAACCGCGTCGGACCACCACAAGCCGCCTACTTGCTCCGGCCAGAACCAGAAAAAGTCGAACACCGGAATGGGGAACTGCCATAGCAGCTTGACCACCAGATCTATAAAACAGAAGACAAGAGAAAAACAGACTAGGGAGGGAGAACGGGGAAGGAAACGATGGGAGGAAGGGGGGAAGAAGAAGAAGAGGTGAGGAGGAGGGCGAGGGAGGTGGGGGTGGAGGAGAGGATGGGGCAGCCCCCACCCTCCGGACAAAAAAACCAAGCCGCTGGACCGACGTAGTATAGAGAGAAAGAGGAGAAGATAAGGTAGAGAGAGAAAGTGTTTAGAAAATAAGATGAACCCAACACTAGGAGTGGAAAATCATTTTTTTAACTCATCTAAACCCATATAAGTATGAGTTGATATGGGTTGAACCCATATCAACCCATTATACAATATGGGAGGATTGGGTTAGAAAAATATGGGTTGAGATTGCCATCTCTAGTACGCAGTATGCATTTTATTTGACCACCACCCTCCCCTTTGTGATCTTGATTATGAACAGCTTTTGCTTCAAATACGTCTGGATTAGGGTTGCTCAAAAAATTCGGTGAACCGTGAAACCGGTCCGGACCGAACCGATCCGTACCTTTTGGATTTTGTCCGTGGATTAATGGTCCGGACATGGATTGAAAAATTAGAAAACCGTGACTCGCGGTTCGATCCACGGATTTTCATTACAAAATCGTGGATTAACCGAACCGGACCGTGAGATATTTATTTTATATAAATAATATATATGTGTGTATTTATATAATAAATTGTTAGTAATGTTAACACTTTTTTTTGCCAATTTTAGTATTTTATGTTAATAATGGGATATAGTGTAAATGTATATAAAATATAGGGAGTAAATCGTAGTTTTTTAAAAAAAATTACGGGTAATCTTAGTTGAGTTTAAGTAGTTCGATTCTTTTTCGGTTCTTTTATGTTATGTAATATACTATAATGATACAATCTTACTAGTGTTCTAGATTCTTTTGAATTTGATTTCTGAAATAAGCCTTTGGTAGTTTATGTAACAAGTACTTTTTGGTGATGTTAAACTTAATTTTGAATGTAACATTCTTTCATTTTATTGTGGGATATATGCTTGAGCTTTATTTTTGCTAAAATCCGTGAATAAAACCGTAACTGATCCACGAGTCACGGATCGGATTGGAACCGGACCGTATGACTTTTGGTCTGGACACGGATTTCATTTTGTAAAATTCGTGACTAGCGGTTCGGTCCTCGGATTCCTAAAAATCCGAACCAAACCGGACCGCGAGCAACCCTAGTCTGGATGGATCTTCCTCTTCAGCATCCTTCTCATCAACTACAGTAAAAAATGCATTATACAAATGGAAATTAATTAATTGTTATTAACTGAAATAAGTCTAACTTCCTAGGAACATCCATCAACTAAATTAATTGAAACAAATCACCACAAATTGACTCGTATCAAGAATTAAGCAGTTCTGCGAATAGGGCACAGCTAATGCCACGAAGGTTTATTTTAGTGCCACGACAATTTGTGTGTAGTCACTATTCTACCCCTAAAAGAGCCAAACAACCCCTCTCTCTCTCTCTCTCTCTCTCTCTCGGTTCAACTATTTCCCTCTGAGAAGAGTGCAATCTACTTGTCCTCTTTTCCTTGCACCCACTTTTCTCTTTCTCTTTGTATTTATTTCTATCCACCATTACCAGGGAGCAATCCTAATTTCGATATCAAACAAAAAAGTCACAGTACTAACATAGTATAAAAATTTACAATCTTTTTAGGTATACAAAAAGAAGCGGAGAGACTGAAAGTTTTAGAATCACAATCTGTTTCTGCAATTTCCTTTCTATCTTCTCATGATTTGGTCTGACGTTGGAGGTCCTTTGGATAAGAGCCAAAAAAATGCTGATAGTGGTCTGGAGGTCACGGTGGTCCTCGATTTCACGATCAGCCCCCGTCATGCACACAGAGGGTGGGTACGAATGGCGAGAGGTGTGAAATGCTCATCATCAACTTCAAATCCATCACGTTCCAGTTCCAGTCGTTTTCACCGGCCATGAACAATAGAGCTTGAGAGAGGCCAAAACGAGAACAAAGGAAATCAAAAGCATAATGGGTCTCTGGAGATAGAGGCAAGAAGTCAGGAGTCACATAAAGACTAATAGAGGGCAATAGTGTCAGATTACACAAATTGTCGTGGAACTAACAAAAACCTTCGTGGCATTAGTAATGCTCCTGCGAATATTGCATTATTTTCTTTTACATCTCAATTTGCTCTGTACATTAAGTAGACCTAGCTAACATAAAAGAGGCATAGTGAGCAAGGAAAGCAGATGCTACAAAGAGAGATATAAAATTTAAAAAAAAAAAAAAAAAAAGACAGGCATGGACGGACTCACTTGATTCAGTTTAGTATCCTCTCCGACACCGGGGATGAGCTTCTTGCCAAACCAGAGTCCTTTTTTTACTCTTAAAATTAATTCGTAGGGTTGCTATTCGTAACAGGTTTAATTTCTTGTGATAACTGATATCTACTTTGTGGTTGGTGCGATCTGGGTTTGTGTCGTTGATCCCATCAGAATCAGTTGTTCTCTCTTTTTTCTTCTTCATCTTGAGTCCCATGCCATCCAACTTCACATGACATTTTCAGTTCATTTTTGTTTTGGGCAATTTTGCCATAACAGGAGGCACAATATCCAAATGTTGCGAACAGTACCAGGGGATCAAGTTCTACTTCTTTACACTCTTTTGAGTTTCGATCGAGTCATAATTCTCATGATCATCATATTATTTAAGAACTCCTGATCATAGTCTTCTTCACCACTACTTAATTCTTGTTTTTCAACAACTACTTTGACATTTTTTTATTTCCCATCAAAATCACTCGATGGATCAAACCCAAATGTGCCAATAGTGAGAATGCCATCCCTCCAACCTTCGAACCCATTTGCCAGTTTGACATTTTCAAGTAGCACTTGTGTTTCTGTTTAAATATTGGTAACCAACTCAGCCACCTTCTTCATACATTTTCACTACACACATCTGCACAAGGTCTTTACCCAAAAATGTTGGCAAGGTCTGTACCCAAAAATGTTGGCAATATTGGTAACGGTGACACTGTAAAAAAAGAAGAGAAAATCAACGATAGAAATTAGAAATAGAATGATGGAACCCATGCACTTTGTTTGTTTGTCAGTTTTGAGATAAAAAAAGTTCTATAGATTTGCTTTTTTTTTTTTTTTTCTTCTTTAGTAAAAAAAATTTAACATTAATATAACAAACTCTTTTATTTTTGAATAGAGGTACACTATGTACATCCAAAAAGTATAAAATAAGTAAAAAAAAATTGACAAAAAATTACTAAAGAAGAAAAAAAAACGGATGAGGAGACAATCAAAAATTTTAGAGGAAAACCAAACAAAATGATTCATAATTCTTGATTTTATCACTTTAGAGCAAAATACTCAACCATGGCCCCAGCAAAAAATCTCGCAAGACCATTGATTTTGAATTGAGAATGTAATTAAACCAAACCATTGTCAAATTTTGCAACCTAGCTAGAATCCTTAATAAATCCCTAGGTCCCAAGACTTTTCCATGCGTTAAGCTCCTGGCTGTGAAGCATCAGCACTGCCAGAGACCACCGTATCTTTGTTGGAACTCCAGGGACATGCGACACACCGGGAACACAAAACGTGGTGTGTCCATTAAATTTTAATTTTTGGGGACACTGCAGGATTATTATTATTAATTTTGAAAGCTTTTTCGGGGTAAAATATGTAAAACTTTGCAAGCATTATGCCAAAAGTTAACAATAAGACATGTGTATAGGCATACACCACCTGTTGCTAGTGCCTTTGATAGGTGTCCTAATCTAATATTTAGTGGTTGCATTGTACGAATTGTATCCATGTCTGTACCCTCGTCATGTCCATGTCCATACCATGCTACATAGCTCTCCGCTCAACACGGTTTTCAAAATGATGTCCGCTGATTGTTTAAGATAGGCCTTCCTAGCCCTTCCCTCTTTTCTTTTTCTTTTTTTTGTGATTCGTCACCTATTAGGCGCCCGGTGTTTGATTAACATAAGCAAGTCAGTTGATTTGTGATAAACAAGTCATGGTAAAGTCTACCGAACACTCAAATATGCGGGGCTCGCATTCCTAAGAGCGGTGGTGCATGCATGCCAGTTTTTCTGTCTAAGTAGAAGCACCCGCGCGCGTGGGGTATATATGGTTTTAACTAATTAAATTTTGCAATGCATGTAACTTGACAAAAGAACAATTTATTTCTGAGCTCCGTAATGTCTAACATATTCCAGGCTCACCAAACATAATGAAGCTGGCCATGGACCTTCTTCAGTTACCTTCCATGATAGAGGAAAGCAAACACTGAAGAATCCATGTCCACGTCCCTCTTACCATATATAATAACTCGACCTACATAATATCACTCACATTATCCCATTATTGTAGTACATGAAAGTGAAATCAATACCCTTAGTTCCCCTATCTTTTTCTTCTTCTTTCTCTCTGTAATTGTATTAGCCGTTTGACTTTGTGCGGTCCTTGATGTGTATTCCATGGCCTCCACCACCATTGGGGTTTCTAGAAAGGGAGAGGTGGACCCCCGGGTCATGGTGAGTGCAAGAACAATTGTAGAGAATCGAATTGTTCACACCCTGCACGTTGCTGTTCATAAAGGCCTTCAATGGAGGTGACGAAATTGGCGCCATAGTTTTGTCACTTTTGTCCTTGCTCTTTGTCCTTCCTTCTTCGTTACTGCTATTGCTGCCATCACTTCCTAATTTTCCACCACCTCTCGAACCTCTGGGGTCGCCTTTCATTTGAAGGCCAGGAGGGTTTCCGCCACCAAACTCATGTTTTTTATGGGTAGGGCCTAACTCCATGATCGCACCTTTGTTTTCACCTGCAAGTGTGATGACCCTCATCCCAAACTCTTCAGAATCAGATAGCTTCTTGTAATGGTGGTCTTTTTCTTTCGCTTTGTTGTCTCTAGTTAGGTCTTGCTTCCCGCTGACATACACCTTAGGTGTAGTTCCAATGGTTTCTTGGACCAGAATAGTTTTCTGCTCAGCTTCTGGAGGAATGTTGGCATGGTGTTCCGTGTCAGACTTCAATTGGGCTGGGGGTAATGTTAGTGGAGATGGTGGGTGAGCGAGGGGATTGATCTGTGGAGATGGGACCTTAGGGGGTGGAGATGGGGCTTTTGGTTGAGTTAATTCGCCAATTTTGGGGAAGCGTGTTGCGGTTGGCACCCAAGCAGTCGTGATGGCTGTGGGGGCAACGATGGTTATGGGGGAAGGAGGAGGTGGTGGTGCTGCTGGGGATGGCGACAATGGTTTTGGTGGCGGGGGATATGTTGGCAGAGGAGCTGAAGGAACATAGGTGGCTCTTGGTTTTGGAGAGGGGGGCAATGAAGAGGATGCAATTTGAAGAGTTGTTGAAGTTGGTGATGATTTTGGGGAAGGAGGGGCTACGGGAGGTGGTGGTGCCACGACAGCCCTTGGTGGTGCTGGAGCAATGGGGGAAGGAGGTGGTGGGGTTGGCTGCCGTGGTTCAGGTGGTGGTGGGGCAGGTGCTTGGGTCGCTGGCTGTGGAGATGGTGGGGTAGGTGCTTGAGGTGCTGAGGGTGGAGGAGGCGGTGGGATAGGTTCTTGAGGTGGTGGTGGCTGAGTTACTGGTGTAATAAATGTTTGGGCTAATGTGGGCCGGACAAATGGTGGCCTTGGCTGGGGAGCCGGTGGGCCATCAGATGGAGCTGGTGGTGGAGCAGGAGCTGGGGTGGGGGCAGAGGCTGGACGAGCCATTGAAGCTAACCGGAACCATGGGCGAGCTGGGGGTTGCTGGCTTGCCATGATTTCTTAAAATTGTAGAGGGTATTTCAGGCTACAAAAGTACTCGTCGTTATGTGTATCTCAGAACAACAAATATAGAAATGAGCACTTGAAGTTGAATGAAAGGCTGTTGTATGATCCTATATTTATAGCTTAGTGGGTTATGATCATCTACCAGGCATCATGAATCATGCCTACATGCACACACAGTCACAAGGAGGGAGGGAGAGAGAGAGAGAATCTGATTCAGTAAAGCACATGCTGCTCTAATCAAAAGCCAAAAAATTCAGTCACCCGGCAAGATAGGTATCAACAACAAATCAGCTGGGGTCGTTCTTTAGAAATATGGGAAGCGTAAAGGAGTGCCCTTTTGGCTGCATCTTAATGCATTGGCCTTGAGCAGAAGTTCTTTTCTTTAATTCTGTTTCAACATGCATGAGACATTAAAAGCATCCAAACCTCCGCGAAAGCGAAAGAAAGAAAATTTGTCTCTGTTTGGGAACCTACGGTCATTCTGCTGGCACATCGATCAATATGCTACTCGAATACTGAAATGGAACTACTGCCCTCTTGGCGGCGCACAATCTCTTTGTTTTGATGGTAATTAGAGAGATAAGCGTAGCAATTACATGTGTTAACAGCACAAACAAACACTTTGCCATGATGAGAGATGCTTGAATTGAGATTCACTAAAGGGATTTGTGGTACCGTTGTTGTCTATATATGCCTTGCTTCTGACTTTTACTCGTTGAATTAAAGAAAGAAATGATGCTCTCTGCCCTCCACTTTTCTTTTCATTTGTTTGCCTTTATCATTTACTAGTACTAGTAACTTGAATACGTTACCAAACAGAGCCTGATCAGATGATCCTATTCGGGCTTTGGGCGAAGTTCAATTCTGGATTATTTTTAATACAGCACACTGGAACAATGCTTTTGAAAATTCCCTTGGCTCTTTCTTTCTATTGCACTCTCTGTTTTGTATTCGAAAAGTTGTGAGGGATTCTTTCTTTTCTATTTATTTTCTATTTTTTCTTCTTTGATAGGACTAAGAATAATATTAGAAATGCAAAAATCGGAGATTCTTATTACCCAGAATGAGAAGAAAAGAATATAAATGCAAAATCCCAAACAACAATACAGCAAATATAGCCCAAGCCTACTATAGGGAGGCCGGGAGTCAGATATTGAGAAAGTCTACAGCCAAGTCAAATGGCCCCCAATTTCCATTAATTAATACATTTTTTTTTAGTCTGCATGTGGTGAATCCACCACCCTATATAAACGTTACGGATATATTACTCAAAATCTTTCTTATTCATCTTAAGCAGCTGATTGGAATTGTTATGACAGCGATTTGATTTGTATTTATGGGATTGTATACAGTTACCAATGGCCTTTGATTCTCTGCATCGAGTATCTTGGGTGTCTATCGTAATAACAAATAATTTGACCGTCCATGATTTTCAATCACTCATCAAAACAAATACAGTAAGATAGTCACTTTGTGGATTTATTTAGATTCAGAACTGACATAGAACGAGGATTCACTCAGATGTCAGCCCGCATAAATAAATGTTTGGGCCGAGTACAATGGGCTTCAACAACCAGCCTGGCTTGTGACAACGGCATATGCCCAGAAGGAAGCAAAAGTTCAACCCAGAAACAAACATTCTCACGACATAATAATGTCCCATTCATCCGGTAAAATGTAAAAAGCAAAATGAAAAAGAAAGAAATGAGTAAATTTTAAGGCACTTGCACCTAAGGAATATAATTATTTTTTTAATCAAAATGGAGAAGATTATATATACTTAATAATAATAGTTCAGCGGCACTGACACACAGAGATTCGTTACAAAAATCTTAGACAAAGTTAAATTAATAGTCTAACTATTGTAAACAAGAAAAGCCCAAGGTAGGCGATGTCTTTCACCCCGATTCAAACATTGAGTCTGACGCAAACAGCAGCATTCACAATTTGCTGTATATTCATACCTAAAATCATCAGTCTCAAAAGAGATAAAGTGGTAGTCAAGGATAAAAGACAACAAATACCCAGAGAATCCACCCCGACCACGTAACAACGATCTGATTAGGTTAGGTTTAACATTCAAATCATTAAATACTATTGTTAAGGCTTGCAATCCCTCCCGACAATCGTCAAGATAATATATTGAGTTACCAATCGGCACAGACCATCTCATAGTACGGACCATCTTACAAGCATAATCCATCTCAATCTCCCAAGCTCAATCAAAGAATTCTATTGTTTTAACTTCGTATTTGAAGACCGCGGATATAAATACGAAACAGATTGAAAGATAAAATTATTCCACAAGACTGAAACGAGTTCTAGTTAAATAATCGATCTGAATATTAAACCTAAATATATACATATACAAATTAAGTTACTTGGCTCGGTATTTCATCTTTCCCAGAGAATGAAGTTTAGCCGGCCATCAAAGCCAGAGTCATGTCCATTCGCAACCCTGTTTCTCGTCGTCACGGCCTCTCACTGCCTCCATGGCCGAGAGCCCTCGTCCAGCAACCGACTGCCGATGTCAGTAGGAAACTTTTGTTAATATAGATATGTTGAGTTTTTTTCCTTTTTATCTCCCAAATGTACACATTTTTTCTACTTAGTTCCTAAACTATCAATTTGGTGATTCATCCCCTCAACTATCATACCATTACCTACTTAGTCCAATAAATAACGGAAATTAGGAATTTGAAGGGAAAATGCCATAAAAAGCTTTTTTGGGACCCTATAGAGCAGATTAAAAATTAGAGCACTTAGTTTTTTAACCATATTTTTTAGAATATAAACATTATAAAATTAAGCGCTCAAATTTTCAATCTGTTTGGATCGGTGCAAAAATTTTATTTTCTAATTATATTATTCTAAAGAGTCATGATTAATTTTTATCTCTCGGACTATCATAATTAAAAATCTATTTTTTATTTGGGACCCTTTAGATATCAAATTGATAGTTTAGGGACTAAGTAAAGAAAATGTGCGTAGTTTAGAGGATAAAAAGAAGGGCGCGGCTATTCGCAGCCACGTATTTTCTCCCACAGCCCGTTAAAAATTTTCAATTAGACTCGACAGTTAGTTATCGAAATTGAGATACATTTTCAGCATCTAATTACCGAAATATGATATTTTTTTCAACAGCTATTTACCGAAAATGCATGTTTGGCAATTGTCTACCGAAAATTGAATATATTTTCGACATGTAATTACCGAAATATAATCTTATTTTCAACAACTATTTACCGAAATGTTATTTATGATTTTCAACAACCACTTACCGAAATATAGTGGGCTATGAAAGAAAATAGATGGCTGCGAATAGCCGGCCCCTAAAAAGAAAAAAGAAACTCCAAATATGTTTGATGTTTTAATTACATAAACGGCCCTTTAGACTTTGTATAGTAATTAATTGGCAATCCAACTTTGACAAACTCCACACTTTGATCACGAACTTCTTTAAACTCCTCAAACAATGAGCTCGATTAACCTATAAACAAAAGAGGTGGTGGCCAAGCCCAAGTGGAAGGGTATTCTCTTACCCCACACTCATCCAGGGTTCAAATCTTGCCCTTTCCCCTAACCCCCAATTATGTAATGTAGTGTAGGAATTAACAAATGACAAAAAAATTCCACCACCGTACAAAGGTGTGAAATCCTAGAAGGAGAGGGGAAAAGAGAAGAAAGATCTTGGTGGCAGCTAGAGTTTTGAAAGAGAGAGAGAGATTAGTTAGGAAGATGAGGAATATAATTCAACACCTTTGGGTCCCGTTCAGTTGTCAGGAAAGTACATGAAATGATGGGAAAATCAATTTTCTCATAACTTTCTTAATGTTAAGTTGGTAGGAAAATTCTAGGACTTACCAATAAGGGTCATCATCGGGCCGGGCCGGGCCGGGCCATCCCGCCAAGTCGCGGCCCAAGCCCGCCCACGGGCCGGGCCGACCGGGCTTTTTCTTTTTGGCGGGCCGGGCTACCTATCATAAATTGAAGCCCAAACCCGGCCCACGGGCTAGCCCAATTGGCCGGCCAAAAGCCGGGCGGGCCAACGGGCGGGCTGGCTTAAATTTCCTTCGGCAAAACTAAACCAAGGGAAAAAAGAAAGGATTTTTTGAAATTTTGGGCTAATGGCGGGCTCGTTGACGGGCTTTTGGACGGGTATGCCGGGCGGGCTCATGGGCCGGCCCTACAGGTGGGCCGAGTAAAAATTCATAGGCCCGAGCCCGCGCCATTACAAACTACGGGCCGGGTTAGCCCACCCGTTTCTCGGGCTCGGGCCAAGTAAAAGCCCGATGGGCCGGGCGGGCTAAGGGCGGGCCGTGGGCCGTCGGGCTAAATGATGAGGCTTACTTACCAATTTAAGTTTTCCTGCAGGAATTACTTTCCTGCAAAAGTGATCCTGCAAAAAACAAAAGATTTTGTGTCGCGGGAAAAGGAAAATGAGTGAACACTCACAAAATTTTCTTGAAAGTTTCTTTTTCCTGACAAATGAACAACTAAACCTTAATTTTTCTTGCAAAATTCTTTTGTCAAATGAACAATCACAGGAAAATAATTTTCTTTTTCTTTTACTTCACCTCACTTCACTTTTTCTGGGAACCAATTTCTCATACAACTTTCTCGATAACTGAACGGAGCCTTGAGAAAATAGAAAGAAGATTTGCACTTAAGTTCCTCCATAATACTACTTAGTTTTTATTTAGATTCCTCCCCACCAATATCTTTAATTGGAACACACACACACATATGTGTGTGTATACAATGAATTTAGTTTTTCAAATGTGCTAAAAGTACTTTAAAGGAAGTATTTTTAGCATTTTTTGCACATTTAAGAAACTAGGCTTAAATAAACACGCACAAGTGTTTCATTTACTATTTTATTAGGGAAGAGGTGGTAGGCAAGAATGAAGACTAAAAATAGGTCTTGTCTACTTCTTCATTCTTTTCCAGTTAATTTGTTATCAACATGTTGTTAAAAGTAATGGCTAGCAAATAAGAAGGAAAAAACAAAAATATGATTGTTGTTAGGATTTTCGTCGTGTGGTCTCACCATATGAAGTACTGATCGAGTATATTAGTTGGCTTATACCTACAAAAACTACCACATTACTAATCGATCGATCATCCTTTTTAGCGATTTTGTTTTCAAAGTAAGAAGATTCCCAAGATATTCCCTTATCATGGGTTTGGATCGATGCATATGCTTTCTAGTTTCTACCTCCTCCTCCTCCTTCTTCTTTTTCGAGGAAACCTAATTCTTCTTTGTATACATCAATATTGTAGGAAACAAAACAATGGCTAGGTATGTATAGTAGTATATTCCATATGTCTATATAATACTCTCAGAATTGGTAGTCAATATTTATGATGAAATTAAGAACACGCGTCAAGAAGGGACCACACTCTAGGTAAGCTAGGACTATAGAAATACTACAAGGGAGAGAGTTTTTTTTGAAAACATCCCTCCAACTATCCACCAGATTTTTACTTAGTCCTCAAACTATCAAAATGTTTTATTTAGTCCTCCAACTATTGGTTTGCATTTTATTTAGTCCTTCCGTTAAGTGTCTAACGGCGGGGCAACGTTTTGTTTTAAAAAAAAAGTTTCCAACCACCAATTTGCAATCCTATGGAGTAAAAACGTGATTATGATAGCCTTAGAGACAAAATTTCATTATGTCTCTTTAGAATAATATGATCAGAATAATAAGATCTTCACACCTATTCAAACGGATTAAAATTTGAGCACTTAATTTTTTGAGATGGTTTATATATTAAAAAATATAGTTAAAAAATTAAATGCTCAAATTTTAATCCGTTTGAATGGGTGTAAAGATCTTATTATTCTGATCATATTATTCTAAAGAGACATAATCAAATTTTGTCTCTAAGGCTCTCATAATCACGTTTCTACTCCATAGGATTGCAAATTGGTAGTTGGAAACTTTTTTTTTTTAAAACAAAACGTTGCCCGGCCGTTAGACACTTAACGGAAGGACTAAATAGAATGCAAGCCAATAGTTGGAGGACTAAATAAAATATTTTGATAGTTTGAGGACTAAGTAAAAATCTGGTGGATAGTTGGAGGGATGTTTTCAAAAAAAACTCTAAGGTAGATGGCAGCAGTAGGTAACATTCTTCTTTTCCATCCAAAATTGTTAGTTTCTCTTATCCGTTATCTCAAAAGCTAACTTAATCTGAAAATGATCTTTCAAGATACCGTATTACTACCAATCTAGGTGCCCCCCAGGCCTTCTAAATTCCCTTTATTTTTGGATCTAGAACTCACATCAAGTCAGACTAGAAGCGGACGTCAGCAATATATTATGTGCCCACGGAAATAGTACTAGTAATTCTCAAGTTTAACAAACATGAACACTCTCACAAAAACATAAAAGGATAAAGAAACATGAACGCTTGCATAACACAATTGGCGCAAAAGCGATGAATTCATGATTTGCTATTCATTATAAGGACTAGTTATGCGGGATCGTAAAAACTTTACAAAGCTAGCTCGACAACAATCACTTGTAACAATCCGTGTTTCCTAGTTAACTCTTGATAAGTACCTTTGAGTTTCCTAACAGCCACACAACTTGCTTCCCGTCTATCGAGTGGTACTCTCACCCTTTTTTTGTAATCACTGTTTGCATCTCGATCTAAAGCCTCTCAAGTCTCAACCATCTAGGGATGGCAATGGGGCGAATCGGGTTGGATTTAGCGTCCCCCAAACCTGTCCCGTTCTATATCTGATCAGAGTCGGAGCGGGGGAAATCGGGGAGGTGTCGGGAGAAATTGGGGTTCCCATTCCACATAATAATTTGACTAGTTTTGTTCTGTTAGAGTATTTTGATAAAAAAACAAGATATTGATGATTGATGAGAGTTGAAAAAAATAGAAATAAAAAAAAAACAATGACATAAATTAGTGTTTTATTAATTGGTATATTGCTTTTATTATATCAAAACAATGAAATTTATTTAGATATATACATACAAAAATATAAATATCTATAATCGGGTTCAAATCGGGTTAAAACGGGACGGGAGAAGCAAATACCATACCCGTCCCGTTTGCCTGTCGGATCGGAAAATACCCACTCGGATTGGAGGGGGGAGGTCGGAGACGGGGACGGATCGGAAATAATTGCCATCCCTGCAACCATCTTGCTCCCTAAAAATACCAAAAATCGGCTAGCTATGTGAAGGCATGAAGAATTTTTAAACATGCATATATATAAACAAGGCCTAATTAAGTATAGATGTCGATCATCTCAACCACTGAAGTATGAGGCTCACATTACCAGTAAGATGTGGAGTTGAAAAATAGTACCAATTAAAAAGAACTTAAAATATTACTCTAGTATGTGGCTCAAAAGCAGCTAGCTGTGCCTGAGATTGCACCCCAAAAGTCCTATTCGATCACAAATAAAACCAACTGGGCTAGCTAGGCTATTGTCTATTCTTCCACAATAAATGGTTTAATCGTCATAATATACGTTAGCGAAATTGAAATGTAAAAGTGTGTATATATATATATATATATATATATATATATATATGTGTGTGTGTGTGTATATATATATTAAAACAACTACTAGTGGACAAGCTATATCCAAGTCTTTCCTTTTCTTTCTTCTTTTGTTAATTTGGCTTCGCGATCGTTTGAGAAAAAAATCCCGCTAGTACTTTTGTTAATTAAATCTTCAATTCATTTATATATATATCATACAGGAACATCTTCAATTGGATCTCTAGCTTGTTACTTTTAATAAATATGTTCCATTATTACAAGCTCCAGTTCTGCATGGTCAATAATATCGATCCAACTTTATTATTGTAAGCAAAAATTTGTCTCACGCGATCCAAGAGCATAGGATCCTAAACAATTTGTCTAGAAAAAATGCACATTTTAACTTTGTCCAGCCACCAAATATTTTTACTATCCAATAGCCTATACAAATCCCTACCCAAATCCCAAAACTCCCTTGATTTATAAAAAAAATAAAAGGAAAAACACCCACCACCACCATCCCTCATCTCAGACACCTCCATAGCCACCACACCCCACCAACAGCTATGCCCATCTCTCTCTCTCTCTCTCTCTCTCTCTCTCTGAAATAGCAAAACCCGGATGGAACCAAACGATTTTGCACCACGGTCGTCCAAATCGAAAACCCCAACTGACTGACCAAATTAAAATCCCACAAACTGAAATCGAAAGACCTAGCCATAAATTAAACTCAACCACAAACTACAAACTGAAGTTGAAAGTCGAAAAACCCACAAATTGAACTCAAACACAAACTGAATACCATAAACCAAACCTCAAACCCACAACAGCGTCAGAGGACAACAACAACGCTGGCAACAACGGAGCCAACGATGGCTGAACTGAACCCCGCCAGAATAGAATACGACGACGGGTGACGGCAAACCCCTTGACAACGGGTGATGCCTAGCAGATCTGGTGGGGGAGAGAGAGAGAGAGAGCCGAGTGAACAGTCGATTGGCCCTTGTGGCGTGGCACTGTAGCAGTTCGTCAGAGTAGCGAGGTTGGAGCGAGTTTGCTGCTTGAGAGTTTTTGATGGTTTCCTCGCCTCTCAGGAGAAAATGACGAGTCGAGAAGGCTGTTGGAGATGCTCTAAGAGCATCTCCAATAACCTCAACAAAATTTTAGGCAAATTAGCTAGAAAAAGTACATTTATCTCCTTTAGCTAGCCCCTAAATTTTTGCACTACCCAACAACCTAGCCTTTTTAGGCTATTCAAACCCCATTAACATTATTTTATATATATAAACATAAACATATATACACATCATATATATATATGTATATAATCGTACAATTCCCAAACCAGATGATCCAGATCCACTCTAACCGCCACCACAATTCCGCCTTCTCCGGCTCCGACACCGAATTCTATGTTCTACATGGAAGTGAAACCCACCTCTCTCTCCCTCTCTCCCTCTCTCTCACACACACAACTGGATCTGGAACCAAAACCCACAAATTCTCTTCTCCCAAACTGAAAACCCACAAATTCCTTTTCTGTGAAATCTTCTCTCCAACTGAAACCAATGAAAAGCTCTGAAATTGGTTCCGCTGATTTCGTAATTAATTGTCCGATGAGATGAATTCCCTCCCGACGAAAGCCCCGGCAGTCCTGCAAACTAGAAAAGAGTAAAATAATCTGGGGCGAGGGGTCCGTACCTCGCTGGCTTGGGCGAGGTTTCTTTGGCTCGTTGGCCTTAGCGAGGTGGGAAGCGAGGTTGTTGGGACTGAAATTTTAGGGCTTTACTCGGGAAACAAGCGAAATGGAGCATCAGCCTAGGCTGATGGAGATGCTCTAACCCCACCAAGTTTTGAACTCAGAACACTTCGGTTTATAGCTAGCCCAACTGCAAGTGCTACCCACTTCAACGACCTCTTGGCGTAAAACCCATGTTCCAAACAGAAATGATATGAGCACAGCAAAAGCTGTACATACAGCTTGCACATATCCATTTTGGACCCGATTTGGGTCTCACAAAGATGATCGGAGCCGTTTATTTTGTTCAAAATTTTCTTTTTAGTGTCCTGGCTAAATTCTGAAGCAAAGTTGGATGATTCGTAAACGTCCTTACCAATATCGGATTGAGATGATTTTTAAATTCTGAAGCAAAGTTGGATGATTCGTAAACGTCCTTACCGATATCGGATTGAGATGATTTTTTACCGGGACACTAAAAAGCAAATTTTGAACAAAATGAACGGCTCCGATCATCTTTGTGGGACCTAAATCGGGTCCAAAATGGATCTGTGCAAGCCGTATGTACAGCTTTTGTTGTGCCTCTAGCACCGCTGCCAAGTGTTCCAAACCTCCGGCCCAATACCAGGTACCAATATATATATCACCCCCTTAATCTGAGTTTTTAGAAGTAACATATCTAATTAATTGGCCTTTCTGGTTCCTCTACCGTCAGACCTCTTCCATATTCGCCATTTGTCGGTGACTCGTCTGGTGGTGGGATTAGATGTGCGATTGTAGGTGCGGAGCTTTTAGTGCATGATCAGGTCACCGGAGTTGAAGATCTTTGTTGGTGGATGATGATGGCGAGGTTTTTTCATTTTCTTGTTGGTTTGCACCTCAAATCTTCAAGATCTAAGGGCTTCCAACCTCAAAATCACTTGAATCTCACATTTGGTGAACAAGAGGTAAGTTTGGTGTTCTTTTTCCAACTTTTTGGCTCACACCCGCGTTTTTCTCTCTCTCCTCTCAATCACTTGTTGATCTTTGCCTATTATTCATGTTTTTAGGTAATATTCTCTCTAGATCTTGCATCTAAACTTGGGAATAGCTTGTTCTCGAAAGATTTGAGCTTTTTCCTCTTAGTGGACCTAGGGTTTTGCTCAAAACCCACTTTGGTAGGGATTTCTCTATTCTTCTACATGTTTGCGATGATTAAGCGTGATTTTTAAGTGTTTATTTGCCATAAATGGTTGAATGGAATGTTTTATGACTCGAGAATTGCGTATTCTTTGAAAGTAGTATTATGGACTTGAGTGTTATGATTCATGAGTTACATGTGATGCATTTGGTTGTTGATGTGAAGCGGGTGTGGAGAATATTGTGTCGCAAGGTGTGGGAAACACAATTTCGCAAGGGGTGGAGAATATTGTGTCACAAGGAGTGGGAAACACAATTTCGCAAGAGGTGGAGTACATTGTGTCGCAAGGTGTGGGACACACATTGTCGCGAGGAGTGGAGTTTATTGTGTCGCTAGGTGTAGAAACACAATTTCGTAAAGGGTGGAGGATTGTTGGGAGGTGTGTGTGTGTGTAAGCTGGTATATGTGTATGAGCATGTTATGATCTATCGTAAATGGTGTTAACGTACATTCATTTGGATTTGATGTTAAATTTGGTTTGCTACATTCATGCTCTTCATCTCATTACATATAGATTTTGTAGAGAATTTCCTATTGGGTTTGTATAGCTCAACAAAATCCTTCTTTACAGGTTCAAACGCAGGGCAGTAGGTTATATGACTCGGAATTTTTGGAAACGAAGATTTTTGGAAGCTAACATGATTTAGTTACTCATCCATCTTTGTATTGGTTTACTTTTGGATAGAGATGGTATTGTAACAAATTTTCGTTATTGGATCTTTTGACAAAACATTGTAATATACATAAGACTTTGTACATGTATTTAACTTAATTTGGGCCATGGTGCCAAAGTTGAAATTTTTTGAACTTGTGGACCTTGTTGCAATTAAGCAGGTGGGAAATCTCATTTTGGGTATTATTCATATTATGCGAGAATTTTCCTTAAATTGGTTATTTAATTATGTTGAAAATCGAGGGCGTGACACTTTTTTCCCCAAAAATATCCAATTTTTAGCACTTTTAGCAACAACAAAAATAAAAATGCTAAAACTTGGGTAAAAATCATAAGTTGATAGCAAAATCCATGTTTAACGCTTAACGCCTAAAAATGCTACACAAGTCATGAGAAGTTTTTAGGTACCGGCGAGATACTCCGTCAACGATCCTAACCATTCAAACGTGTTTTGAATGGTTCGAATTTAAAAAGAGAAAAAGATGAAATAGAGTGGGGTGGGGGGAAGGAATAAATCGGGACTGTTTAAAACACATTTAGACAATTGAAATGATTGACAAATCACAAGTACCGTTACGAAGTACCCATTTGGTACCCCAAAAATTCTCATACATGTCATAACATGATGACAACGACTAGCTAGCAGTTTGTAAGAGTAATGTTTTGTATTTTAGGCTTGCAGTAAGTCTTGTTTTTTTTCATTTTTCAAAAAGAAATTTTTTAATTTTTTTTTCTTAAATTCCTCTTATTTTCAACATTTCTCTTTTTATCTCACTCCATTTATTACCCCTACTATTTTTTAAAAAAAAATTCAAAATCCATTCCAAACGTAGCAAAATTTGGCAACCATGCAAATGGGAAATCTAGTGGAAGAAGTTATGATGAAATTGACAAGACATATACAATATAGTATATGTTTTTGAATTGTGACAAGAGAATATGCCCAACACCATATACTACTACTAATATATATTCCGAATCGAGAAATTGGAATATATATGATCTTCAGGGCTCGTTTCAGAAACCTTCTTATTTTATAAATACTTATTTTGGAGCTTTGTTCCACAAAATCCAAATAAGCAGCTTATTATCATATTTTTAAACTAAAAAATAATGTAAATGAAAAATAAATTTTAAAATTTTTTTTGCATCGTATAAAAGATCTCAATGAGATCTATCAAATAAGATTCATAGTGATAGAAAAATTATTTGTTTAAACATATGATTTTTGAGCTTGAAATTACCTTTTTAAAAAATAAGTACTTATTCACCATTTTGTGAAACAAACCTTGTTATTAGATAAAAAATAAGTTCTTATTCCGGTTCTGGAACGGGCCCTAAACACTACTACTATGCTAGTGGATCGGAGTAGCAAATTGTAAGACGATGATGATATCTTGTCTTATAGTATATATATACCGTCCGTCAAATCGTTAACTTTTTGGATCAACCTAGAAGTAGTGCCAGCTTTCAATACAAACCCAGTGGGTACCGTGCTAATCCCGCGTAGGCTGCGTGTTCTTTACTGTAATTATTAATTGTGACGTCCGTCAGGCAGACTATCTTAATCTGATTTGATTAATTAGGAGTAGTTTTTAGTTTTGCTGGCAATGGCTTTGTGTACGGCAACAACTTGGAACAAAACAGAGAAAACAGACAGTAGTAGGATATTCCTTTCCTTTTTTTTCCTTTTTTTCACGAGAGCTAAATTGTGGGCCCAACGTTGGTTGGAGTTGGACACGTACGCCTCCAACCTAAAGTAGGACTACTACAGTCAGATACAGAGATGCCTGAAATAAATAAATACTCCAATTAAATTGGTGGGAAATAATTTTAAAAATTATGCATATGCGTTTTTTATTACTACTAGATTTTTTATCCCAAAAAAAAAAAAAACACAATTTTCTCTAAAGAATGTAAATAGAGTATATGAATGACCATGCAAATTCATGACTCCTCTCACATAAGGTCTTTCACCTTTATGTACGTACATGAACACTGTAAATACGTACATGAATATTTTACCTAGATTAGCTAGCTACTACTTTAGTTACATACGTGAATGACACCCGCCCGTTCTTGTCTCATGCATGTGTTTACTATTATTGAATTATTCTCTTTTCATTCAACTTTACTTTCCACACACACATTTGAATTATGCATTGTCTTGTTTTTAATAAACTACTCTAATTATCTTCCACAAATTTGAAACGTATCCCAAATTAAATTTATACTTGTAGTTGTAGAGATTTTATTGTTTCACAAAATAATGTACAAAAAACATTGCGAGTTACGATTTGTCGAGCTGGTTTAACTTAAAATTATAATCCTACTTGTGCATGTTCTCAAATTAAATTGGACTTTCATGTATAAATCGATAAAAATACGAGTGACATATATAGTATCCCTACATATACTTGTAATGAACTTAAAATTTTGCGATTTTTGGGTTGGTGTTTTGGTATTGCGGATTTTCTCATTTGGAAGGAGTTTTTTGCGGGTCTTTTAGGGGGTTGACAGATATAGTTTTGTTGTATCAATGTTGATCTGGTGTGGGGCTTTGGAATCGATTTAGGTTTTTTTAAGGTTTTTTTTTCTTTCCAAACAATGTTTTGTTTTTGTTGTTTTAGGTTGTTTTCTTGTTGTGATGCCATCTACCTTCGTGTCCCTTTAATCGTTGCATTCTTTGTCTAAATATTAATAAAATCTTTTTTGTTGTTAAAAAAAAAGAACTCAAAATTTCAGGTGTGAAATAAGAAATTTGCCGCTTGTTTTGAATCCATAGGGTTCTCTAAAGTAAAACCCTCTCGAACCCCACATTGTATAATATATATATATAGCCTCCCTTGACAAGTTCTATACCTGTTTATTATATCATGAAGTTGAACCAACCCGGTACCAATATACTTATAGAGCAAGTACGTTCGCAATTAACCTAATTAACTCGATTGAAATGGTCATCATTGTTCAACTAATTATAATTAATGTGTCAAAATATCTTATGAATTTTTAACATCGTATGATTGTTCGACAGAGTAGACCTCTCCATTTGGTGCACCCCGCGACCTTAACTTTAGCCAACTCATTTTTCATCAATCACCCATAAGTCAAATTTGCGGTCAAAAAATGATAGTCATCTTTGGTGTCAAATTTAAGAGAAATTTTGATCTTATAAAATCTGCCACATCATGTAGACAAATACATTTGTATTGAATAATGAGATAAGTTTAATCAAATGATTTGAATTAATATTGGATCAAAATGACGCCAAATAGGTATATCAATATTATTACTCCCTCCGTCCCGGTTTGTTTGTCCATTTTCACTATTTGGGACCTCTTACAAAATTGTCTATATCTTTTAATTTATAATGTTTTTTATATGCAATATGGATCTTATTTAATAGATCTCAATTAGATCTAAAATATAATATTTTCGAAATTATGTAAAACATTATAAATTGTGAGATATAGACAATTTTTTAAAATGCACGTATGTCGAAATTGGACAAACAAACTGAACGGAGGGAGTATTTTTTTATTTTGTTTACATTGTAGCAAGTGGCAAAAACTTTGACAAGAACGAATTGAATAGCTCGTCGGGATGGTACATCAACTTTTTCTCTTTTTGTCTTTTTCTTTTAGGGTCCGTTCCAGAAGCGGAATAAAAACTTAATTTTTATCTAATAATAAAGTACGTTCCACAAAAGGGTGAATAAGTACTTATTTTTTAAAAAGGTAATTTCAAACTTAAAAATCATGTGCTTACGCAAATAATTTTCCTATCACTATGGATCTTGTTTGATAGATTTCATTGAGATCTTTAATACGGTGCAAAAAAATTAAAAAATTAATTTTCATTTACATTATTTTTGAGTTTAAAAATGTGAAAATAAACTGTTTATTTGAATTTTATGAAACAAAGCTTCAAAATAAATACTTATAAAATAAGATGATTTATGGAACGGGCCCTTATTCCTTTTTCTTTCTCTCGTCGGGGATGGTGCATGTGGGGTTTGAGTAGCAACTCCAATGCCCATACCGACCCTATGGACTTCCGAACCTATTAAACTTCTGCCACAAGAGTGCGTCTTTTCATCCCTCCCATCACAATAGCCAATAGGGATGACAATGTGAACCGAATGGGTATCTGAACTGTGGATAAGGGTATGGTTGAGCCCATTGATAACCGAACGGATAGCAGTTCAGTTATGATTTAACTGTTACCCGAACCGAACTGAAATACTAAAATTACATAAATACCCTTTATATACACAAGTGTAGCAGCATCAATGTTTAGGGTTTCAAATTTTCATTTGAGTCATTCGGCAAGTGTAAAGAACACCAGTCAGCTGCCCTTGGGTAATCAGATCTGTGGTGAAAACTTGGTCACCTGGCCTCTCTTTCTCTCCTCTACTATCTCATCGGATAAAGTAGATCTCTGATTTCCATGGTTTCGATTTCGATTTATGAAATCTTGTTTTATTAAATTGATTTCAATTGATTTGGATCTGAGATGTATGGATTATTCCTTTGAGATTCAGTTGTTTGGTTGATTTTGATTCACATCTTGTTTCAGAAACCATTAAAGTGAAGAACAAATGCGATCTGATGTTGTTTTATTGTTGTTCATTTGAATGGTGAAAGAATCAGTATTTTTTGGTTGATTTTTTTGATCGATTTTTTGGTTTTGCAATCTATGATACAGTTATCCGTTCGGCTCAAGGAATACCCGAAACCCATTTGGTTCGATTATGGGGTAACCGTTCTCCACCCATTCGGTTATGGGGGCAGATTTGGGTAAGTGGAGATTTTCGGGTATCGAGTACGAATATCCCAATTTCCGCTCTGTTGCCATCCCTCTAAGGATGGAGTAAACAAATTTTACATAGTTGAGGGGATAAGGGTAAAGACCCAAACTAGAGGGCGATGTTGTGCACAACAAATCGTCGTCGTTTCGGTCTCACTCCGATAATCGGAAATATTTGCTTCAGATGGAGAGCTCGTCATGTAGATCAAGTGTAACAAAAATTAGCTCGATCGGATATTATTAAGTACCTCATCCGAATTTTGTTATCTTAAAATGATTGGATCCGAAACACTAGATAAAATCCACTTATTTTTGGTAGAATTAATAATTTCAAGATAATAATGTTCGAATGAGACACTTAATGATATCCGATCGAGCTGATTATTGATAAATTTGTTCTACTCAACAAACTCTACGAAATAAACGTTTTCAATTATTGGAGCGAGATTGGAGAGGCGACAATTTGCCGTGCACTGCACATTTTGCAGCACCGCCCCTCATCTTAAAGACCCCGAAAATCTTTCACAAGCAGCTATTGACCCTTAGAAGTGGTGGTCTATCAAACAACAATAATTATAATACTAGTACAACTTTTATAGGAGTATCCTATAATTCGAATATTTTTAGGATTCGCCTGAAATTTATATACAACTAATTTAAAAAGGAAACCAATTAGCAGGTCCCGTGTATATGCCAAACTGTCCATTATCAGAAACGTCTGCAAAACAAATACTCCTAGTCCTCCTAGTATAAATAAATAAAATACTAACATTAAAAAGGTTCTCTATACAAAACCTACCTGGAAAGTAGTGGTAACGGAGAACAAAAGAGAAACAAATCATCGTTTTTATTACCACACAAAAAGAAAAGAAAAGAAACAAATCATCGTTTCCACCCCACCCCAGCCAGCCCCCTCTTCTTCCGATTTCGCCATCATACTCTCGTCACCCAAGATCTTACTCTTATTTTAATTAATTCGATTCGAATATAGCCTCTCTCTCTCTCTCTCGATCTCTCGACCTTTTTAGCTGTTCCTCGCCGGCAATTTAGCCGTCTCCATCTCCACTTACCTGACCTTTCAAAGCCCAAACGCACCGTATCAGCATACCATACCAATAACATAAATTGAAGGGTAAACCTCTCTCCTCTCTCGCCCCCGCTACTCCGAAAATGATTTCCGCTTCGAAGCGGAAAAAACCACGATTCTAGCTGCCTCTGGCTGCAGCTACTTCATTGAATTCCGGCCAACAACATACTACTATACTCCCATATATATATAGAGAGAGAGAGAGAGTCATCAGTGTTTGTTTGGGCGTTCACTCGACTCTAGTCGAGTCATGTTTTCTATGATTACTAGATTTTTTCTGTTTCTGGTCCTAGTCGGTTGTGTGTTCCTTCTAGTTCGATTGTTCTTGTATCGTACTGCCTTAATTTACGTCTTCAACAATTGGGTGCACTGGGTTGAAGACCGAGTTCACGTTCACCAGTCCTTCAAAGTACCCGAATTGAATGACAACTTCCAGGAGAATCAATTCTACGGAAAAGTCCTCACGTACGTGAATTCGTTGACTTCGATGGAGGACTCCGACTTCACTAACCTCTTCGCCGGGAAAAAATCCAACGACATCGTTCTCTGCCTCGACGATAATCAGACGGTTCACGATGAGTTTCTGGGCGCAAGGGTGTCCTGGACTAACTCCGTTGATAAAGGGGATGACGGAAAATCCCTCATCAGGAATTTGATTCTGAGGGTGAAGAAGAAGGACAAACGCCGGATTCTGAGACCTTATCTCCAGCACATCCACACAGTGTCCGATGAGATCGAACTGAGCCCCCAAAGAGATGTGAAGCTCTACATGAACACGGAAAAATCCCATGCCTGCAACG
This sequence comes from Rhododendron mucronatum var. ripense, assembly GCA_019656295.1. NCBI lineage: Eukaryota > Viridiplantae > Streptophyta > Magnoliopsida > Ericales > Ericaceae > Rhododendron > Rhododendron mucronatum. Next base: position 286,982 of record BPLT01000047.1, read on the forward strand.
GACGGTGGAGATCCGTTCCCTTCACCCACCCCTCGACTCTCGAAACCATCGCCATGGATTCGGATCTGAAGAACCGGGTCAAGTCCGATCTCGAGTCGTTCCTCAGATCCAAACAGTATTATCACCGCCTCGGCCGCGTTTGGAAGCGAAGCTATCTACTATACGGCCCCTCCGGCACCGGCAAATCCAGCTTCGTCGCCGCCATGGCCAAGTTCCTCTCGTACGATGTTTACGATGTCGATCTCTTCAGAGTCTCCGATGATAGCGATCTGAAAATGCTTTTGTTGCAGACGACGAGCAAATCGATCATCGTAATCGAGGATCTGGATCGGTTCATGGCGGAGAAGAGTTCTTCTTCTTGCACGGCGGTGAGTTTATCCGGTGTGCTGAACTTCATGGACGGAATTGTGAACTCGTGTTGTTCAGATGAGAAAGTGATGGTTTTCACGATGAACAACAAAGAACGGATCGATTCGGCGATACTCAGGCCTGGACGGATCGACGTTCATATTCATTTTCCACTCTGTGATTTCAGTTCCTTCAAGAGTCTTGCCAATAGCTATCTAGGGCTCAAGGACCACAAGTTGTTCCCACAAGTGGAAGAGGTGTTTCTGAGCGGCGCGACTCTATCACCGGCGGAGGTGGGGGAGATCATGATCGCCAACCGTAGCTCCCCGAGCCGGGCTCTGAAGTCGGTTATCACGGCGGCGAAGGTGGGACGGCGGCTGAGCGAGTCGTCGAGATTTTCGGCGGATGTGTCGAGCGAGACTGCCGGTGGTTTAAAAGATAGCTCGCCTCCAGTGAGGGAGCTACGCAAGTTGTACGGTTTGTTGAAGCTAAAGAGCACCAGCAAAATTGGACCGTCGGATCATGAATCCACGCAGATCCAAGGGTGATGAGTATTTACTACTACCTTTTTCTTTTTCTTCTTCTTCTTCTTCTTCTTCTTTGTTGTTGTCAAATTGCCCCGTTCATAGGTTTGTATACTCAAAACTACGATTGATTAGCCAGATAGACTGTTGAACTTGTCTTTACAGCATAGATAAATAGATAGATAGGTTCTTGCCGCTGCCGAATATTTGTTTCTCTATCCCTTTATTTTACGGTACGTTTGTCAATGATTTTTCTTTCATCTAAACAAGTTTAAGGCTTAGGCTTGGGCTTGTTGAGATGTAAATGAAATGTTTTGTTTTGTTTTTTTGTACTCCTTGTAAATCAAATGATACTTGTAATTTGCAAAAGTGATTGATTGCTTGAGTTTAATGTCATCAGTAGCAAGGACGGAATCAGGATTTTAGTAGTGGCGAAATGTATACTAAAAAACACTAGTGGTGGCGAGACTATATAAGTTGGGCATAATTTTTTTTGTTACACATAATAATTGCATTTTCTAAAATTCTTGTCGTGGCGGTTGCCGCCACTGAACCCCCCGATCCCATCCTTGATCAGTAGGTGACAAGGTGATACCAGACTCATATCTATGTTGAAAAGGAAAATTCTTAAAAGACAACCGAAAAAGAAAAGGTGGAGTATTATTTTATTTCTCTGTTCACAACCACATGACCCATTACTGGTTTTTTTTTTTTTGGTTAACTGGAACTTGCATTAAAACTAAATTAAAGATAGTACATCTCTTGGGTATTCCATCCGGATAGAGTCTCCATAAAACAAATTAACAATACAACGTGGAATGTAAAGATAGTAGAAAATTTCTCACACTAAGACCGAGGTATCACTTGCCAAAGCGTCAGAACATTTGTTTGTTTGGCGGAAGATGTGGTTGATGGTGATGCTGTCAAAGCATTGCATTAGGGCCCTGCATTCGAAAATCACATTACTCAACGGGTGATTGTCAATGTTTTTCGCCGAAAGGAGCTGAGAGGCAGCTAGAGCATCTGTTTCGACTTTCAACCTGTTAATATTTTCCATAAGAGCAAAATTGAGGCCATCCCTTTATGGCCCAAAGTTCTGCCATGGAACTCGAATCTGCCATGATAGTGCGGAAGAAACCGCCTTTCCAATTGTTGTTGTGACCTCGGATTAAGCAGCCTGTTGAAGCCCGCGCTTGGTTGCGAGATTAACTGATCTGTCCGTGTTAAGTTTGAAAACCTGTTTGGGTGGAGGTACCCAACGTACAAGGATGCTATTTCCGCGCTTAAAAGAAACTGGATTGATAGTGAACTTCCATTCCATTCCGTTGCTTTTGCTGGAGTAACCTTAACCACTTGATTCGATTGGTCAGAACTCTAGTTGGTTTGAGGTTCAAAGAGGCTTTTGTTGTGGTGGCACCAGATTTGCCAACAAGCAAAGGGAAAGATGAAACGCCAACAAACACCAGACTGGTTGGAGCCAGATAATTTGAGATTTTTTTGAACCCAAGTATGAAAAGGGGTGTTCAAATGAGTGTTGTGCCAGATAACTGGTTTTCTTGATCATATGTAACAGTAATACTGCAAATATCCCAATTGTTAACCGATGCTACGCTCTATCTAATATGCGTTGCGTTGCGCCGTTTATGACACAGAGAGAGAGAGAGAGAGAATTGCAGGCCCATTGTCTAGTTGGTAGAAAGGTACAAAGTCTCCCTGGCCTCTACCAGTAAAACTATGGTGTTTGAGCAAATGGCAATGCACAATGAGCAACTTACAAAAGGACTGTGTTTACATGTACTCCTATCCTAGAAAGAAAAAGTTTCCCGTGCTTAAATCCTAACCTAAAATGAAAAATATTGCACTAATCACTACCCAAGAGTTCCGAATTCGTGTTTATGGTACAGATTCTTATCCGACTCCAAGAAAATATTTTTCACCATATCCAGTAAGTAGATTCTACTATCACGAGCACTGTGTTTTTGCTTTCCGGCCGGTTGATATCAAGGGGATGCCCTACTCGACTCTACTCTACTCTACTCTGTTGTCCGATCATTGGTGATGATGAAATTGTCTTCTTGTTAAATTAGTTACATTTGTCTCTTTGTAGTTGTTTTTGGCATGGAATCCTGAATTGGAACCAGGACATTCCACGTCTTCTCTTTGGAGCCGGCCGGCCGGCCTGCCTGCCTGGACGTACAATATCCTATGCTATAGTGTGTTATACTTTGTTAAACTTCATTAACAAAGTGACACGTACAAATGTGTAGCTTTAAAGTTCTTTTTGCCCAGAAATTTCTTCCACAATCACAGCGCTTGGTCGAATGTTTAAGTCACTTTTTAAATCAACATTAATTTTTTTATAGGCAAATCAACATTAATTTTACGTTGCTACAGCAATATTTTGTCAAAATCATTCCAATGTTTTTCCTTTGGTTAACGTACAAATTATTCCGGTGTTGCCAAAACTTAATTTTTTTTCCCTAATCCATCACATGATCCTCCGTTACAACACCTGAAAAACGCTAGCAACACATGCACACTTGGTGATGTGGCATGAATGACTTGTGCCATTTTCTGCTGCCATATTTGGCTTGAGAAATAACAGAAGCCATTTTTTAGCTTGGAGATCAATTTTTTTTTTTTTTTTTGAAGCCTCATGCCCAATAATAATTATGACTTGAGAAATATCTTACCATTGGAGATGCTTTCATAGTTGTGCCACCCACGCATGATTTCCTAAAATGATCCATTTCACACTGATGTTCAGAATCTAATGCTATTCGTACAGATTTGGAAAGCCAAAGAGAACCAATCTAATGCTTTCATAATGTGTACTACCATTTTTAGGTGTTTTTTTTTATCTGCCCCTTCCTCCCAACTTTTTTTTTTAATCTGCCCCTTCCTCCCAACTTTTTTTTTTAATCTGCCCCTTCCTCCAACTTGATGTACCATTTTATCAAATTTTTTAATAAAATGTTATTTTTGCCTATAAAAAAATTAAATACTGAAGTTAACGGTATTAATAATTGAGAATCATCTCTCAATTTTTTGCAGGCGAAATTTATTCAGCCTTGTTTCACCAAAAGTTGAATCTATACGACTATCAAAGGGAGGATGATCAACGAATCGAACAAGTTAATTTGAAAATTTAACAAGATTAAAAAATGCATGTATTCAAGCTTGGCTTAGGCAGGCGAATAAATCTCAAATGAACAAGGATGAACAGAGTAATAACTTGTTAAGCATCGTTTAAAGCTAACAAGCATCATAAATTAAAATACTAAAACTTAATTTGTTTAGGTAACAAATCGTTCTCGAACAAACTCTTAGTGAATGAACACATACGAGATCAAATTCAAGTAACTTGATTCGCTCTTCAGTTAAGTGTGCTATCAACCAAGGATTGCGGTAATAAAATCTGCATGAATAGTGTAATGGGCCGGATATGTTGGCTCAGTCATGATCAATACGCACGACTGCAAGCCGAGCTTAGCCCCTCGATTCTGTCTGATTAGATAGAGTCATTGACCGAGCTGGTAGGTAGACTTGGACTGCGAACTCATACTAATGCCAACACTTTATATGGTTGACATTTTGGTCCAGACCAACTCACACATGCCAGTTCATTCGTGTGCACTAAACCGCCTTACTCCATACGTTCGGTGTGACATCATTCGAAACAGCCACCGCACGAGTTGGACACAAGCGCACATAGGTGCTCATGCAGATACACAATAATTGCCTTATCCAATGCATCAGGCATGACGTTGGCCGAAGCAGTTGCCAAGCGTGATAGTCACGCGTTTGCTTAGAGAGCAAGTCTTGGGGCTCCATATAAAGGAAAGAGATAACCTAAAGGGGTACGTATGCATTCCTTCTAACCCTAATTGCTTTGTACTTTTCTTTCCTTTCCAAAAGCACTTGCTTACTCAACTATCGAAGTGCTGACTGGTTGCCTCTTACCAAAACTTGAAAATTTTGAAGGCCCTAGATGAACTTTAAAAATGAGGCCTCTCAATATTACGTATATATTATTTGTTTGATAATATAAGCAAGATTAGCCTTGGGTTGAAGCGGCAGCCCCCATGTTTTTCTTTTGGGTCCTTGGCCATGGGTTCCAATCTCACCACCAGCAAGTTAAAAAATGAAAAGGTGGAGAGTTGAACCCATAACTTTGATGTTAGAAGAGGGTACATACCACGTACTAAACCACAATCACCTATGTTGTAATAGGCATGACATATATAATACTGTAATTGCTTAAGCCTAAAAGCACGGCGCAATACTTTCTAAACATAGTCTAAATAAAGTTTCAAACCGCACTTTTTCAAAGTTTTTTGTTTGGATACAACGGTTTTTTTTTAACGTCATCTCACATGAGGTGAGTCTCGGATATGTGTATAGTCCCAATTCATGCGAGAAGAGCATTACAAATAATCGTGAATTAGAAAAAATTCCCTTCTACCAACAAAAACAACTTCTCAGAAATTTTCATTTTAAGAATAAGTTTCAAACATGGTCCGTCCATCTAACCAAGTTCATAAAATAGTCTAACACAATAAATGTTACCAAATCTGTTTAATTCTGTTAGTTGCATTCACTTATAGCATCAGAGATATTAAGAATGTATAATCATACGAGATTCCAACTCGAATTCAATTTTTTGAACGTCCACTCACTCAAAAGTAACACCCCTATCGCACTTGTTTCTTTAACTGACTTAGAAAAATATAAAAGCAAAATAGTTTCAAGATTATATATAACTAAGTAAGGAGTAGAATTTAAAACTCTGTCTATCCAAAAGGCTCCAACAAAAAACTTACAATCTTCAATCCTAGACAGATTTGGGAGAGGTCGGCTTGGCTTAACGGCGAGGCTAGGATCTGGTGGTTTGTACAACAGTGGCTGCCGGTGTAGTTAGGGTTTTGTGGGATGGTTTGGGTGGGCCGGTCAAGGCTTCGGCCGGATTTAGGTGTTTGGGCTTTCTTTGATTTATTTGGGTGTTGGGTTGAGCTTTATTGTATTATTTGATGTGGACCTTCATAGACCTTTGGGTGTTATACTGTTATGGGCTTTGCCTTGTGGTGTATTATCCAACTGTTTGTTGGATTTCCTTCCCCTTTCCCCGTTTTTTAATAAAATTCATCTTTGCCGATCAAAAAAAATCCCAGAGAGATCATAAAACTCCAAATCATCCAAACCAACAGCTCAAGTTGTATTGAACAACAATTTTATTCTCTTACCTATTAGTTAAAAAGAAAAAGAATATGATGCGGAGAATTACTATTGGTTGCAAAGAATTACTCTTGGCCGCAAAATTTTACTCTTGACTACTTCTGGCCGTAAAGAATTACTATTGGCCTCAAAAAATTACTCCTGACCGCAAAATTTTACTCCTGACCGCGAAAAATTACTTCTACCGTGAAAAATTACTCCTGGTCATGAAGAATTACTATTGGCCCCAAAAAATTACGCCTGCCTGCTAAACATTACTCTTGGCCACGAACAATTACTCTTGGCCACACAGAATTATTCTTGGCCGCAAAAAATTGCACTTGGCCGCATTAAATTACTTCTTGCCGCATCGAATTGCATTTGACCATACATTAAATTACTCTTAATTGTATCGAATTGCACTTGGGCTTATGCCCAGGGCCGGGCCTGTCACTAACTATGGGTGCATGTCACGTGTGCAGATTAGGGTGACAGAGCTAGGCTAACGCGTCCATTGAACCAGAGGCTCGGGCGAGGACTTGGATTTGAGTCACAACCCCACAAATATATATGTTAGGAAGAGATAAATGGTGTGTGTGTATATATATATATATATTCCATCCAAACTTTCATCCTATCGATGATCGTACCAATGAACTGAGCTGTTGACACTAGTCAAGTTGGCTTTTCGAACAACTTGGTAGCCCTTTTTATTTAGAGACATGCGCGACCATGCATGTTACACCCGGACTCAGGGGGGCTGCTCTCCCCCCTTGGGGAGAGCAGCGTGCTGCTGCCCCGTTTTTGGGACCCATCCCGGTCTCGTTCCGATAGTCCGAATCGTTCACTTTGTAGAGCTCGTCGAGTAGAACAACTATGCAAAAAATCAGCTTAATTGGATATCATTAAGTGCTTGATCGGAGCCTTTTTACTTTGGAAAGAATAGATCCGAAACACTGAATCAAATCCATTATACCCATGGACCAAGAGTTATATAGGCTCTGATCAGGCACTTAATAATATCCAATTAAGCTGATTTTTTTGTATAGTTGTTCTACTCGACGAGCTCTACAAAGTGAACGATTCGGATTATCGGAGCGAGACCGGGGTGGGCCCCAAAATGGGGGGAGCAGCACGCTGCTGTCCCCAGGGGGACAGCAGCCCCCCTGAGTCCGTTACACCCTATCGATCGAGTTGATTAATATATACCCAGTGAAAAGAGCTTGCTTTGTTGCTTGAAAAGTTACAAAGATACACTGTAGTCAGTAGTATAATACTCCCTCCGTCCCAAATTGATTGTCCGGTCCGCAAAACGGAGTGTTAAAAATAATACAATTTTTCAAGAAAAAATTCAAACTTTTGTCACAAATTAAAAATGCTCATTGATATCTAGTAAGTTGTTAAAAAACTTTTGATTTTTTCTTGCAAAAATTGTATTATTTTTAACACTCCGTTTTGCGTATCGGACAATCAATTTGGGACGGAAGGAGTACTATTTTAATCAGAAGTATACTTAACGTTATCTATCGCTGCACGCGCGGGCATACAATTCTCAGCAGGTACATATGCATGATTGTGTTTTAGACTTGTGCTTAGTTGCACTCATGATCTACGAGGGAGGCATGTTAGGCTTTTAATTAATTAATTAAATACTCCTATATATATTCATGATCACAAACGAACACAAGCTGGCTGCATCATAAGGATGAGATCGACATGCCTTCAGCCCACAAGTGTTTTCAAGGTTAAATTAATTAATTTATGCATACCTTGAAATTAAAGCAATATAAAAAATGATCGATTACTAGAAAAAGTAGAAGAACAGATGCCTCCACGTCATGAACTTTGATTAATTTGAAAGCATATAATAATTATATAACCACACATACTTACACAAACATTTTACACACATACTTATTTTTCAGTGGATCCCATACACACTGGAGGTGTAGTATGTGTGGATTCTAATGTGCGTAGGTTTGTGTAAGTATTTGTGGTTGTAAAATGATTGTTTCGAAAGTTTTACAACTGTTACTCTCTTTTTTTTTTTTTTTGTGGTTACAAACTAGGTTGCCAAGTGGGTGATTTTTTATTTGTTTTTAGTACGTCGGAATTTGAGTGGGTGATTCTTTTTGGTTTTTCTTTACAATGCTCCCAGCAACTTCATAGATTGTAACTTTCCTTCTTTTTAATATTCTTTCTTAATTTCCACAAAAAGCATCCAATCAGCTGATGACCAGGATTGAGAGGTACTACTGCATCACACCTAGAATATGGATCGATGCTCCAATATTCACAGAACCACCAGTAAATTTAGCTTTCCTAATTAAGTCGCCCACTGAATAAAAAGCCAACCGAAAACATCGATCAATCGATCATTAACCCAATTAGTCATTGGTTTAAAGTTTTGATCACTTTTGTCTTATGATGGAGTATTTGAGAATATCGTATTAGTTTGTGCAGCATCTCAGATTATAAGAAAAAAATTGTCCGAATTCTATAACAAGTGCAAGGGAACAAATGTAAAATGTTCAAGCGGGATAGTATGAGTCATTAATACCTGGAAATGTGCTTCCACCAAGAGTCTATTTGGAGAATCCGAGCGTAATATTTTTTTGCCGGTCTCGATGCCTAGATTGATGGTCTTAAAAAAACTCAAAAACTTAAATTGTCACTGCATAAAATTTTCTTATGCATTGTTTGTAGAGAAAATAGATAAAACTAATTAAGTACATTTGCCCGCAGTCATCACAAGACATTGTGTCATAATTAACATGGCCTCGCGCGTATCTAACAAGTGAGAATGGTGGTTTAATTTGTGTATAGCGCATTATTACTAAGACGCATCTCTCTCTCTCTCTCTCTCTCCTGTAGAACTTATTACAAAATCCAATTGAAGAGATATTGGGCTGGGCTGGGCTGGGCTGCTGCCCTAGACATTTTAACTTCTGACCCAAAGATTTGAGGAACTTAGTCTGATCAAGTTGATTCAGCTTGTTTTAAAAGGGGAGTAGGAAAACGTACAGTAGCTAGCTAGCTGCCTGTCTTCCGGAAAAATTGTGAGAAGTAAATCTTCAAATGAAGTCCGTATTTTAAGTGATTATTACATGCAAGCAAATAAAATCCAATCATAATATTGAGTCATACTCTAATTTTCTGTCACCCAATCTATCGATCTCAGTTGGATAGTAAAATTAAAACATTACTTCAAATTACAAAAGATTAAAAAAAATAAAATAGTAAATACAAATATCGATCACGTCTCCCTTTACTTAGCATAGAACAAAGGTACGTAGAAATATTCAAGAATAACAACACAACACATCACACCCCGCAATCTCACTTAAAATAATCAACAAGAACAAGCAGATAATTTCTTCATCTCACTTATTTCCAATTCAGGTGCCCCGATAACATCAATCTTCAACCCATTGAGCATATCACCTCCGTTGACCTTCCCATTACTAGAATCCAATGCCTTCCTAGAGGCCACGCCATATATCTCCTCTAGCAGCTTGAGGAATGCAGTATCCACATTGTCACCGCTGAGAGCTGAGGTCTCTGAGAAATATAGGCCCTGATTCTCCGCAAACTCGACAGCGTCTTCTGTCGGAACTGCCCTTTGGTCCCCTAGATCGGACTTGTTACCGATCAACATGATGACAATGGAACTATCAGCGTGGGCTCGGAGCTCCTCGACCCATCTTGCGACATGATCAAATGTTTGTCTCTTAGTGATATCGTACACTAACATGGCCCCAAGTGCGCCTCTGTAGTATGCACTTGTGACTGCCCTATACCTGTAGACAGTGGATCCATTATAAAATGAAATAAAGTAAAATTAAATAAAATCTACGTATGTTTGTGCAATGTATGGCATACATCAGTTAGTTGGCCTATGGTTACGGACACCAATATTGGAAAACGAAGTACAATTCTTCCAAATCCCACCAAAAGCAACTTTTCTTTTTTATAAAATATAAAGGTGAAATTAAGGAGAACGACGACAAAAGAAAATTAAAACTTGGAGTAATGCTTATAGATCGAATGGTATAGTGATAATTAACTAAATGATCTCCATGACCAAAATTCTTATTTTCACTCATTTTAATGGGGAAAAAAAACTTTATTTAGAAATTCTATTGAGTGAATTTTTTTAGTGAACTCAAATTATTTGTATAGCATCAATTGCATGTAATTTGCATAAGAAATTCCGGTCCGATCCTCTAGAGTTTTCTTTCTAGTAGAAACTAATTAATGATGGAGTATTATTGTAATATTAGTACTACAGTATTCCTGAGCGGAGGCGGAGCATCAATCCCAACTACCACAGAATATCATCAATATGCATGGGCCCCAACCAAAAGTCCCAAACAAACTAAGGATATTTCTAAAACAAACAAATAAAAATACTGCAGTATGTTCCCCGTGAATTATTATTATTATTGCAGCAGTTAATATCTTAGTATAGCCTGACCTTGACATAAATATTTATGTATTCGATTCGATATATCGATCGTCCACACGGCACAGCTAAGCTAAGCTAGCCTGAGCTTGACATAAATATTGACTACAAACTTTGGCCCGTTTGATAACCGGGCTATGCATTGGGATTTGGACTATAAATTTCAAGGGCTTTCCAAACCCTTCTTTGATAATCGGATTATTACTCCGTTGGGATGAGTAGTAAACTCCACATAATACCCCGTGAAACTTGGTATTCGCAGTCCAATCCCAACCATTTGTCATTCGCAATCCCTTCTCATTACCAATTTCTTCTATCAATCCAATCTCATCATCTAATCCATCTTAAACAAACATGATATTAATAATTTCATCATCTGATCCCATCCCAAATAAACATACTCATTATCAATTCCTTCTCATTAACAATTCCTTCTCATTATTAATCTCAGTCTTAATCTCATCCATCTATCACTGTTATCAAACGGAGCCAAAAACATTAACTCGAAAGACCTAGGATTCCTCCACTACCTATTAATTGTCTGAGTTTAAAGTTCAATTATTATGGGGTACAAATTAAAGTCATACCACCAGACCATAGCGGAAAAATCTCACATTAACTACTTTACCCGGCCACTTTAGTACATGTTGGGATCAATTAGGGCGTCCGTGGACTAACGGCCACTCTTTGTCCTTCGTTAGACGGATATATCCCTAATGGCTCGTTTAGATGCGGAGAAAGAATTGAAGATATAGTTAAGAAGTGGGGATAAGATAGTACGGAATATTATGTAAGAATGATGACTCATATTGATGTGATAGTTGTTTAAAAAGTAGTTGGTTTGGATGAGATATTAGAGAAGACAGATTAAATAGTACTTGATTTGGATGAGAGATAAAATTATTTTGTAGTTGAAATGGAAGAGAATGGGATATTAGTATTTAATATCACACCAAAATCTCCCCATAAATAATCCCCCAAGCATTAAGGGGTATAAGAGAAGAGGAGCTTAAGCTAATAACCCTCAGTTTTTGGTTTCCAAACCATGACTTAAGTGATGGACCGGAACATATATGATGGGTATTACTAATACCCCTTCACAATCCCCCTCCAAAGGACCCCTAAGTAACGTATATAATTAAGACGGTGGCACTAATACACTCAATATTTGTGGCCCAACTATTGACCAATAATAATCTTCAGAACTTCATTTCAAGAATGTTGCATCCATTTTCCTATATATTATCTTATAGTAACAGTCATTTACGGTATAAATTAACCAAATTAAATGAGACAAAATCAAGAGACCAATTAAATTATTGAGAGAGAGAAAGAGAGAGAGCGATGAATTACACAGTACCTTTCTTGGCCAGCAGTGTCCCAGATCTGGGCCTTGATGAGTTTGGAGTTGATGGAAACAGTTCGAGTCTGGAATTCGACCCCAATGGTGGATTTGGAGTCAAAGCAGAACTCATTCTTAGTAAACCTCGAGAGTATCTGACTCTTTCCCACCGCTGAGTCACCTATCACCACCACCTTGTACACATAGTCTATTTTCTCTTCTTCACCAGTACTGAACATCCCCTGGCCCTGGCCCTGGCCCTGCCCATCATCCTGATGATGATACTTCTTAGAGTACTCCAGTACCGAGTTTATCCGCAGATCACCCCCACCACCGTTCATCTCTGCATTCATCTTAATTCCACAAAGTACACCAACAGGGAAAACAATATTGGTACTCGATCTTCACTATTAATTGAAGACTGGTCACTGCCGCTTCAACTCGATCCTTCGGTGGGAGAGAAGCCCAAGCCCAGCAAGTCACTGAAAGGGAGTACTGGAAAATTAAGATGACCGGCCAGACTAGACTAGACTTGTTCCAATCACTGTACACACCCCAACACCACAATCATATCATATGATTCATATCAATGGAGAGAGAGAGAGAGAGAGAGAGAGAGAGAGAGAGCAGTATATTTATAGAGGGAGAGGGACAGGGAGAGGGACAGGGGTATGGCTTTGGTTCTCATCTCTATAATAATAATACTGTAATAATACATGCTTGTGTAGTCGCTTTTAAGAGAACATTGAGCAAATTTAGGACACAACATCAGTACTGCGACCAAAAAGTTACAGTTTCCTCGACACCCAGGTCTTGTCTCTTAACACATACTCCTACATACGGTAGTAGTCTTTTCCACATCATAATTTCTGGCGAAATGCCCGGGAATTATATACTGCATGCCAAAATTGCCCTTGACACTATCATGGTTAAAGGTCTTGATCTCATTATTAGGTAAAAAGTTGTTGTTGGTGGTTTCACACCTCATTGGACCGCTGCTGCTTTAATTTTCTAAAGACTACAGGCTATTTTAGGTCTTTTTGAATTCAACATCAATTTTATTTTATTTTTGATCAAATGGAAACTCAATTCAACATCAATTGCTCCGTCAGTGAGTTGGTTGTCTGAAAAAGTACTGGGTGGTCGGGAGTTCTCACCATACATTCTTGTGAGACTCTACCCTAAAAGTGTAGAAGCTCCACACAAGTGGGTTATGGAAAAAAGAATTGGAACACCACATGATCGGTGCTCCAAAGATCACATACTCGTTGTCCTGGATTTTGAAGTTGGGCCCATTCATGAGCATACCATTTCAATCAAACGGTCAAAGTGGTTTGTGATTAGAGATTGGCTATATTTAAATTGTCCTCTGTGATGTAGTACTTTTCTTTTTTTTTTTATTAGAAAAAAGGGTGTGAGGGCCGACTAGCGTGGCAACTCTCCTTGGGCATGATCATAGGGGGTCTCCACCCACTGTGAAATGTCCGGTTCAAGCCATAGCTATTGTCCGTAAGGACAGACCATCACCACAGTACCACCTACGTACATAATGACAAGGGAATAAATTTCTCATTCTCATGCCATTGACAAGACTTGACCTGAGTCTTGTCTGAAAATGAAGGAGGTTTTTTGCCATCCAGGCTACCACTATTGGTGGTTTCCTCTGTGATACTTTGGTAGCAGGGGTACAAGAGATCATCAAACACTTCTTAAACGCTGCACCGACAAACCGGGTACATATCTTATAATGCCTGGGGCTTTAATTTGTTTCTTTTATTTTCAAAAGGGAAGCATCCAAAATTAAAGTGTCGTTAATTGTCCATCTCAGTTTGTACACACCTCGATTATTTCATTTTTATTCAGATTTAGTTCGGTTTCTTTTCGGATTTAGTTTAGTTTATGTCCGAATTTAGTCCGGTGGTTTGTTAATCATGTGCTTAGTATTAGTTTTATTTTCTGAGAACCTGATCTCGTTAGACGAGTTTGCAATAGGAGGGTACATATTGTGCTCTAATTATCTTCTCTGATAATTTGCCCGGTCTATGGACGCCCATTTGCTCCCATGGAGTTCCTCTATATTGTGTAGGCTTTTGTCTCACAGTTAAATATAGCTTCTTACATTTGCCACACACACAAAAAAAAAAGACTCTCCAATGGCCCCAAGATTTAGAATGTTTAGTATCTGTGAAAATGAAACTTGTGATCTCATAAAGAAACACTTGTTACTTTCTTACAAACACTTGACAAAATCCCTTGAGATTAGGCATAATTATTGTTAATGATCCTTCAGAACTTGAAAAGTTTTTATTATTCTGATTACAAAAATGCTAGAGGCACATCATCTCAACCACACCACTCTCACATACAGATGGGTCCCATTAGAATGAGCCCCACCTGTATGTGAGAGGAATGTGGTTGAGGTGATGTGCACCTAGCACCTCTCTTCTGATTACTGTTTTGCATTAGGTTAGGTTTTTTTTTTTTTTGGAACAGCATTAGATTAGGTTGATCCAATGCAATTGTTGAAAGTAAAAGCAGTCAAATTTGGCATGGGGCAAATTTTCTTTTAAACAGGTTGTCATTATGATAGAGAGTACAAAAACTCAACCAAATACTCGAACCACGGCTAACATAAGATTGGACTTTATTAGATTGATAATCACCAACTCATTTAAATTTTAAGCTGTGTAAAAGACGGACAATTTTATTATTTATATCTTTCCCAACACGCTCTCTCACGTGTAGTCAGACTACTTCATAAGCAAGCTAAACACTATAAATATTTTAACATTAACTAGGCGGTGAGGTTCGAACACAGGATCTATTGTCTGCTTTAATACTACCATATTAGATTGTTAACCATCAATTTATCCAAAAGTTTTATTAGAGAGACGGACAATTTTATTATTTATACCTTCAACAGACCTAAAGTCTGCTCTCGGCTTATTGTTTGAAAGAGAGTTCCAACAAACAATTCAGGATAAACTATTTTTTGATTTTGAAGAGACAATTTTGATTATGTATAATAATTAATAAACAATGCTTTTATGAATATTATGTTCACCATGGTGCAATCGCTGGGCTTTGGATATTTAGGCCTAGTTTTTTAGAAGTGGTAAAAGTAATATTAAATGGGCTGCTTTTTTTTAAAAAAAAAATACAAAGGGGAAAAAAAGTTAGAACGCTGCTACAAGTACAGCAGGGGGTGCACAGCAGCCGCGCACAGACCAGTTTTGCGCCCGTCTGGGGTCCCACAAAGATGAGCGGAGCCGCTCATTTTGTTCAAAATATTTCGTTTAGGGTCCCTGGAAAAAATCACCTCAATCCGATATCGGGAAGGGTGTTTACGAACCATCCAACTTTGCTTCAAAATTTATGCTAGAAAATGCTTTCTATATCCTCTTTTGAAAAGGTGGTAAATATTTTAAAAGTTTGGAGAATAATCTTATATTTCTCCATTTTAACTTTTGTCCTCTTTGTTTGTCTATTGCCACTAATAATAACAACCAAACAAGACAAGAGAAGCAAATAAAAAAAAATATTAGGTGTATTTATTTTTCTCTTGTTTTTTTCCATCTCTTTCCACAAACGAAAACACTTCCTACACAGACCTCTTTTACACTGATTTTCCACATATGTTTTGTGGGGCTTACTTTTGGGTCCTACACAAATGATTCGATCCGTTAATTAATTTTAAAATATTTTTTAAGGGGCTCTTTCAAAAATCAGCTTAAAATTCTGAATGAAAAATTGTAAGATTGGATCAAACACTTAAATATACCTTATTGAGCTGATTTTTTACGGGATCTCTTAAAGAATATTTTAAAATTAATTACGAATCGAATCATTCGTGTGGAACTCAAAAATAGACCCATAAAAAAACACTATAAAAAAGAACTATGTTGGTAGAACGGTTCTTCCACAAATCTAGTACTCCACCTATTTGGAGAGTGCTGGATACAGAAAAAATGTACCTAAAAAATACCTCAAAAAGGTAAATTAATAGTACCGATGCACTTCAAAATGAATCTGTATTTACAAAGGGTAATTTCCGGGGGAACGTTTTCTTTGCACTTAGAATTAGGGGCCGACTATTCGCAGCCACGTATTTTCTCCCGTAACCTGTTAAAAATTTTCAACTAATTACAACATAACCCCTAATGCAAAATGACCTCCTTACTCTTATACCTATACATGAAATGACCTACATGCCTTTATGACCAAAACCCCTTAATTATGGTTTTTCCACTTCCCCTCAAAAATCACATTCACGTTTTTTATAAAAAAAAAAAAAAAAAAAAACAGACCAGGGGACCTCCTGTTCTTCATCTTCAAGCTTCCTGTTCTTCATCTTCAGGCTTTCCGTGTTCATCTTCTCTTCTCCTCTCTCTCTAAATCATCATTCTCTTTTCTTCTCTCTCTCAAATCCTTCAATTGATCCATTTTTTGATCCACTTGCAGGTTTGGATTTTGAAATTGAATCAAATTATATTGGCAACCATATGATGGCAGAGGAGAAGAAAGATGCTGTGATGGACATTGTACCTTGGAAGCCGCGTGAGGAAGAAAGTTTTTCTGTTTACAATGGCCTTTGGTTTGTTGT
The DNA here is from genome assembly GCA_019656295.1 of Rhododendron mucronatum var. ripense. Lineage (NCBI taxonomy): Eukaryota > Viridiplantae > Streptophyta > Magnoliopsida > Ericales > Ericaceae > Rhododendron > Rhododendron mucronatum. The sequence goes on from BPLT01000047.1 coordinate 303,478, forward strand.
TGTGGCATCTGGATTTTGTAAACCTAATTTTTCGATGTTTCTGGTTCGAACAGAGTAAAGTAAGTAATTTCGGTAGCTAACCACTGTAAACTATTACCATACTCGACAGTTAGTTACCGAAATTGAATTACATTTTCAGCATTCAATTGCCGAAATACATGTTTCTTATTTTTGTTGTATACATTTTCGACATGTAATTACCGAAATATAATCTTGTTTTCAACATCTATTTACCGAAATGTATGTATGAGTTTCGTATATAATAGTTCGGCAGTTATTTACGGAAAGTTGAATATATTTTCGACATATAGTTACCGAAATATAATCTTTTTTTCAACAACTATTTACCGAATTGTTATGTATGATTTTCATATATATAGTTCAGCAGTTGGTTACCGAATTTTGTACATATTTTTGACATGTTACCGAAAGTGATCTAATTGCTATTATTGTATATATACATACATGTATGTATATACTCAGAGTGAGAGAGACTGACGAGCAAAGAGAGACTGACGAACACAGAGAGAGAGAGAGAGAGAGGGAGAGCGACACCTTGAAGGTGCGGCGGCAGGACTGACGGTGGTACGGTGGTGGCTATGGAGGTGGGAGGTGGCAATGGAGGTGGGAGGCGTAATGTTGGGTGGGGGCTTAGGGTGGAAGTTAAAAGTGTAATTTTGAGAGGGAAAGGGTACAATGGAAAGATCAGGTACATTTAATGAATTACATGGAAAAAATTTTCTTTTTTAAAATTTTGAAAATGGGCCATGTGGAGTAACGGGCTACGGGAGAAAATACGTAGCTGTGAATAGCCGGCCCCTAGAATTAATCTACTCTACTTCCGACTACCAAAAGCCCAAAAAGGCCAGAACTGAAAAACATGGCTAGTCAGTTGCGATCCCGCCACCGCCACCACCTCAAGCTCACTTCCACCGTCGCTCGTTCTCTTTCAACCACCCCTCCCACCACCGACTCCACCCTCGTCCATCCTTTCCAGGACCACATCTCCTCCGTGGAATCCAAGGACCAACTCCTCAAATCCTACACCGTCACACCCCCAATCACTCCCTGGCCCCAACGCCTCTCCCCGAAACGCCTCGTCTCCATGATCAACTGCCAACAAAACCTCGACCTCGCCCTCCAAATCTTCCACCACGCCGGTGACTACCACCCTAACTTCCGCCACAACCACGACACCTACCTCGCCATCGTCCACAAGCTCGCCCGCGCCCGCGCCTTCCACCCCATGGAGACCCTCCTCACCCAATTGCGCCAACAACAATCCAATAACAATAACAACGTCAAATGCGGCGAAAACATCTTCATTACCGTCATTCGAAACTACGGCTTTTCAAGCCGCCCCACGCATGCCCTCCGCACCTTCCTCCGCATTAAGGATTTCGGCCTCCAACCATCTGTAAGGTCCCTCAACACTCTCCTGAACGCTTTGGTTCAGAACAACCAGTTCGAGCTAGTGCACGCTCTCTTCAAGAATTGTCGGAAAAAGTTTGATATCATTCCGAATGTGTTTACCGTTAATATTTTGGTTAAGGCATTGTGTAAGAAGAATGATGTCGAGAGTGCGATTAGGGTTTTGGATGAGATGCCCGGTATGGGAATGATACCCAATGTAGTGACTTACACGACTGTGTTGGGTGGGTATGTGTCCAGGGGTGACATGGTTGGTGCGAACAAGGTGTTCGATGAAATTCTCGATAGAGGGTGGGTTCCTGATGCGACCACATACACTATTTTGATGGACGGGTTTTGTAAGGGAGGGCAGTTTATGGATGCTGTGAAGGTGATGGACGAAATGGAGGAGAATGGCGTGGAGCCGAATGATGTGACTTATGGAGTTATGATAGAAGCTTATTGTAAAGAAAAGAAGTCCGGGGAAGCGCTTAATTTGCTTGGCGACATGCTAAAGAAGAAATATGTACCGAATTCTGCACTTTGTTGTAGGGTGATTGACGTTCTCTGCGAGGAAGGCAAAGTTGACGAGGCGGGTGATTTGTGGAAGAAGCTCTTGAAGAATAATTGTACGCCGGATAATGCAATATCTAGCACTCTTATACATTGGCTTTGTAAGAAGGGGAAAATTTGGGAAGCAAGGAAGTTATTTGGCGAGTTTGAGAGCGGTTCAATTCCTAGTGTTTTAATGTATAACACGCTCATTGCGGGAATGTGTGAGGGGGGAGAGTTACAAGAAGCAGGGAAGTTGTGGGATGACATGATGGAGAAGGGATGTGTTCCTAATGCTTTTACATATAACATGCTAATTAAGGGATTTTGTAAAGTTGGTAATCCGAGGGAAGGAATTAGAATTTTAGAGGAGATGTTGGAGAAATCATGTTCACCAAACAAATTGACCTACTCGATCTTGATTGAGGGCCTTCGTGACTCTGGAACAGAAGCCGATGTTACCAAGGTGCTTTCCATGGCCACCTCAAGTGGTGAAATTGATATTGATGCTTGGGGTGCTTGTATACGCAAGGTTTCTGGCAATCCAGATAGCGAGGGAAGCATTCTTGAAAAAAAACTGCCGCAGGCTGCTACTTAGAGATCATTTTATTGTCCAACTCACACTTGTGTGCCTTCAATCATAAGAACGTCAAAGATCATAGAGCTTCCTTTTCTGCGTCACTTTGGATTCTGAGCTCTTGGGAAGCTGTGACGTACTTGCTCAACCTGTAGGGGAAACCTATTGATTTAGGTGCCTAGTCAGGTTAGTTACTTATTTACAATTATTTAACGATCATGGCATCAAATTGCAAGTTTTTGAGGAAAGTTACAGGTTTCATGAGAGCATGGTATGGATTGGCGATGAAGCTATTGCACCTTGCAACAGAGAGAACTTCTTAAGGACTGAATTGAACAATGATTTGGGCTTTGAAAAGTAACCTATTGGACAGAGCGGTTTCTGTTGCATAAGCTTTAACTGATGATGATGAGAAGGGCGGGCTGGCAAATATGATAGCCCAACGGGAGGTTGGTAGGCCGTGGAGGTAGCCCGCACAGCACTCACAGAGCCCAGTACATCACAGGGGCCGACCAATTCCAGACTATATTCATAGGTATGACAGGTACAACGAACCGGCATATGATAACCCCAAAGCCCTGAATATGGTAGTTATTGCGCTGGGTATTGCCATCTAAGAGTTTGCTGTAATGATTTTTCTCTTCCTTTTCTGCAAAAAGCGTCTTGTGTGCACATGCAAGTGTGCTATCATTATTGATGTCTTTCCTCATAAGAGTGGGGTGATGGTGCTCATTGACTCGGTAGTTTGTGGTGGTTTGAATAGCTATGAGTACATGATACATCATGCAGGGTAGAAGCTAGTTTGAGTTTGTTTAGTAAGATGTTTTATATCGGAGTTCGTGAATTGCCAGGATCTGTGAGTATTGTTAGCAGATACCTTGGTAGTTCTTTGAACTAATGTTTAGTGCATGAGCTTGCAGGTCTTTGATGCCGTCCTAGTATAATAACAGACTGGCTGATTTTGGGCAGGTCTTTGATGCCATCCTCGTATAATAACAGAACTGGCTGATTTTGTAAAATCTTTCCAAGGTTCTATGTCAAAATGCCTCTTTATATCCCCCTCTGTTGTCATATATATTGACCAGGTGTAAGATTTGTGTGCTTCTATCAATTGCATCCTTGGAAGGGACCAAGGAGTGCACACGACACCTTCTTTTTTACCTACGTTAGGCATGTGCATGATCTTTGATCAAATGCTTGTTTGTAATATTAGTTGCATTTATTCTCTGATGTAGCTTCACACCTTTTCGCTCTCTTTTGTTTAGAGGAAACTAACATGCAAGATAGGTTGGGGCCTAATGACTTCTGTTTCTCTATCATTATCTTGTAATTGCTCCTGGAATGGGGAAACTAACAATATGGACAAGCAAGATGAATTGTGAAGACATGTGATTGAAGTACGCTTTTCTTTTCCTTGTGTTTGTGGTTTCTTTCTAGCCTTGTTTTTGCGCATTTTTTTTGCGGGTTATAGGTTTTACATGTCGAAGGTGCAGACTGCAGAGAGAGCATTGTTCTGATCATGTGTTTATCAATTGAACTAAACCATTTGTACCATCAACTTATTTGGTTTTATTTCCTTTCCTGGGTTTCTCCTGTGTTATTGCAATTGCCAACTAGGTTAGCCGCTTGTGCTAGTACGGCACAAACAACCCTTCTCATCAACTGGTTAATTTTTAGAGGGACTCTAGTCCATTTCCTTGTCTCAGATCCTCCTCATTTGGTTACCATGGTTTTTGTTTCCCTCTTTCTGTCATGCCTTTGGACAGCCCAAGAAGTTGGCGAAGGCGTTCGTTTGTTGATCCATGTGGATACGTTAATGCGCAGCTGTTCTATATAGATACCTGGTTATGGGGAGCAGATGCCTGCTTACACATTACAGTAATTGGATAATTAACAATAGCTTGCATAACGATTCATCAGCTTTGTGAGTATCATCCCATCATCAATGACATTAATCACTTGCTTCATTATTGATAGTCGAGGTATCCTTGAACATTACATGTAATTGTGATGGAATGAACAATTTTATCCTTCATGCATGATTATTATCAAATGTCTTCATGTATAAACAATTAAGCAGCAGATTGTCCCAACTCTCGATCAAGTGCTTTCTGGAGCCAGGTTTCTGCATCTTGCATCATCCCAGGGCTGAGTCTCACCATCAGGATGCAGAATTCTGTCTCATTGAGTGCTCCATCTCTATCATGGTCTCCTTCTCTTACCATGGCTTCCAAATCTTCTTTGCTGATCCCTTCCATGCCCAGGAGTGCAGAATTCTTCCTTAGGCTCTCCGCCGTAATCAACCCAGTTGCAGGGTCTGCCAGTAGCCGGAATCCCCCACAGAGTTCCGACACGAAGGTGTCTGCATCTAGCTTCTCTGCCATCACCGGTAACAAATATTCATATTCTTCGTACTCCCTTGCTGTATCTTTAGTTTCCATTCTGTCGCACAGTTTCTCTTTTATGACTGGGGAAAGACTCTTTTACACGCGTATGTAGTTGACCGAAATGGTATGTGTTTATAACACTATATGATGTTTATTAGACTGTGTGGGATGGATCTTCATAAGTTGAAAGGTTTATTTCATTAAGGACAGGTCATTTCTGAATGGACAATTCGATTCGTTGAGAAACCGGCCCCGCTAGTCTGTGGGGTTAACAAGTCTACTATACGTTGTTTCCACTACTTTATATATTCGTGCAATCTGTGGATTTATATTCTTTATCTAACACTTTCCAGGAAGGTGAGTCCAGAGGTAGTTTGCCAACTTGCCACTGCCCAAACCCAAGCATCTGGTAGAATTAGCTTGATTTGTGTGGAGTTTTAGCTTTCTATGAAGCTTCCTAGCGCTCTCTCTCTCTCTCTCTCTCGTATATCCTTGGGTTTTTCTTTCTTGTTTTGACTTGACCGGCCAGCGTCTCCCCGCTGCAATTGATGGCAATTTCTTGTGTGAATTGATTTTCATGGGGAGGGCATGTTATTACTGCCGAAAAATTACTGTATGGATTTTGGAAAGCCAAGTTTTCTTTCCCCTCAGTCATTGCCATATCCTGCCACTCTAGACTGACAAGCTACTTTCTTTGTATACCAAAGGTTATTAACCGCATGGACAAAACGTTTGTTTGTTTGTTGTTTTTTTTTTTTTTTTTTTTTTGTTTTTTAAAATTTTTTGTTATTGGCATTTATTAATTATATTTTCAGGCGTGCCCTGCCACCATCGGTAGCATTTGTGTATGGATGATGCAATGCAGACATACCCTCATATGATCATCTTGAGAAGAGCTAGGAGGGCTGTCCACGGGTCGGATTTGGTCGGATTCGGGTCGGATTGGACCCGACCCGACTTTTGTCGGATTGGTTAAATGGTCACCCGAATCCGACCGAAACTCTTGTCGGGTTCAAACCAAACCGAGCATTGATTGGTTCGGGTCGGATTCGGTCGGGTTGTAAATTAAAATCACATTCACAATAAAACTCTGTGAAAATCACAGATCTGGAGGAAACTACCACAGAAATCACAAGCAAAATCACAAATTTTTGTTTACAATGCACAGCTATTTTTTTCGATAGACAAATCACAGCTTTTTCAAGAGCCATGGTTCATTCTAGAGAGAGAGAGAGAGAGAGAGAGAGATGATTACATATCAAGACTTGAAAAAGAGTATAACTGCAAACCTAAATACAGTATCATTGTTTTCAGGGGAATAATATTGTCGTCGTTAGCCTCCATGGGTTTGGATCTTGCTCCTGACAAACACTTTGGAGTCTCCATACAAGAATCTGGAAGGATTTCTCTTGAAAGTTTCAAATCGAATAGAGAGAGAGAGAGAGGAAGACGACTGTTCGGGTTCGTGGGGGAGGGGAAATGGAAGAGGAAGACGACTATTAGTGTTTTTGGGCTTGGGATGTCGGTCAGTGGGGGTGGGGAAGAAGTGGCGTGGCGTGGGACGGTGGGGGTGGGGGAGAACTCGAGAAGTCCAGATGCAGAAAGGAAGTGGCGTGATTTTTCAGCAATGTATAAATTGTATTGGACTGTATTAGGGTTTTTTTTTTACTTTATATACTATTTTGTCGGTCGGGTCGGGTTCACCCGAGAAGTTATATCCTACGCCCGACACCCGACCGAAACTTTGCAAAATCCGACGAACGGGACCCGAATCCGACCGAAAAGGGGAATCAGATCCGTCCATTAGGTACATTTTCAGGTCGGGCCGGATCGGGTCCATGGACAGCCCTAGCTACGACTGAGAGATTTGAGCTCTTACACCTCGAAGATCACCAAAGACGTGCATTTGTGCCTTGCACTTGGGAAAGCTTACTGTGAGCGCAGCCGCCTGGAGGGTGGCGCCTGGCGCTCGCGTGATTGAGCATGTGTGAGTAGACTTTACGAAAAACACAATGACCGGCACAACACAGTCAAAATACTTGCAATTAAACAAGTACTCGACAAAATTTAGAGTTGCCACTTGGTTTAGGTCCAAGAACCATGAATGACTCTTATGAAAAGACAAGATCCTTGCATCACCACAGATGGGTCCGGGGGCTAAGGTACCGAGTGGGAAGGTGTTAGGCACCCACTCCGCCCAATCCGATGATTGGCCTCTACTCATCACCATTGGTTCAAATCATCGCTATCCTAAATGCACGAGACTCAAGCAAACGGATAGGTCGGTTTTAGTAAGCACGTTTTTGAAAAAGTAGTCTTTTGCAAAAGGGAAAAATCTATTTGAAAACTACCTCCGTTGAATGAAACATGCAGAAAAGAAAACAAAAGCATGCAACTTATGGATGAGGGCCTAGAGATGAACAATTCATTATGATCCCGTATTTACAGGTGATGAGCACCAGCCATCCTTAGGTCCTCACACGGTCCATAGATCTAAACTAGCAAACAAAATGATTAATCCACCATTGCGAATGCCGGAAGGGTCCTTACTTCTAGGGAAAGTTATCCTAAACCTAACGAGCATAACAAAGGCCTGAACTAAACAGGTGCTTATAATACAAGACTTTGAACTAAACAGGAATAGGAAACATGGCTGAACAAACATGCAATATGGATGGATTAGGAAACTAGCTAAAACTGGAAACCTGACCGGATTATGAAACTTTTCAAATTAGAAAACTCGACCAAGTTAGGAAAGTAACTCGATTAGGAAACCCGACTGGATTAGTAAACTTTTCAAATTAGAAAATCAAGTCAAATTAGGAAAGTAACCCGATTTGGAAACCACATGCATCGACAGGCTACTCGTGAGGGCAGAACAACTAACCGGTAGCATAACCGGCAGGATGAACCTTATTCTAATATGCGATGTGCAGGGGTAAAACAATAATTTGACATGCTGGGGTGAAATCGGCAGCATAACGGCTGTAAATAGATGATATGCACGTATGTGGACAGCGTAACGGTATGGACTCAATGACTAGTATGCATGCAGACAACATAACAGTAGGGGGAAAATTGTAAATATGCACATGGACGGCATAACAACTAGACATGGATGCATGTGCGAGTGGTCATACAGGCAAAGTAATGACATGGTAATCTATTCAAAGAATTAAGATGCAGCACAACGACTAAAAATGCATGGAGGGCAAAACAGTAATTACACGTGACTGACCTTGACCCTAGATTAACATGCTTAAACAGAACTACGCTAGCATGCAACATTAAAACGAATTAAAAATCCGAAACTTGCATGAACTAAGCAAGAACGTAAAATAAACCCTAAGCATGCAACTAAATAAGAACTAACTAAGCAATAATTAAATAGCAACTAGAATAAACTAACTAAATAATAAAGAAGATAAAAACGAACGACATACCTTGACTCCACGAGACCAAGCGAACCGCTCTCAGGAACTGAGCAGAAATGTGAACAAGATTGCCTGTAGGGGAGCAACCTTGATGCAAGGTGCCTTTCGGCAGGCTAACGGCGTAGAGAAGGCTTTACTATGCTCGAGTACTAGCCAAGGGACCTTGGCTTGGCGAATGATGTTTTTTAAACGAATGTTTTGAACGATTTGAAACCTATGGAGGTAAGGGGTTTATATAAGCTTGTCCGCGGGGAAAAACGATTTAGGATTTTGATGTGGGATTGCAGAAAACACAGAAAAATGTGGAAACCGAGGAAAAACAACAAAACAGCATCGTGGCACCACACGAAGGCCGACTTGGCCTTAGGGGAGAGCCAACCCGGCCTTGGCCCATGCTTATGGGCTCGGGTAGGCCTCCCTTAGTCTAGGTCTGGTTTGGGTCTGTTCCAATGCGTTTCGGGCTAATTTTTAGATCAAAAACAACGACGATTTGGCTAAAAATAGGACTTTAATGGGCTAAAAAATGAATTGTTTTATGGATTAAAAAAGTCAACATTTTCAAAAGAATATTTTAAAATGAAACGCAGCACGATTTAGAAGAAAGTTTGCAACTTGACAAAAATATTTTGAAAGAAACTACGAAAGGCTATCTTCGAACACCAATTCATCAAGATCACTTCTTTAGAATAACCAAAATCGAAAGCAACATTTTCATCATCGGGTGACCGCTTGGCAAGAAGCCTAAGCGTTACATACTATTAAATGGGGGTGTCTACACTTATGTACTCTATGCTCTCTCTTTTCTTTTTTTTTCTTTTTTTCTTTTTGTGGTAATTACTCCGTATGTTCTTCATACTTCTTTTTATCATTTTTCACTTTTTCTTTGCCATGAGAGCATTTGACATCAGCAACTAGCAATAAGTCGACATTCAGTCGTATTTTGTATATATTTCATACCCCTCGAAAAGTGGGAGTGCACAAAGAACTCATCTGAGAAAGGGCAAAATGTGTCTTGGGAAATTAATAATATACAGAGTGCATCTACCAAAAATGAGGCGAGAGACTTGAGAAAATTGCCAAAACTGAAAATAATGCGAACATTTAAAACTGCATTTTTAAAGTACTCGAATCCTAAAAATGCATTAAACAAGTTCATTCAGAGATAAATTTTTGTGGATTGGGCAGACTCGGGTGTATTTAGGGCCGGTTTGGCATAATAAAAAAGTTAGATTATTTTTTATTTCTACTTAATTTTATCTTATTTATTAATTTTGCTTCAATTTTTTTTGTGATTATTTTGACGAGATGAATTTAAAAGGTACAAAAGTATGAACCAGATTAATTTTTTTTGAATATAAACAAAAATAATTTAAAAAGTCTATGTTTTGAATAATTTTTGTTTTAGTGAATTTTTTTAATATTTTGAATTTTTTTTAAAGTACCGAGGAAAGATAAGTGAATTGTGTGTGTGTGTGTGTGTGTGAGAGAGAGAGAGAGAGGTGCAAGATGGTTTACGAGCAGTTGGTCAGGACGCGCCAGAATGATCCGTATCCGATAGACAAGCAAGGATCGTCTGCAGCAGGGACGAGTCGGCGAATTTAGGGTTTCTTGACCTAAAAGCTCCATCGGATTGACCAGAAATTCTCGTAAGTTTACGCATTACCCATATGTTTGTTTGTAACTTTGTATATAAACATGTGTCTCAGATTTCTAATTGGTACTTGATCATAGTGCGATGATATAATTGTAAGAGCTTAAGTTTGTGTCGTCAATTGGTGAATTTACAGTGAGATGCTCTAACGCTGTAATTGGATTTTATTCCAGAGAGATAACTATGTGTAGGTTGTATAGAATTGGTCAAGCTACAGTTGGCTACATGGAGTTTGTAGATATATGCACTTGACCTCTAATTGTCTTTTGATAACATTCTATTGGATAGAGAGCATACATAAAGCATCACCTTGGAATTTTGGAAGGAGGGAGTAAATGGAAATTATGGAAAAAGTGAAATTTTTTTGAAAGAGAAGCGAACTTTCTTGCTTTAGTTTAGTTGTGTGGGAAGAAGTACTCTTTTCCATTGAACTATGTTGTGCACTGATGATGAGAAATTCATTGCAGTTGCAGGGTTGTGTTACATACCTAGAGCGATGGAGTTTTGCCCAACTTGTGGGATCTTGTTGCAATATGAGTTACCCAATATGAGCTGCCCAGCCAGATTCTTCTGCCCAACTTGTCCCTATGTATGTCATATAGAGAGCAAGGTAATTCTCCTAATAAACCCCGTCATCTAATGTATTCTTCGTCAGCTGCCCATTACTCTCTTATGTACATTTGCAACTGTGTTGTCAATGGTCTATTGGGCATTTTAAAGGTTAAGATAAAGAGAAGGCAACATTTGGTTGAGAAAGAGGTAGAACCCATCTTCTCCAAAGACGACATGAAGAATGGGCCCACAACTGAAGGTATCTTTCTTTTATACTTTTCTACCTTTCATGTTGGCCTTATTTCCTTTATCGTGTTTGTTTTGATTGATTGATTGAGATTGTAATTTGTCTTTGTTAATGGTACTTGATGGCTGATGCTCATGTACCTTGGTGTTGAAAACCTTCTGAACATTGTTTGTATTCGTCTCTCTGTGTGTTTGTCAAGTAGTTTGCCATGAGGATATGATTTTGTAATCAAAGACGCCTAGATGAGGTTGTTCACCAATATGTACTCAATTCTTTGTGGTTTTTGTTGATTATGGTGGTCATGGGTAGAATGTGATTTGCTAAACTGCTTTATCAGTTATCACCAATTGTCCTACAAGTTTAAATTGCTCAGAAATAGGCCCAACAACAATGATCAAGCTATCTGATACCCATCGCCACTTACATGGAGGTGCAAAAATTTATACGTATAGAGAAGCAAACTAAACTTAACGGAAAAGAAGAGACTTCAATCTAAGACATCTTTGAAATCAAAGCTCTGATACCTTGTTAGATTGATTGTAACAAAGTTAAAACTTTTAGGGAATTGACTCAACTATGGATAGTGAGAAGACACTCTTTATAAACACAATTGACTTGGTACTGATGATCGCCTAGATACAACAATTAATCACCATGCATTTAGCACTCGAAGCAACAATTTAATTACATACCAATTAAAACTGCAAGCTCTTCAAGAAAGGAGCCAGAGCGATCGGGTAAGAACGATCACAACGGTAAGGTGGCTAGTTCTTGAGAATTAGCGACCTCGAGGACAGTAACGTTTGGAGTAGTTAGCACTCGAAGCAACAATTTAATTACGTACCAATTAAAACTGCAAGCTCTTCAGGAAAGGAGCCAGAGCGATCGGGTAAGAACGATCACAACGGTAAGGTGGCTAGTTCTTGAAAATTAGCGACCTCGAGGACAGTAACGTTTGGAGTAGTAGGTTCTCGGGGATTTGCTGCCTTGAGGATTGAAATGCTTGAGTAACTATTCACCCCAAGCCTCTCCACCACCATTGTGTGGTGTTGAGGGGCCTAAGTCACCACGTGACAGTGCCCCAAGGGCACTAAATAAATTTTCTGAATGTTTGGACAGAAACTATTAGAGAATGGTTGAGGATTTTTTTTTCTACGCAACTACTGTAGCAGTAGATTAGGTTAAGGAGATTGATGCTTTTGTCTCCAGCGAACTCTGACTTAGTCTTAGCACTCATATACTCCACAAGTCTACATTTAATCTAATTCATCCTATTTCCACAATCTATGGTCTATTGCAAGCAATTCTTAGTTCAATTAAGCATTAAACCTCCAAATGGGATGAAAAATCACAGGAGTATCAAACACTACAAGGAAATGGCGGGTGAAAGAGTTTCTCACAACCCACGACATGAATTTTCACATTCATCACCTCTAACCTCCTTTCTGAACCTTTGCTAATAGCTTTCCCGTAATCTTCCCGATGCAAATCCTCGAATCAAGACCTCGTCACTGGAATCCATCAAGATCTATTGCCACAAAAGGACTACTGATAATGTAGATAACCTTATAGTTACCCACACTAATGGGTAAATAGCGAGGTTTCCTTTTATTTAGTTTTTGCCATTTTGTATTTTGTCCTTGCCCTTAAATTTGAATTCTTCTCTTGGATGCTTTTCGAAACTCCTAATTTGCTAGTCAGGAAAATTAGATTCCTATAGATGTTGGATTAGTTGTAACAAAGAAAACCATACTTAGCAATGAACTTGTTCATGAAGTATCTATGGCACCTATTGAGAAGAAAATTTTAGCAGTTAACTCATTGATCATTTCATGTCTAAGAAACCAATGTGGAAAGGATATGGTCTAAGGATTTTCGTCAAAGAGAATGAGTAGAAAGTGGCCAGAATGAGGTTTTGAGAAAGAGAGTCACCTATGGTATTATTGAAGTACAATGCTGGATAGGCCAGCAATAGAAACGAATTATGTTACTGGCCTGAGAGATGGGAATTAGGTTTGTTAGTTATGGTAGCTTGTGATTTTGAATTCATCGTTCACAGATTTTGGTTCATACTCTATAGCGTGGGATAATCACTATTGCGAATGGCGATTTTTTATTTTTATTTTTGAACCCTGGATATCTTTGAATTCTCCATATCTCTGTTAGACTATGTCTACCATTATGTCAAGGAGTAATGGATCTAAGTCAATCAAATTATCATTTTTTGCAATGTTCTAAAAGTCGCTAGGCGCTAGTCTGGCGGTCGGCCGCCTTCGAGCGATTAATTGGATTAATCGTTGTATGTTAATTAGTAATCGGCGATTAATTGTTAGTCGGACCTAATCGGATAGGCCCCGCTAGCAATTAATCGGCGATTAATTCCGTGTTTTAGAACACTGATTTTTGTAATCTGTTGGTGGACAGAGTTATTAATAAATGGGATCATAAGAACCAAAACTGATGTAGTGATATGTTGCTTAATTTATGTTCACATTTTTCTCCTACTCTGCAGCAACATGTCCAAATTGCAGTTTTGGGAAGGCTGTTTTCCAGCAACTTCAGATCAGGTCAGCTGATGAGCCGATGTCGACATTTTATTGGTGCTTGAATGAGAAATGTGGACAGCAGTGGCGAGAAGACTAAATTTTGCCACCCCTTCCTTTTTTTTTTTTTTGATCCGGGCCACCCCTTCCTCTTACGGCCGTTTTTCCTATAGCAAGAGAATTCCATTCGGTTTGTCCAATTTTGGATTTTCTTGGACATTTGAATTCGTTTCCTTCAGCTGGATCTGCTATGGGGATAAGCATAACGTTCTCGGATCTACTTAGTGCTTGTACAAATTAATGAGCTGTTATCAAATCCCGTAGCTGTTTTATTTTATTTTCTTTCGTGTTCCCCATTTTTTATTCTATATTGACTGTATCCAATTTGTTTTGATTCTTGAGTAGTGGTTTTCTTGTTCGATTTTTTTTTTCTGTGGAGCGGGACATTACTATTTACTTGTTTGGATAAAGCAAACGTTCTGCAGCTTTAGCTTTTAATTTGGGTGGAATTCTCTAAATTTTATTTTTAATTCTATCCCCATAGTGGAGGTGCATATCAAACTACTTAGTCAACATTTACTTTCCACAGTTCAAAAATACTCTCGAGAGTTCTTGAAGATTTAGGAATGTTTCAGAATATTATATTTCAGAGTAGTATCGAGAGATTTGGAATTATGTGGAATGTACTACAACATTCTAGAAAGTTGTGAAGAGTTCTAGAAGGATCTAGAAGTTTGGGAACATTTAGAATATGAGAAGAGGCTTGAAGATGCTAGAAGATTCCGGAAGTTTCAAGAAGACTATAGACGTTCGTGGAGTATTCTAGAACATAATGGGAGGGAAAGAGTCTAGAACGTTGAAAAAGGTAGTGCATAGGTATATGAGGGTGAAAAGCGTCGTTTTGTGGCAAAGAAGAATCACCAATTGGTGGACAATTGGGTAAGGGAGAACGTAAGTGGGGGAGGTCATCAAGTGTGGGCACATGAATTATGTCAAGGATGTTTAGAGCCATGTAAAGAGTCGTAAGTATTTGTACGCACAAATATTTTTGATTAGACGAAAGTTTATTGGACTGTTGTGGGCCATGTAAAGAGTCATAAGTATTTGTATGCATAAATATTTGTGACTAGATGGAAGTTTATTGATCTATTGTGTTCCTTCGCGGGCACATGCTCAACAAAACTATGTTCTTTAGACTAGTTGGGCAATTGATTTCAGATTATAACACGACATTCTACTACACTAATATACTATTATACAGTCGAAAATATATAACATTTTCTTCCCTCCCTAGCTATAGAAAGGGGCTAACAGATGTCATGAGTTATGTATTGGAGGTTACAAATTATAAACTTACACGTCCATAAAAGAGTTTGAAACACAGTTGCAGAAAAGAAAAAAAAAAATCCTTTTTCCGCAACCATAGTACTACATGAAAATGAAAAACCAAAATAACATGTTCTTCATTGAACAGCCACCTTTTTTTTCGTCATCCATCTCTTCCTGGTTGCCTTAAGTGCTTCCTCCCTTAACCTTGAGAGTTGTTGAAACCATTGTCGATATTGAGCGTCAATCGCATCAAGCTCCAACTTCAACTCAACACCCTGTTCTTTCTCCATCAAGGATAAAGATGAGCAGCAGCTTGTCAAGCTCATAACCTTAGAAGTTCCACTCAAGTCAATAGAAGTTAGTTCTGAACTCTTTGTCAATCCATTCATTAGCATAAATTCTCCACCACTGTCGTTTCCTTGCAATTTAAACTCGTCGAAATACAAATCCCCGAAATCTATCTCTGAATCATACCCATTGAAGCCTATTGAACTTTTACCAATCCCATAATCAACAAATCCACACGTTTTGTAATTC
This sequence comes from Rhododendron mucronatum var. ripense, assembly GCA_019656295.1. Classification (NCBI taxonomy): domain Eukaryota; kingdom Viridiplantae; phylum Streptophyta; class Magnoliopsida; order Ericales; family Ericaceae; genus Rhododendron; species Rhododendron mucronatum. The sequence goes on from BPLT01000047.1 coordinate 318,697, forward strand.
TCTGTAGAAACCTCTTCAGCCATCATCTCAGAAGAAGTAAATGATGCTTGTGATTCATTATCTCCCAAATTTGCCAAACTTGGAGAACTATTTAGTTCGAAAGAACTAGAACAAGCCGAATTGTTATGCAAGCTACCTTCATTGGCTTCAACATGGCCTTCTTGCTTAACTGGAAACTCGGTGGGACAAATTGAATCACTATGGTTTGTAAGGGTTTGGTCATTGGAAACTTCTGAAGATACTAGATGTGGATTTCTCACTCCACTCAAATTGTAAACGGCGGATGAAGGTTTCCACTTAGGTACAATTCTCAGTATTAAGTAGTCAATGAACTCAGCAATGAATGCCACATTATGATATGCTAACTCTAGGTGCTCAACCATCTCCCTAGCGACTGAAAATGCTGTGTCTGTATAAAGGTAGAATTGAAAGTGTATATTTCTTACTTGGCCTACACATAAGAAAAGGAGGGCGTTATTTTATGAAAAAGGCAACAGTATTATCTACTATAAAGGAAAGCAACTAATAAATATCCACATACCATTTGAGTCGGCAATTCGCAAGGTCAACGAGATTGTTTTGTCATCATTTTTTGTTCCAGTTAACCTAAATTCGTTGTCTTGATGTATCCTCTGTAATTCTACAACTGGATTGTGCGGGCTCCCGCTATTGGAGTCTGTGCATACAGAGTGGTTATATTCAAGATCGATATCCATGGAATGGGGCCCAGAATTCAATACACTTGATGATCGGGGAAGTTTGTTGGGTAGTTGTAAAGGATCAAGAATAGGCTCCTTTAAAGTCTCAGACTGGAGAAATGGATCTTTAAGCAGCTCCTTTGCAGGCAACCTCCGAGATGCTGGGACCAAACATTTCTCAATGAAATTTTTAACTTCAGGATCAGTCACCTTGCCAAGGGAAGCAGGTTTAATTCCCTAAACCGTAACAAATTGCAAAACATATCAATTTCAATTGTCTACAGTCCAGTAGAAATTAATGACGAAGCTAAATATGGGTGAACTTACCGAGGTAACCTTTTTATATATTTGAGCTGGATTCTTGCATTCGATATATGGATAATCACACGTAACCATTTCTAACATGCACATTCCAAAAGAATATATGTCCACCAGTTCATTGTATTCCTCCTCATATAACTCTGGAGCCATAAATTCAGGAGTTCCTACCCCAAATAGAAAATAAGTCAGAAGTCCTAGCAATGATTCTCTTTTTTTTTTTTTTCCTCAGCTGCAATGATTCTTTCTTACGATAATTAATTTACGATAATTGTCTTACCAATGACACTCTTAGCAGTCGGCTGCTGCATAACAATTGCCAATCCAAGGTCTCCGATTTTTATTTCTCCATGGTTTCCATTAACAAAGATATTATCACATTTTAAGTCCCTATGGATAATCGGAGGGTTCTGACTATGAAGATAGTCCAAGCCTCGGAGAATTTGTTGAGCCCAATTCTTTATAGCCTTCATGTCAACACTTTTATGCTTGTTACGATATCTGACAGGCAAATGGTACAAGATTACTTCAACAACGCGAACCAGATAAACAAATGAATTAGAAACAGTCAAGAGAACTTACTGTCTCAAACTCCCAGATGTGAAGAGTTCAGTGATCATGTTCACGGTCTTTTTCTTGTCATCGACCCAAGAATCATAAAACTTGATGATATTTTCATGTTTCAATGCTTTAAGGAGATGGACTTCGGAATACAATTTTCCAAGATCATTTGGTGACTGCAACACATCATCAATCCTCACACGGTTCCAAGCAACTTCTATACCATCAAGCTCATCAAATGCCTTATAGCTACAAATACAAGTCAAGGAAACAAATTAGTTCCCATAAAGTTAATAAAAGTTTCTTTCACTTGATGAGATTGTATTTTGGCTTTTAGCTAATGTGCTTAAATGCTTAATTGCTATTAAAAAAAGTTTGGAAGCATACACAGTCTTGAATGCGCCCTTGCCCAGTAATTCATTGTACTGTCATAGCAACCAAAAAAAAAAATGTTATCAAAGAGATGATGTCATGGGAATAAGATTAAATGGAAGAAATCGAAGACTCAAAGATGAACAAAATGTGGCTGGTAAATCAAACCGATACTAAATTATGGGAAGTACAGTGCCTAGAAGACCAAGGACTATAGAAGCTGTGGAAACCATAAGTCTCAAGCTACTCTACCTTATTTCCAAGAGCTTATTCTTGCTTGATTACGATTGCCATATCATTTTTCTGCTAGTTGAAGTTTTGTAGGTTCTCTCCCTCCATATAAGAGAGATGGATTTCCTTTCTGCAGTCCTGGATAACCAATCGCAGTGTTGCCTCCATTTTACTGATGTTTAGTTTGTAACAAAGCAAAATTGAAAAATTCTAGATTGCCTAGGTTCATAAATGATTTGCTATGTTCAATCTCTTAATCAAAAAATTCGCCAATTAAAAATATCAATCAATCACACAAACAAAAGAAAGCAACCAAATAGATGAACTTGCTAAATTGGGTGCAGATTATCTTGGGTGCTTAACAAACAGATGAACTTGTGTTTGTTAAAAACGTGGAGATCATCTTGCTAAATTGGGTGCTGAACAAACAGATGAACTTGTATTTGTTATGGACATACCTGTCGCTATGAGAGAATTTGTCTTGAGTTGAGAGATAGCCTGAACATCAGGCAGGAGCTAGACTAGTTCCTAGGTTCCCTAGTTTCTGTAAGACTAACTAATATGTATGTAAACCTTATGTGGTACTCTGCTTCGTAATCGTTTTATGAAATTCAGTTTGACCCAAAAAAAAAAAGTTGACCCAAAAAAAAAAAGAAGAAAGCAACCAAATAACGAATGCAACGATATATGTGAAAACCCCCTAAAAGGGTAAATGTATAGCAACTTATTGAAAGACCCTCAAAAGATCGCATATTTATTAGCTGCAAAATCTGTCTGAGTTGCTCAAAGAACTTCGGTAGTCTGTATGAGTTGCTCAAGTAACTTTTTGAAAAATGTCGCCATATATCAAAATCCTTGATTTTCTTTCCTTTCTGAGTTGATATATATTGAAATCCTTAATTGCCTTGAAACCATTGATTGCCTTAATTTCCTTGGATTTCTTCTCCTTCAATTACCTAGATACTCGACCTCTCAATTATACCCCCAAAAAAACTTGGGAGGATTCGTGGTTATGTGACCAATATTGTGTGATCTTGCGTTCCTGGCCTTCGAGCAAAGTAATGAGATTTTATGGAGTCTTTGTTTGGGTCTCTTGTGGTGTTAGTCACGAATTCTTGCAATGTAAGTACGAAAAAGGCATCCGGTGTGACTTTCTTTTTTTTATGACCATACATAAAATTATAGCAGTTGTTCCCTCATGAAAACAGAACGATAATTCAATCATTGAAATTCCACAAGCTAAAGAATGAAGTAATTGCAACCGTGAATGCGTTGTTGAGAAAAGGGCTAACTAATCATTGACCAGAGTTAATTACTCCTATTCCTATATGATGCGCAACAAACAAATAGCATGAGCCTAAGAAGTCAGAACACACGCTTGAATAGAATTATTCCACATATTAAGTACTATAATTTATATTATGGAGTATCAAATCAAAGCCATACATCAAAGTAACAAAATCAATATTACAATTAATACGGAACAATGCCCAGTCAAAGAGGTTACAATGCTGTACATAGATTACCCGGACGTATCGGCCCCGCGGGTCTTTCTCTACGTAATCAGCATCAGAGTTAGGAGGGTCAGCTGCACCAAACAAGCCGTTGTTATTCGACCTAGTAACGGAGTGAGGCGAACCCAACCCAGAACGGAAATCCATCCCAATTCCGGCAAGAACTAATAATACTACTACGAGAAGCGGTAAGAAGAGAAAGAAGAGGCGTCCCCAAATCCTAGTCAAAGGACGAGGAACTGAATGCAGGCGTGATTGAGGAGGGTTTCGGAGGCTATAGAATAGGGATCGAATGTCGATCTCTGACGCAATTGGGATCGACATTCGGACGCGAGAATAACAAGAGTTGCATTGAGATCCAAAAAGCTGGACGATGACAATGACTTGGTGAAATTAGTCATAACCCCACCAAATCCAATTGAGATATGTGATCTTTCCCTCATTCCAGCTTCCTCTGAATCACCATTTGCCCTATCCCAATGGTGGTGCTGGTTTATATAATTGAATTGATGAAGGAAAGATTATAAAGATTGAAAGGGAAGGCTATGGAGGAGGAGCAGGAGGGGGGGAGGGGGAGAGTGAAATGGAATTCTGGGGAGAGATTGGGAAAGGGTAGAGAAAATGGAAGGGTGGGATTGATTATAGCAGATTGAGAGAGAGAGAGAGAGCGCGCGCGGAAGAAAAGGAATGAACCAACATGTGTGTGGTTGATTTAAATAAACGTGAAATTTTAAACGTTTTCCAATTGAAGTACAAAAAGTTGAACTGTAACTGATGTACTTGGACCAATTACTTGTTACTAGTAGATTCATTACGGGAAATTTTGGAAAACGGAAAGTTATTTATTTATATTGAAATAATATTATGAACGCAGATAAACGACTTAACAAAAAAAAACAGATGAACGTGCATACATTTGAATGAAAATTTTGACCACAGCAAGTAAGTTAAAATTTTGAAGGGGCATTCATGTAGATATTTGTGTATCATAACTTAACTTGACAACATATCTTACCATCTTTTCAATTTAAAACATTTACTTAATTAATTACCCTACAGAATAAAAGTATATGTTGTATTTTATTCGATCATGCCCTATCCTCTCCCCTTAATTAGGAGAAAAAGTGAACAAACATTAATGTTACATAATTTATTTTTGGTTATATAGAGAACTAATTAGTCCTTAAAAGCGAGATCATCATCAGAAACAGCGAGCTACCACCACCTTGGTGGTTGCTGAGGATCATGACGCTGCTTAATGCAGGCGAGAGTTTTGAGTCTCGGTGGGTGCTCGAACCTCGTTTGTGGACCAAATGGAGGGATCTTTCATCAACTGTATATTATGTGGTGCCGTGGTGATGGCCGACGGTATCTCTGGCTCGAACCGGATATTTCATTGGCTGGTAAGGAATTCCTATGATCATGCCCAAGGAGAGTTGTTATGCTGCTGTCCCCTCCCACCATTTTGCTTATAAAAAAAAAAAAAAAAAATCAGAAATAGGCTAGTCTGTCACGATTCACGAAGGGACTGTCGGTTGGAAACCAATCTTCCGTCTCTTTTTACAGTTTATTTTCCCTGCCTGCCTGCCTTCATCTTTTACCCTTTGCCAGTCAACAACAAATTATATTCATCTTCCTCGCCTTCACACTTCACTTTTATCTACACCTATAATAAATATGCAATACTGAGATACTTAACTTTTTACGCATATCGCTCAGACTTTCTGTTGACTGTAATGGCACAGTCGCACAAGGCAGAAGAGTGAGTGACTAATACTAATTGGACAAGATCATCATCACTTTTCTTAAGGGTTTCTTCTCAAATGGAGAAGAAGAGATCCACGAGGTCCAAGGAGAAAGCGGACTTGGCCCGAATACTTCGTAAATCGTGGTACCGTCTGAGGTTGTCGGTGCGCCACCCGTCTAGGGTTCCGACGTGGGATGCCATCGTCCTCACGGCTGCCAGTCCCCAACAGGCCGAGCTCTACGAGTGGCAGCTCAGGCGGGCCAAGCGCATGGGCCGGATCGCCATCTCCACGGTCACCCTCGCCGTGCCCGACCCGGACGGGCAGCGGATCGGCTCCGGCGCGGCCACTCTCAATGCCATTTACGCCCTCGCATGCCATTACCGCCACCTTGGTCTCGATCTCTGCCCGGAGGTACCCTTCCACAATTACCGTCCATTTCATACACAAATGTTGTCCTTAATCAACTGCTATATTACTGCTTGGGTATAGGATGTAGTGTTTAGCAAGATTAGAGATTCCCATTGTTCATATTGACCTGGCAATGCGGGTTAGCAGCTCATCCGAGGCGTAGCCAGAAGTTTGTATTAGTGGGGCACCTATTAAACACAATTTTAAGGAATTCAATATCCAAGATACGATAGGAAAAAATTGGCACTTAAATCAACAACGAATCCAATATGTCCGTTTAGTTTGTCTTGTGTATTCGTTTGCCTTTCAGAAAGAAAGCATCTTGAGTCAACTTTTTGAATATTTAGCTTACATTATTTCTGTTTTTGAAGTTTAGAAGAGAAGAATCGAAAAATTAATAAAATTGCCCCCTTTCAATGAGTACCAATGAACAAATAATAAGCAAACAAGACATCATTATTGTACTTGCGTTTGAAAAATGCTTCTTTGGAATTACCACCGTGTTATGCTACGAAGAAGGTCTTATGTTTTAGAAAAGAAAACGTAATATCTAAACAGTGAAATAAATGTGTTAAAACTAAAGGTGCAAATTAGTTCAAGTGTTTGAGAGAGGAAAAAATGAACATTGCAATGGGGGAACGTGCCCCCGGTGGGCACATGCTCCCTCCGCTACTGCATCCGAGTGCTAATGTTTTAGGTCAATTCACGGATTGGCCGTCTTCTAAATGAGTTAAACCTTTGGACGCCAAGTTTCAGCCTAACATTGTTTGCCCTCTCATGCCTTACATCTTAGGGCTTGGGTGTCTGATTGTTGCGATTTTTGTTTCCATATGCTAAAATATTGCGGATTCATTCTTAGGAATACAAAAGTGGGGAAGTACTCGGGATACTTTTTTGATCTCTGATTTTGGTGGAAGCCATTATTTTCCTCTATGCCTGTAGGTTTGGTGGGAGTTATACTTTTGATTATGTGGACTAACTTCTTGACAAAAGCAATCGGAAATAACTTCTTGACAAAAGCAATCGGACTGATGCCAAATTTGAAAGATAAGCAACCAAAAATTTCTGGCATTTCCCCATGCCACTCCTCTTGATGTTGTGAGTTTGCGTTTTAATTGACCATTAGGTATTGGTCTTCTATTTGTTAGCCGCTTAGACAAGTAGAAAAGCTTCTATCAATATAGTGTAGTGATATTTAAAGATATCCTCAACCGTACGTCCACAAGGAGAAACTTATGCACTGTGGCATTGGTAGAGAGGGCAAAATGACCACTTAACCTCCCCTCGGAAGATTGTATAATCGCATACGTGACTAGATCATTTTAATTATTTCCAATAGAAACTTCGTTGTCCCGTTTTTTATTAGAATTCCCTATCTTTTAAGATGTCTGAGTAATATCTGATCATCTTAGTTATAGTGTACTAGGTAGCAACCAATGTTCTAAAAGTCGCTAGGTGCTAGTCAGACGGTCGGCCGCCTTCGAGCGATTAATCGGTGCATATTAATTAGTAATCGGTGATTAATCGTTAGTTAGACCTAATCGATAGGCCCCACCAACGATTAGTCGCCAATTAATCGTCGATTAATTCCTTGTTTTAGAACACTGGTAGCAACCCTGGCAATGGTTTCGTGCTTCTGCTCATAACATTGTGCAAGTCACGATGCTTCTAGTGCTGTTAAAATATTCACATTCATGATTTTTTCCTACTCTCTCTCTCTCTCTCTCTCTCTCTCTCTCGCTCTCTTGTATGTGTTATGTGTTTGCATGAGCAGACTCATATAACCATCTTGTTTACTTTTTTTTTTAATTTTTATTTCCTGTATGTTTTTTCTTGCGGATATAACTTGTAAGGTGTTGCATTAAACTTGTGATGCTACATGCTCATGCAACCATCTTGTTTTTTCTTTGTTGGGACTTGTACTATCAGCCGGTGGCAAATGGATATGATAGTGGCTTTGGATCTTCTGCGCCACGTGATAAGTCCAACGATGAATTTCCCCTTCTACCATTGGTTAGCTTCATTGCAAAAAAGCATATACTATTGCTTCATGCGGGAGGTGACTCTAAAAGGGTACCTTGGGCAAATCCTATGGGCAAAGTTTTCCTGCCTCTACCATATTTGGCATTTGAAGACCCCGATGGGCCAGTTCCCCTGCTTTTTGACCAAGTACTTGCAATTTCTTCTTGCGCAAGACAAGCTTTTGAAAATGAAGGTTACTTGTCCTGTTTATCTTTTGAATAATATTGACTTCTGGACCTTCTGGTCATAAGCGCAACCTAAAATGGTACCTTCAGTCACCTAGTGCCACTTGTTTGCGAAAGGAAACTATTAAGATGCATCAGGTGTAAAGTCTTGGGTTGGTGTGTGCATATGTCAGTGGTGCATGAACACTTTGTCCATATGCAACATTTGGACCGTAGGAATGTTGTTCAAGAGCTTATAATTAACTCTTGTGCCATCATATCTTTTAACAAAACTTATCTGCAGGTGGACTATTTATCATGACAGGTGATGTTCTTCCATGCTTTGATGCCTCAGCTATGACTCTTCCACGAGATACTGCCAGCATCATTACTGTTCCTATTACTCTGGACATTGCTTCTAACCATGGTGTTATTGTGGCATCCAAAACTGGAATTTCTGATGGAACTAACTCTGTCAGTTTAGTTGAGGATCTTCTTCAGAAACCTAGTGTAGAGGACCTTGTTAAGCATAAGGCAATTCTAGATGATGGTAGAACATTGCTTGACACTGGAATAATAGCAGTTAGAGGTAAAGCATGGGAGGAGCTTGCTATGCTTTCCTATTCCAGCCAACCAATGATTTCACAGCTTCTGAAGAGCAGAAAAGAGGTTAGCCTTGACTTTGGAGGTACCCATCTGGAGTTTTGTTTTATCGAATATTAGCTGTGATGTTGGTTTGGCATGAGATCTAAACATGACTTATTGTGTATCTCGTCAATTTAAATTGCTGTAGCACACCCAAATATACTATTGAGATCTAAACATTTGGATTCTCCCTCTTTAATTTACTGAATGAGGGATTTATGTTGATCAGAAAGTCCAGTTGATTTTGGTCGTTAAAAATGTTTACTAGTAGCTGTGATGGCACTTCAGATATTCCCCTAATATTTTCTTCGTTATACCTCCGTACTGTGTCTTTTAGCTCTTGTTGTTGAGAACTGCCTTGACTTACAGCTTTGAACTGTATTAGGTTCTTCAGACAAGCTGTTGACAACAAAGTGCAACGGCACTTGTGACATGATTTACTTAGCGGTTAGAAAAAGGATATTAGTGCGTATACTAATCCGAAGGATTCTGCTAGTGAGGATATTACGATTGTCGATTGCTATCCACAGAGCCCAAGTAACGCTCTGTTTGGAACTTGGTGAAGGAATTGGAAAGGAAGGGAAGATAATGAAGAGAAAAATTAGAGGAAAAGTTAAGAAGAAATTGGAGAGAAAATTGATATTCTGTCTTCTATATGCTTTTCCTATATTTTTTTAATTGCAAAAATGTCAGTATTTTGTTTAGCATATACTGACCAAAAGAAAGTTAAATGGACCTCTATAAATAACTGGTTTTGTAAGGGATTCCAGCAACAGAGCAGCTTTTGAAATAGATCTATGTAACCTGTGCAGATGAGTTTGTATGAAGATCTGGTAGCAGCTTGGGTACCTGCAAAACATGAATGGCTGCTACCACGCCCTTTGGGTGAAGAACTCGTCAACAGTTTGGGACAGCATAAGATGTTCAGCTATTGTGCCTGTATGTCAACCATTGTTAGGCCTATTGATGCTGATATTATACTTATATTTGTTCCCTTTAGTGGAAAAGTGTGTTTGCTGGCAAGAGCTATGGTAGCTTTGACACTAATTGATTCAGATTTTTGCCACAAAAAATATTTGGTTCGAATTCAAATCCAGCTTAATCATTCTCTTTTCAATTGTTTAAGAATGAAGAGAAACAATCAGCATTTGAACATCTTTGCTTCAGGTGTTAGATTTCTGCATTCTTTCTGTTCATTTATTTCTTGGAGAGATTTGTTTTGTTATTTTTTACGACACTTTGTTTATTGGAAAACCTTATGCTTTTGTCTTCCCCCTCAAACTTTGAGTAATAGCTATCGTATCCCTAGAAACTGTGAAAATTCTTTTGCCGCCTCGTCTTAGGTGATTTGTTTGTTGTAGAATCTCTTATTGAAAGAAGTTTAATATTTACTGTTAAAGCATGAATCTCAAAATCATTTGGCAATGAATGGAGAGGCTGCTAGGCTTACATACTAGTTTGGGGGGGGGGGGGGGGGGGGGGGGGGGGGGGGGGGGGGTGTTGTGGGGTTGGGGTGATAATTAATCAATGTGGGATAAGCTCTAATAATCCCCCGCAAGTGCAACGCTGACTTGCATGTGGAGAGGTTAACAAAGAACCATAATATAGGGATCACAATAAACAACTTAAGGCACAAACAAGGGGCAATCATTCAATCAAGAGAGTCTTGTCCACATGCCTCTAAAAGCATGGCTCTGTTGAAGCATCCAACTCAAAACCAATTTGCAATGCAATGAGAGAGCGACTGCCTAGGCTCATATACTAGTTTGAGAGTTGATAATAAAGCAATGTGGGATCTTTGTTGGGTATGTTATGCTTCATGATCTATTGCATATATCAGCTACTAAAAACCTCCTTGATGGTTGTTTGGGTCCAATCCATGCAGATGATTTGTCGTTCCTACATTTTGGAACCTCAAGTGAAGTCTTGGATCACCTTAGTGGGGGTAGTTCGGAACTTGTATGTCGTAGACACCTATGTTCTATTCCGGCAACCACCGTTTCTGACATTGCTGCATCTGCTATTATTCTTTCCAGTGAGATTGCACCTGGTGTCTCAATTGGGGAAGATTCTATCGTATATGATTCATCCATATCCAGTGGCATACAAATTGGTTCCCAATCCATCATTGTTGGTGTTAATGTGCCAGTAGTCAATGATAGTGCCCCAAAGGAGCCATTCAGGTTCATGCTTCCTGATCGGCATTGTCTTTGGGAGGTTCCGTTAGTAGGATGCACTGGAAGAGTTATTGTGTACTGTGGTCTCCATGACAACCCAAAAAATTCTCTTCCAAGGGATGGAACTTTTTGTGGTAAACCATGGGAAAAGGTTTTAGATGATTTAGGCATTCAAGAAACTGATTTGTGGAGCTCAACAGTTTCTCAGGAGAAGTGTTTGTGGAGCGCAAAGATATTCCCCATTCTTTCTTATTTCGAGATGCTTCGTGTGGCAGCATGGTTGATGGGCTTGAGTGACCAATTAAATGGATCCTTGCTTCTTTTATGGAAAAAGTCGCACCGTGTCAGTTTGGAGGAATTGCATAGATCAATTGACTTCTCACAAATGTGCTTTGGCTCTGGAAATCATCACGCAGATCTTGCAGCTGGGATTGTCAAGGCTTGCCTTAATTTCGGTTTGCTTGGCCGCAACTTGTCTCAGTTGTGCGAAGAAATCCTCCAAAAAGAAGCCTCAGGAGTCAAAATGTGCAAAGACTTCCTGGCCTTGTGTCCCAACCTTCAGGCCCAGAACTCTAAGATCCTTCCTAAAAGCAGGGTATACCAGGTGCAAGTTGATCTTCTTCGAGCTTGCAGGGAAGAAACAGCAGCATGTGAACTGGAACACAAAGTTTGGGCTGCAGTGGCGGAAGAAACCGCTTCAGCTGTGAGGTATGGCTTCAAAGGTAAGCATTGAAATTATGTCTTGGTAGACATAAGGTTGCGTTAAGGTGAAAAGAAGACAGTGGAGGGAAAACATGATCGCTTAATCCTCTTCGAGGATCAGCTATGTTAGCTATTCTTTGTTGGTTTTGTTTTTGCAGTTCCCGGCCCCCTCCCCAAATTTTTACTCAAGTTTGTACCAAGCTCTCTGAGTATTATTAGTAATAATTTAGTCTGCTGATGTAATTTTTCCTGACTTTATGAATGGCTTCATCTCTACTAAATGTTTATCTTTTGTGTTTGCAGAACGTTTCCCTGAATCCTCCAATAGGATATATCCGAAAGGAAATCAGATTATCAACAGGGAGGGCCTTGTGGATAAATCTTTATGCTCTAGAACAGCTAAGGTTGAATTACCAGTTCGGGTGGATTTTGGTGGTGGTTGGAGTGATACTCCTCCATGGAGCTTAGAGCGTGCTGGTTGTGTCTTGAATATGGCAATAACTTTGGATGGCTCTCTTCCAATTGGCACCGTCATAGACACAACAATAACTACAGGGGTGTCAATCAGCGATGATGCTGGAAACGAGTTGTTCATTGAAGATGTTACCTGTATCACAACTCCATTTGACAGCAATGATCCATTTCGTCTTGTCAAATCTGCACTGCTAGTGACTGGCATTGTCCATGATAAGATTCTTGTGTCCATGGGATTGAAGATTAGAACATGGGCCAATGTTCCCCGTGGGAGTGGCTTGGGAACTTCCAGCATCTTAGCTGCAGCTGTTGTCAAGGGACTTCTCCAAATAACTGATGGGGATGAAAGTAATGAAAATGTCGCAAGACTTGTTTTGGTGTTAGAGCAGCTCATGGGAACAGGAGGAGGTTGGCAGGATCAAATTGGAGGTTTGTATCCTGGCATCAAATTTACAACAAGTTTTCCTGGAATACCATTGCGACTTCAAGTCATCCCCCTGTTGGCTTCTCCACAATTAATCAGGGAGTTGCAGCAACGACTGCTTGTGGTATTTACGGGCCAAGTAAGCTTGCACTTTTTATATTTTCATTTCTTTTATGTTTCTTTTTGAAAAATTAGCAAATAGTTGGACATTTCCTTAATTCAGTTATATATCTACGATGTTATCATCATAGTGAGTGTCCTGGAGTGTTCCTGAACTGCTTGTCTGTAAAATTTGGTTTCAAATGTAACGACTAGAAGGGCTACTGAATGTGAAATTTAATAGAGGGTCCTAGGCCCTGGGAGTCCTGGCTACCCCTGCGTCTCAAGACCTTGCCCTTTGTAGAAGCCAATTAACTATGTAGTACATCCTAGTCAATCTTTTTTGCCCTTGATGTATTACAATGAGGTATAATAACTCCATTACTACACTGTCGCAAATAGACCCGCAAAATATTTTTTTCCCCGTTCATTCTCTGAGCCAAATGGCTTCCTGTCAGACCTTTGGATGTTCCTTGACCCTTCAATCATAGGGATCATTTGATTATCCATTTGGTGGAATAGGGCTTGAGTTGAGGACAAAAATGCCTAATTGAGTTATTTGAAGAACTAAAAGTTTGTGGTAGCCATATTCACCTAATGGATAGTCCCTCGACCATTATCCCTTAGGTTGATTTGGTGCTATTAAGTTCATTCTTCTGGCTCCCTTTCTATTCCCTATAATTAAATTTTGTTTTCTACCTTGTAGTGCTATGGACAGAGATGTGTCCCGAGCCGTTTAATTGATGCATGTGGATTCCATACTTCCATACGATGCTGGGAGTCTGGAACCCACAAACTTCAGACATCTCGGAACACATCTGTGCCCTGACATACGTGTCCCTAACATTTTCTTGTCTTTTTCTCCTGGGTTTCTTTTTCTTCTGGTTGGTTGGATGGGTTTCTTTGCGACTTTTGTAAGTTCCTCTGAGACTGCAGCCTGCTGTTACCATGTAGGTTCGACTTGCGCACCAAGTCCTGCAAAAGGTGGTAATCCGGTATCTCCGGCGAGACAACCTGCTTGTATCCAGTATCAAACGCCTCACTGAACTGGCAAAGATTGGAAGGGAAGCTTTAATGAACTGTGATGTAGATGAACTAGGGGAGATTATGATGGAGGCTTGGAGGTTGCATCAAGAACTCGACCCTTGTTGTAGCAATGAATTTGTTGATAAACTCTTTGCATTTGCTGACCCTTACTGCTGTGGCTACAAGCTTGTGGGGGCTGGTGGCGGGGGTTTTGCTTTGTTACTGGCCAAGGATGCTGACTGCGCCAAGGAATTGACCCATTTGTTAGAACGGGATCCAGAGTTTGATGTAGAAGTCTACAATTGGAACATCTGTTTTGGAAGTTAGGTAAATGGTTATATACACCTTAAATAACCGGATCATTCTTGTTGAGTATTGGGAGATTTATGTAATTGATGTATAATTTCTGTGCAATAAAGTTTGGCAGAAAGCTGCTTGTTCTTTCAATTTCAGTTGAATGCTGTTGTTTATTTTCCGGTCAGAATATTTCATAGTCGTCTTTTCTGTCTTCTACATGTCCAGAAAGATCTAGCTCTCTTTGAGCTCTGGAAATTTGAAGTTATGTAGAGGAGTTTAAGCAGGTTGAAGTTTCAGTGGTGTTAGTAATGAAACCTCAGTCTTCTATTGCAGTGAAAGCCTAACTCCTGTGTTGAAGTTTTGTGGAGTAGTAATGACGTGTATGTGTTTAGAGGCATAGTATTGACGTAATTAAGTAATTTTGCCAAGTAGACCACTAGCCAAGATATATAAATAACTAAACAGAAGATGAATTGTGTTAGTACTTGTGTACTGTATGTATTACTGTCAAAGTGTTCACCGCAATTTCACATTTGAAAACTACGGTAACTATTTCTAGAGTATTATTTTTCGCATGGATTGAGTTGCAAACAAGATTTTAGTACAAAAATAAATTCTGCAAAGAAAATCATACGACGGTCAACTTCGGAGAAATTTCATCTAATAAATTTGCTCCTTTTATCATTAATGATTTGATTTCACAACTTCAAGTATAAAAATTGACACGGAAAAATAATTGAGGATATAATACACAATGAAATTTCTCTAAAAAAGAGAAAAGATAAAATAAAACTATACCACCACATTTAGGACAGTTTTTTGGTCAAACGACTTATTTTTCATCTGCCTATTTTAGCAAAATACCAAATAAAAAAACAGGTTTTTTTTTTTTTTGAGTGATGATTATGTAAAGTAAACAAACAATAACGTGTATGCATTTAATTATTTTTAAATCAAAAAAATAAACAAAAAAAGTGACAAACTAAAGAAGCACTGGAAACCGTGATAAGGAGGCAAAGGTACTATTTTTTTTTTTTCCCTGGTACTTCGGAATATTAGGTATTACTATGAACTTTCTTCCGGAAATGGCAAAACTTTTCTTGGACCAGGTGTAGAAGAATGAGAACAATTTTCATGATTACGAAAATCAAGAAGGGTATAGACGAAAATTCACCAATTGGGTTTCCTCTGTGCACATGAGCACAGAGGAGCCTAATCTCATCACTCCTCATTCACCCCTCAAAAGGAACCCTTGCTACAGGTACAGCAAGGAGAGCACAGCAGCCACGCGCAGATCGGTTTTGCACCGGTTTCGGGTTCTGCAAAGATGATCGGAGCCGCTCATTTTATTTAAAATACTTCTTTTAGGGTCCCTGTAAAAAATCACGTCAATCCGATATCGGGAAGGGTATTTACAAACCATCCAATTTTGCTTCAAAATTTAGCCTAAACTTTGAAGCAAAATTGGATGGTTTGTAAACACCCTTCCCGATATCAGATTGACGTGATTTTTACAGAGACCTTAAACAAAGTATTTTAAACAAAATGAGCGGCTCCGATCATCTTTGCGAGACCCGAGACGGGCGCAAAATCGGTCTGTGAGCGGCTGCTGTGCGCTCCTTGCTGTACCTGTAGCTTTTTTGCTCAAAAGCAAAGGGAAAAAAGCGAGCAAAAGAAAAGAAAAGAAAGGATGAAGAAACATCATCATCATCAGCATCATTATCACTCGTCTAATATGTTGAATCGGTCAGGGTAGTAGTTCATCAGATGCTTCGGTCAGCCAATCATCTCTCTCTTCTCCTACCCCACCTTGATTATACTACATTTTCTCTGCATAGAAAAGAGTATATTGTTTTTTTTCCCTAAATCTAATTAGTACTAGTAATGATGAAATTGCAGGTTTTGTATAGCTGAAACGAGTTGACTTGCAAAGTGGCCTCATTTCAGGGAAGAGGTGGGAGAGAGGGAATAGGGAGGGAGAGGGGTAGAGACTAGAGATGGGTCTCCTCAGCAACAGAGTAGAAAGAAGTGAGATCAAAGCAGGAGACCACATCTACACTTACAGAGCTGTATTCGCTTACTCTCACCATGGTAATTGGCCTCTTTTAACCCTTCTCTCTTTCAATTCTTCTATAAAGCACCTCCCTTTCTATCTGTGATTTCCATAACTTTGCAGAAACAAGAAATGTGGGTCCTCGTTTGTTTTGGTGTTCGAGTTTTTTTTTTTTTTTTTTTGGGGGGGGGGGGGGGGGGGGGGGGGGGGGAAGGGTGTGTGAGTGTGTGATGGATCTCTCTTGCTGATTATCTTTGCATGCTTATTCTTGCCTTTTGCCTTTTGCATTACTATACTAAAGCACCCCTGCATCCGAGGACCCAGGAAACAATTGAGTGTTTGTTAAGTCTCGCTAAGCTGGGAATGATTTTTAAGGCATCTTGCCATTTGTTGGCGGGGTTTAACCTTTAAACAGATTTTACTTTGAGTTTTTAGTGACCTAAAATGTCAATAAATTGGAACTAGAAATATATTGTTCCTTGGATTAGCTCATTATTCCAGCAACAAAAACAAAGGGACACAAAATTTTCCACCTTTTGTCGAAGCATTACCAAACTGTGTAATTTTCCTCTGCTAGATTCGTTGACATGGCGCTTTGATGGTGCCCAAGTGTCTTCAGCCAAAATGTTTGTTTCCTATGCTGACATAAGATTCAATTAGCCCAGAATTTTGATTTTTTTGTCTCCCACTAGCGATTGATGGCATGATTTTTGTGTCCTTGTCCAACAAACGAATGGAAGAAGTGGGCTTGAGTGCATTCATCTATCCATATATAGATCCTTCTAGTCTTTCATACCAAGGATAGCTCAGATGCAATTTGTGGTAAAAGTGGAATACATAAAAAGAGAGGAATGTCTTTCAGTGCTTAGGGGGGAAAAAGGTACCCAAGAAACTAAGGCATAAGTGCATTTGGTTGACGCACTCTCATGGGGTTTCTTATGCTCTCTCTAATTGCACATAAACATCACAGGACAACTAACGGGCGAGCAATGGCCTTGTCTGCATCTTATCTAACAAACCAACACAGGTAGCAGCAATTACCCTTACGTTTATGTTGTAGAGGGCTCCACTTCCCCCCTTGTCACTATCTCGCCCAGCATAGCATTTGGATTGTCACTCATGGAAGCATCAATAGTAACTTGCTTCTAAAAAAAGCTATCTTTCTCACTGGCCGTGCTATGTTACGACTCCAAGTTAGAAGAGCTAAGTTTTGATCTGTGTTTGATACTTTTTTTACTTCTTTTAGTTAGCTACTTGTGGGACATTGGCACATCAGCATATGCTGTCCTCTTTTTTGTACAGCCACGTGATTATAAGTTGGAAAAAATGCCTGGATTGTTGAAATGGAACAGCTTGGGTGCCAGATCTTGAGATTGCATATGTGGCATCTCAATTGCGAATGTTTCATCATTTCATGTCCATCTCTATTTCAAACTATCCAATGATGCAGGTATCTTTGTTGGGGGAAGCAAAGTGGTTCATTTTACGCCCAGGCATGATGCAAATTCCAGCACAGAGACCTCTGCCAACTCCTATGAAGAAAAATATGACCTCCCCTCATCCTGTCCCACATTTCCCGACTGTGGATTCAGACAACCCAATAGTGGAGTGGTACTCACCTGCCTCGATTGCTTTCTTCGGAATGGATCACTTTACTCCTTTGAATACGGTGTTACCCCATCTGTTTTCCTTGCCAAAGTACGAGGTGGCACTTGCACCACTGCAATGCCAGATCCACCTGAAACAGTCATTCACAGAGCTATGTATCTGCTTCAAAATGGGTTCGGAAATTATGATGTGTTTCAGAACAACTGTGAGGACTTTGCTTTGTACTGTTAAAACTGGCCTTCTGATAGTTGAGAGGTCGGGAGTTGGAAGAAGTGGGCAAGCTTCTTCCATTGTTGGAGCTCCTTTAGCTGCCCTGCTTTCTTCCCCTCTGAAGTTGTTGATGCCAAGCCCAATTGGTGTGGCTACAGTAACAGCTGGGATGTATTGCATGAGCAGGTATGCTACTGATATTGGTGTCCGATCTGATGTTATCAAGGTTGCAGTGGAGGAATTGGCTGTGAATCTTGGGTGGGGAGAAGGTGGCGACGAAGAAGAGGACAATGGTGTCACTGACCAACTGATTGCCATATGATTCAAATTCGAATTTCATGGGTTTCAACATTGAAGCTGTGTACATAGTCTAGCCCTAGCCCTTAGCAAAATAAGTGGGTAATTTGCATTAATAAACTGCAGAACCATTAGGTAGTTTTCGGTATGACAGTTGTGTCATGTGTGGTCCAAAAACTGCCTCCTGTTGGAATATGTTGTTCCATTGATGTTACATTTATAAAGAGAATGAATGAAGTTCTTGTTATTTGTGATATGTTGTGTGAAGTTACTATCAGATTCCCTTCTTGTCGTTCTTATGTTGTTTTATTGATTATGAAAAATTCTAGATTCTTGTTCCTCTTCTTGTTACTATTTATTATAGGGGTTTTTCTATTAGTTGGAGTATTGCACTGCTTCTACTGGCATACATAAACTTTGAAATGGAGCAAAAAAGATCGAGTCTGAGTTGACTGTAGAGTAACCATGCTTTGCTGGATGTTTTTGGACTTGGCCAAATATCAGAGCACATGGTTGCTTATTTTTTGAACTTTGAACATAATTGGATATGTTGGGCCCAACCACTCTGGACCATTGTTACCAAATCCACAAAATGGAACAAGGAAACTTTGCAGGAAACAGAAAATAGAGATCTGCGAACAGGACAAAATTGTTCTCCCTCTGAACTGTGTTAAATTTGTTACAAATTTTGTGGAAAGAACTTACTTTTAGTGCTTCAATTTTCAGCATCTGGTAGATGCTAGGAATTCTTGACATGCACTGCTCCCATAAGTGGAACCTATCTATAGAGAGAAAAAGTCTGAAGATGGAAGCCAGAACTAGATGAAGGTTTATGGACTTGTGGGTGTTTATTCTTGGTCATTTGCGGCCTGTTAATATAAAATTTGTTGACATCCGTTAGTCTACATATTTTTTGCTATGTTAGGGATTAAATGATTTATGACTAAAGGAAGGATTGAATGGACATATTTCCTAGGCCTCTCTAAATTTGAGAATCGTGGATGGAGCCTGCATATTGCGGAGGAGTTATCTGTGGGGATGATCCAAAGTTTTGCAGAGTGTACACTGTATGGTTCCTCAAGAAACAAACAGAGAAGTTTTCTGTTATTCATGGACAAGGACCACAGCATCAACAAATCATGATGAACTTAGACCTTTTGAAGGGCCTCATGGTATCATCATCTGTTTTATCTGAAGTGGACTGGCTCTGTTTTGATTGATCATCGATTGCAGGCTTAAATTCAGCTAAATCTGCTAGCTCATCAACTGCATCAACAATTCCTTCGATCCGTGCTGCAATTTCAATCAGTAAAAATATTGCTTTGGCCAATGGAAGAATATCTATGAAAGGTACTATGAATTCTGTTGTGGTTTGCTCTCCTTTTGCACCAATTTGTGACAGCTGGTTGGGAAGAGATTTCAAGGCATTTTGAAGCTCTAGAACTGCGAAGTTCATTTCTCCCACCAATACATCTGTTGTAGAATATTTTCTCATGGTTTTCATTGTCGCTGCCAATTCTTTCATGACTTGGGAACAATGAGAGCTCAATCTCATGCAAATATCGCCCAAGTTCTTTTTTAGAGACTTGGGTACCTGTAGTAGTCATAAATTTGAGTTTTTAGCAATGGTGTAGAATGATGTGTAGTTAAGAAGCAGTTCAAACGAGTGGATTTACCTGAACTTCTGAGTTGATGGAGCTACTGTCTACTGAGAGATTCAATACAGAAACCACAGTTGCGCATTGCAGCCCCAATCTTGAGGTACTGTTTCCATGGATGTCGGAAGTTGAAGCTCCCATGCGCAGGCTCCCATCTAGCAAAATTAGCCTGTTGGAAACGCAACGAAGTTACTATTACTTCCAACTGTTTGATACTGTCTTCCTTTTCTCTTTTCTGTTCATTTCCAAAAAAGCACATAAAAACTTTTTGGCAAAAATGTATCATCATCTGATACGATAACCCATTTCTTCAGGAAATCTGAAAAATGAGTTTTCGAATTTAAAAAAACTATGTGAAGACTATGAGTGTTTTTAAACTTTTTTCAGTTTTTATCTGGAAACGTGACAAAAACGTTTGGGGGGCTTACCAGGGATGCCGCTGTTCCCTTTGAATTTAGTACACATTTGTATGCTTGCAGCTTTTTACTAGAGTCTTCATTGCTAGTGTTCTCAATGCCATTGTTGAAGAATTCAGCTACGCATCCTGAATTTTGAAGTTGCATAAAAAAAATCGTTGTGTTAAATGAACATTATGCATTCAGTTGTTTTGTGTGATTGGCATTATGAGCATACCTTCCAAGGAATCTGCAAGTTTTTCTGCGTTACTATTGACGAGAAGGTGAAGCTCATTGCCAGCCCAGACTGGACAGAGCAACACGCTTATCAAAATGCGTATGGAGGTTCCTAACAATATTGTTGATACTCGATTCTGCGCCATCGTTAACAGTTCATCAACACGATATCCCGAAAGTGACACCAGGCTGAAGGTGAGGATGAATATCATGGCACCATAATCGAATCTCGCTTTTATTGTTGGAATGAATCGTGAGAAGGTAGCCGCTGAAGCTGCAAGAAAGATTGATTGCTATTGAGCACCCCAAAGTCATCGACATATAAACTCCAGACATGTTAAAATGAAGTTTGTAAGATAATCAAATTCGAACTAATCCCATATGGTAGAAAAGAGAGAAAGAAAAGAACAAAAAGATATAGGAGTATTACTAAGCTCCTCCACATGATCAACTATCAAATATTGTACCCACCAAGAAGAAAAACTGAAGATCCAAGAATTATGGGCTCAAATTTTTCTCCAGATTGACTGGCCACCCAATGAACACCAACGCCCAGAGATCCAGCAAGAAAAGTTGCAGTTGCTCTATTAATGCATTTGTATAGCGTTGCACCTGATACCATAAGATCAAATTTAAAAATCTCAGTTGAACTTTCCCCGGACTATTCAAAATAAGGTTAACAGTTGTTTTCACATGAACAAAAGAGTAGGATAGACATGTATGGTACAGTTCAAAAAAAGAAGACGACGACATATATGGTGTGCCTCAAGAGGGATACCTACCGACTGTGTATTCGAAAACTACTACCACGGTCATAATAGCCCACATAGCATTCCTTCCCACACCATCATACAAAGGCCTCATGTAATAGAAAAGTGACACAAATGAAAGAGCCAGTCCTACTTTGAGACAATGGATAAACTTCTTAGGCTCAGAGACTCCTAAATTCCAAGCTCTCTCTAAAAACCTCCAAATTTTTGATAGAAATCTTGCAATTAGACCCTGTAATTCACGTGAGGATTCTTTTTCATTAGCCATGGTTTATAAGAAAAAAATGGTAGCACTGAGAATTGTTTGGTTGTAGATGAATTCAGAAGGCCTGAATGATGATAGAGATAAGCTGCAGAGAGAAGTTTGATGACAAGAAGTTGGAGATTTAAGTTCTCATGACTAATGTTTTTCTTTCTTTTTCTGGCAATGCTGCTAGGATTCAGTCCCATATCAAACAATATATACATTGCTTGAATTGCTTATTTTATGTTGGGAAAGTGGTATGTTTGGAGGATTAGAGAAACTTTTCATTTTTTGGGTAGGCCAATTTTAGGTTCTCTTGATGAAATAGTGACCAAGATTTGCAATACCCTGTGGAAGAGCAATGAAGAGATAAGATGACCTAAAAAAATAAGTTCAACTTTTGCTCAAGTCATGATCACTTTATTGTTTTACTAACGTATTCAGTATACAAATTCACTTCATGCCATAGTCCTTTTCCTTTTAATTATGTGGATCAATACTTTATAAGAACAAACAGCTCATTAGCCGTGCTTATGAAGTAAATATCTTATACTAGGAGAAATAGTAGGACCCAGTCACCAAGTTTTTTTTTTTTTCTATCGACGAAAGTTTGTATTTTAGAACAGGTAGATTAACACCTTGAGAGATGTAGTACTAGTATATCCGTTAATGATAAGGGAACCAAAAAAGAAGATACAGATCCACTAAGTGGGAATTTTTGTTTTTGAAAATTGCAAGCACTGTCGGCGTATCAGTTGTTCTCTCTGACTATCTTATCAAAATTAAACCTCCACTAAGTTATCTGATCACCTGGAAATTCGGTCAGAAAGTCCCTTCTGCTTTTGATACCTGCCATGATGCCAGCCAACTGGGTACCTAAATTTCACCTGAGTTGGTAAGTGCTGATGTGACGTGAATTAAAGGCATTTGAATCTATTATATATTTATGCAGATTGCAGAACAAACAATTTGAAAAGCTACACCACCATCATGCATCATAAAAAATAATTTGAAGGGGTTTGTAGTAAAACCCAATATGACCACTCACATGCACCATCAAACGTAGTGCTGACTTTAAAACACCT
The DNA here is from genome assembly GCA_019656295.1 of Rhododendron mucronatum var. ripense. Taxonomy (NCBI): domain Eukaryota; kingdom Viridiplantae; phylum Streptophyta; class Magnoliopsida; order Ericales; family Ericaceae; genus Rhododendron; species Rhododendron mucronatum. The sequence continues at coordinate 341,134 of BPLT01000047.1, forward strand.
TGAACTTTAGGTGTAGCAGTGATATGATGCAAAACATACCTTCTTTCCATTTGGTAATTAGGTGCATGTCTCTGGCGTGCCGCTAATGTGGCTGTTTGTTATGGATAGACATAGTAAGGTAATTTATTCTTTCTGACTAATCTTTACGGACAAATCTCACTATCCATTGGCGGAGTTTAGAGTAGGCTCACAAGAGTTGATAATGCTTTAGAAGATTCTAAACATGAGGCTTAAGAGGGAGCAGAACAAGAGTCACATGTATTGACTACGAGACCAATCAATGGGATTGTAATTAAGTTTATTTTGGAGCACATATACTTGTATGCTAATAATACTAAAACTATTTTTGTTATTAATGTAAAAGTTTGTAGTGTATAAAAGACTCGTACCATGAGGATAAGCATGATACAAGACTCTCATTTATCGAAATTGTAAACATTACCATTTCCCGTATAAATGTCTTATGAGAAATCATAAGCGAAGCACATTGTGCACTATGACCAAAAATTTATTTTTTGAAGTTTTTTTTTTTGTCATTTTTTAAAAACTTTTTCCAACTTTGGCATAGATTTTTATATTTTTTTTGATTTCTCTAATCGAGCCAAAAATATGATTTAGTAAAATTTGGTATTGGTCTTGTAAAAAGATTGAGAGAGGGGGAAAAAGGGTAAAAATTGTTAAACCAAACTTACCCTCAATAACATTAAGAAAAGAAAGAGAAGTGATGAGGCCTCGTTTTGTCGTTGCCAAGACCAAACGGCAAACGCAAAAACCAGAAACCAAGGCAAAAACCAAAGCCATCATCATCATATTGGTCAAATTCGAAGGCAGACAGAGAGAGACCAAGAAAGATCGAAGAAGATACTGTGAAAACAAAGGGAGGGTGGATTCGGAAAAATGGCGAATTTGTACGTGAAGGCGGTGCCACCCACGGATCTGAATCGGAACACGGAATGGTTCACGTACCCAGGGGTTTGGACCACCTATATCTTGATCCTCTTCTTCTCTTGGCTCCTCGTCCTCTCCCTCTTCGGCTGCTCTCCTGGCATGGCCTGGACCATCGTCAATTTCTCCCATTTCCTCGTATGTCTCCTATCCCCCCACCCGCGCGCTCGCTCTCTCTCTCTCTCTCTCTCTCTCTCTCTCTCTCTCTCTCTGTCTCTCTCTCTCTCTCTCTCTCTCTCTCCACTACATTTATACATATCCACATTTTTATATAAATATATTGAAGTACATGAAATGTCTGTATCCCTCCCTTACTAGAAGTTTGGGGCTTGGGCTCTCTTTGTTCTGGGTTTTATGTTTTGATGATATTAATCCACTTTTTTATGTCGTGTATGTTTACAAGTAATTGGCTTTGACTTCGTGCTCAACACTTGGTGGATTATTGCTTGGTAGCTCAATTTGAGTTTAATGCTGTGTGTATTAATTTTTCGTTTAGCACCTCCTGAGTGAAGAAATTTTCCAAGTTGGGACCTTTACAGGCATGCATGATGACTGCTGAGATTTTTCCCTTATGATTACTTCACATGGTCGTGCAGCATGAAAGCCTTATGTTTCTGATGCGAGTCGAATTTGCTTTTTCAGATACACTATTCGGATTGGAAGCTTATGGACTAACTAAATGATCCATGGGCATAGCAGATTCTTTAGTTCTTTTTCTTTTATTTTTTTCCCCGTGCATGTGGAAGCCATTTCGAGGACATGGATCTATGTATTCTAATGCGCTTAGTGTTTTTCAGTGCAAGTGCCAATTCGTGTTTCAGCAAGGTCCCTCATTTTTCTTATTCAACTTAGGCTTCTGGAGTATTGGATTGTGGACTGGGAAAAATATGGTTCCTTCCTGATACTAAGGCCATCCAGTCAGTTGTTTTTTACCACAGCCTAACAACCTCACTTCATTTTCCCTTGTGGTCCCTTTGGTTAATCCTACGGCCTATGGTTGGGTTTCAGAGATGCACTTGCGATAAGAAACCCCTTAAATTATTTCATCTCATGGACTCATTTTTTTGTTTTGTTTACTTCACTGTTGATAGTGAATCGGGCTATGATGAATCATGAATTAACATCTTATGATGGTCTGGCTGGAAGGGGAAGATATCCGAGTTATATAAGATGAGTATGGATATTTTCTTTCTCTGGCATGTGCATGACAGAACAAGGAAAATTTCTGACCAATATTCTGAATAATGTCGTCCTTACAGAATGTCAACCAATTGTATTTCTGGGGATGAGCTAGCTATCTCACCAAGTGCGTTCAAGAAGTTCTCTGTATATGGTGTGCAGCCCATGACTATTGGACCACAACAACAATAATAGAACCCATCAAGTCCCTAATCATTGGGGGTATGGGCAGGGAAGGATTGGAGACAGACCTAACCTTTGGCAATTTATGCACAAAGTGACTGCTGTCAGAATGACACTCAAACAGTGCCCCCCTCTCTATACCTCCAAGAACCAAGGAGCTAAAGGGGGGTTGTGTTGTGGAACCATGCCCCAAATCAAAGCTGAAAGGCATCAGAGAGGTTTGGCCTAGATACCCAAATCAATTTCTGTGCACATTACCATGCTTCCTTAATTTATAGCCTAGAGCATCGGAAAGCACAATAGCCCATTACTATCGGACCAAAAAGAGAAAAGAAAGATAAAACATAGCTTTCTCATAAAGTTAGTAATTTAGTAAAGATAGAGATTTTAACCAACATTGCATAGTTTTAGGGCACGTAGTTTCACCTATCAGTGCAAGACATTCTGTCCAATCTAGATGTTCCGCTTATTTATGATTTGGTCTTATTGACATGTAATCTATATCTTGTTAAGAGAATTGTTAACCCCCTTAGAAAGCTGGCCTCATTAGTAAAGTGTGTTATGACCCGAGGAAAGTGTTTGTGGTGCTATGTCTCTTCTTGGTGTTTTGTTGGGCCTTTCTCTAGCTATTATATCAACAATTTTCTAGCTATTATATCAACATAAAGGACACGTTAAGAAACCTGTTATTATAAGTTGATTGTGCTAATGTCAAGTACTTTTCTTTGAGATATTGAAACTAGTATTTTGGTGCAAGTATTTCTCATGATAACATAGCAGTATAGCACTAATATTGTCACTTTACTTTGTACTTTTCATTTACATCCTTTTTGTGTTTTCAATTGCTTAGGTTTTTGATCGTTGGATTTTAGTTGATCCAAATGCCATGATTGCTTTTGTTGTCCTCGTTCTTTTTCTCCCTTGAGGTTTTCTCTGAGTAAGCAAGATTATTGTTGCTTCAGTGTAATCATTTGAAAAGCTTTGCTAATGACTGATTCTGTAGATCAAATACCATGGGCCACTCTGTTGTTAGATATGGACATTTTGGTTCTTCTCAAATTTGTCAATTAATTGTCTCCACTAGCTTGAGGCGTTTAATTGCATGTCTGAGGTGTATGCTTCTCTATATAGGTCACTTATCACTTTTTCCATTGGAAGAAAGGAACTCCATTTGCTGATGACCAGGGGATCTATAATGGGCTGACTTGGTGGGAGCAGATAGACAATGGAAAGCAGCTCACCCGCAACAGAAAGTTTCTGACTGTTGTACCTGTGGTGCTGTAAGTTCTTTTTCATCATTTTAGCTTTTTACTTTGGACCTAGATTTTGCAGAAACCTATTTGATGCTTTCTTCATTTTTGATGCATTGTTCATTAACTTGAGTGTGAGTTATGCACTTGTATGCGAGTTAGTATGCTTCACCTTCCGTTATTGTGCATGTTGATTATTTCCTTGATGCTCTTAATTTCTGAATTCTCCAACTGTGCCCTTGAGCAGTATGGTCATTCCATTACAATGGTCATGACATTGGATAACTGTATCGGGTTTTTACTTTGCTAGTGTAGTATGTGGAAATTCTTTCCTCCTCTTTTCTGTGTCGGTTCCCCCTCCCAGTATACCATTGTATGCAGGATATTAGAGTTGGAATTTGTTTGTTCGTGATTTTGCTCCCATGTTATCTTATATTTCTTATCTATGAAGACTCTATTTTAAAGTCGAATGTGGTTGCAAGGATTTATAGTTGTTTATGGTTTTGGCCTTCCAATCTGATATAAGACTAGATAAGAAGGGTTTTCATTTATGGAAATAGTATTTTAGTAGCAACTGGGTTTATGAAATTTTAATTTGGTGCTGCTTGTTTTGGCTTGTTTCTATTAGTTACTAATCTTTATTTTATTAGTCTTTTATTTTCATTTCTTAGTTCCCTTAGCCGTTTTCCTTGGTTAGCAAGAATCTATAGTTACCTAGTTGATTCAGGGTTTAAGCCTATAAATAGGGATGTAGCCTACGAGCATAGAAACATTTAATCATCAATAGTCAATCATTCCTCTCATTCTCCACGGAAACTCCCCCTCTCATTAATAGTTTTGAACAAAATAGTCCATATCTCATTAATAACTTATAAGCAAGCCAATAATGAGGGTTGTTAATAGGGATGAAAGATTTAACCGAAAACCGAACCAAATGATTTTTTCCCAATTCAGTCTGTTTTATAATTGATTCGGTTAGATTTTGAAAATTCGAGAAAATTGGTTCAGTTTTATTTTAGGCAGTGCAAAAGACCGAAGTCACCGAACCGATATTACTCCCTTATCTAATCACAGCCCTTGGATTGTTTAGTGACAGAGTGCATCTATGCATTCCACATGCCCCACAAACGTAAGAAACAAAAAGGATCTCAATTAGTGTTCTAAATGGCGCTTGGCGGTGGTCGGGCGGCGATCCACCTCCAAGTGCTTGGGCCGCCTAGGAGTTTGGCGGTTTTTTTTGGTGGTATTTTTTTGATATTTTTCATGTTTTTAGTGTATATTATGGTATTAATATATACTAAAAGGACTTGTTGTGTAATTTACCATAACACACACACATACATATATATAATACTATATACATATTCAATACACGATTTTCAGATCCAGAGAGGATCGAGAAACCCACCATCATCGGTTCGCCTGCTTCACGCCGATCGTCATCACCGGTCGCCAATTGTCGTTTGGTATGTCTCTCTTGTCTCTCTCTCTCTCTCTCTCGCGTCTCTCAATCTCTATCTCTCACATCTCTCTCCCTCTCTCGTCTCTCTTTCTGCTCTCTCTCTCCCCCTCTGTCTCTCGCCTCTCACGCTATAGTTTTGCTGCCAAGCTCCGGCTAGGCGGCCGCCAAGCTTCGCCAAAGTCCGCCAAGGGTCCCTAGCTGCCTAACAAAATGCTAAGGGGGGTAGTCGTGGTGCTGACCCTCCGCCTAGCGCCTAGGCGGCCGCCATTTAGAACACTGATCTCAATAGATCTGAGTATTTCTCGTCATCATCAAGTGTTCGACAAAGATTCCTAATAGTTTGAGTTTTTCTCGTCATCATCAGCGATTCAGCATTCAACCTCTCATTGTTTGGTTTTGTTTCCACTCATTGTTCGACCAAACCGTTTCGATGATTCAGTTTCTCCATCAAGCAAGTCGGTGTCGGTTTTATATTCTCACAAATCGACTTGTTCAGTTCGGTGGTAAAAATGGTGAACAACCGACCGAACCGAACTGATTTCATCCCTCGTTGTTAAGATAGTTTTTGTCTCCTCTTCCTTATGTAAGTGCAGTTGTCTCTAACGACCTACAAGGCCACAACATTGACAGAAATCGTCATTGTTTCAAGATGCTACATCAAGATCAGTCCTTAGATATGATATCTATCATGATAAAAACCTCAAACTGACACACAGGTGAAACCATCTGGTATTCAGTTTAGGCATCAATAAGTCCAAGCGTTGAAGACCTCCTCAAATAGCCCAAAACTCAACTCTATTAGTTAACTAAATAAGTCTAAAGACTCCATCCTTTGCAGCTAAAAATCATTGCTCCAGATTGCAGGATCAAAGTTCAAACACTTGGGTTGACCCTAAGTACCCGTTCCACAAGCTTAGCTTGACAATTGCCAAGTTTGAGAATTGAGATACATAAAGGGGGCGGACATAAATGGGTGTTAGAAGATGTCCGGGTCCATGCATGACTTAAAACATTTTTACTAATGGAAATTGACATGAACCTTCTCAGATGTTTTTGGAAAATACACTGTGCCCTTTACCTTTCAATTAAATATTACACCGACCTCACGGAATGACTTGTTTCAGTTAGATCCACCCTGTTAGTCATCCGTTAGATTGGTCGATTAAAAGTTACCGACCATACAAAAAACTTTGTATAGCTCTTAAGATTCCTGCCGGGGAATCCATACCAAGGAATTAAGATTTTTTGGGACTAAATTGGTGGAAGGGTATCCAAAACAATCTCATAAGTGCCATAGTCATAAGACAAATGATTTATGAACAATTTTGTAAGCACTGATGCAAAAATGTGAATAACATGTTCGTCTTTTTCAACACATCAATGCATACTCAATTCATCCACCAAAGGGCAGCCACGGATGAGCCTATAGATAGAGTCGTCATCTTTAAGTTTGACAAAATGAAGATGGAGAATTTTGAGACTCTACATACAAACTGAAGTAGGTACTTCATAACAAAGCAAGTACCAACTTTTAGTACAACCATTGTTCTACAAGTGAATAGGTTCCGATGCAGAACATTATCAGTACCATCTTTAGTTCGAATGGAAAGCTTAAGCTCTTAAACACCACAAACCAAGCTAGTAGCAACCCACGAATTAACATGTGAAACATCATAATTTTGATGGCACTTGAGACAAAACATACGGAGACATGACAAGCTGCGGAGTACCAACACTCGATAAACAAAATTTGTAAGACTTGTTTGGACGAAATTGTTGGCACTCCTTTTAGGATGTAGCAATAACTTATCATCACAATCGAGACTTGTGATCAAGGTCCATAATGGCTTCCATTGGGTTGACAAGACACTGGTTGCCACAGCATCTTTTGTCGGAAGCAAAAAGAGGATGTGGCTGATAAGGCTGCTTGGTAAGTGACTGATCCTATCTTTGCATTGCTTGTCAGTTTGTCCCTTATCGAGCTTCCGACATTTTGAGATTGAACCCATTATTTTGCGCAGGGAATCAAACAATGAAATACATATGCACACTACAAATGAGGCTTAAAAAAGAACATACAGGGATCAAGAGGCACGAAAGAGAATTAAATAGGAGTTGGGTAAGAGAACTGGAAAGACACTGCGAGTCAATTTCATCAATCATTAAATTTGGTTAAAAAATGAATTCCCCCCTTTGGAGCACTATCCCAAAGTCCATAACCAAATTCATATTTCTTGGGGTTAGTGTGTTCCTACTGGCTACTTCCAAAGAATGGAGTAACTGAAAGTTTGGGTCATGAAGGAGAATGTAGTGGCTCTGGAACTGGGGTTTGGACAGCCGACCGAGCCACATTGCACCGAGCGAGCATGAGGGTGCCCATTTGCTATTCTGTATGAGAATTTGGGGGATCACAGCGCCACCCTCGGAATGTTGCTCGGCAAGGGGTTCTAGTCGGGCCTCTGTCCCTCTGTTAAGGCACGGAGTATACCCAACTCCGACTCCCCGAGGCCGCCCTGCTGGACCGACTGATTTCGGAGCCCCTTTTGAACCAACGGTCGATGCCTCGGGCCTCTCTTTCTCTGATGTGCGGGGGGTTGGAGGCTTGGTCAGAAAGAAGTCGTGAGTCACTTTTTGCCTTTTCTCTCGAGGCTCCACTGGATCAGTCCTGCTCGGAGGAGCCGGGACATTCCCCCTCAGGTTGACGCGCATGGTATTCCTTCTTGACATCTCTTCAAGAAACTCAGGCATGATAGTTTGGAGTGGTACGTCAATACCTGGGAGCACCGTTCCTTGTTTTTTACCGAGCCAAAAAAAGGCTAGCTTCTTGAAGGTCATAAACTTCACCCTCGACTGCTTGCCTTTCTTCTTGTTCCCGCCCTCCTGTCTAGTCCCCTCCTTCTCACTCGGCTCTCCCTCCTTTTTTTCTCTTCTCTTGAAGTTGCCCTTGTATGAAGGGATGTAACCTAGCAGCGTCGGCGCGTCTCGGCAAGCCTGTGACCTCAAAATGTCAACATTCTTCTTAGAGGATATGGAGTGCAAGGTCTTGGTGATGGCCTTGTGGTTTGCAAGAAGAGGAAAACATTCAGTAGGAGCGGAGCAATTAAACAAAAGAAGAATAGGCACAGCGAAATGAAAGGAAAGACAAAATTAAGGAACATTTGAAGTCTTTTATCTTTGGTACGTGATGCCTATGGTTGGTTTGGTCGCCGTACTCGTAGTTATCATGCACCTCCCCATAAAAATTTGCTCACTTGTCAGTATCGGGCAACCCGTCCACCAAGGGTTGCTTACCTCTGTGCGTTGAAAGGTATCTATGCTCGGTTGGAAAGGGAAAGCCATGAGGACCATAAAACAAAATCTTCGGCTAAGCTCCTCTTTAGATAGGGTCATGCCAAGACATGATGTAGGTGTCAAAAAGGTCGGCGACGGAGAACTCTAGCCCATGGCTCTCCTTCAATGCAACCACGGTCATCACGATCCTAAAGCTATTGATAGCAAACAAGTGAGGGACGAGGTTGAACCGAGCCAAAAGCTCCCTTAGAAATGGGTGAAGAGGGAACTGAAGCCTAGCCTCGAAAATGGCTATCAGGGGGACCGTGATGTAGTCGGGCCTATGCTTACCCTTATCCTTAATCTGGTCACTAGCCACTCGGCTAACGACCACGTCTTATGGGATGCTGTACTCTTCGTAAAAGCTCTCATATTCACGGGTTGCCATTGAAAAAGTGGGCATGGGGGCAAATCTGACCTCTCTCGTAGAGATCGACGACCTCTTTGTCAACGACCGGAGTGGCATCACACCTGGATTGCGCAGATGTCGAGGCTTCGGCCCCAGAGTTGAATCTTGATTCGGTCTCCCTCCCCCTCTGTGGCTCGGCCTTAGATGGGGTGGACAACGAAAAAGTGATCTCCGGCTCGGTGAGGAACTCGTCTTCACTGTACTCGTAGTCTCGCTCGGCGTTCGAGTCTACGGACATGTTCGAAGCAACAGAGGAATTCTGTCGTCGGCTCCTACTCTTATCCAACCACTCCCGAATCAATGAATCGGCAGAGTTGTCTCCCAAGCCTTCAGAGTCGGAAGAGATGACATCACCGGTGAGCCAGACCGAACAGATCAAAAAGAGATCGAGTAAAAAACCTCGTTGTCGGCAAAAAGACAAAGGTCTCTTTAAGCTCGGCTACCCTACTGGCCCACCCTAGTTTGCACTACAACCACAGGCTCGGGAGTCTCTCGATATTCAAATCCGGGGTTCGGCATTACTTCAAGATCAGACTCGGTGTCACCATATCGGATAGAGCCAACCAACATCAGGACTGGGGCTCGGAAGAACAGGTTGAATATAGGGATGAACATCACTGTTCATTTCACTTTTGTACTGTTCACTCAGAACAAAAACGCCAGCAAAACGTAGAAAAATGATACGAAATGGCATAAAAACTACAATAAAGTGAAGAATGATGTGGATTGAACACATACCTGGAGATTCCTGATATTCCTGGGAGATCTGATGACAAATCCGTGAGAAATCGAAGATTGAATGCGAAGGGGAGGAGAAAGATGCTCGGGTCGAAGAATTCTAGAAAGAGAGAGCTTGTAACCCTTCTCTCCTCTCTCGTTGCCCGTTATATAGGGAATGAAACCCGTTCAAATTTCCCTCCCATAATTACACTGCCGAACCAATGGCCAATCAATGGTTGGCACGTGGCCTCGATGCAACAGCTGTACAGTGCCCTAATGCATGCCAAATGTCCTTCCATATGCCGCACCCACGCAGAAGCTGACACTTGGTGCTCATCCATTGGGGCTCGACTCTAACGGTTGCTGCTTCACCGAAGAAACAGAAAATGGTAAGGTTCGGCCAAGCTGCAGCCACGTCCACAATTATTCAAGTTCAGTATGGTAAATCGGAAGCTTGGCCAGGGTCGTATTCAATCCCTACCACGCAATGGTATCAGCAGAGGTTGAGGGGCTATTGTAGTAGGCCGAACTTAATGGCTCGGACCCCACATCTAACGAGCACGGGTGAGGTTAAGGCCGAAAGAGGCGGCCGTACCCACGCCTGGGTTCAGCGATGACTGGAGCCCAGGGAAGGATCCACACCACATTTACCCGACACCACAGCCGACGAGAAAGTCCTCTGGTTCAGCTGTCGTCAAGGTCGCCGACTCCGTCGGTTCCTTCCCCCTTCGAGTCACCAGCCCTCAAGGTCGGCAAACCGCAGCAACACGCACTACCCCATGCGCTGAAATGGTTATGCCAAAGATAATGATGGGCGCACATGGGGTGCCAGCTCACACCAAAAGTGGTTATTAGATCTTATCGGTAATGTCACAACGGCGTCACCCAGCCCGTGCAAGGCACGTGCCCGTACTTGGAGAGCAAGCCAAGCAGACTCTATAAATACCAAGCGAAGCAGCCCTAGAGAGGTGGATGCTTCTACGCACACTAAAACCCTAGTCTCTTGCCGGAGGGCCTTGCCGGGCAACCCCGGCCAGGTCTTAGTCGTGCGCTTACTGTGCAGGTTAGGGCAAGAAGGTTGGGCAACACTCAAACCAATTGAAGAGGAGCTCAAACCAAGGACCAATGGGCCACCCAACCAATGGGCCACCCAAACATCTAATGTCAATTTAGGTTTTTCCCTTCCCATAGCGTTGCTACCCAAAACTATCATATCCACTCTCTTAACTATTGCATCTCCAGGTCTATAGTAGATATGTCCAAACCACCTTAGCTTATTTTCCCTCAACTTTTCCGTAACATTCTCATTTTTGCTACACTCATCTCGCTTACCTGTTGTTTCTTAATGTTTGCAGTTTAACAAGGTAAAACATTTACCACCCTTGCATGTTTTGCCCGCTGTGCATATGCAGTTTTAAATATCTGCTATGAGATTAACTGGTTCATAAATATCTTGAAGATATGATGGTGTACTCGTTAACCATTCAATTTCTGCAATTTTTGTTGTGGCAGGTACTTGATAGCTTCCCACACAACTGACTACCAACATCCTATGCTATTCTTCAACACTCTTGCAGTGTTTGTCCTAGTTGTTGCCAAGTTGCCCAATATGCACAAGGTCCGTATCTTTGGTATTAATGGAGATCAGTGATTTGGGACTCCCTTATGAATCCTTTTGTTCTACTGCAGTAAAAGCCTCAATCCTTTCTTTATCCAGTTAAAATGTTATATCTGTGTATAGTTCTGAGGACTAGAAATATTTGGAAATGTGATTTTGTCATTCCGCCTGTTTTCCCTATACATCGAGGGGTTAATTGAATCGAGTTGTTTTGTACATCAGGATTTTTGTATATCAGAAGTATCACACTACTGTAATCAACTCATGTAATACATACAAATCCTATTGCCTCTGTAAAAGAACTTTGGCTGAGAAAAGGTAATTCTTAAGTGAACATGGACAACAGGTTACCACCCCATCCCATATCAAAAAGTCATGTTGGATTAGGATGTATTGGGCCCAAAATGGAGTTTGATTCATTTACAGTAGTACGTACCCTCTTCCACAGTTTTAGTTTGTTTCATCTTCAATTCTCCCTGATTGGGGAAAACTTCTTTGTTGCCTCCGGACCTGAAGTTAGTCCTAGGAGAATGTTCAGTTTTTTGTGAAGGGTGGCAGCAGAAGGAAAGTTTATCCACGTTTGACCCCATTTTGCTTTACCGTTTGAATTGTGTTCAGAAAGCAATATATCCATCTCTTTTGTAACCTGTAAGGTAGTATAACAGGGAAGAAATGATAGAACATAGTGATCGATCTTTGTAGTTATGATGTTGTTCGTATTAAAAGTGTCAACCATAGGAATTGGATAACAACGATCTTGTTGGTTATCATTGCGAGTATTATTCGGCCACCATGAAAATCTAGTCTTTCATCAGCAGCCACGATTTGTGCCCTCAAAAGGGTCCAGGCGAGATTACATGTTTCTTGCTTTATACTTTTGTTACAGCCGAGATAGCCTTTTTGAATCTCAAGAAGCATCTAGATTCACCAATTCCGCTGGTAATGTGGCACACCATTACGATACTACTCCAGCATAGACACAAATTTATGTGTACATATATAACCAGTCCGGTTCCGGTGAGGGATCTCGCACTTTCTTAAGGTGCGGGACTCCTCTTCCCGATTGAATTTCGATGATCCGAGCCGCTCAAAGTGATCAGAATGTGATTTTAAGGGTCTCCTCAAGAAATCAGCAAAAAATGACCGGGAAGGGCTTCATCCGAGCGGTTTTCATTGAACGGTTTTAAAAAAACTGCTTGGATGAAGCCCTTCCCGATTATTTTTTTGTTGATTTCTCGCAGGCAGATTGAAAATCACGTTCTGCACACATTGAATGGTTCAGATTTTCAAAATTTGATCGGGAAATGAGAGTCCCGCATTTTAACAAAATGAGGAATCCCTCACTTGATCCATGGTCGATGGTGTATAACCTAACTGGCTGGTTAGTTTTAGCATTAAAGTTGATAAGGACTTTAAGAATAGTGAGTATGAAGCAGTTGACTTTCTTCGGGCTAAGTTTATGCAGATTAATAATTACCCAATACACGTGGAACACATGGAACGAGTGAAGAGTTGCCGCCCGTTATTTTACCAGGGACATTCGACTTCAAGTTTGTTAAGGAATTATGAGAAGATGAAGATTCTTCAATTTAGGTATGCTGTAGAATAATCTTAAAGACTAGTAGTGGACATATAGCATGTGTTGAAAAAATCAACCAGAATCGAAGAATATTAAAAGACTAGTACCTCTTGACTTGCAACTTTTTGTTTTTGGACACCATATATTCTGATGTACTAATATATCTTCTTCTTTTTTTTCTTTTGAGAAGCGATAACCCCATCGATTACATTTCAAAAGCCAAAATGTCAATCCTTATATTCTTGACTTAGAAGTTAGAAGTATATATAGGAAAAGAAAATTAAAATAGCACTTAAAAGTAATTGTGAGGATTTATTTAGTTGAGAAAATGATCGAGCAAACTGCCGCAATCCATTAACTTTTCACTGTTTTTTTTTTTTTTTTTTTTGTGTTTTTGAAAAAAAAAAAACTGTTTGAATGAGCCGACTCTTTGACAAAGTAGAAGGGCTACATAAAGATAAATACTAACTCCAGCTGAGTAAAACATGGGGTCAAATTTGATTTGGTATGAGGATGCCGATTCTCTTTGACACAAATTAAGGCTCAACAAGAAAACAAATACTCCATCAACAAAACCATTTTCATGACAACTCCGGCTCCAATTCTTGAAACTAGTGTGATTTGTTGATTGGCTTATAATATTAAGCTTGTCATTCTCTCTTTGTACAACAGATTTCTATAAGGAGGGAGGTGAAATGATAAGCAAAACTAGAAAAAATAAAAAAAGAAGATGAAGTACAATAACCATTAATTTTTTCTCACTTTTATTTAAGGTGAATTTTGTATAAGCGATACTAGGAAAAAAACGAATTCTTCTTATCCTCTGCACAAGATGAATTGGAGTACACACAATGAGGGGGTGTTTAGGAAAATATTCCATTTAAATTATTTTTTTCCCTTATTCAAAAAAATTTTCCATTTGTTAGTTTTACGTCGATTTTTTGTGGATTATTACTTCGTCATGACGAAAGAAATTTAAAAGTAGAAAATTATGATCGAAATCCAAATTTTTGAGTAAAGAAAAAAAAATTGACTTATTGGCTTATTTTTTATCTTTATTTAATTTTTTTGTGCTTCAATAATCATTTAAAAGATTTTTAGATTCCTCTTGTTGTAATGCAGAAATAATCTAGAAAAAAATTGCAAAACTAACAAATGTAATTTTTTTTAATTATGGAAAAATAATAATTCAATTGATTTATTTATCCAAAACACCCCCTTAGTCTTCTCGCGGCTTTAATAATTGACTTAAGACAAAGAATTATTCAAACTAAGTAAAACCACCCCTTAACTAATCTAAATTCATATCAAACTAAGAGTGTTTTGGTTGGTGGTGTTTACATATTTATTTTGTCAAAAACTAATTTGAGAGGATTGCTTCCAATTCCACTGCAAGAGGGTGTCATCGTAGACTACTAGACTGAACACAGGATAGGAACCCAAATGGACTAGAAGAGAGAGAGAGAGAGAGAGAGAGAGAGAGAGGTAGACGCTGCACTTTAATCTGTTGTTCCTCGTGCCTTCCGGTCCACTATTCTCGACACTACTTCCCTTGATTTTCCTTCATTCGGCCCACAAATTTTAATCCTCTGCTTTGGTTTTGGCGCGCGCGCGCAGAGAGAGAGAGAGAGAGAGAGAGAGAGAGAGAGAGTTGCAGAGCTGGAAGACTGGGAATTCCGTGGATTATTTGTTGGGTTTGAACTTTGACGGACTCTTCATCAAATACCCACAGGTGACTGAACCAACCCTATCTACAAAAGTGCGTCCTCTGTTTCCCACTAACCTAACTACTACTAGTTTTATATAAAACCTCACGGATTGGAATTAATTATGATATGTCGTGCTTCTTTTAGATTTGAGTTTCCGCCTGAATGTTGCTTTGGTTTAATTTACTTCCCCTGTTGCATTAGTGTGGTCTTTTTTTGATGGGTGACTGTTCTAGGTTTAGGCTATTAAAAATGGTTTCGTTGTCTGATTTTGTATTCTTTTTATTAAGGTTGTCATATTGGGTCTTATCAAAAATTATTTTTGTCATGTTAGGTTCAATGGGTTTGAGTGGTGCCGTGTGTTTTGTTTTCAAGTTTAATCTGGTGGTTGGTTCCTTAAAATTGGCTTTTTTGTTTCAGAGGAAGTTTTTGCCCCTATTTGTTACTGAGGGTTTCAAAATGGTTTGATTTTGGAGGTTTGGGTTCATGAGTTGAACCCTCAGTGAACAATGGGGAGTTTGAGTGAGCAAGAAGATCAGTTCTTTGATACCCATGAAGACATCACCTCTGTGTCTGATTCTGATTCTGGTTCTGATCGAGGACCTGAAAATTTTGATTTTAATTCAATGGTTGGTGATTTGATCCCTGCTGGACTTGGTTTTGAGATCTGGCTTAAAGATCCTGAGAGCATTCATCAACGCCGTAATAAGTTCCTAAAGTGGATGGGCGCAAGTGCTGAAGGAATACAGGAGCATTCCCAAGATGCCAATTGTAATGTAATGGAAGTGGAGACTGAAAGAATCATGGAAAACAGTGGGGCATGTTTAAGATTTTCAGGTTTCGATGATGGATGTTCATCGAGTGAATCACTTGTGTCTTGTTGCTCAAATGAGCTTCTAGAGTTGTTAGATGATTCAATCTTAGACAAACACTTTTCGTGGTCAATAAACAATCTGGATGATGGTACTGAGTTCACTGTGGATGAACTGGGGCAAGATGGGTTGCTGAGAGGACTTTGTGAAGTGGCAACAAACCGTTTGATTCCCATTGATGAGTTTGAGAGAACTCTTGGATTATCTCCTCTCATTCAGCAAGTCTTGCGGAGAGAAAGTCAAGAGTTTTGCAATTCGGGGAAGGTAATGAAACAAGTCAAAAGAGGATGGTTGAGGAGATTAGGTACTCTGGCTTGCATTGTTGATGGAAAAGTAGAAGCTGGCAATTTGAAATCTTGCAATTCCCGTCCAATTATAGGTGCTAGGACTGAAAATGTTAGGGTTAAGGTGTATAAAAAGAGATCCAAGGAACTTTCAGCCCTTTATATTGGACAAGATATATTGGCGCATGACGGTCAATTTTGACTATGAAATTCAGCCCTGACGGTAAGTACCTCGCAAGTGCTGGTGAAGATCATATTGTGCGTGTATGGCAAGTAACAGAATCAGGAAGATCCGACGAGTTTCATGTTCCTGCATTTGATCCTTCGTTTGTTTACTTCACTGTTAATCATCTGTCAGAGCTAGTTCCCCTCTATGAAGCGAATGAGAAAATGGGTAGATTATGGAGTCTGAGGAAAACATCAGACCCAACTTGTGTCATTTTCCCTCGGTAGGTTTTCTGGATATCAGAGAAACCACTCCATGAATTTCAGGGACACCGTGGTGATGTTTTGGATCTCTCGTGGTCGAAGAATGAAGTTAGTAGATCCATAAAAGCAACTTATTCTTTATATTTTGACGGTTTTACTGTTGGCTTCTTATTGCAGTTTGTTTTGTGCAGCTTCTTCTGTCTTCGTCTATAGACTATACTGTTCGCTTGTGGGAGGTGGGATCAGACCAATGCCTAAAAGTATTTTCACACAACAATTATGGTTTGCTCTTCTTTCTGTTTCATGTTTTCCTTGTAATTGATGCTCATTGTTCTCTGGCTCCATTTGAGTTGTATCCCATCTTACGGCCGTCCTGTTATTGTCCACTGCAGTTACAAGTTTCGAGTTTAATCCTGTGCATGACAACTACTTCATTAGTGGTTCGATAGATGGAAAAGTACGCATCTGGGCAATTCCTGCTTGTCAAGTTGTTGATTGGACTGATGTAAGAGAAATAGTCACAGCTGTGTGCTATAGCCCTGATGGAAAGGTTTGGCAATCCATTACTTTATTAGCTTGTTGAGATTTGTAATATTGCATCAGCGGTTTTAGCAGACAAATCTTCTTCTTCTTGCAGGGTGGAATTATTGGCTCCATGAGTGGTAATTGTTACTTTTATGATACATCAGGTATCTATCCTACTACTTAACAGAAGTATTTAGGTTCTTTTGAGTTTTTCCTTTAGTAGAAACTGAGAGGTTTGCTAACATTGTGATAACTGGGGAGCTAACATTTATTTAAATTTTTTTAACTGGATATGGTGTCAGAAAAAAATAATATCTTCTTTATCTATATTCAACTTAGAGACAGTTCTGCTAGCAGGCTGACAAATATGGTACCCAAGTTTCTTATCTCGTGGATAACTGACTGTTTCACAATTCACCACTGTTATGCGGAAGAGATAAATTAGATCATAGTAATGTCAACTGCATAAGTGATGAAGATTTTGAGGACTTGACCTTATCTATTTTTTCTTTTGGTGGTTGCAAGAACCTCTGATGTTTCTCGCTTCCAAGTGCTAATGGACTAATGTTGAACTGTTTGTGGTTGAGCTGAAGTGTGACAGTTCATAGTTATAAATCCAGCGGATATATCATGTGATAAAGTGGGATGCCCGGCCCCTTGCTAGTTTGCTTTCTTGGATCAGATAATCATCAGCAGCTGTATGCGCAAATATGCTTGCAGGGCAAAAAGAATTCGCCCTTGAACAGGATAACTGATTTTCAGGTTGCAACCGGTGCCCTCTGTTTCTCTTTTGCTCTCGCATTGTTTATTTCTGCGTGCTTCATTTCACTGTCACAGTCAAGAATGTAATGTTTTCCTATCTGCAGTTTTGTCCAAGTGATCCAACCAAACTAATGGTCTCTTCTGCTGATTCACAAGTCAGGATCCTTCATGGGATTGATGTGATGGCCAAAGTCCGAGGTGAATCATTGTCTTTTGCTTTGATGCTTATGGATGTCACTCATTAGTGGCATTGAATTCGACCTTAGATGGCTGTTCAAAAAAAAAAAAAAAGAATTCAATCTTAGATGTTGTTGGGGCGTAATCCCGATAAGTTTTATGATGATTCCATTGAAACGGAATAACTTTATCTCAAAGACACTAGTTTTATGCCAATTCAGAACTTCAAACTGTACGTACTTGTTTCCCTCTGATGTCTCTTTCTTTGTGTGTCCGTGGATTTGTTGTCTGTTTCCGCTCTTCGTAATTCAGGATGTCAAATATCAGCATCATTTACTTCAGATGGGAACCATATTATCTCAGCAAGCGAGGATTCTAATATCTACATGTGGAATTACATTTTTCAGGATGGGAGTTCTCCAATAAAAAACAATTGGCCTCGTGAGCGCTTCTTCTCAAACAGCGTATCTGTTGCTATTCCTTGGTGTGGAATGACATGTGGAAACTCTATCCTCTCTAATGTCTTAGTAACAACATCTTCGTCAGTCACACTTACTGTGAACCAAACCAGATGTGGCTTGGAAAATGGCACCTTACCTGATTTCTCGTTGAGCCGTGGGCTTTTCTCAGACTCTTTGTCCAAGGGTTCTGCGACCTGGCCGGAGGAAACACTCTCTACTCCAAGCCCGGTTGTAGTCACATCTGCCACGTGTAAGTCCCTGTACAAGTTTCTGAAGATGTCATGTGAAAAAGCCTTTGGTTCTCCTCATGCATGGGGTCTGGTGATTGTGACAGGCAGCTTGGATGGGAGGATCAGATCATTCCAGAATTACGGATTACCGACACTTATTTGAGGCCATAGATGCCTGCAGGGTTCTACATGTCGGCCGTTACATCGGCCAATACCTACTGCCTACTGGGATTGTTGACCTTTGGTACCCATATTTACGAATATGTCGGCTGGTCTGGTCCATTAATAGTTCAGAATGACCTTTTTTCCCCCCTCCGGGAGGCTAAGCCATTCTTCAGATATACTGTTGAAACCTGGTGGTTGTGGTGCTGCTAATAGAGATATAAAGAAGTGGATAGGGTGTTAACAAACCCTAACACATGCAAGCTTAATTTATATTGTGTGGTGACTAGTTACATAATATGAGCAACCAATGTGGGACTTATTCCAACTCTATTCTAACACTCCCCCTCAAGCTGGAGAATAAATATCACAAAATCCCAGCTTGTTACATAACAACTCTAAACGTGGTTTAAATAAAGGTTTGGTGAAGATATCTGCCAACTGAGCTCCTATAGACACAAAAGGAGTAGCCAACACGCCACTATTTATCTTCTCCCGAACAATATGACAATCTACCTCGATATGTTTGGTTCTCTCATGAAAAATTGGATTCGAAGCGATATGTATTGCTGCTTGATTATCACAATACATAGGAATTGGTAATTGTACACCAAACCCCAACTCTTCGAGCAAAGCTCTCAACCATACAACCTCGCAAGTAGTATGAGCCATGGCACGATACTCTACTTCAGCACTGGACCGAGCAACCACAGTTTGTTTCTTGCTCTTCCAGGTAACCAAATTTCCACCAACAAAAGTACAGTATCCAGTTGTGGACCGTTTATCAGATGGTGACCCCGCCCAATCAGCATCAGTAAAGGCCTCAACACGCAAATGACCATTTGAACGATAAAAGAGGCCCCGTCCAGGATGAGCCTTGAGATATTTTACAATACGAAGACAAGCTTCCCAATGTGGAAGACGAGGAGCTGACATGAATTGACTTACCATACTAACAGCAAATGAGATATCAGGCCGTGTATTGGTGAGATAATTTAGCTTGCCTACCAAGCGACGATAGCGATCTGGATGAGGGAATATCTCTCCCTGATCAACACATAATTTGACGTTTGGATCCATAGGGGTCTCTACAGGCTTTACTCCCAATAAACCAGTTTCTTCTAGAATATCTAGCGCATACTTCCTTTGGGATAAACTGATCCCTTCATTAGATCTTGCTACCTCAATACCCAAGAAATATCGAAGCTTATCCAAATCTTTGGTGTGAAACTGACGCTGTAAAAACTGTTTTAACTCATCAATACCTTTTTGATCATCACCAGTAATAATGATATCATTCACATACACAATCAACACTACTTGCCCCCGTTCTGACTGAATAGAGAAGACAGAATGATCAGAATGGGAGCGATGCATACCAAACTGCAACACAACATCACTAAACCTGTCAAACCAAGTTCAAGGTGACTGCTTAAGACCATATAGGGCTTTGCGAAGGCGACACACCTGAGAACGCTGCCCCTGAGCAACAAACCCAGGAGGTTGCTCCATATAGACCTCTTCAAGCAGGTCACCGTGGAGAAACGCATTCTTGACATCCAACTGAAACAAGGGCCAACCAAGATTGGTGGCCAAAGAGATAAGAATGCGGACGGAGTTAATCTTGGCCACCGGAGAGAAAGTCTCAGCATAATCAACCCCATACGTCTGGGTATAGCCTTTGGCCACAAGACGGGCCTTGTACCGTTCTACGGTACCATCCGGATTATACTTGACAGAAAAGACCCACCGACAGCCAACGGTAGACTTGCCTGGCGGAAGAAAAACCAACTCCCAAGTGCCATTGTCATGAAGAGCAGACATCTCAGCCTCCATAGCTATCCGCCACTCAGAAACAGATAATGCCTCCTGAACAGTGTTAGGAACAGAAATGGACGAAACAGAAGTAGTAAAAGCACGAAGTGACGGAGACAGATGATTATAGGAAACAAACTGAGCAATTGGATGACTAGTGCAAGACCGAATACCTTTGCGAAGAGCTATAGGAAAACCAGATGACGGGGGAGGTGGTGGTGGTGGTGGTGAAGCAGGATCTTGGGACGGAGGAGGCACGGCGGCAGGCACTGGTGGGGCTGTTAATCGTTTCCGTTGACGAACATATACCTGCAATGGTGGCATAGGAACAGGAGGAACATCGATAGGAATAACATACTCAGACTCAGGAAGAACAAAGTCAGACTCAAGAGTCCCCGAAAAGAAAGGCAATGACTCATTAAATGTGACATCACCACACACAAAGTGACGACGAAGAGAGGGTGAGTAACACTTATACCCTTTTTGAGTACGTGAATAACCAAGAAAGACACACCGGATTGAGCGAGGGTCAAGTTTGTCGCGGTCAGGATCTAGTGCATGAACATAACATGTGCACCCGAACACCCGAGGAGGTAATGCGTGAAGAGGACGACCAGGAAATAAAACCTTGTGAGGTATCTGACCACCAAAAACAGTGGAGGGCATACGGTTAATCAAGTAACATGCTGTAAGAACAGCCTCACTCCAGTAAGACTTAGGAACCTGCATTTGGATTAACATGGCACGCATAACTTCAGATAAGTGTCGGATCTTGCGTTCGACAACCCCATTTTGTTATGGAGTTCGAGCGCAAGAAGACTGGTGAATTATCCTATGATCATCAAAAAATCGAGAAAGAGCATTATGAAAATATTCACGTGCATTATCAGAACGAAAAATACGAATGCAAGTATCAAACTGAGTCTTTATTTCTGCATAAAATGATTGAAAGACAGAAGACAACTCTGATCGCGTTTTCATAAGATAAAGATATGTAACACGAGAAAAATCATCGACAAAAATAACATAATACTGAAAACCAGCTAAAGTGGGAACATGAATAGGACCCCAAATATCTGAATGTACTAACTGAAAAGGACGTGACACACGACGCTCAACCCTAAGATAAAAAGACACTCGACGGTGTTTACTAAACTCACAGACTTCACATTGTAAGTCCTTAACATGACTACATGATGGCACCAAACGCTTCAGATTCTGAAGTGAGGGATGGCCCAAACGGCAATGTTGTTGATAGGGAGAAACAGATGACTGAAGAACAACAGATGTAGGACATATGTCATCAGTAAAGTAATATAGGCCGCCACGCTCAGTACCCCCACCAATCTTCCTCCCCGTCTTTAGATCCTGAAACACACAACCATGAGAAGAAAAAGTGATGGAGCAGTTTAAAGATTTCGTAAGTTTACTAATAGACATAAGATTAAATGGAAAACTAGGAATATGAAAGACGAGGTCCAAAGTAAGAGATGGAGTAATAGAAACGGGACCCAAACCAGTAACTGCAGAAGTAGAACCATCAGCTAAGGTGACACGAGATGGTGGACCAACAGACCGATGATTGGAAAGGGTAGTAGATGTACCAGTCATATGATCTGAAGCACCAGAATCGATTATCCAAGGGGTGGAGGAAGAAGTCAAGCAAGCAATGGAGGAACTGGTCTGAGCGAGCGTAGCAGTAGAGGATGAAGTCTGATTTGACACAAGTCGCTGATACTCTTCTGCAGAAATAGTCACCACAGAGTCAACAGGGTGAGGAAGTGGGTCAGCATCCTCAAAAATAGCAGCCTGATGAGCCTGAGGGAACCCATGGAGATCATAGCAAGTTTCTACCGTATGATTGGTCCCCCCACAATGAGTACAAGATCTAAAATCACGGCCACGAACACGACTTCCTCCCCCTGACATGCGACCACCAAAACCACGACCAAAACTAGAACCGCGATTACCCATACTAGAATCACGCCCACCAAAACCACGACCAGAACCACGTCCGTTAAATCCAAAGTCACGACCACAACTAGTAAAACTAGACTCACGGCCGCGACCACAACCACGGCTAAATGAAGTACTAGAAACACCAGAAACAACGGAAGCCAATGCTGAACGATCAGGAGGTGGCGCAGACACAGATACAGAAGACTGGCGAAGGCGACTAAATACCTCGCTGAGAGAAGGTAGATCGCGAGATCCCAATAGATGATTACGAACAGGACCGTATGTGGATGATGCACCAGATATAAACCGAGCAACCTGCATACGCTTACGCTGACGCCGCATGACCTGAACATCAGAGGAAATCGGCTCACATATATTAAGCTCCTCACAGATACCACGGAACTTAGCATAATAAGACTCCAAAGGTAAGTCATCCTGTGAGATAGAAAAGAAGGACTGATGAAGATCATATGTGCGACGGAGATTATTAACACCAGAATACATTTCTTGAGCCTGTGTCCATACTTGTTTGGCGGTAGGTAAGAACACCAGTGTGCTAGCAATATGTTCTTCCATACTATTCCATAAATCAGATCGAATATTAGCATCCTCAGATACCCACGCCTCATATGTGGTAGCAGTTGCTGCTGGAGGATCATCTGTCAAATAATGATAAAGCTTCTGACCGACATAATAAACCTCGACTGCTCAAGCCCAAACGGCATAATTTTTACCATTCAAAGGGGTGGAATTAATAGACAACCTCTCACGAAACCGAGAAGAACCAGACAAACTTGCAACAATAGTAGAGTTAGAAGCAGAACTAGATCCCGACTTTGACTCCTCCGCCATTTCACCCTAATAATAATGACCAATAAAATATAACAATTACCAATGAAATCAACAAGTACCAACTAGAGACAAAATATAACAGGGACCAAACATAACACCATCATCGGCAACAAGAGACGCAGGCTATCAATCGACTAGTCAAACCCAACGTAACAGTCCCACCACATGAATCAATGCACCACATAATACAGCTACTGAACAGGAACATAAACCGACTGGAGCTTGAACCGGACAGAGAAGTAGCACTCACAAGTACTGAAATATCACAAGCAGAACTAAAACTCACCACCACAGCATCACCAAAGGTCTGCAGAAGCTCGCCGATGACTGTAGATGCTTCGTCGGAGATCGGCAAAGGATCAGACTTGATTTGAGAAGGTCAGACGAACATGAGGTATGTGAGTTGACAGGTTTTAGGGTTCGAAAATCACTGGGTATATGATTTCGAAGGATTTTAGAGACTTAGAGAGTATAGATCGAGGGTTTTGGGGACTGGGTAATGTCGGTCAAAGGGTAGGGTGGTTTATTCAGGGTTTTTGGGGTCAAAGAGGGTAGGTAGCAGTCAAACAAGGGTCGCCGGAGTCAGGTGGGGGTCGCCGGAGTTAGGCGAGGGTCGCCGGAGGGTCGCCGGTGACTGGGTAATGGATGGTGAGGGCCGGCGGTGACTGGGCTTGAGTGACGGTGACTGGGTATGATAATGGAGGTGCCAACAGGGGTCTAGGAGTGGTGGGTGTGAGGTCTGGTTGTGGCTAGTGTACGGCAGTGATGGAGATTTAGGGTTTCGGTGGTTTTGGGTTAGGATTAAGGTGTGGCTCTGATACCATGCTAATAGAGATATAAAGAAGTGTATAGGGTGTTAACAAACCCTAACACATGCAAGCTTTATTTATATTGTGTGGTGACTAGTTACATAATATGAGCAACCAATGTGGGACTTATTCCAACTCTATTCTAACACGCCTAGACTTGGGAATTGCACTGGCATTTGGCTAAATTTGCCAGAAAGATCAGTTTTTTTTTTTTTGCTGCAAAATTAGTGACCTTGGTACATATGCTTGTGCACTAAGACGTCGGGTATGAATATGGTTGCTTGGTGAAGGTTATGAAGATGCTGTGGTTTTGCAACCGGCCGACTCAATTGTCTCTGCTGGTGGGAACATTGTCCCTTTGCTGGTTTGGTACTCTACTGTAGTTTGGCAAAGCATCAAGTTATCAACCAAAGGATAATAACTATTATTGGATTGTATAGGCACTCTCATTATACTATTTTTTTCATTTCTTATACTGTATATCTACATGCCTGAAAACAAAAGGCAGGATTATGACATGGAGATTAAGGCTCTGTTTGGAACCTATGGTAAATGAAAGAAAAAAAAGGAAAATAGAAAAATTTCCTTAGGGGGTGTTTGGTTCCTATGTCAGGGAAAGGAAAAGAAAGGAGAAAGCTTTGAAACGAGTATGGCTTACTCACGGAGCCGCTGTAAAGAGGTAATTTACGGAGCCGTTTGATCTTAGTTGTCTGTTTCGGCATTGGACGGTCGGGATTTTAATGAAATTTCATTAAAATCCGGACCATCCAATACACTTTGGACAGTCGCAATTCATCTCCGTAAACCATTATTCACAGAAAGCTTTGTGAAATAGTTTTTCTTTTAAAGAATAGGGAAAGATTATTTTTATCATCAGCTAGTATAGGAAATGTTTTTTTTTTTTTTGGTTTTTAAATTGTGAATAGAAAAAGGTTAAGAAGCTCAATTGTGATGCTTAATTTTCTAGCTCTGTGATTTATTATTTAATCTGTAGTTATTAGAATTTTAGATGCAACAAACACTTGTACCCCCAAATAACCAGGTCAATAGTTTTTAGCAGACTTTTAGATGTAACAAACACTCGGACCCTCAAGTACGTACCCGGGTCAGAAAGATACAAGGGAGTTGAGATCACTTAAACAAAAACAAATTTTGAAGGAAGCCCGGGATTTCCTGTTCCAATATCTCACTTTCAAAAAAACAACCAAATCAAGTTATTGCGTTCAGGAGTATAAAGTTAGATGATCATGACCAATATGACTTTTTTTCTTCATTATTCTGCTATGTGAAAGCTACATGAATCCTTAATTTCCTTTCTCCGATAGATGCGATTGATGTAGTGATTCTCCAACCAAGAAAGATGAGAACCAATTAACTAGGATTAATTTGAAATGGTTCTGATAATTCCAAAAGTTAAAGGAAAAGAAGACAGGAGTAGTGTTCAATTTGAACATGAAAACGGCTTGATCGGCTGGCGCCTTATTGAATGGATTTGTGCCAGAATTCGTCACGAAAATTACACAAGAAGTCCAAGTTCAAAGTTTACTAATTAAAGTTCAGCTGTACTTGACGACAACTCAACAAAAACTAAACAAATGCACCACGACACATGCACGTCTTTAATTTCCTACTCAAATGATTTCATGTTTTTATTATGCATTTATGAAAACAATTGAAAGTTTCCTTTGCCGATAAAAAAAAAAATGCATCCTGATGCTAAATTTTTAAAGTAGCTTAAGTAATTACTCATAATGATGATCGACGTGGGACCAGTGAAAATTAATTAATTAGTATTAGATCTGTTTGATTTTTCAAAAGTCCGCACGTACGATTTGATTTGTTTTGTTTAATTTAGTTTTATTGTTACATCAAGGAAGGCTTGAATCAGTCAACTGCATGTACGTAAGTAGCAATGACAGCAGCATCGCAATTGAGGTGCATAATCGTAATAGTGGTACACTGACACCAACTAAGAAGTAAGAACATGCAAGAGAGTTTTAATGAGAAAAAAAAATAAGTAGATCGAGCACATGCATGTTCCATATATAGTGGTACTAGTTTTTATATATAGTTGGACAGGAGGCCCAAGCAGGTAGTCGTACTCTTGGTTGAAGAAAGCCAATTGGTTACGATACGACTATTATTTGACTCCAATTTGGCAAAACATGCGCGCAGTGATTAAGATGATGAGATCGATGTGCGATGGATGGATTGTTAAACTTATTAATTTCCATGCATGCTAATGAGTACTATCTAGCTAGCTAGCTAGTGATGATCTGTTACGTACTCTATTTGTTTCCCAATTAATTCATGATCAAAATTTGGCATTCAAGTCCTCGTTTCATCTCGGAAAAAAATGACAGCCAAAAAATGACCATGATTAGCTGGCCCGGCCATTATTATTATTAATTAAATGGACTAGTGATGCATGATGATGATGATGGCGATTGATTGATCGATCTTGATTCCTGATCAAATATAGAGTTTAGTACTTTACCACAAATCGAGTATATATATATAGTTAATTAATTTGCACCAGGCCACAAGTAGTAAACGGCGGTGAAATATTCTTGTCATATATATGCGCTGTATATAGGGAAGGACTGACTGACTGACTGACTGACTAATGAGGGGAGGAGCAGCCGAGTGGAGAAGGGCAGATAGTCAGATAGTAAGAAGTTTAGGTAGGCATGCAGCTGAGGCTGAGCTAGCAGCTGGTGCATCCACAAATAATTGGGGGAACCGCGTACACATGCACATGCATATGCTATTATTAAATTACCCGTATACTCCTAGCTAGTATATACTTCCGTCCCAAATTGATTGTCCGGTCCGCAAAACGGAGTGTTAAAAATAATACAATTTTTGTAAGAAAAAATCAAAAGTTTTTTAACAACTTACTAGATATCAATGATTATTTTTAATTTGTGAAAAAAGTTTGAATTTTTTGTTGAAAAAATTGCATTATTTTTAACACTCCGTTTTGCGGACCGGACAATCAATTTGGAACGGAGGGAGTATTAACTACTGCTTCACTATTTAATTCGCTTGTGTACTCAAACAACTATATATGCGTGTGTGTGTAAGTAAGTAAATAAATAAATACTATACGATATATATTGTGCACTCGATCGATCTCCACGGGTTTTTAAGGAAAAAGATAATACTACAAGTTGCTTCATTTTTCTCACCTTTTCATTTCGACGTACGGTTGCCGAATGTCATCTTGCATTCTATATATAAATAATATGTACTTTTCGAATATACGATGATCCAATTAAGCCGTAACATAAAGGGGACAAAAAATTAAGTGACGTATAACATTTTAATCGTTACTTTAATTTCCAAGGAAGAAGATTCTCTCTAGTCTAGTGAATGGGACTAGATGGTTCTATTTGTGAGCGTCACCTCGAATCTCCTTTATTATCCATATATAGAAAAATCACACCGATCAGATAATCCTTTTTATGTAATTTCATTCGAATCTGATGTAAAAAGTAATGGAGGATTTATTTTGAAGTTAAATTAATTTTTTGATATTTTTAGAGCAAAAAATATCATAAAGTTCCATGCCTACAATTACGTACCGAATTAGCGTAATTTTTTCATTGATATGCAGGAGAAAACAAATAAATCAACCGAATTATTTTAATCCGACACGCATAGTGGCGCACATGTTTGTACACGAACATCGAGCGTCGATCATAACCCATTTAGACATTGATTCTATATGTCTTTTAAAACGGTAACCAAAATAAAAACAATTCTATATGTTATATGTCTTCCAGCTTTTTAAAATCGCGGTATTGGAGTAACGGTATCAGTGATATCGGACTGTACCAGGTCATAACAAACGATCCGTAGGTAAATAACGATATCGGAGCTCCAAAATTCTATTAAGTAACGGCTTTTATTTACAACCTTTTTGTCTTCTAATTAAAAAAGAAGAGAGGGCATGGTTCGATTCTTGTTAACATTCATCCCTCCCCAAGTTTCCGATGATAGAGTAGATTAGAATTAACGAATGACAAAAAAGTAAGAAAGAAAGAGGGGGTTGGAGAGCGCAGCCCCAGGAGTAGTTTAAAAAGCGGGCAACAAGGCTATGATTGTCTTGTGCTCTCTAAGAGCATCAGCCTTGGCGATAAAAACAGAACATCAACCTCTCTCTTTTGCTTTTCTAGCTACCTTTCTCGAAGCATATACCATATAGCCTGTGTATATATATCTTTGGAAGGGAAATTAATAAAAAGAGAGAGAAAGAGAGAGAGATCATGGGAAGGGCTCCATGTTGTTCCAAGGTTGGGTTGCATAGAGGTCCATGGACTGCTAGAGAGGACTCCGTGCTTACCAAGTATATTCAGGTTCACGGTGAAGGCAACTGGAGGTCTCTGCCTAAAAAAGCCGGTATCTCTCTCTCTCTCTCTCTCTCTCTCTCTCTCTCATGATATTACTCACTAATTTGTGTTTAAAGTCAATGGAAAATGATTTTCATACCAAGAATACATTTAGAATGATATGACTTGCTGAAATTATTTTCTGTCTTCTGTCATGGTGATTGCTTTAGTTTGAAATAAAGAAATCACCAAATATCCCACCCTTTCTTTTTTTTTTTTTGAGGATTTCCGATCAAAATGTGGTGGTTATTATAGTTTAAAGAATGACGGAATGACAGACGAACTCTGTCAAATTTTTTTTTTTTTTTTCCATTTACGTTGATGATTATAAGAGCTAACTTACACTTTTAATTTTGATTTTGTCGGTGAATGAAGGGCTACTTAGGTGCGGAAAGAGTTGCAGGTTAAGATGGATGAACTACCTAAGACCGGATATCAAGAGAGGGAACATCACTCCGGATGAGGACGACCTCATCATCAAAATGCATGCTCTTCTCGGCAACCGATGGTCTCTCATAGCAGGAAGGCTGCCGGGTCGAACCGATAATGAGATAAAAAACTATTGGAACACCCATCTTAGCAAGAAACTGAGAAGCCAAGGAACCGACCCGGAGACCCACAAGAAGTTGTCGGATCCAGCCGTACAAGAACAGAAGAAGAAAAGGAAGAGCAGCTCTAAGAATCAGAAGAAGAAGAAGGCGGCCAAGTACTCCAACGTGGAAGTACTGACAGAAAAGCAGAAAGTTCATACCCCAAAGCCCACTAGGATCAAGTCGTTGAGTTCGTTTTCAATGTCAAGGACCAATAGTTTCGATTGGACTAGTGGTTCTTCAAGCAATGAACTAGGAGATCATAGAGGGCTGGTTGGTAGTACGGAAGTTGCAGCAGATATTAACAACCCATGGTCGACGACTAATTTCAAAGAGGTCGGATTTCTTATTGGAGAAGATCAAGATCGCGGTGATCAGGATGATCATTATTTAATAATTAATGGTTCAGATTTGGTGTGCGAGTCTTTTGTACCAATGTGCGATGACAATCTGGAGAAGCTATATGAGGAGTATCTACAACTTCTGGAGATAGGCGGTGGTCATGATCATCACGACCGAGTCCAGTTGGATTCCTTTTCTGAGTCGTTTCTCATCTAAATAAATATTAATGGATGATATATATTATAATACTCGATCCGAATAATAAGTTAAATCGATCATATCAATGGGAGTAGTAGTTTTAATTAGCTTGCTAGTAAGGTTTTAAATAAATTTTGACGATGGAGGAAAAATGGGGTTCGAACCTAATTAGCTAGCTTATTACTCCATCATGCACGTGCCTAACCTTCTTCTTTCTTTGTCAACTTTAGCCTTGGAACGTACGTACTATGTTGGTTTTATATGGAGAATGTAGAATAATCGGTCATACGTGTAGTACAAGTCTTCTCTCTCTTGTATAGTATATATGTACATAATAATATATGTAAGTTTAATTTGCATGGTATAGGGTTGCACACATCAGTTAATTTTAATGATGTCGTTTTCTTATTGCTTTTACTTTAATTTTAAGTACAACTCAGCTGGCAGACAAACAAAAAAAATATCAGTGCATGCCCTGATTCTAAAAAACAATCATTTGGGGGTCTTGGGGCGCCATGGTGCCCAATACTGTTATTCACTACATATTTTTGTTGGATCCAGTATAACACCCGACAGAATTAAATGATGTGTAGTGGACAATTAAAGATGTTGAATCACTACGTGATGGTGTCCCGAGACTACTCATGAATAATTATTTAATTAAATTCCAGAGAAACATGTTTTGTTTGGGCAACTGCAGTGACACCAATTACTATATAGTACCACCAGGCAGCAGGTGATAAAAAACGTACAACCTCTCTTCTATTGAGAGCTCACTACACTGATACAGTACATATATCGGATTACCAACTTTTTGCATTTTCATTCTCTGCTTTTCAGCAAATTAATATCTTAATTAATTCTTCTCTCCCACGCGCACCCTGCTTCCTGTCCCACTCCTAAAAACATTTCATGTACGTGTGTCCTTCGATCCACACAAAAAACCCTCTCATGGACTAAGCCTGTAAGCCACACACACCCAATACGTACCCCCTTCCCGATCTCTCCCCCTCCCCCTCCCCCTCTCCCTCCCCCTCTCCCTCTCCACCCACTCACACTAATACAACTGTCCCTCTCCCTCTCCACCCACTCACACTAATACAACTGCTCTTATGTTATTGCCCATATATATTTGCATATAAATATACTCCTATATACTATATTCAATTCAAAGGCAACGTTTTTCTTGCATGCTGAGTGGTCGCTGTGTGTGTGTATATATATATAGTGAGCCCCACACAATAACTAATTATAAGCAAGTTAAATGTAGTCGAAATTGACTTTAGGCCAAGCCGATGAAATAGTGATGAATCATCTATTCTAATATATAAAGGAAGAGCACCCTTTTGGTATCTTCCCTTTTATGTCATGTATTTCCCTTTTCCATAAGTACCCTCTTAAAAAAAGAAAAAATCAATACAAAATATTGTAACTGTAAGGATATATTTGACATTTAAACACAAAAAAAAACTACCGAAAACTTCCCCTCAACTGCCACAAGTCAGTCAGTATTTTTCCACCCACGTCACGTCCTCCCCACCCGAAGGCAAGATATATAGAAAACAAAAGTAACTGATTTCTTTTCTCCCCACTTTTTAACCCTCCTCACTTTTCCTTTTCCTCTTCCTCCACTCTTATTTTTCCCCACTCTTTAAACTGTCACCATTTCCGTCCTCATAAAAAACGAAAAGCTGCCATCAATTTCTATGTTGCCAAAAGGAAAGATTAACATACAATTACTTGATGATAAGGTACGTCTATCACCTGCTGTTAGAACGTTTGGTTTCTACATTCCTTACATAAGGTTTTAAAAATTCATGTACTCGTGTACTTTTCCCACACTCCCATTTCTAATGGTGTTTTCACATTTTTGTGTCACTAGATTTCGATTAAAATAATTAATAAGTTGGGTTCATAAGTGTTTCATTTCATTGTTCAAAGATCAGTTCTAACATAAGTTTCATCCACATGTCAATATGTTATGTTTTGCCATTTTTCTTCCTCCGTTTCTTACCATATACAATTAGGACGTGAGTTCTTTTTTTGTCCTAATATATTGTTATGTTGGGTATGTGGTATAGTAATAAGCAAGATATATTACAAGCGTAAGATGTTTTCAGAATAAAGAAAAATTCATACATTACTGTGACTTGAGAGAGGGGAAGACTAATGTGACGCAGACGGTTGAATTTTTGGGTTTTCTTAATTACGGTTGAATTTTTGGGTTTTCTTAATTACGGTTGGAAAGGGGTAGAAAGTGACATAAGTCTACATTAGAGGCCGGGCACACGCAATGCGTGTGCAAATCAGATTTTCAAAACATTTGTGAAAATTTGATCACATAATAAGTGGGAAGTATTTTTACAAAAATGTTTGTGAAAATCCGACTTGCACACGCATCGTGTGTGTTCTGGGCTCTAGTGTCACTAAAATGGGTCCCTAATCAATGGGTACGTACGATATGCACTTCTTGAATTGCATTGCATTAATAACCTTTTGCATAAAAATTTATAACTTTTGCCTTGAATTCATACTAATTTTTATTATACATAACAATTCAATACATATTCTCATTAATTATGATAAAACAAAAATCTACATCATTTGGGATTCACAATCCAGATTCTGAAAAATACTCCTAAAACTTTTAACTGGCTTAAATAAAGGATCCTTTTCCGTGAAAAAAAAAATAAAGGAAAACACATTTTAAGGTTTTCAGTTTTGTTATTCCTTTTTTGACAACTAAAAACTTCACCTTTTTGTTTATTTTCAGTTACTGAATTAAACTATTGGGAAATAGAAGGGCTATACATCCAACCCCGGCCCGCCAACTAACCGGCTAGTTTTGGTCATAGAAATTCGAAAGTGTTTTTTCGGTGAGGTTTTTTGTTTTTTCCCCCTTTTCTAGAACGTTTAAAAAGGTCTTTTTCCCAATCCTTAAAGAAGGCTAGGCTAGCTGCAGACTGAATCCATAATTTTGACTAATATTCCCTTCCCCACGTCATCAATGAATCCATAATTTTGACTAAACAGGAGTACTACCTAAAGGGAGGGAGGACCATTAATTAGTGGACGTTTTGGTCTGGAATGCATGCATTATTGATACCTAATCTTCTTCACTGCACCTAGCTGTTTAATTAATACTACATCTTTACCTAATTAATTATAGAGGCCTCTTGTATATGCCATTTATGTATGTACAATGTTCTTTCCATAATCTCACGCTTCACATTCGATCGATCGAGGGGATAAAAACAAAAATAAATAAAATGGAGACCTATTGCTATGAAATAATATCACATGATGTGGCTGGTACCTGATATGAATTTCGAAGATTAGCCCCAGGACGGAAGAGAGAATTTCAGTACCTCATTGAAGATCACAGCTGTTGCCTAATTGTGCACATGATCTAGCATGAAATTAATTACAGTACTGATCGATCAAATAATTATCCACATGATTTTTATCAATTCATTTTGAGAAAAAGACATTTTTCTTAATAAAACTAGACGACAAGTATGATTTTTAACTAAGGTTCATTCTTTTTTTTTTGCTCGGCAACTAAGGTTCATTCTTCTAAAACCAAAATGAATATCATGATGAGGATTGTGGGATCAACCTGTGGCGGACCTACCAAAGTTGACTGCATGGTTATACTATTTATTTTGGTGAGAAATTCCGATAACCTGGATTCTTAACTAAGGCAGTTAATGATCGAACAAGTATCCATCGAAATTCAAATTTAGAATGCGATGTTAATTTGACATTTAAAATTGTTTCCATGACTTATAGCATCATCTCTAAAGAAACGTGTAACATTATCGGCCTCAATTATTATCTTTTTTTTTATAATTGGATCGATGTTGACACCAATTTGCACACATCTTAATTAATTTCGGAGCTGTGAAGCTAAGAACCAAACAAACTCTCTAGTGGCCAAAGATTAAAAATGTTTTATTTCCGTAAAATTTGAACATGCGACCTCATACCCACTTAGTAAATCATTGGGGGGTTATTGATCTGCCATAATTGTAACATTCATCGGTCTTTTGTCCCTGGCTGGTCATCATTGTAACAGTCTTAGGGTGAGTTCCAAAAACTTTCTTATATTATAATTACTTATTTTGGAACTTTTCAAAAAGAAATAAGAAGAGTTGTTCCACAAAACCCAAATAAGTACTTATTTCATTTGTAGGTTATTTTATGTAATACCCAAAATGCCCCTATATGGAGGGTTGGGTTATAGAGTACTCGAAAATAGTTGCAGATGATGAGAGGGGGTACTTTAGGTATCATCAATACTTATTTTGGTCTTTGTTTTTTAAAAAACAAGAAAGCTAGTGTTTGTCAAACATTCTTTATTATTAGACAAAAAATACTCCCTCCGTTCATAATTGAGAGTCCCTCTTGGGGATTCCAACTATTTAAGGGACATGCAATGATTATACCTACAATGCCTATCATTTCCACTATTACCCCTATATTCTATCTACTCTACAACACTTATATTTACCTATGAGGGACATTTTTGGAAAATCACCAAATTTTTCCTTCCATTTTTGGAGAAGGACCATCATTTTAGAACAACCCAAAATGGAAAGATGGACTTTCAATTTGGAACGGAGGGAGTAAGTACTTATATATGTTGTGGAACAGGGCCTTATTCACCTCAATTGAGGGGACCCTCATAATACATGCATTCTATTTTGGCAGGATTATAATTTTTATTCTCTTTTAATATCTCTTAATATCTCATTTTCATGAGAATTATAGTAAAAGGTAGCGATAGCCATGTATGCAATTCTATTAATTTTTTTGAAGGGGACATATATGCAATAATGCAACTTGAACTTTGGTTTTTGTGAAGAGGCCATGAAAACTCCTGTCAAGTGAACATTTAAACAGATTTCACAATCCCCATGAACGCTCTAATGAAAAATCACATTTTTGTTTGGGTATCCCATTTTTGTTGGGGTTTAATCATTGAGATAACTAATTGGGGCTAACTCAGCTGGCCAGAACTCTTGCGTCTCACTAAGAGGTCAGGAGTTTGAGGCTCCCCACCTGCGTATATGTGTTCTTCCCTTAGAGGGCTTGTTGTTTCTTTTTTTTGTTTTTACCCTATAATAAGTTTATTTCTTGTATTAGTTGAGTTGCTTGTTGGGCTTGGTTGTCTAATGACTATCACAATTGATATAGTGTCCCGGGTTTATACTCTCTACTTCATATCTAATGTGAAAAATTACTCTTATATCAATTGACCCCAAAAAAAAATATATATATATATATTATATATTGAGATGTTCCTGCTTAGAATTTGGAGACTTTGTTTATTGGCCTGTTGACTACAAAAGAGAAAACCCTTGAGAGACAATCCCACTGGTATTGTTGGCCGGATCATGTCCTCCCGTGTGCTCGTAGACCCAATCTGTTGGGAAGTATCCACGTAAATCAGACCATATCACATGAACTCAATATACATTGAAGGACTATCTATAAAAAACTAAGCCTTATAAGTGGTGAGTCATCCAATTATATATTAAGATCAAATCCTTTTTTTATTTATCCGATATGAAACTCAATCTTTCACACATGTTTGTAGCAAGGTCTTGAGAAAATATAGCAGCAGGGTTATCAAGGAGGGTCACAAGGAGGTGGAGAGTCTCCTCCCGTCGTGCTAAGGGGGCATGCGTGGGGATTGTGCTGCATTGAGCCATCCTTACGTGTCTGGCGCCCTTTCAACAGCTATTAATAGACCCTACAGTGCGGTGTTTGGAGCAGCTGCAAGGTCTGTCGCATGCTTGTCTCAGTACCCGAGCTGGGTCAGAAGGGTTCCTTTCAAGCTAGAGGGGTCATCCTCAAGAGTGCGTGTACGTTAAGAGCTCCGCACTTCGTGTGCAGTTGGCGTAAGGCAATTCTCGTCGCCATGCTGAGGCCGACTTCATCCGTTCTGAAAGCTTCTAATGAGCACCTAACGACTGAAAAGGAGTTATCAAATTAAAATGTCTGGATGGCCGGATTAAGCTGAAAGAAGAACACCTTTGATTATAGTATATATGTTATAGCTTTGATAATTAATTCCAACTTCCCTATGTGCTTGTCCCTTCTCGGAGTCTTGGACATACGAGCCCCTTCGAAGTCCTTAACGACTGAGATGGCACCCGGAACTGTAACCAAATGAATGAAATATTTGGATAAAATCCATCACTTCTGTTGTTTTTCTGACTTTAAGATAAATATTTCTTTCTTTTTATGTAACATATACTACTATTTGACTTTTCTTCTATTGACTGTCTGTATCTTGTTTAGTGGCAATTAATACTGATAATTTAGTTTCACCTGCTGCAAATAACGAACAGTTTTGTCCATGAAAGACTTAGGCGGCCCACCAACCTTTCTCCTTATACTATCTTGTAGTGAGCAGAAAGGACAACTCTGTGTTAACATGCAGAACCTAATCAGACTAGGTTGGGATAGAACAGAAGACCGGCCGGCATTCAAGGATAAACACAAGAATTAGCTAGGT
The DNA here is from genome assembly GCA_019656295.1 of Rhododendron mucronatum var. ripense. Classification (NCBI taxonomy): domain Eukaryota; kingdom Viridiplantae; phylum Streptophyta; class Magnoliopsida; order Ericales; family Ericaceae; genus Rhododendron; species Rhododendron mucronatum. Next base: position 376,902 of record BPLT01000047.1, read on the forward strand.
ACGTCCTCGATCTCATTAATTAACGAATATTTCAAACCAAACACAACTTAAAACATGCCCTATGTACGCTTCCCAGCCATGCCCTAAAGATGAATACCGGGAGGTCAAACCCAACAGTTGAAGCTTTTGTTGAATTACTTTAAGTAAGGAGCGGGAGCATCCGTCTCCTCGACATACCGTTATATATGATGAAACCTAGCCAATGCTCTAGCGATCACAAATCTAACTCTATTTAGAGAAAAAGCAGTCAATGATTGAAATATTATTACAAAATTAATCTCTCATTTGCTAGTGGTTTTTATGTAAAAGCTACAAATACTACTCCGTAATTAAGACAAGAGTAGCTACAAGGTTACACAAAAATGAGCAAAGAAGAAAAATAATTCCCTAAAGATGAATACCACATACCTTATATAAATGTATATGATGAAACATGGCCAATGCTCTAGCGATCACAAATCTCTATCCAGGATACGTAAAAGCGGTCAACTATTGAAATATTACTACAAAATTAATAAATTAAGGAAAGTGAATAAATTCTTTATACCGCCGATGTAAACATTTATTTCCTCCAAATCAATTACATTGCGCCACATGACAAAACAGTGATCTCAATCAATAAAATATGGGGACGTGGCGTAATATATATAATTGATTTGGAGGAAACAAATATTTACACCAATGGTGTAAAGAATTTAATCACTTGAGGAAATCTCTCATTTGCATGTGGTTTTTTCATGTAAAAGCTGCTAGTACGTAATTACGACAAGAATGGCTACAAGGCTACAGAAAAAAGAAAAAAAGAAGAGTCAAGAAAATAATATAGGTGTGAATCTTTAGGATGCATGGGCCGGGCCTGCAGGGGGGAGACTTTACAACTGATAATTTTGGTGGGAAAATATGGTTAGTTGAACTCGTGATTTGATACTCTCAAAGTTGTTCAATCTTTGATCGAGCTGGTACTGGTAGATACATATGCACCTGCCCGCAAGTTAATGGAGAGAGAGAGAGAGAGAGAGATAGAGAGAGGTGGTCATGACATGAATAGACGTAAACGGTGATGGTTAAACTAGCATGGTCCCACTCCCTTATATTACTCTAAACATCAGAGTTGACTACAAACTAAAATCAATTCTGTCTCCACCAAATGAACAGGCTCGTACCATTTTGGCATATAGTCATATACAGACTCTCAGTATCTTCGATCGGATATTATTGCTTCTAGAATGTTTATTTGAATTAGTAAGTATTCTAATCAGACTGATTAATTTGGTGAGAATCCACATCAACCCAGAAAAAAGAAAGCATCTTTTTACTAAAAAACACCCCCAGACTTGAAATGCCGCCTGGCTCCATACTTGATCAAAACCCTGCCCAAACAAGTCAATCAGGATATGAAATGCGCGCTACTGTCGCGCAGACCGTCATGAACCTGCCATATATCGCTAATCCCAAAAACGCTCCGAGCCAACCTCAAACTCCCCGCATCTCGACTATAGTGAATGGTGCCTTGGTTGCTGCCGTGCCGCTGCATCCATGATCGGCCACCTAACTCACTGTCTGATCAGAAAACCCAAATGGTGTGGCTTAGTTTTTTTTTAAATTTTTAATCCCCTAACATGATAAGAATTAAGGAACTTTCATTAGAAAAGAGTAGAGCAGATTATCATTTCATAGAGATTCAATAACTAATCAAGAGGTCTAGCTTTTTAAGTACAAATGCCAGAATCTTGCAAACCCCAAAATTGCCAAAGTGTGTGCACTACATGTGTCACTCTATGAATTAAAAGAAAATCACAAATCGAGAGAAAGGAAAAAGAAGGAAATATACAAAGAAACTCGAGATCGAGAGAAAAGACCCTAATTGGACTGGAGAGGTTATTGAAAGGGCAAAGTCCATTTTGACCTCCTGTGGTTATCGCTATGTGCGGATAAATCCCCTGCAGATAAACCTTCTGCCCTTATGTTTTTCATCCATATTAACGAACACAACATTAAAAAATCGATATACTCTCATTATGTCCCTTAATTCTTATTCTTTTTTAAATCTAATCACACTATCTCTTATACCAAAAATTGAATCCAAACCGTTGTTTGTAAATTTTGACGAGTACTACACTTATGCCAAAATTCAAGTCAATCAAAAAATGAAAAGCTCATGGTCGAATTGATTTTGTTATGAAATTAAAATTTTAAATTTGAATTTACTAAAAATTAGATCACTGGGTTATTGATGCCTGGTCGATATGATTTTTTACAGAGATACTCTATTCTTTATATAACACATTATGAACAACTCAGATTACAATCTAGAGACGTGTGAAATACACCTCCGTTAATATGGATGGAAAACATAACGGCAGTGGGTCTATCCGCACATTTTCAAAACCACAGGTATGTTATGTCGTCAGTTTTAAACCATGATGAGGGTATCCGCACATGACGATAACCACAGGGGGTGAAAGTGGACTTTACACTTATTGAAAGGAAAACACCTATCAAGGTAAAACCCTCCCCTCTCCCACCGCATTAGGGTGAAACCGAGTGTGGTTTAGTTTAATTAGGTCAATGTACATCACTTAGATTTTGTGCTAACTTCTTAATTGTTTCAGCTCTCCAATCTTAATATAGTAGCTAGTATGATTCAAATTGGCCAACCATTTGCGTAATTAATGCAGTGATCCCGAGATTATAAATTTTGTAGTTTTCAAATTAGATTGGATAAATGTGGATGAATTACTACTGTGGGCCTATGTTGGAAAACCCCAACTGCATGTATAACTTAATTGGTTATTATTAATATACTAGTTTCACCGCTGACTACTGTTGTCAATTTCATCTGTGTTAAACTAGAAATATAGCAGAAAGGAAGAAAATTGTTTGTAATAATCCCAATAAACCTGATACGTACCTACTGATGCAGATCGAGCTATTGGAAAACAAGTTCATGTATATATCAACTTGGCCATTTAGCGGGACAATGGAGAAATGATTTTTGCACTAATCCACTCTGTAATTATAAGAAAACTTTTGGTAATGCACCCAATAAACCTGATACCTACTAACGCAGAGCTACCGGAAAACAAGTTCATGTAGCAATTCGGACATTTAGCTGGAAAATGAAAACAATAATAATAATAATAATTTTCACAGTATTCCACCAGTCCACTGACCAATTCAGCCGTTTAAGAGAAGAAGGTTGAAAAACAAATATTGTGTGCTACAGTTTTGTTCTCCTTGAAATTGGGAATAAATGAATGAATCTTGTGCATATATGCTACTATTAGCTGGAAAACAAAGAGGAGGACACAGATTTCAGCCTAACGCGGAATACATACTTAAAAGAGAGCATCCACAATGATATATCAACATTGGCTGTCCAAGCTGCTGCATGCTTCTTTCTCTTTAGGGACTCTCTGCTTGTTTGGGGTGCTGTTAACGTAGTAAAATCTCATTTTTCAAGTTTAACTATGATTATTTTATGGATTTTAAAATTTGGTTAGGACCTTTCTGGTTTGAGGGGGATTTTTTTTTTTGTGTGTGCCATAAGTAGCGTTTGTGGTTAGTTGTTAGATTATAACGCTGGTCGATTGTAGCTCCGTCCACTCGAACGTGAGACCTCCCACCTGGGCCCCCCTCCAATGCCACTAGAAAAAAGCCCCGTTGGCAGTTTGAGTTGATTATTCTCCTTAAAAAACTGAAGATTGATGATCCCCTGCATTTGCATTGCCCATTTGCTGAGGTTAGTTACTATTATTCTGGCATTACCTTCTCCAGTTAGCTGCTGTGCTGCTGGTGCATATTTAGAAAAAAAAGATTTATCAGTCAGAAGCTTAAGAAACTTTCCATCCTTCAAATTTACTAGTTAAACTAACTGTGTCTACGATTTACACTGGCGAAAATTCTAGGTTATGAAAGATTCGATTTCGTTTTACTGCTTGTCTCTTCAATTATGACCTGAAAGTAAGAATGAAAATGGATGAATTAAAGATAATATAAGAGCATTGGCTTTGTTCCTCATTTATAACCGCATGACCTACCTTCGCTTCATAGTTATGAGTTGTTGAACATATTCAGAACCAACCGCCAAAATGGTGCAGAAACTTATATCTGTGGTGACCACATTCACTTTGAGGTATGGTCCTTTTCAATCTTGATTGAGAGTATCAATGTTTTGTTGCAGCATAATAATAATGCCCCATAACCCTCTGTACTCCATGGCATATTCTCTAATGTATTATCTTTGTATAGTGGTTGCTTGCCATGGGTTACCATTGTTTCACTAAATTCACAAATGATTTCAACCCTTGAACCTTAGAAAAATTTCAGTTTCTTGACCGGAAGAGAACTAGAAGTCTGGGTACATTGAATGTGTATTTTATCATTTCTTTCATCAGGTGAATAGATTCACAAGTCCTAAGGGATCACATTCACCTCCAATCCTGTGCTGCTGAGCCGATCTAAGCACATCTTGTCCAACTTCCCAATTGGTAGGGGCTCTTTTTTGCTTAGGTGAAAACATAGAAGATTGGACATCAGACAAAAAGGACTATTAGAATGTTACTATATGGTACGTACTCAAATTAGTAGCAGTAGTAGTTGAACTTACCTCTATTTCGATGATGCAGAGGATGTAAGTAACCCACCCATGCAAAGCATCTAACCCGTATGAGCATTTCAACCAATTTTTCAAATGGAACTTGAAAAGTTAGAGAAAACCAACTAAGAAAGTCCACAGAGAAAATGGCGGAATACTCATTTGAGCAAGAGGCATTGGAAAGGGAGGGAATGAACACCATATTTTTCCTTTTCTCTGGTGGGATAGGAATCATAGGATAAAAGATTGGTTTGCAGTAGTCTTATCAAAAACAGAGAAGGAGCAAGTATATGTTTATACATCAATGGTCGGTCACTGGTGTGTGTATCGTATCTACCTGAGACTGATCAGACTATATGTTACCTCGAGACTGGGAGTTGGTTGTACCAGCCTGCCTCTTGTTTAGTACTCTTGGGGCTGTTAGATTAGATGTACTAGTACTATATGTTACGTAGTACCTCTTATTTGTCCTTTCCATTTATGTGAAGTTAAAGCTAGTCTGGCTTGTTAGTTGTACTTGTGTAGCTTAGAAAAAAATTTGTCCGGTACTGACTAGTCTCAAAGTTGTACTCCACTTCAGTGATACTACTAATCTTGAAGCTGGTACTAGCTAGCTAGTTCATTTCCCAAAATAGCAAGAACACAAAACTGTGAGATCCCCTATTTCTTTGGATCAAAATGGTTTTGGTTTGTGTTAGTGTTACTGCTGCTGATAATACAGTTCAAAGACAATTTCATGTGCATCTCCAACCCAACTCTAAAACTCCATTTTGCATATATATTTTAGTTCCTCTTTCCATTTCACTTCACACACATGAACAATTTTCTTTTTGTTGTCAAGCAATAGGAGAATTACATTCAAATCTTTATAATATGGAACTACGATTTTTGAATATTTTATATTTTGGACCCTCAAATTTGTTCATATTTTTTTTATGGCTGACATTCATGGGCGGTAAGACTACAAATATAATTGGAAAAAGGAAAAATTGATGTTTCCTAATGTCATTATGATTGCTTATTTACAATTTTTATTTTATTTTCCTAGCAGTAATCAGTAAAAAATGAATTCCAGCGTCCTAGGAAGCCACCCAACTTTCAAAGCTCCTCTGCTTTGATTGCCGTGGATCGATGACTATGAGTTCATGTCTTTCTGTAGTTCTAAATTTCCTGATTTTGAAACTAATCTTGCAGGTAGTTGCTAATTAGGTTGATCTGTTTATTGGTATTGTCGCTTATGCTTATTTTTTGGGACTCGGTGTTTACGCTAATAATTAACTTATACAGAATAATTTTTGGCTTTTGTCTTTATTCAAATTTTTTTTGCATTTACGGCAAAATTTTATGTGATATGGGTGAGTAAGGACGATAGGAACCAAAAAATTGAATAAGGATAAAACTAAAAAATTGTGGTGCATAAGTTAATCATCAACATACACTTAATACTTTTTATCACAGCAATTTACTACTCACCAGTAGACACAATGCAAGGAAGTTAATTAAGGGGTATTCCAATTGCCTGTACCCAGAATGATGCTGCAGTATCAGTAGTAAAGTTTTGAACATCCGCAAATTAACCATCTCCTTTGCATTGGTGTCTGATTTTCTTCTTTGACTGTTTGGTCTTAACGATATTTCCTCTACTATTCAAAAAAAAAATGGCTCAAGGTGAGCCAAGCCTTTCTTTCCCTAGCAACACAAAATTCTTGTTATCCAAGTCCAGCTGCATGCGTTATTCGACCATGTTTTGGCAATCTAACTAGTTTAATAAGTAAAATGCGTCCAAACTTTGACTGTTTATGATTCAAGCCAATTTTAAACGAGCTCTAATAGTGCCAATCTCAATTTTGCTATTATTTTAAATTTTTAATACATATGTAGGGTTGTTCTTTGGTTATAAAAAAAAAAAAAAATTATCGAGCCAGTATTATTTGACTGTTCCAGTTTAGCTTAGTTACATAGTCGTAAGACACAAAATGGTAGGTTTAGATCAACCAATGATGAATGATGTGAAATGGACTTGTTTGTTTTTCCATGGTAAGAATAATGTGGCAAGAAACCAATTACCGGCCAAGAATTATTGCTTTCAAATATTCTTTATTTACGCTATGGTTAAAATTCTCGACACTAGCGCAAGCCCAAGACATAATTGTGCGGCTACCAATTGCATAGCAATCGAAGGACAAGAATTTTTCAGGCCAGAGAATACATTGAACCTCTGATTTTGGCAAGATCATTAACCTCGTTTGGACTAGTAGAGTAGTGGCATATATAGATCAACAACTAGTAGGGCTAGCTTTGGGCAGGAGCCCACCCACCAAGTCACTCAAAAAGAGCTAGCTCAGAATTAGGGCCCCTCATTTGTGGAACATTAATTATATGGTGTTAGGAATAATAGGAGCAAAATTTTTAACCCCATCTCACTTGAGGTTAGCAAAAGCCACTTCAAATTGATCAAATCGTAACTTCGATCAACCATGCATGCCACAAAAAAGTTGGATGAATGAAATATACTGTCCAGTGAAAACAATTAGGCAAAAAAGTGAAATTACTCGAGCTTAATTGGTGCATATTTTTCTAAAATGTTGAAAGTGTAGTGTTCAAGTGATTTACTTTTATAGGAGAAGACAGTTTTTATAACTAGGGGTGGGAGTGTGCAATTGTAAATGGGAGGAATGGGAGCAGGTGGTTCTTTTGGCCGGGGTGTGGAAGGGATGGTTGAGTTCGAGTTATTTTTACTATTTTTTTACTCTAACGGTTAATATACAAGTCGCTGTATATAAGAGCCATTTGTAGAATTTTTAATTTTTAAGTAAAACGATATTGGAAATTCCTTTTGTGACACGACGTCAAAAATTAATCCGTTCACACAAATTGGTGTTGTGCCTTTCTATAGGATTAGAATAGATGATGGTTAATTCTCGTGCAGTCGTGCATGCCTTTGTGTTGTCAAGTTTCTTGTAACTTTCCCCAAAAACAACTCAGGCTCGGCCCCAACAGAGCCTGGCCCTGGATACTGATCGAACAAACTTGGAGTATGAATTTGATTCCAATTACGTAATGCCCTTTTGTAACCTGCATGTCTTGCAATATTAATTCAACATTTTCCTTCCTGATCAGTACGTAATTCAAAATTGAATAGAGCAAATCTCACCGTTGGTACTGCTACTGCATCTGCATGCAGTACTCAAAAGGGTACATATTCCCATCCCTATCCGTAGAGAGAGAATTATAGGATTTATAATTAATTACTTAATGCTGTAGCTGGGCTGGCATGCATGCATTACTACTGTTATATTTAATTTGTTATTTACATGCAGTAGTATTTGGTCGGAGAGAAAGATAAATAGAGAGTTCATGATCGAGTACTTCCATAAAAATGATCCAAGAATATTAATTAAGATTAAGAAAGTGACAAATGATTTCATCCATAGTAATTAAGTACATTTATGCATGCGGCAGGACTTCATCTTCGTCTTCATCTGGGGCAGCTCCATCGATCTCTTATATATATAGGATCACTCAACACCCAAAATACAACTAGAAATTAAGAAGAATTCAGCAAGACACGTACGTACTCACACTTCTATATATCACGTAATTAAAATATACTACTGCTAAAACTAAAAGAATTCCACCCATTAAAAAAGAAATTAATTAAAGCAAATGTTTTTTATTTTATGCAGCTAGCTAGCTAGGCTGTCACTTTTTACCAGGCAATTCATAGTCTAAACGAAATCGATTAACCACGACCGTAATACACGTACACTTGTTTGAAAAGAATTAATCCTCCATCTGCATGCAACCTTGAAACATTTTCAGTACTTGTTTCACAAAATCCATGGCCAAATCGATCACTAGCACCGCGGCAGGTCTGCTGGCGGGTGTGGAAGGGTCTCCAACTCTCCTTGCCCATTCTTTACTATAAAAACCACCGACAATCCCCATGACAAATGTATCTCCAAGTGACAGTGCATGAACCATACTCCTATAACATATATAGTAACATATAAGAGGGCCAGTAATCAACAATTGACATATGTAACCTAGCAAACATAATGTGGGAGCTAGATTCAATTTATTTTTATTTTTATTTTTGGTAAAATAGCATTCAGAGTGCTATTCTGAAAAAAAAAAAAAAAGTTGTGAGTATTATGTTCCGTGCATGTGAAAGTTTTGTGAAACAGTACGTGTTCGATCATAATGGTATATATCTTTTTTTTTTGCTCGGCATATAATGGTATATATCTTGCTGGAAAAGATTCAAAGAAAGTAGGATTGAGTATTTTTAGTGCACGCATGTAATTACCTGGATTGTCAGCAACAAAGCGAATTGCGGCCCATCCACCAGCCGGAACTCCAATCGTATTCATGTAAGGTGGATCGACCAAGTTGAAATTGGCAGTTTGCGGGTTATAGTTCCCGGTACCATACCCTACGACATAGAAGCTATAGCCATGGAGATGAATCGGGTGGTTTTCTGTGGTGACGGTTCCTGTGTCCTGCAAAATTAATTGCACTCGGGACCCAAATTCAAGGACCTTAGTCCTCGTCCCTCTAACTGACTGGGTATCAATAGGAATGGTATTAGGTGCCCCATTGACAAAGTCATAGAATTTAAGGGGTACCCCAGGGAAATCCTCGGAATAATACCCATGAATATGCTTGTAATAAGCCTCGAGAAGTGAAACGTTAGGCTTGATAAAACTTATGTTATTCATTGAAGCGGCCATAATCCCACCATTAACGCCCTGGCAATTCTGCTGTGGCGTCTTGGAATTGCACTTTTGAACGTTTAATCCGATGGTAATGAAAAGATTGGAGTCGATCTCTTTTGGGACAGGCACGGGATTAAGGCTTTTTAGGCCGTCCATAACGGTCTTAACGGCGAGATTATCGTTAAAACTTGGTAACGGAGCTGGTAAGGCTAAACTATATGGCATGGCACCCAAGTACTGGAAATATGCAACGGATTTTATGCTTTGGAATGGGACATTTTGAGCGGACATGTAGGGACCCATGCCCATCGAGTACCGTCCGATGGGCTGATTGGCCGTGACGAGGACGTTGACAGTTTGACCGGGTCCTAGCATCACACGGTCAGTAGAGAATGGTTTTGTATACTCTGCATCCGCTTCCACGATTGTTAATTTGTGATTAGCAATGGCAAAGAAGTTCTCCATGTTTAGCCCCGCGTTGATTAACCTTAACAGGTATGTCTTCCCGGGAACCACATCAATTTTATACACATCTGAAACAACAATGAGTATTGCTAATTAATACTACTAGCTAGAAACAATTAATGCTACTGACTGATGGAGTGCATGCATATATAGATCCGGCTGGATAATTAAAGATGTGCATGTCCAATGCTTGTGAATCTAGCTAATACGTACAATAGATGCAGAGTTCACACGCATCGAACAATTTCGGAAACATATGTGTGTGAACCTATATATAATTTAAAAAAAGCAAGAGAACATTATCAAATTAAAAAACAAGTCAACTTTTACTAAGCATGCATGCGTGCGCATAATGTATTGTGCAATACTCGATCTCCCCTTCCCCTTATCTAAACTAAAACTGCTATGGTGTACCTTAAAAGAAAATCTAATTAAGTCATTGTGAGTAGGTTATAGTGGTTGCATTTTAAGTTATATTGTAAGAAGAAATACAATCACTCCATGATATATACTACCATTATTCATGAGAAATTTTCAACTCATAGGGTGGGTTTGGTTTGATGGAATGGAATGTGAATAGGAATTGAATTAAGAATGGAATAGAATTGGAGGAATTGAGAATGGAATAATCATTCCCATTCTCATGTTTGGTTGTGCTTAGGAATAGTCATTCTCATCTCCAATGGAATAGTGTGGCAATAACAATTTTTGGAGTGACAATAGTATTTTTTGGAGTAGCAATAACATTTTTTGGAGTGGTAATAGTAATTTTTTGGAGTGACAATAGTAATTTTTGGTGTGGCAATAGTGAATGTTGGAGTGACACTAGTAATTTTGATGTGACAAAGAAATAGAATAACAATTCCTTAGTTTTTTGGATGGAATGACAATTCATTTACTAAAGTGAATAGTGATTCCATTTGGAATCATCATTCCATTATTCAATGGTGAACCAAACATTGGAATAAGTAAGTCATTGGAATGACTATTCCATTCCAACCTTGATTCCATCTAACCAAACATACCCATAATGTCATCGTGCTAAAAGCTTCTTGGCTTTTATAGTAGTATATCTTAGAGCATGACATTGTCTTGGTCAAAAACATACATGATAGGCAGCCCGGGATTGTTTTTGTTACTAGAAGTCTTGCTCAGGATCCTAGCAAAATTTAGCGGTAAATGTGAATTACAAATTATCGAGATATTTATTCTAGCTAGCTAGCTAGCATAAGTACTAGAATTACCATCGCTTGAACAGTTGTAGTTAGGGCCAGGGTGTCCGTTGATTGTGAAAGCGTCCGCTGTTGGAGGACCTCCGCCACTTGCTAATACCGCCTGCTCAAGTTGTACTAGGTCTCTCAGCCAATACTCCCCTGTTTATCAGCTATCAAATCCATAAGTACTAGATTATATATACCACTCCCCTGTTTATGTCTATATTCTAGCTTAGAGATGAACAACTTATTACCTAGGATGATGATGTGCTCTTCATAAGGGTACATAAAAGGGTATGGTACTCCAGTTTTAGGGTAGACAACAATGGCACCATGAACAGTGGCCCTGAGCCAAGATACATGAGCATGCCAAAGAAGGGTGCCCTTCTGCTGCAACAACGTAAACTCATACGTAAATGTTTGTCCGGTTTGAATTGGGCACTGGGTAATGTATGACGGACCATCGGACCAACACGATAGCCTTTGTCGAACACCATGCCTGAAATTAACATCGATCACAAACATAATATTGATTAATAACGCTCTATAAAATAGCACAGACTACCAAAAATACAATAGAAACTTTTTCACAACATTTTTTCCTTTCTTGGTGATAAGTTAGTAAGGTTTACCAATGTATTGTGGCATTGTAGGGCGATTCGTTGGTGACTCTGATGATGACTCTATCGTCTTCTTGGGCATAAACAATAGGCCCAGGATACATTTCATTAATTGTGACGATATCCTTGGTGTAGCACAACTTTGTAATTTTCTTGGTTTGCACCTATATATCATCATTCATCAGGTACAAAAAAAATTTATTTCTAAATCGACCCTATGAGGACATAACATACATATATACGTACCTAAGGTATTGATCGATAATTGTGGGAATTTAAGAACACAAGTAATAACCTAGTTTTAACCAATATATTGGCTTCCGACATTGGCAAATATATTGTTATACTATCATTATCGATACATACTCACATACTGCAATTTGAAACATTGCGTGCATCTTACTAAAAGAAAACACTGGTATAAAAAATGAATGAGAACACATCCAAGAGAGGGAGAGAGGAGAGACCTTGAAGTCATAGAATCTGGTTGATCTTCCACCCGGCCAGAATGCCATAGCATGCATAGTTTGAGTAGCATACAAAATAACTAAGCTCAACCATAGTGTAAATGAAGTCATCACTAAGTTGGCCATTTGTGGAGATCGATCGACTGTGTTGATGGGGAGGGTTTTTAATGGAGAGATCGATGAATTTGTTTATTTATAAAGGCCGTGAGAGAGAAGAAAAAGGATTTGCGAAGATGTATTATGTTTTGTCAGCTTCCATCATGATTCTTCAAGGTAGCATGGACCTGTGTTGTAATAATAAGTTGTTGGAGTACTGTTTATTACTGTAGTAAATTCAATCTGTTATAAAGCTAGCTAGGGTGGGGTCTCTCTCTTTTCCCTTTCCTTTTCAAGATATATATACATACTCTTATATATATCTATATACATAGTAGCAAAACATGTCTATTCATGAAACGATACAATTATTCTACCTCCGCACTAAAACATATACATATACTCACAATAGGGACGAAATCCGCACCTACTATATATCCAGTATATGTGAGACTCAACTTTATTGTGAGGAAATATGTGTAAATAAGTGTGTAAATGGATGAAAAGTTAGAATTTCTCCTATTGGTGAAATCATGTGCTTTGACCATAATCGTACGCACGCACCTGCTCTCTAAACATGCATGCGCCATTTTTCAGAACCCACCTCCACACCCTACCTGCCCCTGCCCCTGCCCCTGCCCCTGCCCCTGCCCTGCGTACGTACACCCATACCGGCCCATCTAATAATAAAACACTTCTTTTTTTCTCTAAATCAGCAAAAAGATCAGTAAGTACTCCAAAGCTTACTAATTGCAACCTTGCAACCTTCAGACATACTGTATTAGAGCATCTTTATCAGGCTCACCATTTGCCTCTTTAAACTAAATTAACGAGTAAAATCAGTAAAAACATCACAAAACACCCATTTATAAGGCTCTCTTTCTCACTCACAACTTTGAAATTTTTTTAAAATTGCTACATTTACTCGTTTTTTTTGCCTGGTTACTGTTCACTCACTACTACTTATTTAATTAGTATTTCTGGTCTAGAAAGTAGTTTTGATTTCTGGGAGTCTAAAATCAAAGGGGAAAGAGGGTAAGACTTAAATATTTAATTGGATGGGTTTGAATATTTAATTGAATAGAGAGTGAGAGTAAAGAGCCTGATTTTGTGTAATAGTAAAAAAGTGACCACCTAAAATAGAAAAGTGGATTTTGAGGATTAATTTGGTCCAAAATCTAAAGAGTCTGATAAGGATTCCCTTATAAGTAGTACTAACTTCACTAGCTACTGATTAAGTTGTTGCATATTTATGCATGCCCTTATCCAGCGTAAACATGGTACTATTATATGTCTAGACAGAATCAATTGGATCATGAAATTAATCAATTACACGCACCCGTGGAGGCCACCCTACATATCCTACTCAATCTTATCCCCCTAATTCAGTGCTTGGGCTGGCTAAATGTGGCACATGTTAGTGGCAAATTCATTAGGGAGCTAGGGAACAAAGAGCGATACTGCATGTATGTCCAAGGTCTTTAAAATTTATGTGTCTTGTCAGCTTATACGTACTTTGATTAATCTTAAGAGACAAATCTCATCGTCAACAAACAAGAGCTTCAGTTAAAATTATCAGAGCAAAACTCCGTATAAATTGACCTCAAAGGAATTAATATACAACTAGCACGTGAGATATATATATATTTTGAACACGAGACCTTACCTAAGTCTGGCCGGAACTAGAGATGCCCACATACACATGAGGGGATGGAAACAAATAGCGATAATGACTATCGAAGACAATCCAACAGTAAGTTGTTGTTACGCGGTGTGTAAAAGTAAAATCTCAGGAAAACCCAAAAGGAAAAAGTGAGGGGAAAAGAGAGGAGTGTTTTGCTTCGCTTTTATTGATCAGTTTCTCTCCGACCAAAAGTAATTGATGCACGCCTTCCCAACCCCACCTTTGATCTTTCTGAAGATGAAACTTGTAAAAAGATTCACCATATTCGTTTCATAAACCAAAATATTGCTCTACCAATCTGGTTTTTTTGATTTAAACGAGCTAGATGCAGTCCGAAATTCCCGTTTGATTCTATGACCCCACGATTGACCTAAGTTGTTGGTATAATGTACTGCATGTTATGCGACCAAGCTGATGATGGTGCATGTTCCACTGGCAATGATACTGATTTCTAGCTTTATCCATCATCGATCTATGCAGCCTGAGCCTGTAAATGATGGTTTCACGACCCACCCCACACATATACGTACTCGAGGCCTAAGGGTAGCTACGACCTTGTTACGTACGCTCTTTGCCTCTTTCTCATGTTTTGTTTGATTCTCCAGATCAGTTTATCTCTCATATATAATTAGATTAGAATCTCTTGAGTTTCCAGAACACTGTGCATGCGCTCTTTGCTTACAAAGCATGATATATACTCTACGTTTATTTATATACACATGTTTGACATATAAATCATAGTTGCATGCAAGGCGTCAATAGGTGATGGACATACATATATAATCATATCATGACATTATAATTTTCCCAGTGATCGAAGATTGAAGTAGACTGTTACTTAATTGCTTACAAATCCGAACAAAGTTAATTAAGCTAGCTCCAAACTGCTGACCTTTATATATCTTTAGATTAAGTTTGAATGCTAAAGCTTAACAACTTTATAAAGACTTCTCAACCTACGAATCTCTCATACATTTACCCAAAAAAAAAAAAACACTTCACCAATTTCGGAAAATATTTACGTCAAAATACTTTTCTTCTTTCCGCACGTGCCTGTTGGAAAAGTAAACTTCATTGTAGGAATTTATGAATTCTAGGGAGATGTGTAGACGCATAATACATAAATGATATGGTTCATGCATGTAGTTAAAGTAGTTTTTTGAAGTATTTAATTGTATGATCGATGAAGGGTCATGAACATGTACGTACTTGGCTAGGTTCGTGTTACTAGGAGCCTATAAATATCTACGTATCTAGCCAGTGGCCAAGGTGGAGAAAAATAATGGGGTTGAGTAGATCTAGCGAATGAACCACGTACAATGAAGTAGCTAGCTAGTGTGAAGTGTTTATTGCACAAATAGCATCTTCTCCCCTACGTCTCTTCTTGCAATGTGAGTGTTTTAATTAGGCCGGCCGGCCCCATCGTAGTTTTCCAACAGTGCCGCCTTTGAAGTTGTTGATTAGGAAGACAGATAATATAATTAGGTAGTCCAAAAGCACAAAATTCCACTCTGAGAAAAGAAACTTCAATCTTTTGAGAATATTAATAATCGATCTGATCGAATAGTTATTGGAAAACCAATGAAAGAAACTACTGCGCATAAAACCTGATTGGTATTTCACTCAAGTCTTTTCATCTATCCAATTTACTAAATTTCACTTCAACGGTGATGGATTTCTACATTCTTACAGTAAGTAAATAGGAGTTAGTGGTATATATGCAAAGCAATGTAGTTGTTAACATCCCTTTTTGGTCTGGCCAGATCTGAGCTCTAGGTTCCTAAGAGACACCACGTTGGTGTCTTCAAGAACCCTTTGAAGAGATTATTATAACTTAAGTCTCTAGAGATGAGGGGGAAATTGGAATTTTTAGATGGAGTCATGGAGAAGATGTAAGTCACGTGGAGCGTGGTCCCCTTCTGACATGAGTCTCCTTCTTGAAGGAGAATATATTGAGAATACCAGTGTTGGGTCCTTCCAGTTGAGATGAACAAAGACACAACTTCCAACACCTCCGATGAGGCGGCAAATTCGTTTTAAGGACATCGTTTGAAATACGGGCCTCGGTTTCCATCTCTTGTTCTTTTACTACAGTTTATGTTTTATTAATTCATATTCTGTAATTTCTGTTCTTGTTGTAAATTCCAGAAATTAGTAAAATTGTTTATTGCTTTTCTGTACTGTTTTTCTACATTTGTCATAGATCCCCGGCCATATTCCTCTTCGACCATATATATCTCAAAGATTCAAATCCAACCCTCTCGGGAAAGGAACTTCTTGCAGTAGCAGGCCCAAAGTAGCTGTTAGCCGTTAGCGCAATCCAACAAATAGGTTATATATTGTCACTGAATGCGGAAAATTGAAGCAAACATATCAATTTTGCCCTATAGAAAACTCGCATTGAAAAGACTGCATCAATAGCTAAAGAACATTATACAAAACTGCATTGCCCGCAGTATTTTCTCGCTATTGATGTAATGAGAATGATGAATGAGATTACCAAAGATCCGAAAAACAACTAGTATGATAAGCTTCTGCTATAGCCTACAGTGAAGTTTAGACACAAAACCTTAGGAGTTAGGATTAGGCTAAGATCGTAACTAACTGAAACGGCAGATCGACTTTGTTCATGTTGCACAACTAAAAGAGCAAAGGTGAAATGTTTCCGCCTCAAACGCCTATGCATAGTCATGTACTGTACAAGTGAGTTTAGCAGCTGAGGCTAATTAATATGGAGTTCTCCATTCAAGAAGTCACTATGCCCCCTAACAAGGAGCCAAATTCTGGACAAAATAACACTCTTTAAGAACAAAAAGCATACCTTCCATATCAACTTCTGCAGGGTCATAATTAAGACTAATACCTCAACAACCAATTTACTCTCTAACTCTCTCTCTCTCTCTCTCTCTCTGTCTTTTTGCCCCTCAACTTCCCCACAACCCGTTATTAAGCTTACACTTCAACCACACTTATCAGCAAATTGAGTTCAATCAATACATTCTGATAAAATCCAATAAAACTATAAAGAGAAATCTCCCAATTACAGAAATAAAAGTGTTTAATTCCCCCTTCGGTAAATAGTGGAGTAGATAAACCAAACAATGGCCTAACAGGACCATTAACGGTACACGAACAGTTCAAAAAACTAACCAACAAAGCCAATTAGGCCAATAAATTCGTGAGAAATCACACATAGAATAGAATAGGAGGAGAGATAAGCCATCGAAATCGCAACTCCAAATTTCTGATTTAATCACCATTTTTCACAAAACCGTGCTGATTATCCACCCAAACAACACAACAAAACCATCAACAACAAAAAAAACAAAAAACAAATTGAAGTCAAAATCCTATGCACATAATCCAACATATTCTTATATATTGTCATCGCACATGTGTATGTGAGCGTCGATGCATATGTGGAGTCAGACGGGAGGAAGCTTATCCTTATCGGTGGGGGTGTTGGGGAGGTGGAAGGAGGAGCAGTCGAGGGATGGGAGCTTGGTGAGCATGAGGGGGCGATCCTTGGCCTCTTCCTCGTCGTCGTCGAGGTCGTCGTGGGAAGTGCTGAGGTTGATGCAGGCGCAACGCTCCAGCGACACGAAGAAAGCCGACGCCACGCTCGTCCCCACCCAATTCGCCATCCGATCCAGCTTGTCGCAAGTCATGAACCCGCAATTGTTCACCATCGTCTGATTTCCAGACATCCTAGCTTTTTGTCTCTGGATTTTTCAATCTGTGGGTTTGAGAGACTTGATTATTTGGGAGGAAATCACGACGTCTGAAAGTTTCAAGAGAGATTGGGGAACGGTTAGGGGAGAGAGAGAAGGAGGAGGGGGGTCGAGGCAAAATGGTTTGGTCGGTTGAAAACAAGGTACAATGAATGAAGTTTGGGTACGTCTTTATTTTGGATGACAAGAGGATGTTTACGGAGCTCGCGCGTCCACTTGGTTTTGTATGGTCTAAATTTTAATAAAAAAAAATTTAGAAAAAAATTAATTATAATTAATTATTATTGGTTATAATTGATTTTTAGTCCGAATCGTTTAAAAATACTTTGGATGGTCGCATTTGAAATTTGTAACAACTTCTTTACAGAATAGCTGTAAAGAAGATTTCCTTGTTTTGGATACGATCAATGAAAATTGGTATCGGACACATCACACGGCAGAATTAAGAGGATTTTATATGGTGTGTCTTTGATGTGTTCCTCAAACAGTTCTTATCCTTTCCTCTTGAGCGGGGAAGAATTGAATGACAATCATCTCTTTCTTCTACTAATAAGTAATAACTCAACTAAAGATTCTCTTATGTTTCATGTTGCAGCGAAGCGTAGTGTTCAGCCTAGAAGATCAGACAGAGTCCTTTCGTCTCTCATGTCCACCATATCACCACTATTCACCATCCACCAATGACTACTCTCCAAGTGGAAGTTACAAATTTTATTCACCGACAATAGGTTGCAAATAATGATTTAGTGCGACAATATTTTGATTTTATAACAACAAATTTGGTCTTTGATAGTAACTAGCTAGTAAGTAATGATGACACTTAAAAGGAAATTGATTTTAGTACTCCAAAAATTGATGAAGGATCTCCATAACAACGTCATTTTGTGTATCAATACAATTTAATTTTAAATTTCCTTCATCAATTTTCGAAGTGTCAAAATCACAATCCCACTTAAAATACTTGCTTGATACTGTGTATAATACGTAATAAGCACTCTACTCTTAACACTCACATCCCAACAAGTACAGTGAAGGAGACACAAGGAATGCACATGCAGGCCACGTGACAATTTCCGTCAAAGAAAGCGGGTGGGTACGTACAACCGTTAGCAATCGGTCTAAAGTGAAAAGGACACAAACTTAAGGGATAGTATGCTAAGGGATAACATTGTCAGATTATTTACTTGAGGGACAAAGTGCGATAAATCGCATACTTAAAGTACGAAAGTTGTAATTACTCCTTAAGAAGGAACGGAAATTTCACCGGCCTCTCTCCGCTGCAAACCTCTGTTCTCCCCCTCCCCGTTCCCGCCGTCGATCTCTCTCTCTCTCTCTCGCACAACAATGCAAGACAGAAGATCCAGTACCACCACAGCCACCACCACCGCCTCCAATACCACACCAATCGAATCAGAGAACTCATCCACGGCCGTCGATTTCGCTGAAAAATTGCCTCTCCAGCTCATCCAATCCGAGACAATCCCGCCTGCGCCGATCCGATCCGAATCCGCCGTCGACTGGTTACCGGACTTCTCCGGGTACTCATGGGTCGCCTACGGAGCCTCCTCTCTCCTCGTGATCTCTCACTTCCCCTCCCCTCTCTCCCAAGAAGAAACACTCATCGGCCCCATTTTCCGCCAGGTCTTCGAGCTCTCCACCGACGCTTCGGCCCTGGTTTCTTCGGTCTCATGGTCCCCTGCCATGCCTTCTGTTGGTGACCTCGCTGTTTCTTTGGATAACTGTATCGGCTTGTTTTCCCATAATTCAGGCGTTTCTGATGGTAAGTCTAGTTTCAAGCTCAGTTTATTCCAGTTGTTAGGTCATGTGTTGTAGGTGTTATCGTGAAAGATAACTACTTTTGTCTTGCTAGGTGTATGATATATGTATCGATGGAACGAATTTTAAAATGTTGTCTGCTTCGTCTAGATTATTTAAACACCGTGTATTGAATAGGTTGTGAGAAAACGTTTGCGAGACAGCTACAATAGGGACTGCACTCTATGATGTGAAAGGTTGAATAGATAAGAAATGCTAGCGTCAAAGGAGTATTACTGAAGTGGGAATGTGGAGATGCATTGAAAATCTAGGAAATAGGAGTTTCGAGAAGAATGAATTCTGAGATACTGGAGGTCCAAGAGGTAGCAATTACTGATACTAAATGTGGAAAATCAATTGATAGCCCGTGTAATGAAGCTGAATACCTCTTTCTAAATGATTTTTGTAAATAAGATTCTTTAACAAAGAAGTTGATCTTTGTTAAACAAACCTTTCTAGCCTCATAGAGATTTGGGTTTTGATCTTTGGAGAATGAAATGTGTAGTATGTAGATTGATGTTGTTGTATGTGGGATATGGTAGTGCAATGGCGTCAAAGTGTTTGTAGATCCGCGCGAATGATGGTCATTGGTCACCGTGGTAAGAAGGAAGAATGTGTTTGAGCTTTTGTTTAATGGGACTATCATATTAGCACAGACTATCATACTCGCGATAGCTGATAGGAATCCCGGTTCAGCTGCCAAGCTTAGAAAGCTCTCTCTCTCTCTCTCTCTCTCTCTCTCTCTGTAATGTAGTTTTAATGATGGTCGCCGGGGTAAGAAGGTGGAATGTGTTTGAGCTTTTAGTTTAATGGGACCATCATATTACCATGGTCTATAACAAATGGAGTTATCACTAAATTAAACTCACAAAAGAAATTGTTTTCCGTTATTTATATGTTCCAGCCTTCCAGGAACGGGATTCATTTTTTTCCCCCTGAAAATTGGAGAAAGACTTTCACAGTTTTCTGAGGCAGGGACATCGAAAAGGCTTGAAAAGATGCTCCAAAGGAGTTTTGCAATGAGTTAGCTGTGTCTGGCTTTAACATATTTGTTTGCTAGGATGATTATTGCTTTGCTAAATGGGAAGTGGTTATACTCTTTCCTTATCATGGGACAAGGGTCGAACATCTGGAAAAATAAAAATAAGCCTTCACAATAGTGATGCAAGTTTGAAGTAGTACAAAAATGAAATGAAGGCATGGTTGGTAAATACGGTTGACATCATTTACCACTTGAACAAAAATATTACTTATACTGTATTTCAGGAATAAGATTTTGATATGTTCATTGATACATATAGCTCTGTTTATTCCAACTTTTAAGTTATGATGAGTAGAACTTATCGTCGAACATATCTACTAAACTTTTGCTAGACAGCTACAATATGGAGCACGCTCTATGATACAAAAGGTTGAATGGATAAGAAACAACACATTTGTGAATGGAGTATTGCTGAAGTGAGTTTGTGGAGTGCGATCAGGGCCGGCCCAAGGGTTTTAGGTGGCCAAGGCCAATAAAAAAAAGTGTGCCCTTAAAGAGTTAATACTTAACAATTTTTACGGCAACAATCACAATATAAGAAAGTCAAACCAATATAAAGCTCTACTAATCATTATATATGAACGCAAAATACAAAGTCTTTTGCTTCTTTATTCTTTTCTGATGACCAAATAGTTGACGTTTAGGCATGATGCACCTTAGTAAGAATTAAAAAAAGAGGCTTATTACAATATTATTAATAATGCACTAACCAATAATCAGATAAATCAGATATTTTTAAATTTAAGCACACCAACTAATGTCAACTAAATCAGCACAAATCTAAGCACCACCAACCAGGGCTCTGCATTTAACAATATAAGTACAAATCTAAGCACCACCAGCTAAGGCTCTGCATTTAACAACATATGTACAAATTTAAGCACCACCAGCCAGGGCTCTGCATAAGAAGAGAATACTTACCGATTTGAAGTCTCGCAAGTCACAAGCGAATGAGAGAGATATACTCTAAGACTCCGCAATGTGTAGTATACTAGTATATACTGGTCCTGCATTTCAATTTCCAATAAGCTTAAACATAAATCTAAGTGGAGAATAAAAAAAAGCGCTAATATCACTACTCATAAGTATTAAATTACGGACTTCAACATTTAGGCAATATAAAATCACCAACAGACTAAATGTTATCTGTTGAAAGCTCCGAACTTTCGAAGAACTACGATTCGTCGATGGCAAGAGGCCCAAGAATATACCGCTCAAATGCTTAAACTTATGTAGCCCTTGCAGCAATTCTTGCTTAAACTAATAAACTTATGTCAGTTATGTGGTCCACTGGTCCTGATTTGGCAGTGTAATTTTTTTCAAAAGCCCTAACATTTTTTAAAAGTTAAAACCCCTACGGCTACGGCCCTAAATCCTAATCGAAACCAGTGGTCCAGTCAAAGACCCATTCCTCATTTCCTCCTCCAAGGTATTACCGTATTGGGCATTAATTGGGCCTCCTCTTCTTTTCCAATCTCCGGCACCCAAAAATCTCCGGCACCCACTCTGTCTCTTTGTGCATATTTAAGAGAGAGAGAGAGAGAGAGAGGGGGGAGGGAGACTGCCAGACTGGGAGAGGTACCTATTCGTATCATTCGTCGCGGGGAGGAAGTTGCTGCAATGTTCGATTCTACGGTTTGGGGAGGATGCCGAATCGTTCTTCGTTCTTCTTTTCTTCGTTTTTTTTTTTTTTGGTTTTTTGTTTGGGCAAAAAGTTAAAATGTGAGAGGTGAAAAAAGCTGAGAAGAGTTTTAATTAAATGGACCATTTGGATGACTTATTTGCAAAAATGCCACCGTGTGTGTTTTTGGGCCTCATTTGATTAGTGTGGGCAACTGGGCCGCCGGTGGTTTTAATTAGAATGGGCCATTTTATTCTTCTTTTCAGCCCAAAAAGACTTCTACTCAAGCCCAAATAGCAAAATTGGCAGAGTGCCCCTAAATTTTGACCTTTTTAGGATGCCCAAGGCCCAGGCCTCTTGGGCCTTGGGGTTGGGCCGGCCCTGAGTGCGATGTATCGAAAATCTAGGAAATAGGAGTTTGAAGAGAAATGAATTCTGAGATAGTAGAGGTCCTAGAGGTGGCAATTATTTGATATTAAATATAGAAAAAAAATTAATTGATTGTCCCATGTAACGAAGTTGAATAACTGTTTCTAACTGATATTTGTTCAGAGAAGTTGATCTTTGTTAACAAAGTTAACAAAGTTTTCTAGACTCAGAGAGATTTGTGTTTTGATATTTTGACTTTTGAGAATGAAATATTTTAATCTGTAGATTGATCTTGTTTTATGTGGAAAATGGTGGTGAAGCAACGACGTAATGGAGTTTGTAGATCTGTGTTAACGATGGTCACCGTGGTAAGGTGGAATTTGTTTGAGCTTTTGTTAAATGGGACTATCATATTAGCATGGACTAATCATATTTGGGATAGGAATCCCATTCGGCTGCCATGCTTAGAAAGCTCTCTCTCGTAATGTCCTTTTAAGGTCCTTCAAAGATGACATTATGTACACATTCGTGTACTACATGTAAACATGCAGCTACATACTTGTTATTCTCTATACATTTAGACATTTCCAGCTTAAGTATTAGTTATCAGATGGCATTTTCATGCAATGCATGGATATTAAACTCTTGCTTTTATTCCCTTGTTTTTGTTTGTTT
This sequence comes from Rhododendron mucronatum var. ripense, assembly GCA_019656295.1. Lineage (NCBI taxonomy): Eukaryota > Viridiplantae > Streptophyta > Magnoliopsida > Ericales > Ericaceae > Rhododendron > Rhododendron mucronatum. Next base: position 400,016 of record BPLT01000047.1, read on the forward strand.
TAAAATGTTGAACTTCCTTACTCATATTCAGGTTCTTTTTCTTGGAGCCAGAATGCAGTGCTTGTGCAATCTACGAAAGTAGAAACCATCAAATGGACGGGCTCTGGAGATGGGATAATTTCAGGTGGTGTTGAGGTGATCCTGTGGAGAAAGAACAGCAGGTCCTGGCAAATAGCTTGGAAGTTTAAAACAGAACTGCCTCAAACTCTGGTTTCTACAACCTTCTCTATTGAAGGGCCATCGGCAACGGCTTCTTTGAATACACGGCATGCTGAAGAATCCTCATCTGGGGCCAGTGAGGCAAGCAAATGTGTGTTCGTGTGTTATGGTGATGGAAAGTCTAATTACATGAAAGCAGAGCTATGCCATCCTATGCCTGTTTCTATGATTCAATGGAGGCCTCTAATAGGAAGCCAGTCAACACTAGACATTGGACATCCACTGAGGCATGTATTGCTAACATGCTGCCTAGATGGAACTGTAAGGTTATGGAGTGAGATTAATGATGGGAGGGTTAGAAGAATAGGCAAGGATATCGGTGATCAGAAATCCAAGAGAAGATCGTTCCATGTTGCTGCGGTAATTGAGATTAACCAAACAATGGATGGAACTCTGGGCTCTGACATATTTGTTCGATGGGCAGCAGACATTGATGGTGTGCTCACAGCTGGTATAGCAGCCAGCCAATATTTTACATCAGGAGGTCGTTATCAGCATGAGAAGGCTGGAAGGTGTGAATGGTTAGTTGCATTTGGGCCTCATATGTTGTTGACATTCTGGGCCATTCATTGTCTTGATGACATTTCCCCAATGAGGTATCCACGAGTGACTTTATGGAAGAGTCAAGAATTAACGGGTGCTAAATTGGGAACAAGTGATATACTACTAAATAAAGTTGTTATCCTGAGAAATGAACACTTTGGTCCACCAAACCTGTGCTCTTTGCTTTGGTTGTCTCCTAGTAATTCCTTATACTGGTCACAGTGTTATACTCATATATCAACTAATGCGAAGGGGAGCTTAGATAAATCTGGGAAGGAGAATATTTTGTCATGTAATGCCGGTGGAATTGTAAATATAAATGGTCATACTGGGAAAGTTATACAAGTTGCAGTGCATGCTAATAGGCTTGAAACGGAACTTGCTGTTTCTTTGGATACCAATGGATTGCTTTTATTTTGGTCAGTTTCAACCATTTCTAATAGCGTTACGGGGCTGCCAACTTTGAATCCAACGTGGAAACTTTCTGGAAAACTTGTAATGCAGACCAAATATTCAAGCTTGACATGGGCACCCTCAGTTTTAGATGAGGACACACTTCTTCTTATGGGACATGATCAAGGCATTGATTGTGTCATGGTTAAGATTGGCAGAAATGAAGAAGAGAAGATGCTATGTCACAACTTGTGCACTATCCCTTTTACTGATCACTGTCATGGAAACAGGCCCACCAATATCTACTCAATTCCTTTGCCTTCAAGCTGTAAGGAAACTTTTAGCATTAACAATTTTCTGCTCTTAGCAGTATGGAAGGGGAGCTTTCAAGCTTTATCATGGAAAATCGGCATCCATTCCTGTGATTTGGATGGAAGTGCTTGTGGATGCAATTTCGACTCTGGAAATGCTGTTACAAACGGTTCTTGGGCATTCAAAAGTAATTTTGCTCTTAAGAGATATTGTATTGATGTTGATCCTTGCTCTTCGTTATTGCCAGATCCACACAACAAGGATGAGATCATTAGTTTTGCCGTCGTTTGTCCTAGCATTTCCGTTCTATCTGAAAAACAAAATTGCATTCCTGTTGATGAATTGTGGTACAATTCTTGGGCATATCACATGGCCACAGGTTGTGCCAGTGGTAGTTTGAAGCTATGGAGAAGTATGTCAGGTAAGCAAATGAACTCGAAAATGCAGTGGGAACTAGTTGGTATACTTGCTGCACATCAAGGGCCCATCACATCAATATCTCTAACTGATTGTGGCCGAAAGATAGCAACCTTCTGCCCAGGCCCTTCAAATACTTCTAGCACTGTTCATATATGGGAAACTGTGCACCTTGCAAGTACAGGCAAATTTTTACTTGAAGATACATTATCTCTTGATGGAGAAGTTATTGCTTCAAATTGGTTAACTCTGGGGAGTGGCCAGGTCATACTCGGAGTTTGCTTACAAAATGAATTGCGGTTTTATGCAGAAAGACTGAGTGGTGCTCAGCCGTTAATGAAACCTGGAAAGTCTTTAGAAGGAAACAATTGGTTATGTATTGCATTTGCTCGTACACACCCTGATATATGCGATTTCCTCTGGGGCCCTAGAGCCACAGCTGTGGTTGTTTATGATAGCTATTTTTCTCTCTTCAGTCAGTGGTTATTATTGGCTGATGAAAAGCATCAGGCTAAGTGTAATTCAGGAATTAGCAGGAATAATCTCATTTATGGTGACAGTAGACCACGTATCGACATGCTTGATGCAATTTTTGTTGCTTATGATATTTGTGAATCCAAAGAATCAACAGCAGAAGACAATCAGGAAAAAGGGCTGTCCACACTCCCTATGAAGATGAATATAACAAATGATGTTCTATCAAGCATATTTTTAGCAAGTGCTCAGCAGAAGTATAGTTTGGATACCAAGATTGATTTCTGCAGTGTGCAAGGTGTCGCTGAGAAGTTACGGGGATCGCCAGTTGTCTATCATCCTGAGGCACTTCTAATGAATATTGCTACAGGTATTTCAATATAATCAATGTATCAGCGAATTAGCTGTTTCTTTTGGGAACTTCTAAACTCATCTCCCAGTTCAGTATACTTGATTGAAAGTTTGAATAAAGCTTAGGACAAGTTGGAAAACCATCTAGTGGATGCTCATATGTCTGCAAACACCTGTACACACACACACACACACACACACACACACAGAGTCAGTCTCCCGTAAAGACCACCTCATTTTAATAAAATATGGACCTCCCTTTTCTGATCGAATTTTGATTATCTGAGCCGCTCTATATGTTCAGAACGTGATTTTAAGGGTACTCGAGAGAAATCGGCAAAAAAAATGACCGGAAATGGCTTCATCCGAGCAGTTTTTGTTTGTTTTTTATTGAACAGTTCAAATAAAAACTGCTCAAATTAAGCCCTTATCGGTCTTTTTTTTTTGCTGATTTCTCGCCGGAATCCTTGAAATCACGTTCTGATCACATTCAGCGGCTCGGATCATCAAAATTCGATCGGAAAATGAGAGAAATGAGGAGGTCCACATTTTAACTAAAATGAGGACCCTCTCACGGGAGATGGACTCTGTGTGTGTGTGTGTGTGTGTGTATATATATATATATATAATCTCTCTCTGTCTCTCTCTGTGTGTATTTATGCATACATATGGATTTGTATTTGCGTATCTATCAATCTGATTTTGACTAGTATTTCTTCTCAATTCATTTACATTGTACTGGCCACAATGCATTTAGCACTGTCATCTTAGCCGTAGCATTGTGATTGTCTTATAGCGTACTTCGCAATTAGAATACAACTGTTCACTTTGGAGACAAGTTTTAATCTTTGACGTAGTTGTAGAAGAATGTTGAACACATATTAGATTAGGAATCTATGTTGTGTTTAAGATAGCAGTCTTGTCATCGTCCATCTTTAAATTCAAAAAACTTCTGCAGATCAGGTAATTTCTAGTTCTTTTCTAATGACAGCCATTCATGCATAGTGGTGGTATCTTTTGCTGCAAACATTGTAGCAGGTTGTCTGTGGGAGAAGAGCAAAACTTTCTGTTGTATTATTGTGCTCAACCAAAGACCTTTCCATTTGTTTTTCTTTGGTATTTTCTTTATCCATTTGAAGTTCTATGTGCAACTTCGTCATCCACCTGGTGTTTAGATTTCAGCTCTCTTTGTGTAGACCGTAGAATATGTTCTTTGCATTTATATTTGAACGCTAGAAATACTTGTGTGCTCACATTGCACAGAAACAATCTTTGGATAAGTGTTTTCCTTCAGATACTTTAATGTAACTATTTATTTTGTTCCTGTTCAGGCAACTGGGAACGTGCATTCGTAGTTCTACGACAGCTTGTTGAATATTTCTCCTCTAGTGATGCTTCTGTGACAGGATATGCTAAATCTAAGCATGTCATTCCACTGGTCCACCTGTCAAATTATCTTGAAGGAGTTCAGTCAACAAAAGCGAGCGATAAAGCATTTCACTGGAGTGAGGATGCCTCCTTACAGATTCCTAAAAGCTTGAACCAATTTACCAATAGCTGGCAGTCTGATACTTCTGGTCACACTTTCACTTCATCTTCAGCAGAATCTGAACTTAGTGCATGCTTTGAAGCAGCTCAGAAGTTATATGACATGACAGCTATAAGCAACACGGAAAAGATTCAAATTCTTGCTATTGTTGATCTTCTCTGTGAAGTTGTTAATCGACAATCTGCTTCCGCTTATAACAGTCTTGATGAACCTGGCCGAAGGTACCTCTGACTTTGTTCTTTAATTGATATGGGTACCGAGATTTTAAATGTTCATGGTCATTTTGGGAAGAGACCACTGCTAGCTTATTCCCTTACAAATAGCAATTTTCATGGCATCTTACTAAATTTTTTTTTAACAAGTCTTACAAGATGCTTATGACTTTGGGTTTGGTGCCTTTATGGTTTTGAAATATTGTATGGAGCTAAACCGAGTAAAGTTCTTCGCTTGTTGTATGCGTGCAATTCTATAGTGGTTTTGTTCATTTCCAACTAACCTGCATATCTATCATTCTCGCTCTTGATGCTATAGTTGTGGTCAGTTTTCATGATTCTTTCTCGTTCTAATTTTTTATCTTTCTTCCTGTAGTTGATATATTTTATGTGCTATACTATTGTTTGGTCTAGATTTTGGGTGGCTGTGAAGTATCAACGGCTATATTTTTGCCGAAGATTTTCTAGATCTGCATCCTTGAGCGAGTTGGCTGTTGACTCCGGGCTATTTGTTTGGGCTTTCCACTCTGATTGTCAAGAGAATTTGTTCAGTTCCCTTCTGCCTAGTGAACCATCTTGGCAAGAAATGCGGAATATCGGTGTTGGATTTTGGTATACAAATGCAGCACAATTGCGATTGAAGGTAATAATTAGAGTTAATTTTGGTTACCTTCTTTTTCCAATAAGATGTTTCTTGTTTTCTGCTCTAGTGATTGGCGGTTTTCTCCCATGAATAAAAATATGGAGGGAGAAGAGCTTTTCCCATTTCCACATCTTTCCATTGTGTTGGCACTTCCCGTGCCTGTTTTACTTAGGGTCACCATTGGAAATGCAACGGCAGCTTTTTCTGAAAGAATGGGCACAGTTATTTAAGTTCTATATCATACAACTTCCCTGACTTTGACCAGGTTCTTATATTGCAGATGGAGAAGCTGGCAAGACAACAATATTTGCAAAGTAAGGATCCCAAAGCTTGTGCACTTCTATATATTGCACTAAACAGAATTCAAGTTTTGGCTGGTCTCTGTAAAATTAGCAAAGATGAGAAGGACAAGCCATTGGTGGGATTTCTTTCACGCAATTTTGAGGTATTGTGTTGATTTGTTGACATCATTAATTTCTCGAAAAGTAGTTTCATTATGTAATGCGCGTAAATGGTTTGATTTATTTAGGAAGTAATAGCTTAATCATTTAATCCTTCTCTTGGGGCCTTGGATGAACAACGTGAGTGCATATTGTTTAATTTGCTTCTTTTATCTTTATCAACTTTTGTCTTGCCTATTGGAGTCAGACTCCAAAACAATAAGAGGCTTGTCCCCAAAAACGTCACCTTCATGTTTTTCGAGTTCGTGTTATGCATTTTGCTTATCGGGCACAGGGTGTAGCTTCTCGAGTTCTATAGTTAGTTGATGAAATTTTATTTGTTACCGCTAATGAGCACTCACATGGAGTCAATTTTGCAGGAGGATAAAAATAAAGCAGCTGCTTTGAAAAATGCTTATGTTTTAATGGGAAGACATCAGCTGGAGCTGGCTGTTGCTTTCTTTTTGCTTGGTGGTGATGCCTCTTCTGCTGTTACTGTCTGTGCAAAAAATCTTGGTGATGAGCAGCTTGCTCTTGTAATTTGTCGCCTTGTTGAGGGTTGTGGTGGGGCATTAGAGCGTCATCTTATACTAAATTTCTTGCTTCCATCTGCAATTGGAAATGGCGACTCCTGGATGGCAAGCTTTCTAGAGGTGCTGAGTCGTAAATTTGTCCGTCAAGGGATATCGTTCAGGACTATGGATTCGTTTAAAATGTTTGATTAGTTTTCTGCTGTGTAAAGTTCATTTTAACTCATTTGTTGTTTTTTTCTCTTTTTTGCAGTGGGTATTAGGGAATCATGCACAATCCTTTTTGAGCATTCTTGGTGTTCAAAAGGATTCACCCATCAATAGCTCTGCCCTCTTATACAATCATACTCCTTTTCTGGATCCAAGCATCGGTCAATACTGCCTAATGTTGGTAACCAAAAATAGTTTCAAGAATGCTGTTGGAGAGCATGATGCTGCAGTCCTGGGTAGGTGGGCAATTTTGATGAGTACTACAGCCCTTAACAGATGTGGCCTGCCTGTAAGTTTATCTAAACGTTGTTGTTTTCTGGCTTATGGTTTATAAGGTGCTTTTCTTTAGTTTCCCTTTATGTGCTGTTAACATTATGAGGCACTTAAGTAATCTCTTAAGACAAGTTTGTCGTCATTGTCTGCAAGTTGGTGCATTATTTGCCTGGTCTTTTAACGTCTTCTCTATCTTCTGACAGGGTTCAAGTTTTTCGCCCTTTGACTAATTATTCTTGTTTTCACTAACGCGTTGAGAGATATGAAATATATGTTAGTTGATTTGAGCTTAGAAAACTTTGTATTTTGTTCTTCCTTTGTGTTTCCTAATTGATACCAATTAATAATGATAGCAGAATTATATTTTTTGTGATATGAAGTCTTTTTTACTCAAGTGTAAGATAGAATGGCTGTTACAGTTTTACTTCAGAGTCAATCTATTGTCCCTTCAATTCCAGTCCTCTAGAATAGTTTTTGTTTATCTGATAGATTTTGAAACTGAATTAAGGTAGAATGTTTTCCCAGGTTTGGCAACCATGACAAATTCAGCCTGATTTCAACCCGGGCACCAATTTGGTAGATAGAAAACTGACCATTCTTCAGTACCATTGATAGCTAAAGCCTAGGACTTAGATTTAAGCTCATTATTGATGTACTGAAGGTTAAAAGATATAGAAGCGGAAATTCAGTGAACCAGCTTTTGGATACAAAGGAACAAGCAGGACAGCTAAGGACAGAATTCTCCGCATGAGCTGCATGAAGCATCATATTTCAGGAATGGAATGTGAGAAATGAATGAAGCAGTCGTGTCAGTCTCTGGCTGTGGCATAGATTTGAAGCTCTCTGAGAGGGCATAATAATATACACATAAGTCTAGCTCACGACTTCCTCCAGCATAGCCACCTAAGAAGCACAAACACGGGCACTGGACAGATACGACACTACTCAGAGATGCAGACATGAAGATTGTCAAAAAAAAAGAAAAAAAAGAATTCAAGAGATGGCATGGCAAGGATTCAACAAGTAAATAAATTCTATATTTCATATTTATAAATACACACAACTTCATCTCTCACGTTAAAAGTACGTTTCTATTATTTTAGATATCTCTAAAAATGAACTCAAAGTCATAGGTCTTCGTTAAAATGCTTGAAGGATAGGTATAAATTCCTATGGTTCTAGTTTTAAGCTGGCAATGTAAAATGGTGAAATTGGATCGTCTTCTCCTCCAGACCTAACAGTTTCACATCACATGGGAGTTGGAGCTGATTCGTATTCATTGACTCCAATCCATATGTGGATGAAAGAAATGCCTGTGCTCTGCTACAAAACCAAAGTTGGTCATGTTTACTTGTATGTTTGTGAGAAGTTGTACCATTCAAAAACAGTTCCATGCTACGTTACATGCCAACAACTCCTGTTTACCGTGATTCATAATTTTATGCACAATGCAAGTAATGGAATGGCCTACTTATTGGATGAATGATGATAATGGGTTGTCATATAATTGGTTTATTTTTCCTTCTAAAAGGTTCTGTTTGTGGCCACTCTATGTTGCATGATTTTGTGCCCTGGTAGGTGTTGAACTGATCTATTTTTAATGCATTTGAAGATCGAAGCTTTGGAGTGCCTTTCAACTTCTCTGAGCAGGATTGGGGTTTCAGTTCAAGGAAGCATGTCAGATATTGAGAAAACTGAAGTTCCGAACAAGATGCTAATGCCATTTCCATACAATTCCTCCCACAACTGGATATCAGGAGATGTGTCTTTCCATATGGAGACACATGCTAAATTAGATTTATCAATGCAATACATTTCAAAACTGTTAAGAGAGCATCCAAGCTGGCCGGAAAGCAAATGCTCTGAGTATGGGATTCAACAATACAACATGTTACTTGAAAATTATTACAAGAAGTTAATGGGAACGCTTGCATATCTTGAGCGAAAATTCTCTTTGAATCCTTGCTATCTGATTAACATGGTATGTAGTTTGTTGGCCCATGCGCACACATCTCATTACGTCATTGTTTTGATGCACCCCGGTCCCCTGCTTTCTCTTCCAGAAGAGACTGATATGTTCTTTTTTCCCAATCCTACAGATTGTAATATTCCTGTCAAATAATGGGTTATCCCTTATTGGATACCATATATTGCATGCCTATGCTTCTCAGTACTCCTCACCAGATAAGAGGCCTTTGTTCAAAGGTTTCCTTTTGCATCCCATCAAACCCATGCTACTTTTGAAGGCTACTGAAGAAATGTCCTGTTTATTTTCAAGATATGTTGTTTCCTGTTTTATGACTTGCTCTCAGCCAAAACCATGCTCCACTGATAATAATGCTGCTGGTGAAAATAGATTTGACTTTCTGGCGGCTTGGAAGTTCTACTTGCAAGGTCTCATATCGTCTTTGTGGAGGATGAGAGCTATATTAAAATTGTCTTCTGGTTTTTGTGGTGAAGACGACATCAGGAAAACTTGCGTCATTCTTGATTTGTCCGAGTTTTGTGCATATCTTGCATCAGCTTGGCTTCAAAGGAGTTCTAAAGCTCTTATTCTGGTTGTGAAACCCCTTTTGCTCTCATGTTCAAAAGGGCATGCTCCTAATGAAATCGCCATGGCTGATCTGAAGATGCTCCTTCACCAGACTAAAGAGTTGCTGGCTGAGAAGACACCAAGAGATAACATGGGAAGTGCTGTCGGGGTGACAAAAGCAACACAGGACAGTCAAGGTGAGGTTATTATATCTACAATACCAGAAGAAGTGAGATGGCTAATCATTAGGGCTGCTTTGTGGGGACACGTATCTACTTTTCTGACGGATCACCTGAACTCATTATTTGAGAATAGGGAAGAGAAATATTCTTTTGCTCCATTTTATAGACTTTCCTCCTCTCTGTCTAGCATGTCTGAAGCTGATGGGATTAATGCACCTAATCAAATGAGGCTGGTTTCGGTGGTTTTGGCCAAGTTATTGAAAACTACGTGTGCACTAATTTCTTCTTCTAGTATGAAACAGCTTGCATCATTTCTGCTGCAGAAAATGGAGGATGGATCCAATGAACCAACTCTTAATTGGTTAGAAGGTTGCAGTGAGTCAAGTCCAAGAGCTCTCAATAAGCATCTTAGTCATGGTTTTGACAGTCAGGACGTGATGAACATTGGAAATGACTTGTCAGCATCTGAGCTCTTATGGAATTTTTTTTCTGATCCTAAAGTTATATCTGAAAGACTTGAACAACAGAGCTTTAAATGGCAACAGTATACTAAGCCTAAGCCCCCAAAAGAATGGAGTGACATGTTTGTGAGCGTCTATGGGGAGTTTATAGCTGAGGAAAAACAAGGAGGTGGTTTTGAGGGTAGTGAAACTGGATCACATTTACGAGGCCCATCTCCTCCAGACAGTAATTCTTTTCCAAGTTCTGTACAACCAAATATGATGCTTACTGAGAAGCTTTTGCCTTTCCAGAACCCTAAAGAAGTTTATAGGAGAAATGGAGAACTTTTAGAGGTACTTCTTCACTGCGGTTATTCTTCTTAATCTACTGCTCTCACGACATATTCCTGTTAACTTTCCAGAGCTTTGTTATTTATCTCATGATTACTGAATCTTCATGAATGAGCAGGCATTGTGTATCAACTCTATTGATCAAAAGCAAGCTGCTCTTTCTAGTAACAAAAAGGTGAGACCGTTATAGCTTTCATCTAATTACGTGATGATATGGTTATTTGGTGAAAGATGCATTTCTATTGCTCAATTTCCTTTGTTATATTCTGCTCTTCTGCTTTCACATTTTGTTGGTAATGTGAATTCAAACTCAGGATTTAAAGGTAGTTGTCTGCAAAGAATAACCAAACAAAAATATGCTCTCTCTCTCTCTCTCTCTCTCTCTCTCTCTCTCTCTCTCTCTGTATGGAATGTGGACACTAGTTTCATTATATGAATGGAGCACTATACTTGGAAATGAATTTCTTTTTGTTTTCATTTAACGGTTTTATCTCCAATCTGAAGATTCTGTACATATTTCTCGTGATGTCATATTTTAATTCAGGGGATAATTTTCTTTAACTGGGATGATGGCCTACCTCTAAGAGATCATTCTAACTATATCTGGGCAGAGGCAGATTGGCCACATAACGGGTGGGCTGGATCAGAATCTACCCCGGTCCCTACTTGTGTGTCTCCTGGCATCGGACTTGGAAGCAAGAAGGGGGCACACCTTGGGTTGGGTGGAGCAACTGTTGGCGTAAGTTCTTTGGCAGGACCAGGGAAAGATTTAGCAGGTGGTGTAGCATTTGGAATTCCAGGCTATGCTGGCATGGGTGCATCCGGCCTTGGTTGGGGGATTCAAGAGGATTTTGAGGAGCTCACTGATCTACCTGCCACTGTGGAAAACGTTAACACAAGAGCGTTCTCGAGCCATCCTTCTAGGCCTTTCTTTTTGGTTGGATCTAGTAACACGCACATTTACCTATGGGAGGTATGGATTGCCAACCTAGATATACATTCTATATGGCTGATTGAAGCCTTAACCAGGGGTTGGATCTTGGAAATACAGAAATGCTGATTCAAACTCTTTCTTATGTTTGGGTTCCTATTCATATACTCAGTGAAAGCGTGGCAAAAAGTTCAATAGGAAGTAATAAAAGCATGGAAAAATTATTCTGTGCTTTAGGAGAAATGCTTCTCCTTCCACATAAGTGTGTGGAAGGAGCATTGCTCCTAGAGCTTAGAATAATCTCTCTAAAAGCATGCCTGGTCTTCACAGAATTTGATTTTAATATGAAGTGGTACTGGTTACTGCCATAGGAATTGATATAGCCACTAACAAAAATTCTAATGAGTGCAGTTTGGCAAGGACAAAGCGACTGCAACATATGGTGTGCTTCCTGCTGCAAATGTACCTCCGCCGTATGCTCTTGCATCCATATCAGCTGTGCAGTTTGATCAGTGTGGACAGAGATTTGCCACTGCTGCATTAGATGGAACAGTATGCACATGGCAGCTTGAGGTGGGAGGAAGGAGCAACATCTGTCCAACAGAATCATCTATCTGCTTTAACAACCACGCATCGTACGCAATATCTCTTCATTAACTGAAACACTCTATTTTGGTTCTATCAAAATAGTATACGACAAGTGTACCATATCTGCAAGTCAAAAACTAACAGTTGTGAGGCATAGCATTACAGCTGATATTTAAGAGTAAGCCTGAAGCCAAATGCTTGCTCTTATTGGCTGTCTACATAGCTGCAACAGTTGCACCTAAAAATCATACCCAACCTTTTCCGTCGGTCCTTTAATGTGGTGTTGGTTTCACAAGTCTTTTGCAACTCATTCCTTTTGAGCTGAAGAATTTAGTAGGTTGTTAACCATGATTTGATAGGTTTTTGGTTTTTGTGAGAAGCGATTTGATAATTTTCTGTCCAAAAAGAAGAAAATGCTTTTCATATGATTTGAGTCTCTTTCTCTGTGTGTGTGTGTGTGAGTGTGTGTTATGAATTGTTGGCAATGTTCTAAAAGTCGCTAGGCGCTAGTTGGGCGGTCGGCCAACTTCGAGCGATTAATCGTTAGTCAGACCTAATCGGATAGGACTACCAGTGATTAATCGCTGATTAATCGGCGATTAATTCCTTGTTTTAGAACGCTGATTGCTGGATGGTAGCTGTGAAACATAAGAACATCAGAGTCAAGTCATGTCATTTCCTCTATTTCTGGTTGGCACTATCTTTTTGCTGTTGTAATTATATCCTGGGACAATGCAGTTGTTAGAAAGTAGCTTTCCTGTAATTTTAGATTCTGGACCATTTTACGTCAGAGAGATCACATAAACTATGGAGCCAATGTTGTACTATTGATACTTCTAAGCTTAAATAGTGACAAATCATGATACTTTTGGCTCCAGGGATGTCACTTATGTTACTGCCAGTGGATCAATCGTTGCTGTTGCTGGGTATAGCTCCAATGGCGTTAATGTGGTTATATGGGATACACTTGCACCACCCTCATCTTCTCGAGCTTCCATCATTTGTCATGAAGGTTTGTTTATGTCCTGTGAACTGTTAGCTGCAAATCTGGTCATGTTTGTTATGTTTTTATCTTTGCATGGGATCCGGGTCTAATCAGTTATTTCCTTTCGATGTTGTTCGACGACTTAATCCAAAGAACTAATGTTAGTATAGACCTATAGGTAAATACCATTTGTCGGTTGGACATGAAATTGATAATTTTGTTGGTGCTGACAGAATTTAGCAAGGAAAAAAAGAAAATTCAATGCAATTTTGTTTGAGGTCACTTACATAGTTTTTCCTAGTGGGGGGGACAAAGGAAATGTAACGTAGAAGAACGCGTATCCTCTCTCTCTCTCTCTCTCTCTCTCTCTCTCTCTCTCTCTCTCTCTCTGTTGTTTGGGAAAACAACTGTAGTATCAAAAGCGTCAATAATATTTTTTATTCATCTCCTATGGACATTTTCCAACTACCCTCAGCCATCATGTAGAGAGAATCCTAATATTATTTTCCTTCTTTCAGCCATGATAAGTTTTGGGTATTGGACTTACTTTTGCATGTAAACTTTGCTTGAGTAGGTGGTGCCCGCTCGCTTTCGGTATTCGATAATGACATTGGAAGTGGTTCTGTTTCTCCATTCATTGTGACTGGCGGTAAAGATGGTGACGTTGGACTTCATGATTTCCGGTACATAGCTACTGGAAGGGCAAAGAGGCAAAGACATTTTGGTAGTGGTGAACCAGACAACAATGCATCTTTGACCGCAGACGGGATGCTTTGGTATATACCGAAGGCTCACTTAGGTAATGAAACATTCTCTTCTATGGAGTTATGATTGAATCTTTGAATAGGATAAAAATATGCTAAATAAAAGTTTTGGTTGATCTTATTGGAGGGAGTGTCACCAAAATATGTACCATACCAAATTCCAGTTTATTCTTGACTGGAAGCAAAGATGGAGATGTTAAACTCTGGGATGCAAAAACGGCCAAGTTAGTAATTCATTGGTCAAAATTGCATGAGAGACGCACCTTTCTGCAACCTAGTTCACGGGGCTTTGGTGGAGTCATTCGGGTAATCTATTTTATTGCCCAAGTTGATTGCATGTTTTACTGTATATTTTCCATGTTGAAAGCATACAGTGTTTTTGGCTGTTAACCTGTTAATCATGACCTAAATAATTTCTTATCCGATTATTTCAGGCTGGCATTACAGATATTCAAGTGATTTCTCATGGTTTTCTGACATGTGGTGGAGATGGTTCTGTAAAGCTGGTTCAGCTCAAAGGTTTTTCTTAAGAATTTTTTGTAAGTGAAAATCAGGTTCACCTAAGCTGACAGAAAGTAAAAGGAAGTAATTCTCAGAAACTGCCTAACCCATTAGACACAAGGGAGATATCCAATAGCTCCCACCAATACCATGCTTGGTTAATCAATAGCTTGTCCATTTCTACCCAAGCTCCACATCCGTATTTGGTTAACACGGTACATATCCCCTGGAAGATTTCGGTATTGGTTTTGTAAACACATAACCTCTGCAAATTTCCCGTGAAGCCAAAACGGAGCGATTGATTTTGTAGTACCCTATATCACTTAACTTGAGCTGAGTATACATCCTCTTTCCTGCCTATGTCAATCAAATGAGTTTGAACGAGCTGTACACGAGAAGAGACTCAGAGTTGTTTGCAGTCCTAACTAACTGTTAGATTTTTCCTGTCCTTTTTAAGGAAGGAAACAGGGTGGGTGGAGGGAACTTAATTATTAAGTAGCTGAGCATTTGAATGGAGTTCATAGACCATATGAGCTAAAGGGCTCAATTAATGTATAGCGTGCCCCAAACGATTGGGATAGGAGATTTTGCTAAATTTATTTATATGGGACAGACTGGATTTGGTGGAAAATTCATAAGAAAATAGTGAAAACTTTGATTGCTGCTTTTGTTTGTGTTAACAAAAATCTGGAACACTAACCTTGGAAGTTTTGCGTTTGAGTTAAATTGATCAGGTAGACTGTAGTGTAGGTTTTGCGTACATGGTTGTAAATCTGTCACTTTTTGGCAAAGCTTGTTTGACTGTAGGTTTTGTTTTACTAGGATTGCCTGGCTCGTTTAGAATATCTGTGCTGGATACTGTGGGCTATAATACCCATTGATTTAGATAAACGGAAGCCCTTTTTAGCAAGGAACCATCTGGGCAGATGCTGCTGATTAAAACATCGCTGGACCGTCTGCTGAGTGGAAAGTGCAACCTAAGCAGGAAAAAGCAAAAAAAAAAAGAAGTCAAAAACTAGTTGCGTAAACGCATTCTCAATTCTGCACTTTTTGTCCTCCTCTAATAGAAGTCTCTTAACTTTATTTTTATTATTGAAGGTTTTTTTATTTACTAGTAGTAGGAGGGATGTATTCTTTTCTCTTCAATCCACCAGAATTCACCTACGTGGATTATGGATTCACCATGAGGATCTTCTATTCTTTTCACCCAAGCTTTGAAGCGACACTTGGCCCATAAAACGTCACTTCCAGTCCTCCACAAGCAGGAAACGTGAATTGACATTAAACTATGGGCACCCCACTGATTACCCTTTAATTTTCTATAACTTTTGCGATTGCAGAATTATGACTATCTGCATGGCCTACTTGATTACCCTCTGTCCTCTTTCTTCTCTAGCTCATTCCCTTCTAGGAATTTTATACGAGCCACATATCACGAACCATTCGCGTACGATTAAGTTTCGGTTCACAACCCACTTGACTCCATTTGTTTGATATATATACATATATGAGTAAATTCTAATAACATAGGATAGGACCTCTATCAAGTTGATTGAATATCGGTTATATTTTTGTAGAGCGTAATAGATGTTTGCAAAAGTTTCGATCATCAAAATAGGTTCGGAAAGGCCTCACAAACTTTTTAAACAGGAACTGTCACAATATATAATGGATTGAAGAGGATTCAAAATTTTTGTTTACATGTTGGTAAATCAGTTTACTTAGATGAGCACCGTTTAATAATTTTTGTATAATGGGATCCACGCGAGTAATATGTCTATAAAAGGGAGCCCAAGAAATTCTCGATTCATTTTCTACAACATACTGTATATATGAATTGATATTGACGTTTCTTTTCAAGGAAAGTCGGTAGGAGTTGATTAATAACAACTTCCTTGAATTTTACTAGTAAAAAACTACTATACTATATTAAAGGGTGTTGAGGTTCCTTGCAGTGTAGCCCTACTAATAACAAATGAAAAAACAAGTAGTAACTAGAGATTGTTTGGACCACCTGTGAAATTTTGCTTTCCTCCAAAGTTGATTACTCCAATTGATTTTGATTCGGTCCCTTTCATAAGAAATCATCATCATCATCATCGACACAAAGAAATACGTACAAAAGTGAAGAATAACCCACCAATGCCCCTTCAGATCAGAGCCAATCCAAAATACTACTAGTACTACTACTCCACAATGGTGGTGCAGAGTCATGTCATCATCTCTGCAAGGCTCTTATCTCTTGTATGGGGGCCCACCGTTTGCATTTGATTTGTTGTCAAGTGGACACGTGTACTGTGATCGAGCTGATCCAGTTAGTACTACTGTTCAATAACTTTTGAGATTTTCTCCAGAGTCGAACGCCCATGGCTGTGACGTGGACAATGATGATAGATATCGGTCAACATACCACACGACGCCGTTTTAAGGACATGTGAATAAACACTTCAAAACGACATCGCTCAAGGAATTGCGGGAAAAAGAAAGGAGTACTCCTACTAACGAGATAAACAAACAAACCGACAAGAAACGGAAAATGGTAGCTGAAAAACAAAACAATAGGCGGGCCTGCTCTGGTCTTCTCTCTCTCTCTCTCTGACGGAGGATGAAGAGGTAATCGTGTCTTTGGAACTCAACAAGTTAATCCTTCTGTAGATTGGAATTCATTTCACACAGATCTAAATAAACCCTCTTTCACCCACCTCTATTCTCTCTCTTCATTGCAATTCAATTCGTCTCTTGGGTTTTCTTACTCAGGTCCCTCTCTCTCTCTCTCTCTCTCTCCATGTATGTATATGAACAATTTTGTGTTTGGTTTTTAGATTTATGATTTCTTTTATAGGGGTTGTAGTAATATCTTTGTCTTTGGATATGAATCGTATGATGATGTGGAAATAATTGGTTTAATGGCTACCGTATTTTGTGCTTGTATGGATACCGTATTGTGCAGTCATTGAAGGTGCTTCAACTGTGATTGATTCCTGATTTGTTTTGGAGAAAAAAAAAAAATCTGTTGTGGGTGATGACTTTTCTTGTCAATGGATTAATCCTGGTTCTATTCGATGACAGCACACCTTTTGGCTGTACTTTGTTGTTTTTGCTTCGTAAATAAACCCTCTCTGATCATGTAAATAAACCCTCTCTGATCATCAATAATTGAGATTTGAGTTTCTGGTTCTTATTTTTGTTCTGGTGGTGTTTATTGTGCGCCTGATTTGATGTTTTGATCTTATGGGTCACGAGTCTACTACATTGGATTACCGAACATTTGAGCCATCAGTAGTCAAATAGTGCAAAAATTCCCTCTTTGGTATGATTTTGCACCGTGATGCATAATATATATTACTGTGCAAAATACCGTTCTAGATAAAAGGTGAGAGTTGTACGTTAGGCAGCGGACAAAAGACCCATAAAATCCTTATAACATGAATTCCATTATGTTTAAGAAGCCATCGGCAAAGCTCAAAATCAAATTCATGTAAAGACCCCAATTCATTGGGACTTGAGGCTTGGTTTGGTGTTGGTGGTGGTGATGTGAATATGTCCATGTGGATAGTCATGTTACAAATGCAACACACCGGTACACGAGCATGAACATATAGGAACTGCTAAGATTCCTTAAATGGCTTGTGTTTAAGTTGCTATGTTTTGATCGCAATGCTCTATCTGTGAAGCCATTTTTACTGTCCCGAAATACTTAGAGGCTGAATTCATTGAAGACCTGAAATGGTCAAAAGGAAAGCACATGATCACTTGGGCGTGAAACAATTGTTAAGGAACTTTAGTCTTGTAAAGGTCTTGGCTTTCGCTGTTTTCGGACTATGTTTTGGGTTTATTTTTTTTGGTTTTTTGCTACCCTTGTATTCTACTATTTCACTATTTTTTCCTCTATAGGTGACTTTCAAGTACATGACATCATCACTTGGAAAGCAATCGTACTGTTCCCGAATTATATTATTTTCTATTCGTTTGAAGTTAAGATTCTTAAGAACCATATATGTTTGCATGTGCTTTACATATTGTTCGAGGGAGGTGGTAATACTTGTAGGAGGGAGCAGATCCTACAAGTATATAACCCTATGCTTCTGCAAGCTTTAGCGTCTATATCCCTCCAATATGTTTCTGCTTTTAAACTACTTGATGTATCTGATTTTGCCTAATAACTGGCTTTGGATGCATTGTATTTGATGTTAAATCGTTCCTCACTCCCATTGTCCATACTTTTCTGAGAGATTCTTCATTATGCAGTAAAACTTGTTAAAGTATGGGTGAGTGATGGCTGCAGCAGAAGCAAGGGCTGCTTGGCAGAGAACAGTTAACCGTTGTTTTGTTCAAGAAGATGCCAAAAGAGCTCCAAAATTAGCTTGCTGCCCCTCAGGATCTGCATCTTCCAAACAGGTTGATGCAGAACCTGCAAATCCGACGGATGGACAAGATGATCCCAGTGTAGGTTTCATGCCTCTTAATAGGAACCCTTCATATTCCAATCTACCTCCCGAATCAAGATGGTGGCTGCAGATGCAACCTAATCATGGGTTCCCAAAAAATTTATCAAACGAACAGTTAAGTCCCTTGCAGGAAGAGACGGAAACTTTTGGACCCGATGGTGCAGACTCAATCTCTAAGGTGAGTGAAGTCAACCCACAACTTGGTGGACATCATAAGCCTTCACTTGACAGTTATAGTAGACCCACGGCAATTTGTATGAAAAAAGATCCTGAAGTCGAGCAGAAAGAGCTTAAGACTGTATACACTAAGAGTGCCCAAGAACCTCTTAATCTTGACAACTTGGGGGAATCTTATGAGTTATTGGAGATGGATCCTGTTGGATGCTCTAAGCAAACCAGTAGGAATAGTTTTGATGCAGACTATCCTTGGATTGGAGGCGAAAAAGCAGAGCCATGGTGGCGTGTAGCAGACGGAGATGAATTGGTTTCCATAGTTGCGCGAAGATCACTTGACCTTATAGAAAATTGTGATCTTCCCCGGCCTCAGAATACACACGTTAAAGGGGACCCATATGTTTATCTTGGTTATTTAGATCGTGATGGGATTTTACCCCCATTTAAGGATTTGAAGGCCCCAATGTCCAGTCCAACTGTTGGAACACCAAGTGGTCTCACCATAGGAAGTGCATGCGAGAAGCCGGGGGTCTCATTGTGGGAGCAATCACATAGTGGTTCAGATAAACAAAACAGGTAATGCTTGGATTATTTCCTTCTTCTAGCTCAACCATTCTCTTGTTAAATTCTTCATTTGGCTTTCTCTATGTTTTGTGACATAATTGTTGCATTATCTTTTACTTGTTTCATAGTTAGCTTTTTTATGGACAAGAAAGTAAAATGGTGGAAGAGCACAAATTTGTGTGAAACTACTTGGGGATTTTTTACGACACATCGACTACTTGGTATTGTCTGCACACTCTCCACTCTCTCGGATATAGGGAAACCTATCTTTTGTTAGGCCTTGAGAAAGCAGTTTCTGGCATGCCTTATATGTGGACTTATGTGAGGTCACGATGGTGGATTGGGCTCCCTTTAGTTGAGGATTCGTGATCTATCTGCTTCTCTTCCTTCTCTTTTCCCATTGATCAATTTAGTGAAAATCAGGTAAAAAATTGCACATTTCATGAACTGAGCAGGGGATACTTAGGTCCCAAGCTCTGCAATTTTCCATGCTGGAAAGTCAAACAAGAAATATTATCTTGCCATGTATATGTGTCGAGAAAATGGCACGCATTTGGCCATTTGGTTGGGGTCATTTCATGATAATGATATATATATATGATGGAATTTGAGCACCATTGGATTCTGAAATTATTCAGGCAGGTTAGACCTTATACACGAGATACTGATGACGACTATGTAATCAACCAATGCACCAGCTTTTACTGTTTCCTCAATACTCCCTTTTGATTCTGTACTTACATTACTTATTCTACTTAAGACTGATAAGAAATAAATAGTCCCTCTTGACAAGTTTCTTGCATTACTTGAACGTCAAAAGCTGTCTTTTACCTTTTTTGATAAATGTCTTTCATATTTCGAAGCCATGTGGAAACAACTATGTGCCTCGAGTTTTTAAAATGTTGCATTGATGTTTAATTTCGGGATCGTAGTTGGATTTGGGTTTGAATTTTGGTGCTAGTTTTCAACGATATCCATTGCTTTTAACATTATTCCTTATTTGGACTATGTGGTGGCTGAAGCAGTGACGGCCCAACCTTAAAAGAGATGACCGAAACACAAAATTCTGACATGGATCCCAGCAAGGCTCAGCTATTGGAAGCCCTCCGCCATTCTCAAACACGTGCAAGGGAAGCTGAAAAGGCAGCAAAGGAAGCTTATGCGGAGAAGGAACACATTCTCAAGCTCTTTTTCAGACAGGCATCCCACCTCTTTGCCTACAAGCAATGGTTCCAGCTTCTGCAGCTTGAAAACCTCTACTGCCAGATAAAAAATACTAACGAGCCAATGTCTACCCTCTTTCCCGCAGTGCTACCTTGGATGCCTATCAAACCTGTGAAACCGCAAAAGAATCGTCAAAAACCGGCGAAGGGAAAACAAGGGAAGAGAGATCGTTCTCGATGTGAGATTAGTAAGTTCTCTGTTGCCTTTGCATTGGGATTGGGTCTCGTTGGTGCTGGGTTGCTCCTGGGTTGGACTATTGGATGGATGTTACCGGCTTTTTAAACGAATGTATATGTTTGTATTCCGAGTTTCTGCTGCGTGAGAAGATCATTGGTTTTATGGACTGTTGGTATGGGTTGTGTATGTTTGTTTCTTGTGTATTTATGCATGTATATATGTAGATTCGGTACGTTTTGTATCAGAAAAGTTGATGAGATTGTACTTCCTTGGCTAAAGCTGCAAAAATTATGTAATGAAATGTTTGTTTACTTGGACATAATTAGTAGGTCTTCCTATATTAGACCTTTCATGACCTCATACTTTTCTCTTCTTTTCCTTCATTCCAAAAATCCCTTTCATGCTTCACATTTGGTGGCAGGTCTATGCTTTGGTTTACTAGTTGGCAGATATGCTCCGAGATACGTTATTGATTGGATTCCGGGTTAGTGTTAGATGAGCCTGATCAATTAGCTGGATATTGCTAGCTAGCTCAAGTTGGTTGCTCGTGTTCAACTAGGTTATATGAGCTAGCTAATTAAAAAACAAAACTCATGCTCGACTTGTTCGTTAGATGGACGAACACAAGCGGAGCTGACACAATGAGGTGCCAAGTTTTCCGAAGAAACAATGCCATAGCCAATAAAGAACCATCGACTGGCGCTCGCCACCTTGGCAACAAGCTTTTCCCTCAACAAGGAGGCATCCCCTGGGCTACGCACCGCGGCATTAGGAATCACGGCATTAGGAATCAAAGACTGTTAACCAAAAATGCTTTTTCATGCGGAGACACCAATGCATCATCGGGAAAGTTCCATAGCCAATGGAGATCTATCGATTGACACTCATTGCCTAAGCGACAAGCTTACCTCTTAGCAAGAGGCATCCCCGAAGGAAACACCAATTCATCATCGACCAGAGGAGATAAAGTTTATTAGATTTGTACTTTATTAGATTTGAAGTTGTTCATTGGAATTTTTCATATGAGATAAAGTTTTTACTCCAATTTTTGTTTAAATTTGAGAAAGGGCCGGAGATGCTCACTCTCAACTCTTCCTAAATTTTTAGTCGAATATTAATTTCTTTTTGAATATGTGTTAGATTCGCATCGAATTTTAAACTAATCATTCATTTCGACCAGATGAGTTTAAAACTAAAAAGATTGTGATCAAAACACAAATATTATTCATAATTTTGTTTCAATTTCAGTCCACATTTATATATTTTTCTGATTCATCTCCAAGTAACGAATGATTAATCCTAAAATTCACGAGAAAAAGCTAAAATAAATTACGAAAAATAAATATAGTAATTACGAAAAAAATTACGAGAGCATATATTGAGGAAGAAAAGGCCCAAATAAGTCCTACGGAGTATCTCCCAATACTTCCCGGATCCAACTCAGAAAACCGACCCGACATGCCATCCCCTTTGGATTCTATAGTCTCAGTGTACTGTGTTCTCGCGATCCATTTCTAGAGAGAGAGAGAGAGAGAGAGAAGCACGGAAGAAGAAGAAGAAGAGGAGATGGCGGTGATGGAGAAGCTGAAGATGTTTGTGGTGCAAGAGCCTGTCGTCACGGCCTCTTGCCTCATCGCTGGCTTTGGTACGTCCCTCCATCCCTTCCCCGAAAGTCCATTTCCATCGCTATCATTTCCTTGTCTCCAAACCCTAACTCAAATTACCCAAACTCAGATGTTCCTCTGTTCGACATGGTTTCTTTCAATTACAAGGTTATGTTCGAAATCGTTTTGATGGGAGCGACAGCTAGAATTGTGCACTTAAGATGATTGATTTGCATGAGAGAGAGAAAACAAAGTTAATTGATTTACTGTTCATTACGCTATTGCATCTATTTTTCGTGTTGGATTGGGTGGATATTGTATTAGTGGTTTAGATTTGAATTTTTTTTTTGGTGATTAAGGAATTTTATTACCCAAAAAAGAATTTACAATGAAGTTCATTACACGCATATCAAGATGCAGCTGAGCCTCTACTAACACTAGTAAACCTAGCACAAAACACTCCTCTTACAAAAGAGGTATAACACCTATAGCATAAGCAACAAGTTCAAAAGGTAAGGTAGCACGATAGAGACAAATCGTAACATCATATGAAACTCGACTCTTAGGTGGTTTGTCTGCATGAAAAGTTGAGTGTTCCTTCCTCTTGAACTTTGGAGGCAAACGAATTAACCTCAATTGAGTTTCCACTTTGGCACTGGCATCCTTCATTTGATGCAACTTATGCTTGAGCATCTTCTTTTTTTCCTCCCGAGTGAGAACAATAACAACATCAAGGGGATCACCACTCAATGAGACCTCCTCTTGTCCCTCAAATTCCACATCGTTGAGAAAATTTGAGATTTCAAGCTCTTGTGGAAGAGTAGAATGATAAGCTTCAATAGACAAGGTAGATGCTCCCTCTCCTTTATGGACCAAAGGTGAGGATGAACAAATAGCTTTGTCTTGCGCCTTGCTAGTAATCAAAGCATGGCCTTTCTCTTTCTCTTTCCAAATTTGACGGGAAGGTTTTAAAGGAGGATTAAGGTGACACCCAGTGGAGTAATGGCCAAAGGAATTGCATTTAGTGCATGCTTGGGGCATCCACGGAACCTTAACTTTGATTTCATTTAAAATTCCATTAACTTGATCTTGAAAGACTTGGAATGACCGTCAAAGTATCTACATCAATGCAAAAAATTTCGAAATTCAACCTAGCAATGTTTTGAGTAACTTCATCAAGATAAAATGGCCTCCCCAATATGCTTCCTAAGAAGCTCATTCCATCCTTATGCCAAAATTGCAGTTGAACATTGTAAAATATGATCCAAATTGGCACTTTAGAAAATTCAGTTCGAGTCAATTGTATATTGGGAGCCCATTTCTTTAGGAATAGGAAGCTTTACTCCACAATAATGAAGTTGCCCAATTATTCGCACAATTGCTTCTTGACTGGTGATCTTGAAAACGAAAAAAACCATTGTTCAATGAAAACACCTTGTCAAGATCATCACCCCATGTACCCTGTGCCCAGGTATTAATACAAGGAAATGACATTTTTTGTCCAAGAAATAGCCAATGAGAGATAATTCCCAGAAAGAAGACCCCTTAATTGCTCTTGACTGTACGACCATTGTTGCTATGGTGATATTTTGAGTGGCAACTTCCCCAAGTGCTAATGACTTGTGACTCTCCTGATTGTGATGCATCATGTATGTCGTAGCGATGCAGGATTTTATTTAATAATTTGTACTGCTATTTTTTTATCCTAATTTGTGCTACCATTTGTTTTGGAAAAAAATGGGTGGTTTTTTCACTCTTGCTGGTAAGTTTTGAAATTTAGTAAAGGCTGTAGCGTGGCATCCGAAAAAAACACCAAAAGTTAAAGAACAATAATCGAAGTAATCGCGAACCGACAAAAAAAACCTATATTCTGTCTTTTTTAAGGTAGATTTTTCAAATTAAGCGACTTTTCCAGAGGTATGAAAGAGTGACATGGTTGTGGACGGGACCATTCATATCACTAGATTTTAAAACTGAAGCTGATTTATATTCGCATCTTTAATACCCCGTAGGGTGATCACCACAGGAACTTTTGCTCATAGGTATATTTTTCAATAGAGGTTGTAATCGGGAACAGAATGAAGACAATGCATTGTCAAGACTCAAAAGTGTTAGACCTTGAAGAAACTACAATATCCCACTTAATTAGCCCACCTCTCTTCAAGGTTCGTACCTTTTGGGACTTTATGTTCACATTTTTGTTGTGCTTGCCTTTGGTTCTCCAGAGAAACAAAACTGTTTTATTTTCTAAATGAATACAACCTCCGCGTGATAGACTTTGTATGGGTTTGATGCACTTTTATCCTAATATCTGGGTTGATCAAATCCAGAAGGACGATTTGTCAACCTCTAGCACAGAGCTGAAAGTCAAGTTTTTGGCTTTTGAAAAATCAACTAGTAAGATCAACGAAGCCATGAGCATAGTCAACAAGAGGAGAAATCAACCTTGGCCTGCCAGCTTGTGGTGTTGTTTTGTGCTAACTTTGTAAGATGCAAGCACCAAGTGGAGAAATAGTTCTTATATATTTCTAAGTTACATTAGTAGATGCATGATGGTCCCACTTCTTAGTTTCCCTGTTCTTGTTCTCCCTTCTGGCTGGTGTTTGACCCTTAGACCCAGTAGGGTGGGTCTCCCTTCTGGCTGGTGTTTGAACCTTAGACCCAGTAGGGTGGGTAACATAATCCCTCCAAATTGAATCTCGGGTTGAAAGGTGGATCTCTTGATTTATTGGCCCGAGTTGGGATGTTCACACTGTTCTGAATGTGGTGAAGTCTGATCTAAGAAGTTGCTTGAGTTCGTGGAGGAGGGTCAAGTGCAGTGTCGAGAATCAAAGATTGTGTTCCCTGTGGAATCTGTCCCCTACTATCTTTTCTTCTACTTGCTTAGTAAGGCAGTGGAGGATGGAGGTGTGCTGGGTGTGTTTTGTGTTGTGTTTTGGGGGCTTATTGCTTTGTAGTTTTTTGCCTTGATTGGGGTGGGTGTGGTTTTGTCTGCTGTTATTTTCTCTCAGGTAGATAGGTTTTTGTGAGGTTTGCTTGTTTTTTGTTGGCTTAGGGAGATCTAAGTGGACTTGAGTCTTGATGTAATGGTTCTTGTGTGTTTTGGTGCAATCAAATTTAACTTAAGTTACTTAACCAAAAAAAAAAAACTGGGATTGAGTGAAAGTGTGAAAGTAATGTAAATATGTTCTACTAGTTCTGATGGAATCGGGTTCTACTGACCAATGTGCGTAGGATGATACAATGAAATAGAAAGAATGAACAATGGGTCTTTCCTCTTTCTTTCTTGACAACCAAGTGAAGTAACTTTGTTAACAGTCCGGAAGATCTGATGTTTTGTAACATGATATAGCTCCCTTTCATTTAACTGGTTCCTTCGTTGTGAATATTTCAGGCCTCTTCCTTCCAGCTGTAGTGAGGCCCATACTGGACTCCTTTGAAAATTCCAAGCAAGTACAACCCCCTGCTTTAAATGATGTGAGTATCAAAGTGTCTTAAATTGTAATGGGGTTAATATCGTCTTCTTTCCAGGCTATTAGACTTGTTACTGCTAAATTTTTGAAGCTGTTCTCCTTAATATAAATGTGTCTCAGTGAAGGTGGATTCTGAGCCTTGATGCTTGGGTTCAAGTCCCTTTGCCTAGAAAATTAGTACACTATTGCCTTGTAAAAGCCTTGTACTCAACCTCAAGATGTAGGCCTGATGCCTAAGATGCACCTACACGTCTACTAGTCTCACGTATTCGTGTCTGACACGTGTCGGCCACGGAAATGGCATGACACTCTCCGGACATGCGTCGGACACGCGAATGTACGGGTAATTTCTTATCATAGTTTTATATGCGGACAGGTTGTGGACACTTTAAGACGCCTTGGGTTCTCACTTGGACAAGTTAAGTCATTATTATAGAATGCAAGATTCAAAACTTGGTCCATAGTCAAAATTTCAATGGATATTTACTGCTTAGTTCATGAGCACTTACATTGAGACCGTTGATTTGTATTTTGATACTGATACTATTTGCGGGTTTTGTCCCAATTTAAAATAAATCATGCTTGACCTAGTATGAATTCATAAGATACCTCCTCTGTAATATAATATATATTTTTCATTCGACATGTCCACTACATATCCGTGTCCTAATTTTGAAGAAATGACATGTCCGGTCGTGTGTGCCATGTGACTCCCATCACTCCCATGTCCATATTCGTGCTTCTTAGCTTGATGCTTGTCAAAATTCCTGAAGCAATTTCTGACGTCATCTTTAAATACACATATGTACCTGATTCTGGAGCACATGTTGTTTTAGCTATGCTGATTATTCGGCTTGAATCTTTGCAGGTGGTTACAAGTATGACTGGCAAAAAACAAGGGTAGTATGGTTATTTGACATTAGCAGTGATTTTTGTTATCTCCCTTCCCTTCCCTTCCCTTCCCTGTCCCCTTTACCTATGCTGATATTTGAATGCTTTTTCTCCCAATGAAATAAGTTCCTAACTAGAGATGGGAATAACATTTGAGCTTTATCATTTCAAAAACAAAGAGTTATTGTGTGTCTGGTTGTGGTTATTTACGTTTATTTGTACGGACGGTTTTTCACATGTTCACCAGTGGCTTCTCATGCTATCAATTGAATTTTATGAACTCCACAAGTGCTTAGTTATGGTGGTTGGAATTTCCATTCTTGACGATGGTGTTTTCTTGTACTGCCTCTTTGACAATCCCAGTCCTTTGGAGGCCTCATGTTGTGATGTTAGATTGATATTCCATTATTGAGCATAGGAAATTGTTGTGCTTAGTTGAGACTCTTTGTGCTGTGGTATTTATGGTGTTATTTCCTCATCCCATTTGTAAAAGGTTTACGGCTCTAATAGATAGGATGGTAGCCCAACTGGTATATGCTCAATTATAGTTTCTCTTGTTAACTATTTCAAAATTGCAACCTTTCTGTTCAAGCGGTAATGCAGCAAATCTGTACTTGAAGGAAATAAGCACTGTATAATCATTAGCAAGATTTGGTCTTTCCTGTTTGTTTGATAACCAGCGGGGTTGTTGGAAGGGCTTTAATGTTCATTATTTGCTTATAAGACATAGCTGCCCTGCCCTGGAGTTGCGGTTGTTTAGTTGGTGCCTGTTTCTTGTACAATTTTGTATCAATTTTGTATCAAGAAGTCTGCAACATAGATCCAGTATCCTCCATGGCATTCAATGGTCTGCATTCTCCAGACCAATGCTATTCCCCATAGCGTACTATTTGAATTTACGTTCATAAATTAGGCTACAGAAAATGTGTACCTACTACCTAGTGGATTCATTTGCAGGTTTTGGGATATCAATATCGAATGCCCCTGTAGACCGAGATTGATGAAGGGAATCTTACCATGAAGACTCATGTTGATTTTATTTATTTTTTTTCGATATGCCAAAAAAAAAAAAAAAAGAGTTTTTTCTTTTCTTTGGCAAGTCCAATTATTTATCCACCAGAAGGGGGGGAAAGAAAAACGAAAAGTGAGCCTTTATACACGCATAATGTTAACAAATGACAGGCAGGGAAGTCAGTGAAACAGGTTTTTGTCCTCCGTATATTACATATTCACTTTCAAATACCAATCAACAGAAAAATAGTAGAAGCGAAGAACAAAGTGACAAAGAAGACGATAGAACACGATGTTGATTATTCATGACATGAAAGACCACATTCAAACAAGGAGCCCGTCTTTCCTGGCCTTTGTACTCTTCCATGGAAGCACATGCTTAAAGCCCTTGTATATGGTTGCCTGTAGTATTGATAGCAAAAAAAAAATTGCATGAGAAAATGGGTACTAGACTACTAGTATTACTTGGGCCGTTGTGAATAGATACATAGATAGATGATCTCATATTGGTTTGAGTCAAATGTCAACTGTGGCCCATTGAGGAGTTGCAGCCTTCTGTATATCCAAGCTGGTTGGTGTTGTGCAGTTGCCGCACAACACCGTGCTGCAAGGCTTAGATGTCGTTCGTTCGGCAATTTAACGGTTCAGATATCATCTCCACCCATATTATATCTGAGTTGTTCATTGTCGAGATAAGAGATGATAGTTTAGGTTCTAGTGTTCTACTAGTGTCTTCTGCCATGCCATGGAGAAATTTTTCAATGCCAAGTGGGCACCGGCCACGTGGTGCCGAGCACGCATCTCAGCCGTTCAAAACGTGTTTTGGACGGTCCAGATCTGTTTGGGTCCAGATCTGTTTGGGCTTGAGGGGGTATTTTGGTAGTTTTACACTTAAAAATTACCCAAACAGATTTGGACCGTCCAAAACACGTTTGGACGGCCGAGATGGTGCTCGGCACCAGATGGCCAGTGCCCACCCGGCACTGAAAAACTTCTCCATGCCATCCAAGGAGAATTCTGTTGCTATGTCTAGTCTTAAATGACCTTGTCCCCAAGCCTAGGCTTCCCCTCCCCCACCAGACCTTTACCTGTTCTGTTTTGCTCACACACACACACACACACAAGCCATAACCTTTAGCAGGCTAGCAGCGACTGCGGTGAAGAAGAAGGCCGGGCGACGGCAATGACACGAAATGCGAGTCGAGTGGAGTCGCGTGTGGGAAACGTTTCATAGTTGACGTTAATGCTACACGAAAGGATCTCTGTAGAATTTTTGGTAGTACTAGTAAAAGTATATTTACATCGTGGAAAGACTTTTATTCACCAGCTCTTGAGTGAGCGAGTGGGGTGCCCAAATGAAAGAAAGGGGACCCACCCACCCCGTTAAATTATTAGTATTTTGGGGGCATCTCCCTCTCTCTCCTCATGAGAGTCATGTTGTTATTTTCAACCACTCCATTACACAAATGCGATGTGATAAAAGGGATTGGACCCAAAGGCAAAGCTATGATGAATCCCTAGGCTAGCTAGCTAGCTACCATCATTGCCTCAATTACGCAACTGCAAATGCTAAGCACACGAAGCTATATATGATGACTGGACTGATGAGCTAGCTAATACTGTACACTCTTCTTCTTCGTTTTTTTTTCTTTTCTTTTTCTTTATTTATCTATATATATGCTTTCCGATTTACGGAGTACGAAAATAAAACTTGCAGCACTGAGGAGACTTTTAGAATCGGGATATCAAACTTTATCAACAGAAGATCTTAGTAGTATCTTTATACCCTAAAAACTAACCTCCTTTAACTCTCGAGAGATGAAGCTCCTAAGTATATATCCAGCACAATTCTACAAACTAAGTAATTAACCTCCTCGATGAAGCTATAATAAGGAGTGGATACTCGGTGAAACTAACCCTCTTTTAACTGCTACTACTACTAATACTACAGTACTATATAGTAGTAAAACAAAAACAAACTGAACGGAATTAAAACCATAAATAGAAACACACTTGGAAAATTTACCCAGAAGATCTAATCTAGTAGTACTAGATCATGAGAAAACTTACCCAGAAGTGGTGGGACTGGGACCTGACTTCAGAGAGGCTGGAAAAGCTTCCATTCCTAGCAATTCTCGACACCTTCTTCACCTTTGCACCACCACCACTACCACTCTCAAGATCATCATCAAAAGTACCAAAACCTGCCAAGTCCACCGAAGGCGAAAACACAAAACTACCCCCACCACCAACTTCACTTTTGTCCCGCTTGTGGGACGACGACTTTCTTCGCCAAGACCCAAAGAATCCTCCAGATGATCTCCCCTTATTATTTCCCTCATGATCCACAGTAACACTACCACTACTACTACTCTTGTTGCTCAGCACTACATTACCAAACTGGCCTCTCTCCGGACTCCCACCACAGCTGCTACCGAAAGAACCCTGACGCTCCCTCCTCCTTGTCGTCGTGAACCTGAAAGAAGAGGACTGAAACAGGGGAAAGCTGTAAGGGCCGTCCAGGACTGTGGTAGGGGAGGACAT
Organism: Rhododendron mucronatum var. ripense; assembly: GCA_019656295.1. NCBI lineage: Eukaryota > Viridiplantae > Streptophyta > Magnoliopsida > Ericales > Ericaceae > Rhododendron > Rhododendron mucronatum. The sequence continues at coordinate 429,967 of BPLT01000047.1, forward strand.
TTTAGGATCAGTAAATGATTGCAGCCTCGGAGGTAGCTCTAAGCACTTATTATTATAATAATTAGGAGTATCAACACTGTGTAGGTCCTGGTGAGAGAGAGTCTGAGTGGTGGTGATAAGAGCCGTGCAGGGGCGGGGCTTGCCGGGTTCTTCCTCCCAGCGGAAAGGGACGGAGGCGGAGGTGTGGAGTGGAGGTGTTAGCATCCCTGAATGCTCCGGTGAGTCATGACTAACGGGTAATTGGATGGAAAGCAGCGGAAGCTTTGGTGTGGAAATTATTGGCTCTGCTTCTTCTTCTTCTTCCTTTGAAGTTGAACCCATCCCTCTCCCTCTCCCTCTCTCTCTCTCTCTCTCTCTCTGGTAGGAATACAATTTGGTCTACTGATTAGACTTTGGTGTAGGGAGTGTATGTGTGTTTTGTTGGACAAGACAAGAAAAGGCGGTTTGGTGTTTTTATTGATGATGTTCACTACACAAATCCCATTGAAGCTTAGATTAGGGATCTCTCTCTCCCGCTCTCGATAAAAAAAAAAAAAACCACGTGGGCTGACAAGCAAACAGAGATTGGACGGACCTGTGACACATTTATTTCATCCAGATTGACGTCAATATGTTTAATTTCATTACAACTTGTGTTTAGCACCACTAATTAATGCATTACTCCTCTCATCTCGGTAGTGTACAGTAGTGTTAGAATAATATTAGGAATATTATGTTACCAAGTTTTCTAGATTTTATTATTATGTTTCTTGTTTAGGCATATTGTTATTTATGTTCCTAATTAGTTTAGGTTTTCTTGTTATATATATTTCCTTTTATTGGTTAGTTTCTTAATCATCAAGTCCTGCATATTAGAGTTATGGTTTGTACACAATCAATAATACATCATTTCTCTTTTCCTCATGTGGTATCAGAACTATAAGATCTAGGTCTTGTGCAATTTTTGTTCTCGGCGGGCGGCCTAAATTTTGTCTCCGTCCACCGAGCACTCGTAGTAATATGTAACCAGCTCATGAACATAGATTTCACCTCAAATTTCTATTGTCGTGACTTCTCTCACTCATGGCTATTTTTGGCTCTTCTGGCCATTTCTCTCTTCTGGCTTCTCTTCTGTCGGCTTGGCTGTTCTTGGTTCTCGTGGCTTTTTCAAACTCAAACTCAAGTTGGTGGACCTACTTGAGTTCCACCAACTTGAGTTTGAGAGGAGATGTTAGAATAATATTAGGAATTTTATGTTATCAAGTTTTCTAGGTTTTATTATTATGTTTCTTGTTTAGGCAGATTGTTATTTATGTTCCTAATGAGTCTAGGTTTCCTTATTATGCATATTTCCTTTATTGGTTAGTTTCTTAATCACCAAGTCTTCCATGTTAGAGTTATGATTTATACACAATCAATAATACATCATTTCTCTTTTCTTCACAATAAGGAGAGTAATGAAATTCATTTGCCACAGTTGAGTTGATAACTCACTTCACTTGGAAGGAGATTTTAACTTTACATCGATCATGTGCTGTGCATATATTCCTACAATATAATCCTATTCCTAAATCCTACTGTATGACATGACATGGAATAATTGTTAGAGTGGCCGGGCTTTAGACTCTATTCTAGTCAAAATTGTACTACTTACTATTTTATATGATGATATGAGACTCAACTTCGGGTAATGTTTAGCTTTGGAAGAAAAATTAGTTGGCGATGCTGCTACACTACTCCACAATTTTCAGAATGCCTGGGCACCACACAAGGTTTTGGGGATCGATCTTGTAATTTTCTCTAATGGACATATTTTCCATTTGAAAGTGAGTAATTATTCAATAACACAGAAGTAATGTCACGTGGTACTTCAAACTATTTTATAACCACAAGTTCCGGTAAAGTCCATATACTTAGTGGTAGACTTCATAAGAATATATGATTGTAAAGTGGTCCAGAATATCACTTGACGGTACTCCTGAATTATTGTATAATTTCACGTTCAAGTCGGTGTCGGCATCACCAATTAGTAATGTAACCTATTGTTAAAGTTTTTTTTTTTTAAGTAGAGTAATATAAACCACGTTAAAACACTTTTTTACCTAAAATAATGGATCGTTAGTCAAAAAAGTCTACTATTACCTCTAGATGGGTGGGTGAGTCTCAATCGCACAATAGTTTTTGTTTGACTACTGACTTTTTATGAATCATGCATTGAAAGTTGAAACATAATAATACACTCAGGTCCCGTTCCGTTAAGATTTTTATTTTTTAAATATTTATTTTTCGTTTTTACGAGACAATTTGACATATCATTCTCTCACAATATGTCATTTTTAATTTAAAAAAATAATACTTAAAAAATAAGTATTTATTTTAGTTAATAAAACACACCCTCATACGTCTGTATATATAGTTTTGTACTAAGTGTATGAATATTCCATAGGAATGTGTGGTTGTAAAGGTCCAGAGTACCATGTGACTGTACTCCTGACCTATTGAATACAAATTACTCTTCCGTTAATAGGGCAAAACTTATTTGAAAAACTGATGGAAGTAAAAATAACTTTAAAAACAAATCTTGACGTTTTTCGGATTCCACATGTGTAACTATAGTAATTCTTTGTATTTTAATTTGTAACAAATTCCCAAGGATGACGACATATAATAAATACTCTAAATACCGCGTTTGAAAAATTCAGATCTTCAAAATCAAAGGAAGATGCAGAAATAAATCTTCCTTTCTGTATGATGTGAACGTAATTTTTGAGATGTCCTATTTCTTACTCCTATTTTCTTCTCCTTCTTCCGTTCTTGGATCTTCTTCTCTGGATGGTCCTAATTATATGCATATATGCCTGTTGATTTATGAGCCGTACTCATAGCACAAATTATGTTTAAAAAAATGCAAGGTTCGCTGTAAGTAAAAGAAGTACATACATAGGTGACATATCGATCAATCAAAGCCAACAAATACGTACCAGTCTAGTACAATCTAACCTAGTCAAAACATGCAAACTGAAAGCTTCAATTCCCGTGGCACAGAATATGAACAAAACTCGCCTTCTACACTAATGTCGTGAGTACAGTCCCTTTAAGAGTATCTCCAATCCAACTCCTTCCAAATCTCTATTTGAGAGAATCAAATTAATCTATTTTATTTGAAAAGTAGATTTAGAAGATTGTACTATTTATCTCAACTCCAACCTAACACTCTATTTCTCAACTCCAACACATATTTGGAGGAGATCCTCTATTTTTCCTTTCATCCTCTATATTTAGAGGATCAAAGTTCATCCTCCCAAATGGAAGAGAGTTTTAGAGGATGGATTGGATAATGTTTTTCCTCCAAAATGAAGAAATGAAGTATGGGTTGTAGATGCTCTAAATGCGAAATAGTGAAATATTGTATTTCCATTAGACACACACACACACAAAATTGAAATACTGTACTATTAGCAGACGAAGGCAAATTAATTACTTAGGACAACAATCGTCAAAGAGGAATAGTGTATGCATTGGATTCTTTTTTGTGTAGCATAGTAAAGGAATGGAAAAGGTCTTTCTGCGGACCTGATTGATTTACTGACAATTTGGCTTTTGCTGGATCCATAAAATGCCCCGCCAAACAAGTCATTCCACTTTGGCCAACCAGGAGTTTATTGCTTTCCAGCACCCAAAAAGCAAAAATATGACTATTTGACCCACAATGGATTAGTTTACACTTTACATTATATCTGTCGGTGGCTTAGAATTTAGATGAAATTCCTAATCCTGTAATCATTGCTAATTTAACATGTACAGATTCCTTCCATCATTCCTTGCACGAGATCGACCTTTAATTAACTAAACAGCATCTTGAGGTTTTAAAAAAACAAATGCAAAAATGTTTATTAAAGAAAAATAATATTTAAGCTTTTCTGTTCTACGATCATTTTCTAATTGTCTTTTCAATTTTGAGACAAATTGCTAGGCAAAGACATCATCCAAACAGGAGTATATCCTTACTCCTAATTGGACGATAAGTTAAGAGGAACATGAATTAGTGCAACATCACTAGTGAATTTGAATTAAAGAAATGCTAGCAACATACGCGGGCTACGCACGAGCTAATTAATTTAATTTTTTTAATATATATTTACAATATGCAATCACAAATATCATAGTATAATACTTCATAATCAAGCCAGCTGGAAAATTAGCATCAGAAGAAACGCGGTGGATTTTCGCATCTCTGGTCAAACCCGCATTTTCTATTAGACTAATTAATTTTGGTTATAATTCGATATCCATATGAATTGTGTTTGTACTGTAGTATCATTCTATTAATTTTGGGTGCTACTTGTCTTTATGTAAGCCTGCCCGGCCCATAAAGATTAGATTAGATAAGATTAGCTTCAATTACTACTACTGTTTATGTAAAGCCTGTTCGGCATTACTACTCCGTAGTAATTAAATATGAATTAATTGCACACTAGTAATTCAATAATTGCCAATTACAAAGAAGGCATTATTTGATTGTTTCATTCGCATTTTTTTATTTATAATAAATATGTTCTCCACTGGAGCTGCTTCACTATTTCCCATTAAAGAACAGAAAAAGGGACTAAAGTTATCGCGAAAACAAGCCCATATGCAGGGGGACAAAAAGGACCCCCCAAAGAAAGGCACTTACCAATGAGCTGTGCATGTTGTGCACAGCAGTTGTGGACAAATGCCTTTTTCTCTCCCCTCGGGTCGCACAAAGATGATGGGAGCCGCTCATTTTGTTCAAAATATGTCGTTTAAGGTCTTCTGTGAAAAATGAGCTTCATTCGATATCGTTAGAGGCGTCAACAAAACACCCAAAATCATTTCAGAATTTGGACCTAAATTCTTAAGTGATTTTGGGTGTTTTGTTGACGCCTCTAACGATATCGAACGAAGCTCATTTTTTACAGAGACCTTAAACGACGTATTTTGAACAAAATGAGCGGCTCCGATCATCTTTGTGCTATCCAAGACGGGAGAAAAAGACATCTGTGCACGTTGCTTTTCTGCTTACCAATATAATAGTGGTACAAAATGTCCACATAAACCGACAAAAAGGACCCCCCCAAAGAAAGGCACTTACCAATATAGTATAGTGGTACAAAATGTCCACATAAACCAATTACTGCAAAAATTATATACTACTACTCCCTCCATCCGGATTTAATTGTCCCTAGTTCTATTATAACATGCTAAAAATGGGTTATATCTTTAAATCCGTAAAAAATTTCATATCTAATATGGATCTTTTTTGATAGATCTCGATTAGTTCTATAATTCGATGTTTTCGAAATCACGTAAAACATTATAAATTGAAGATATAATTGATTGAAAAATGGCACGAACTCCAAAAAGGACCATTAAATCCAGACGGAGGGAGTATTATTCAACCACAAACACTTACACATATTTTACACACACATTCACATCTTTTGGTGGGGCCTAAACACTGCAGATGTAGCGTGTGTGGATCTCAATGTGAATATGAGTTTTTGTAAATATTTTGTGTAAACGTTTGTAGTTGTAGAATGATTGTTACTACAATTAAAAGAGGAGAGTGATTTTCCACTCCCCAAATTGTTAAGTGTGTTCCCCTTGGGAGTGAGAAAATCATTCACATAAAAAAGATTGAGAGAAACGCCGTGAATAAGTTATTCACGGCTCCACGCAATCTCAATCATCCAAAAATGTTTTGGACAATCCGGATTGAAAATAATCTATTAATGGTATTATCTATTACCATTAATAGATTGTTTTCAAGCCGGATCATTCAAAACACTTTTGAATAGTCGAGATTGAGCGTAAACCTTATTTACGGTTTCTTCGTAAATAAGATTTTCTCAAAAAGAATATTACATACACTCTGCAAATACTAGTATGTTACGTTGAAGCCCGAGCTAGGGAAACCAAAATCGTCTTCTGAAATCTTCTGGCTGCTAGAGACCTCTCCTGGTCGAGGTGAGACAGTCATGTCAGAAGAGGTTTAATACTCCATTGTTACTTTAGCCCCTTTGGACACGCATAAAACGAATGCTTGTAGGTGTTTTGTATAAGTTTATTTCGTGATTTTCATTCTCTTTTACACTTCCTTTTCTATCTTTTTGTTTATGTGAAATTATTAAATTACTCTTTACCTCTTGAGTAACATTTTGAATATAAAAGACATTTTGATAGTGAATAAGTACCAATAAAATAAAAGGGAAGTATGAAAATGGTTTCCCATTTTTTATCTCTTTTAGATACTGGAGACTGGAGTATGTTACCGGGCCAACTTGGGGATGCAACCCAATCCCCATTGCCTCCAGATTTGAGTTGATAAGGTCCAATTCTTCTTTCTTTCTTTAGGGACCCATTAACAAAGGCCCAAACCGGATAAGCCCGCCCCAATGATAATAATTGATGTTGGTCTATTAATACCAGACCGGCCGCCAACAAGAATAGAATAGCAACTGAACTGATCATCGAGCTGGCCGGCCACCCTATGCAGACTCTTTGATGTGGGGATATTGTAATTAACCACCCAAAAGGAAAACATATCAAATTTCGTTAAGGGTTGTACGTAGCTAGTCTACCTTTTTACATCCTAGCTCTGTTATACAGAAACTAATTAAGAGTAGCAAGTCCACTCGAAATTTTCTTGTGATGGGATATAACATATCTCTTAATTCGGTGAGAAATTCTTCAGGCTGCATGGCTCCCTTGAATTTTGGTATCAATTGTAGGCTCGATTGCATTGAGAAGCCATGACATGACCAGTTGATTTGTGGCACTCCAGTCCTTGGTATCACTCATATTGGGGATCAGAGACAGAAGGACAGCAGGCGCTGATCCATGAAGCTCCATAAATGCTTTCCTCCAATGAACAGATGAACCGAGCGAGCCCAATGCAAAGAACTCAAGTGAGGAGATCTGGTTACCTTTTCTAATACGTAATACGAGGAGGCAAGGAATATGGAATGGTTGTATACCGAGAAGGCAATGAATATGGAATGGTTGTATACTGAGGCAATGCTCTTATTCTTTTCAGCCAAAAGCCTATTCTTTATGGTGTGCCATTTGCGGATCATAATCCCTAAAAAGAGAGGTAGTGGTTCCGTGGTTCGGCGGGTAGAGGAGATCACTATGAAGGATAAAAGGCATCAGAAGAGATTTGGAACCCAAGAGGTAGCATTTGCGAACGATCCATATCGATCAATTGGTACGAAAGCCTACAGCAAGAAGGAAGGAACAAATGATAGGAATGTAGCGGAAGAAAAAAAGTTCTTTGAAGAGGGCCCACTGCCCTCCATTTTGAAACTCCTTTCTATCCTTGTCCCTTGCCGGCTAGAGCCACAGAGCTAAAGGCAGATTCTTTAGTCGCTTATGACTTAGTCCTGACCAAGCAAGGCAAATCTTAATACGAATGAAGAAGCAAGGCCTCTTTTAGATTGACTATTGGCAGATCGATTGAAAGCCAGTAGCAACGAAGTGCTTTCACCTCTTGTAGTAGATCCGTCTAGTCTAAGATCCTTATTTCTATCTAGTCTCCCTTTCTTCGCTTGTGAAGAAGCTTGGCTAGTTCTTTTTTTTTTTTTTCGTTTATAAGGTGAGCTTCAATGCCCCTAGTCAGTAGGCGAGCGCTAAAAGCACGCCGAGTGGCCTTTTTCGTGCTTTTATTATCCCGAGTTTAGTTTGGAGCTTTTGTGTTAGGAAAGAGCCTGCGCGCCACTTTTTTTTTTTTTGCCTTAAACGCCGTGCTATACGTTCTTTTTTTGCCTTAAACACCGTGCTATTGAGCGTATAGAGCTTTTAGAGTTGAGCTAAAGGTTTGAAAGAGTTCAATGCCAGCCCTAAAGATGGCTTTTGCTTGTCTTGTCTCGCCATAACAAGCTGAGCTAGATGGGCCCGAACTTGCTCTATGGGGTTCATAATTGTCTATGGGGTGAATATGGAATTAGACTTTAAACTCGCATATGTCCTTTAGTTCAAGAATGGACACAACATTGCTCTAGATGAGGATAGATGCGTATGGTATAGGAATCGGGAAGAGAAGATCAAAGCCTTCCACGGATCACGAACTGGAGTTTTCTAATGAAAGAAATGCAAGAGCAGGTCTTGCAACGTGACTTTGGTTTGCTCAGGTGTGGAAGGATCGGGAAACAGATACGTCGATGCTTGAAAGGCTAGCGAATACCATTCCATTCTTTTAGGAATTAGGCTTAGGAGAAGGCCGGCCCGGCTAGCAAGAGCTAACCTAATTCAATTCCATTACCTTACTAGAGAAGCGGAAACAAGACCAAAACCCCGTCTTTTTCATTAAAGACCGATTCCACTCATAAGAGTTCAATCAAAAGGATCAGACTTGTCGAAAGCCCGTCTTTTTCATAGAGTGATTTAAGCAATAAACAAACTAGATTCAAGCAGAGGGCGAGGGAATGATCGGGATTGAGAGGCTGCACTTCAAAGGTATCGCTATCTATCCATCTCTCTATGGAGTCGACTCACTGGAAAAGGGAGGGCGACGTACGAGTTCAATCCCGCCTCGTTATCTGGGACATTTCTCTATTGTTGGTAGGGGATGGCAATACCCTTCTTTCCTTCTCCTCTGCCTGATTGGAGTCCAGCGCATTCCTTATTTGGATTCGAATTTGGCATTGACTTTACGAGATGAGTTCTCGCTGTGAAGTCAAGTTCCGCGGACTGAATTTGACTAACACATTCCGTAGTAACTTGACTCTACGTGTCTGGCAAGCTCCTAAGGCTCCACGTGCTTCGGTGATTCACTCGCTTGACCGAATCAAACCTATATTTTTAACCTACCCTGACTACCACTTTTCTTTTTTACACTTCTAATATGAAAACTCTGCCACGGCATCCTGCCACCCTTCTTTATCTATACTACTTTGGTACACGACGAGAGCATGTAATGAGTCAGTGAACGTTGCCTCCAACATATCAAGATTTTCCATTAATAAGCCGAAATGGGATGCCTTTCTTCCTTGTAACTTGTTCTCTCCAGTAGTTATCTAAAGGATCTGAATTAAAGTACGTATCAATTAGATAAGTGACCAGGAATTATTAGCAGAAATGATGAAAACTTCGTAAGAATTATTTGCCAAGGTGCACGAGTTTACACTAGACACATCAATAGAGAGCACTAAAGAATTTGTAGTAGCTAGTGAGGCAGTAAATGGTAAAAGATCGAAATACATGACCTCCTGAAAACCCTTGATCTGACAAAGAGGCAAGTGTTGGTCATGAGATTTGGGCTTTGTGGCCACCACCACAAGTCACTTCAGGAGAGTGGATACGTAGGGTAGGTAGAGCTAAAAGCTCTGAGAAAACTAAGGGACGAAGGAACCCGTAGAAATTTGAGCCATTATTTGCAACTGTAGTTGCGGCCGGATTAGGACTCTAACCAGCTTATTTGATGAGCTTTTTAGAGTGGTGATTCTAATCTTCATTCTTGTCAACTTCTGAGTTTCGACAAGGCCAGATGAATCGGTGTAGTAAATACCGAAAGCGTTTTCATTCTGGTGAATTTCTGAAGAATTGAAGTTGTTTTGTTGAATTCAAATTGAAACTCATGTCTGCATTATGATAACTAGTTTTGGTGGTTGTACTTCCCTGTACGTGCAGCGTTAGGTTCAGGATGACTATCCAACGGCGGCATCAACTCTGCTACACAGATTGACTTTTGTTATCCTTAATTCCTTCCAAATGTGTCATGTTTCTTCCCCTTTTTCCTCTTTCGATCTTAATTTTGTTATATTTTGGTTAGTATCCGATGGTGACGGGAGAGTAACGACATGTGTCAAGTATTCTGCCGATTTCTGGCCAGCATATATATATGATTGGTTCGACACTCAACATGCAGCCTGGAATGCGCGCAATCTTCGAAATAGTGTAGAAAATTAAAATACTGTACATGTTTGGCTAGCTCCACAAAAGAACTCCCAAGTGATATTCTCCCAAAGTTGCTGATCCTAGTTTTCTCCATTTTTCTTCTTTCTCTGCTTCTTGATTATATAGCATTGTCCTAATACAGGTTTCTTCTATATTATGTGGATCTGCCAGGGCATAGTATATTTCTGTTTGAAAAAACTATTTGAGCTAAAAAATAGTTTTTGCTTTTTTGCATCTGATATATTATTTTAGGTATGTTGGTGCAGCACTTTTGAACTTCTTGTTAGATTCTAAGCTGGCTAATATGCTGTGAAGTGTGAGCCTCGTATTTAGTTAAGGTAGACAATTGAATTGAATGGTTAATTTTGTGGCCTTAAACCTGGATTGATTGTAGAATTTATTGAATTAATTGTAGAATATATATAGCCATACATATATAGGAAGGAAAATTCTAAAATCAACCCAATGGGTTGACGATAATAAGAGTGTGGATGTGTATTAAAGGGTGTATAAAGTACACAGGAATACGTGTTTTCCTTGTCTTCTAGTGTGTTTATTGTCAGCCCAGTGGGCTGACAATAGCAAGACCGATATAGGAAATTAAGAGATGCAACTAACTAGGAAAGGATAAGTATGCATGGAATGTAGAATAATAATCCTACAATTATGGGACTAATCCTGATCCTAATTTGATTGTTGCCGTGTGTGGAGTGATCTTCCCATGCTGTCCGCTAATATTTGTACGTGTATTCAAGGCATTTCGAAGTGAATTCCACATTCCTTTAAAAAAAAAAAAGAGGATGAAGTAAATTCTGAATGCATGTGTATGGCCGCCTATGCGTACGTGGAATTTAAACTTGTTAGGGCGTTGGCGTTGAAGTGGAATTAAATTCAACACAATCAAAGTTACATATCCACTAATAGGGGATTTCAGTTATCATCGTGACAACGGATCCGGATCATCTGTCATGCTTGTGCTTTCAGTACGCTGGCTTCATGCTTTATGGGGTGGTTAATCTCACCGTTTGTTGCTTCATTGTACTACTATAAATTTTTGCTTCCCAAAGAGATTTAAATTTTTTTTCCTCGTCTCCATGCATGGTGGACTAGTGTTAAAGTCATGCACTTACAAGAAGACAGTTCTACAAAATTGAAGCCGGCGCCTCGAGCACTAGTAGTGTGCTCTTATTATTTGGGATTTCACCACTTTGAATTTGTGATACCTCACCAGAAAATTGAGGTTGCTGAGTTGGGGGAAAAAAAAAAAAAAGAGAAAATTAAATAGGCATCCTATATGGAGTCATGTTTTTTGATTTTTGTAATATTTTTTATTTGATCATGTTTTTGTTCATCTATCTCGATCAGGTTTTGCCATGTTTTGTGAATTGATCATGTTTTGTCATATTTTCCGGCTTACACATCCGTTTTTGTAAGAGTAGTATTTTCTTTTTAGATTTTTGGAGAATGAAAATATGAGAGAGAAGATTAAGAGAGAGAAAAAATTCAAAAAATTAGGTGAGAGAAATGTTTGAAAGAGGAGAGAAAATTGAGATAATTAGAAAAAAAAAAAAAAAGAAGAAGAAAGATTTGAAAAATCAGGAGAAAGAAATGGTAGTTTAGGATTTAATTGAATTTGAGGATGGAAAGATAAATATTTAAACATATTAGGATGAGCACCTAAATAAGTAGGGTAAAAAGGATGGCTAATTAAGTTTCCAAAAGAAAAAGAGGAGATTGTGAGTATATATTGAGGGTCGATGTTTGTTGTGAAGAAAATAAATTTTTGAAGTTGATATTTATAGGCAAATAAATTATTTCTTACATTTCAAAAAGGAAGCCAACGGCCAAAATTCTATGCCCGATGGGTCATAATTTTAAAATTTGCCGAGGGGACAGGAGGTTGTCATTTTATACAGCAAAGGGTAGCAGTCAAATTTCAGCAAGGATTTGAAGTTGCTTTAGGCATGCAGCTGGATTGGAGTTGAATGGTGCTGCCAAATTTTAACGTTTCCGTGTGTCAACCGTTGCGGATGGCACTTGAGGCAAGATTAGAGCATTTCCAACCCATGGCTTCATATTGGAGATGTCAAAAGTTTTTTGAAGGCTGACGTGACATTTTGGCATCTCCAATTTGACATCATAACCTTTCTTTCCAACCCTTGATGTCAAATTCTATTTATTTGACATCAAATTGTCCCTCTCCAACCCTTATATCAAAATACAAATGGTCATTTTTTGAAATTTGGCATGGAGGAGAGAGGTTGTCAAAGTTGGCATGAGAAGGCTTGCCTTCAAATCCACGTAGGAATTGGCATCAAAGAAGGCTGTTGGATTGGATTGAACTTTGATGTCAAATTTTACCATTAACATGTCCACGTAGAATTTGACATCTCCCGTTAGAGATGCTCTTATGCTCAAGATATGTGTGCTTCCTCTCAAGACACCCTCGTAGGCATGCCAAGCTCCAAAACAATTCCAAAGCAAGTAGCCAAAAACTGTTTGTCAAACCAACAAGAAGTAAGCAAAAATATATAGTAACTAACAAAATGAACGACGGCAAAGTAGTCCAAAGGAAAAAGTATTTCATTGACGAGCAATTAGCATTACAATATAGACGAAACGGCTAACAAAATAAAAGCAATGATACTATATAATATTGACACAGATTGATGGGAGGGGAGCTCCAACACCTGGTTACTATCCGTCCAGTGATATAGCAAATTGAGCTTTCTCCATAGGACAAGAAGGGACGTGGAATATGCTTGAAGGATCATAATGGAAATACAATAACTCAAAGTATAATAAGACTAATTAACCCTTACTTGGAAAAATACATAGTAGAAAATAGACCAAAAATAAATAAGCTAGGATCCAACTATTCATTACCGATTTAAAAAAAAAAACTATTACAATATATTACAATGTCTTTGATTCTAATGATTTGGACCGTAGATGAACGACAAAAAGTGCACAAATTACAAGTTGACTTGATTCTGAAGTTGCTAACAAGCTTTGACTTGGCTGCTAGGCATGTCGGCTTGCGACATGCAACATTCCGGCAAGATATTTGAATCTTCACATGGTGCAGTTGGGTAACCTGTGACATTGTGAAATATCGGATTTGGCAAAGGTTGATGCCGGCCTAAGACGTCTTTCTTGTCATAATCTTGTGATGGGATGTTGTTTTCAAATTAATCACCCAAACCTTTGCCTTTTTGAAAGTTAATTAGGCACACCACTCTCACTTTCAAACTTCTCGATCGCAGTATACAACTCTCTGTTGCACTGCGCTATCGAGCTTTCAATGAAACGATCATAATCATGATTATGTACTTGCAAATTTAATTATGTGGCAGGAGAAATCTATTTAGCAAGTACAAAGGAATTTTGATCAAAATCAAAATTAATTCAAATGTTAATCAAATCAACCCCACTTGCTTTTCTTATAATGAATGAAAAATGGTTTAATTAGAAAGCCGTAGTATTAAAGATGATGCATGTACATTTCCATATTGGTGGTTCCATCAATTCTTGAAATTAAAGTATGTAGGTAGTATGTCCTTTTCAAAACCGTTATGCTTAATTTGCTTTTACATTATCCATGTCTTACGCATACGGTATAACACGTACGTAGTAATATATATATATATATATATATATATATATATATATATAAGACAAATACGTACATATTTTAGACAACTGGTTGAAACGGCTAAATTTACGATGACTCTGCGCTTGAGCCATTGACAACTTAACTGAATGGACAAATATATTTACAGAGAATAAAACAAATATATACCAGTAATTGAAATTTTTCACCGTAAAAAATATATACAAACAGTATGCATGGATTTCTTTACATAATCACTACTAGCACTTAACACGTACAGTACTACTACTCCAGTCTCTAGTCCAGTAATTAACTCTCTCTCTCTCTCTCTCTCTCTCTCTCTCTCTCTCTTCTTTTCTTTTCTTTTCTCTTTTTTTACACCTCCGACTTGATATAGCAATGCTCGACGGTAGCATGCACCAACCATGCAAGTACAAGTGTATAAACTAGTACTAGTGCAGAGCTTGATCGATCAGGAGGGACCAAATTCCAATTTAACCTCACATGCACCAAACTTAACTCGATCTACACCCCAGGCCCGGCCCACACATATCATCAATATTTTCTACACAACTACTAAAATCCTGGTTCTGGCTACACAACACTACTTCATCCGGAGACCAATAATCACTTTCCCGGGACGTCCAACCCTCCTTACAACCCTCCATCAGCTCCGGCAACTCTATTTCACCCCAAAAGTCATCATCGTACCGATCACTCTCTGACGACATCGACCCCTTCTTCTTCTTCTTTTCCGTCACCACAGCTGCCTTGGCCGCCAATGCCGCCGCCTCCTGAATATCTCTAGCATCACAGCTAGAGGGCCGTGGCAACAGCTCTATCTCATCCGGAAAGTTAAGTAGGGCTTTCCGTCCTTTGAGACAATACGCTGCAACGTCGTATGCACGCGCCGCCATTTCAGGTGCCGTAAACGACCCTAGCCATATCCGAGACTTCTTCCGGGGCTCTCGGATTTCGGACACCCATTTTCCCCACCGCCGCTTACGCACGCCTCGGTACACCGGGTGTCTTGTGCAGCAGGTGGTGGTTTTCTGACAGTTGAGGTCTCCGGTGGCTTCCGACGACGTCGTCGTTAGGTCACCATCTTCAATGTTGTTGTTGCATAGTGGTGGTACTGCTGGTGGTGGCTGCTCCATAAGTAGTGGAGGCTAACCACCTCGGCCATGTGCAACTTAAATACTGCTGTTTGTTTGCATGTTTGAAGGTGACGTTTTCGGCATCAATGGTGAAATTACTCTATTGACCTAATGACCTTCCCTTTCGACGTGCTTGTCAAACCCCACCACAATCGAATTGACCACTCGAGCTCACAAACTATAAAGGCGCGTGACATGCACATTTACAAATATACTACATGGCAACAATAATTTGAATAAACAACCGTGTGTTTGTTTTGTTTTTTTACCTTTTTAAACATCTACGTAATTTGTTTTTGTGCAACTTCTGTGGTTTGTGGATTCTTACGCGTGAAGTTAAATAAAATGGACTGCCTCGCTTAAACGATTCAAATCATTCATTTTTATAATCCTCAATATATTCGTTACTCTTTAGAAAACAATAGGCAGAGAACAGAAATTAATGTCCATTTTGAATGAAATATACTTGTTACAGGAGAAATAGAAAGACAGTTTTTACTTGTTCACTAATTGGACCGAATTTAATGTAGTTCAATCAAGCCTTGTATCAATATTCGGTTCAAAAATAGCCTTGTATCAGTAACTGATCAACTTGCATTTTTTCATAAATGATGAACACATTTATTTTTATAAATAAATAGCTTGAATCATCAAATATGTTTTGGGAGGATCCCATTTTGCTTCGTTTTTTTGATAATATAAAATCTTTAGTTTTGGAAAAACTGGTTTAATCACACGCTAAATTGCAACAACTATTCACTACAGTTCCCCCTTAATAAGGATGTCTATCCAATTATAATGTGGAGTAGTGCTTTTTTCCTTCCTTTCTTCGTGCTTGCTACCATTTTTTTTTAATCAGCAAAGAAAGCTAGATTTCTATATTATTAATAAAAATCATACAAAACAAAAATCTTGTAGTGACATATCAGTGAACATCATGTACAAATGATAGTACTTCACTTATCACTACATCTAATCTCACATTTTAAAAAAAAAAAAAGCGCGTTCAATACACTTCTCGTCCGATTTTGTATTTGCAATGAGATTACTGCACTGCCCCTTAAGTGAACTCCTTGTCAGAGCTCAACACATAAAGTTTTTGGTCCCGTAACGTCGGGTTGGGGGGGTTCACACGGGGACGGCCACACGAGATTTTGGTGACCTTTTGTGTTTCTAATGGCCTTTTTGGTAGGATTTTTTTCTCACAATATTTCCTCAACCATAAGCCCCACATTACCCCTTATATAATGGAAATTGATATTACACCATCTCCATCTGATTCAAACCCATCACTCTACTTGTCAAATGCAAAAAATTTGAAATCCTGCTTTAAAATGGAGTAAATAACCATTCGAAAAAAAAATAGATATATATATATATATAGATATACTGGGCGGTTCTGGAGACCCTTAAAAAAAACCTCCCCAAGTTCCCGAACGAATTTTGATGATCCGAGCCGCTCAATGTAATCAGAACGTGATTTTAAGGGTACCCTGTAGAAATCAGCAAAAAAAATTACTGGGAAGGGCTCATCCGAACAGTTTTTTGTTGAACTTTATTGAATGGTTCAATAAAAAACTGCTCAAATCAAGCCCTTCCCGGTTTTTTTTTTGCCAATTTCTCGCGGGCACCCTTAAAATCACGTTTTGAACACATTGAGCGGCTCGGATCATCAAAATTTGGTCGGGAACTATGAGATTAAGATTTGGGAAGTTTTTTTTAGAGGTTTTTTTAAGGGTCCCCGGAATCGCCCCCGTATATATATATATACACACACACACACACACACACACACACACACCCCGGATCCATTGAGGGACCCGCATGGTGCTACCATGCGGGACTCCCCTTTTCCGAGCAAATTTCGATGATTCGAGCCACTCAAAGTGTGTAGAACGTGATTTTAAAGGTACTAGCGAGAAATCAACAAAAAAAATGATTGAAAAAGGCTTAATCTGAGCAATTTTTACTGAACCATTCAATAAAAAACTGTTCAGATCAAGCCCTTTCCGATCATTTTTTTTTGTTGATTTCTCGCAATTACTCTTGAAATCACGTTCTGATCACTTAGAGTGGCTTGGATCGTTGAAATTGGCTCAGGAAAGGGGAGTCCCGCAAGGTAAGGCCATGCCGGGATCCCTTAAAGGATCCGGACTATATATATATATATATACCACGGTTCAAGTGAGGGATCCCTTATTTTGTTAAAATGCGGGACACACACAAAAGCCTAATTGGGATGGGGATTCTTTTAAAGTTGTAGAAAAAAATGACGTTTAAGTTTGCTCAATGACTGGAACTATGGGTTGGCTTATACTTTTGAGGGACAAGGTCACCCCTAGCTATTTCGAGAAACCCCAAAATTATCTTGTGTTTTTGGTAATTTTCTTTTAAACCTTCAAATGCATCTTGTCCCCAACCGATTTGGTATACAAAATATGTCTTAATAAAGAGTTTTTCTTATTTTTTTAAATTGACAAGAGTGATCCCCTTTATATGAAATCGTGGTTCCATCTCTGAGTTTGCTTCCTCATTTTGCTACGTAAAAGACTAGGAGGGAAACTAAATAGTTGATGAGAAATGTTTTTCTCTCGCATTTTATTACCAGCAGCTTTTTTTTGGATCTCCTCCTGATGATGCATATAAGAGGATTTCAACCACATGAACATGGACTTGTTCACCATTACTAGAAACAACATGCTTTCATTGGTTTTGTTTGTGTCTCGAACCCTTTTGCATTTTTCTAATCTTGTGGGGTACCTATGCAAGGGCAGACGCAAGTAATGGCAAGTGGGGTCAGGTGACCCCACTGAATTGGAAATTACCTCAGGAAAGCTACACAGTTTTGGACTATATTGGTAAATTTGCGACTACTTTGCTCAAGTACCTCAAAAATATTACAATCCTTGCAAACCCCCCCCCCCCCCCCCCCCCCCAACAAAAAAAAAAAAAAACTTTTGATTTGATTGGACCAAGCCACGTTCAAGTACATATACCCACCCCCACCCTTCTCTCTCTCTCTCTCTCTCTCTCTCTCACATTTTAGGAACGCAAAGCAAAAACAAGAATAAACATGATACATGGGCTCCAATTTGGAAGCTCTAAACTTGAATTAATGAAGGGCAAAACCTAAGTCAAAGTAGATTTTCTCCAAGTTTCACAAGCTTTTTGAGAGCCCAAAGTGAATTTTTTCGAATGACACCCTAAACAAATTTCACAATAAATAATTTAGAAAGATAAAATAAACATAGAAATTACTCCATATTGCAAGTATTTTAAAGTATAAGTAAACAAAATTAATAGTCATGCCATTAGAGCTCATGAAACCAATTCCTACATATAAGACCAAAATATAAAGACACCGAGAGTGCGCAACGGCATACGGGTCTAACTTCGGGTCCCGCATAGATAATCCGAGCCGTTCAATAATTTCAAAAAAAATCGAGTGGGCCCTTGATAAATCAGCTTAGTTGGATATATGTAGGTGCTCAATTCAATCTTCTAATTTTTCATTCATATTCGGCTCGGATTATCCGTACGGAATCTGGAGTCAGACTCAAGTGCCAGTATGTTCATCGTTGGTGTCCATAGCAATTTTGATATAAGACTTGACCCCAGTGACATAAAATTCAAGATCCGTCCCTGTACCTATGTAGGTGATCATTAATCTTCTTCCTAAGTACGCATGCAATTGGGCTTCTCTTGGCCTTTGGAAGTCTTTTTGTTTTCCAAAAATGGAGGAAGGCTTCTAATTGTCTCATTAATTTTCCCATAAAAAATAAAGCCTTCTCATGCATTTAGTCATTTTAGGAAACTATACAATATTAAGTGTTCCCACCTAACCACCTCTATAAGTGAGTGGTAGGAAAAGATATCCTAATCAAAGCGATAAGGGGACGGCTAGAAGAAAAACTAGAATAAGGTAGTACCTTTAATTATGTCCTGTTAGATATTTTGGAAGCTGAAAACAAACCCACCATTCATGTAATATATGGTCCTGTCAAAGCTAGCTAGCTATAGCTAACCACCCTATGTGTGGATGGAAATGCCTGCCTACTCTTGCATGCATGTGAGCATGTAACAACCAGCAATTTTGGTGTGTGGTTGCGCGATCTTTTTGCATGTTTAATTGTGGTAGGCACAATAAGAGAGCACACTCACCGTTATCATAATTACCTAGAGTTATGAAGTTACGTAGTGATTGATAGTTACATATATACGATTGTGGTACTACTACTAAAGTAATGAGAGTTCGTAAATACACAATGAGCACTATAATTTTTTGTGATTATCTTGAAAGTTTGTAGTGAGACAAGAGTCGAAGGCTTTGCAGGCTCTTTGTTTAAGATCTCATTAATTGTAGTGATTAATTAGGAGTTACTATATATATCCATCTTATTAACGATCGATGTGTACGTACAAGCGCGCAGTTGCCTTTTATGGTATATTCTCATAAGATATATATGGAGTATAATATCATCTACCTTGATGTATGCAGGAACAGCTAGCAAACCCAGCAATGAACGACTATGTTATTGTAAAAAGAATAGTCCATTTGGTGGGCCTTAAAAAGCTGCTTCTCCAGTACTGTAGTGCCAGAAAAGAAAACTAGCGGGCCAACTCTCTAAAGGCGAAGACAGGAAATGGGTTAGTGCATGGGATGGGACAATCGATGTCGTAAAATGTTTGCAGCCATTGAGAGACTTTCTTTGTTTTTTTTTGGGTCAAACGTTTGCAGCCATTGAGAGATATCAGATATTGGGTCGAAGCAAACTTAAGATTATCACTTCATTGGCTGCACTGCACATTATTCTCTCTTCTCACCGCGCATATTGGAGGGCCCATAAGTTAAAGCTCAATCAAGTGCACGACACGAGCCAATACATTTCTAATGCAAAACATCGATCTCACGTTTCCTAACTCAATTCCATGATGCATTTTACCCTTTTATTTGATGTGACTAATAATAAAAAATAAAATAAAAAACCTTAAGACAGAAATAAGTCTATAACCAAAATTTGAGACGAACTCAATCCAAAGGGAAAATCACCATGCATGTTTGTGATTTTAAAGCAGTGCTTGAGCTGCTTACGTGTTTGGTAACTGTTCAAAAACACGCAATGAAAAAATCATAGAAGGAAAGTTAAAACTGTTATACTTACCAGTTTAATAACATGAAAATTAACATGTAATGCATAATCCATACATATAAGGAAAGTTAATTTTTGTACTTAACAAGTTTAATAACATGACAACAATATTTTCTAGGGATCCGGGGGCTCTGTTGTGCCTCATGGCACAGTACCCCCTATCCACACCCCAAAACTGAACCGTTTTGGATTTAAAAAAAAAATTTCAAGTTATCTATTTGCAATCCTATGGAGTAGAAACGTGATTATGAGAGTTTTAGAAATAAAATTTAATTATGTCTCTTTAGAATAATATGATCAAAATAATAAGATTTTCACACTGATTCAAATTGATTGAAAATTGGAACACTTAATTTTTTAACCATATTTTTTTAAACGTTCTAAAAACTTAAGTGCTTCAATTTTTAATCCGTTTGAATAAGTACGAAGATCTTATTATTCTGAACATATTATTTTAAAGGATCATAATTAACTTTTATCTCTAAAACTCTCATAATTAAGTACATGCACTTTATTTAGGATATTGTGGAACGAAACATGATTATTAAAACCTTAAAGACAAAAGTTAATTATGCCTTTTTAGAATAATATGATCAAAATAATAAGATCTTCACACTGGTTCAAACTGATTGAAAATTAGAACACTTAATTTTTTAACCATATTTTTTAATATATAAACATTCTAAAAACTTAAGTGCTCCAATTTTTAATCCGTTTAAATACGTACGGAGATCTTATTATTCTGAACTTATTATTTTAAAAGATCATAATTAACTTTTATCTCTAGGACTCTCATAATTAAGTACATGCTCTTTATTTAGGATCCTATGGAACAGAAACATGATTATTATAACCTTAAAGACAAAAGTTAATTATGCCTTTTTAGAATAATATGATTAGAATAATAAGATTTTTGCACTTGTTCAAACGGATTAAAAATTGGCGCACTTAATTTTTTAGAACGTTTATATATTAAAAATATGGTTAAAAAATTAACTACTCCAATTTTCATTCAGTTTGAACCAGTGTAAAAATCTTATTATTTTGATTATATTATTCTAAAAAGACATAATTAAATTTTGTATATAAAACTCTCATAATCACGTTTCTGCTACATAAGATTGCAAATAGATAACTTAAATTTTTTTTTTATCCAAAACGGTGCAGTTTTGGGGTGCGGGTAGGGAATACTGTGCCATGAGGCACAGCAGAGCCCCCGGATCCATTTTCTATTTAGTTAACTTTTATGGCATATATATGTTCTTGTTCCTATATATAATATGGGCTATTAATTTGCTCCAAAAAAATGTATGCTGCACTACTGAACGATATGATTGCTTGCTTTTTGGTAGAACCAAGGTAAGTGCATACTGTATTAAACATGTGCAACATGCAATGCTATTTGAGAGCTCAAAATTAAGTCCAAATTCAAATGTACTTCACTAGCTACCTCTTCAAGCACATATATAATTAATTAACGTGTGTTGAAATAAGTTGTTAATTTCGACATTGATAGCTTTATTTCAAGTCCAGATTCAAATGCATCCCGGCCAGTCTAAATATAATATATATATATACACACACACACACTTTGCATGAGTCAAGCCAGCACCTTTTGCACGTGAATACTATTTTAGGTTTATTGGGTGGCTGTCAATCATGTTCTTGTTGGACATCCACACTTCCCCTTTAGAATTGAACTTTAATATGTTAGATGTTAGTATTTTATAGATAAAGGAGGCCAGGACGGGTTAGTAGTGATTAAGAATTAATTGAACTTTAATCTAGCTAGATGAACTTAGTCAAGTACCCAAGTAAGCTTATACATCGATCTAAAGCTAGCTTTTATATATATATATATGTATGTAGTTATATTATCCCCTAACTAAAGTTCAAAGTTTCAAAGAGTGCAAGAATTATAAATTCGCAATATGTTGAATATTGATTGTGTATGCATGAGTACTCTTAGTAATAGGAGCCTACCTCGTGACTGTCATTCATTCCGAGTTTCATGTAGCGAGCAACATTAACACCCTTAGAAATAATCAAACTCCTTGACCGCCTAGCCTAGCATTATTCGACTAAATGTGCTTTCCAATATTACACTACCAGCTGATTAAGTTATTGCGATATACAATATCTGCATGCGAACCAGCAACAAATAGCTTCCTCCCCTAACACACGCCGTTTTCACTTTTCATGGAATAGAGCACACTTAGATGAGGACGGTTACTTGGTTTTCTTGTCTTGCAACCAAACAAATAATAAGATACATGAAAGGGTGTACTGCATGCCTGTGGGAAAATTTGGAGATCAGAAACAGGGCCCAAATAAAATCTGATAAACAGAAACTGGGCCACCGCTCTATGGGCCCTGAGGAGAACCCGCGGCCCATACCGTTTTCAAAGAAACACAAAACCAAGCCGAGTTGTTTTGTTTGAATGATAAGGACCTAAACGAATTTTTACTCCACTAGTACGAGCATCTGTGGTGGGGTGGGGTGGGGTGGGGTGGTCCCCGCGGCAGTTAGGCTCACAACTCCCAGTCCAGTCCAGTCCAACGAGCACGTGAACCCTGTGGATCGCGTTTATCACTTTTTCATTACCAAATTTCAACACCTGTCCTCCGCCTGCCCCCCATTCAACGTGAAAGACACCAGTCATCAATAATATTCCATCCGTCCGGTTTTAATAGTTTTTTTTTAGAAATTCGTGTCATTTTTCAATCGATTATATCTTTTAATTTAAAATGTTTTACGTGATTTCGAAAACATTGTATTATAGAACTAATCGAGATCTATCAAACAAGATCCATATTCGATATGAAATTCATTACGGATTCAAAGATATAACCTGTTTTTTAGCCGGTTAGAATAGAACTAGGGACAATTAAATCCGGACAGAGGGAGGCTCGTTTTGTATTAGTTAGACAGGATTAGTTTGCTTTTGTTTAAAATATTTGTAATGAATTTATTTTTGTGAGCGCCATTAGACTAATATAGATTAATACTTCTCACTTTCGTCGGAAAAAAAAAAAATGGTCTTCCGCGGCTCCGCCATTAACCAAATTTTCCCCACCAAAAGATCGAAGGGAAATAACACTTTGCATCCTTGAACTCATAAAAAAATTTCACACTTCACACTCTTTGGAGTATATGAATTTAATTAGTAAGTTATTTCTTACCGATGTTTTTTTAGCTGAAGTGTGAATGCATGTGCCCTTTCGTCCATCAACCATTCCAATTAAATGACAAAAAGAATAAACGTGATGGCATTTATTAAATGAATGGCAATTTGAGGGAGACCTAAAGTATATATGAGGTCAACTGGATACATTTGAAAGTGGAGCTCTGCGAACTGAAAATATCACGGCATGCATGCAGTGCAACGAAGAAAAGTCAACTTACCCGAAAAACTTTCCGATAACATTAACATAAATAAATTATGCACATTGCACACCCTCCCTCCTTCCTGCCTTAATAATGTCGGAGTTTGAGTTTGTTTATTTGTTTTTTCGCGTAGGAAACGGATAGAGAGTGACAATCAGTGTAGCTTCTTTGAATGTGCATGAGCAACAGGATTCTCACTCGCTATTAAATATTCAGCTTCGTGCTTGTGTTTCCCTATCCCGATTCAAGTCGTCACTGTAGGAATTTATTGCAAATTAACGATTGACCAGAGGAGGACAAACTTTCATCAAAGCCCCGTGCATACGAGTGGAACCAAATTAAGGCCCTCTAACACAGTATCTGATTAAAAGACCATGGGTGAGGAGGGAGTTGCACTCATGCTCCTTTGGCCATCTCGGTTACCCCTTCAGTAGTTCAAGTTTGGGTTGAATTGTAATTAATTCCATGTTTCGAGTAATTAATTTCATAAAATTAAGGTGCAGATCGAAGAGTATTGCGCATGTGCCTCCTTCCTTAATTGGTATGGTACCCTACAAACAGACTGCAATATTCCAAATATTTCTCCGTTAAGAGCCTGGGATGTACGGTAAGTTTTTTTTATTATAAAATAAAAAAATTGGGTAGTTTTTAGCCTTGGCCCTCGGATGTACTAGGTTATAGCTTCATGTCACCCTAGCCATTAACATTCTTTTACCAGTCCCTAAATCTGTCGTTACCTGCATGCATTCATAGTTGACTTCACTTTTCAATTAAAGACCTCTAAAAGGATATGTCTTTAATTTGAAGTTAAAAGTAGGCAAAAATAAAGTCAAAAACACATAAACAACAACTTAGTGAAAAAGGATATTCACACAATCAAAAACTAGAAGACAAAAAAAAAGTTGGTAAATTATCAGTACGTAAGTTAATTAGCAAACTGATTTTGTATCATACTCTGTTCGGTTTTGAGAGATAAATAATAATAAAAAATTATTAAAAATTGTGCATAAAATAATTTTGTTTTCCTGAAAATTTGTAATAGAACAAAGTGACGTGGTGTTTGTTTTTCCTAAACAAATGCTTGCTAGACTGATAAGACCCACCAACAACCTCTCCCGTTGGCAGACAACTTCACCGTGGCCTAATCCGTTAACTTTAAAAATTCTTTTTGTCAATAGGGGTACGTATTATTCTCAACACGTACTACATGCATATTAATCTAGCTCCTTTAAGAGGATATTGACATATATAGTCCCTATATTGGGTTGAAACTTTGGTTTCACAGCACAGCTTGATGCGAATACTAAAATATGTATTTAATTGGTCTGCTTAATTAAAAAACTTGAATCCCAATAATATTAAACAATACCATATTTCAAAAAGTGTTATTAAATCAACCATTTATTGTCTGGTACATGCACCTACCAGATGTGAAAATTTTATATCCAACTAAAAATTAGTAGTAATTAACAATGAATAAGAGGCCTATCGTATTGTTGTCCATTGATCCCCCATTTTATATCTAAACAATGTAAGACTACTCATCAAGATCGATCATCTTCGTCACAACGGGGATTCACAAACATCGACGATATGTTTCGATAAAAATAAAATAAAAATAGAAAAATCAACAATAGGTATCCATCCAATAATATTTGACGGACGATAAATGTCTACCGCACTAAGAAAAATGTTTCGTTTTTTGATAGAATCCTTGGAATTTCTACAGAGAATAATACTTGTACCGTTGCATGAAAACAGTTTATGAACCAATTTGAAATCATCCTTTCCAAATTTTACGCAACTTACGAGTAAATTAATACGGACACATGTTAACCTGGCCTATCCTTATAGAGTAAGAGAGATGTTGGCTGGTTGAAATTACATACCAAGAAACATGGAGCCTAATTTTGTATTTAATGTACCCCACGTAATGCGTACATGTAAGATCGACTCATGCACATCGAATGAATTTGAACACATCGGAACGTTCATGTTTTAATCATTTTCTTTTATTAATTGGGCAAAAAATAGAGGACAAAGCAAGAGACCTACAAAATAGTTTAGCTTAGTGGTCAAACCTTGAGATTTAATTGAGTTTTGTTTCCTTATCAAATTTTGGGTTCGAAACCTCTCATGTGTTACTTCCTCCATCCCTTTTTAAGTATCCACTACGGTTCTTCATTTTTTATGGCTTATATCTCTCGACGTATATTATGTTTTATGTTTTAAAAAAAAATTGTCTTATAAAAATAATTGAAATCTATCAAATAAAATCAATATTCCATATTTTTAGTAATATATATTGAGAGATGTAGGTAATTGAAAATAACACGCAAAACCGTAGTAAACACTTAAAAAGAGACAAAGGGAGTATTAATTTCCTAGGAGGCAGTTCAAACATGGAATTTGTTCTGGCATTGAGAGATGTAGGCAATTAAAATGGCACGCAGAACCGTAGTGAACACTTAAAAAGGGACAGAGTGAGTATTAGTTTCTTAGGAGGCCGAAATTGGGACGATTAGTTTATGATCTCTTAAAAAATTAATTGACATGGGCGTAGTAAGCTGGTTCATGCACCTAGTTATTAAAAAAGAAAAGAAAAGCAAGTGACATACTCCCTCCGTTCCAAAATGAGTGACCTTTTTTAGAAAATCAAATTTTTTTTTTTTAATCAAATCAATTGAGGTGGTTGTAAAAAGTAGTCGGGGTTAGAGATAATTTTTTGGGTTCAAATAGAACCATTCATCTATAAATTGCACAGTTGCACTAGGGGTAATATGAATAATTGAGTCATTAATCCTTGTAAAGCGGTATTCAAAACAAACGTAAAACACAAGAGATTGACTTATTCGTTGTTGAATCTCATGCACAAACAAAACATGGAATATGAGGAATTATACATAGTCCCCTCACTAATAATCCCTTGACCGCAATCCCATCCCTCCTGTCAAACAGAATGAACGTGGCATTGGTTTTTTTTTGGGTCAAATAGGAAATTAATTAAATGGAGGTGGTGTTAGAGTATTATATACAGACACACACACACGCCTAACACGTTAGCACAGGGCAGGGGCTCCACTTAAAAAGTTGTTTAGGGTACTTCCATTATTAAATGGAGATCACGTTGTTAACGCAACAAACGCACAGTCCCCTAGGTTCACGTTACATCACGTGCTCTTCACGAGTTTTGCAAGACTTTTTCCTCTCCCTCTCTCTCATGCGTTTTTTAGTAGTACTCTTATTAAGTACAGTTAATTCGGAGAAATCGAGATCGTTGGATGGTGACACGTGGCTTGCGTGTGGACGTGTAAAACGTGGGCGTTTCGTTGTACAGCCGGCGGAGTGAAGTGGGGATAGATGTAGCCGCCCAAAACGCGTGATCGACAAGCTGTCTCTCAGAATCTGCGTGAATTTTGATTCCACCACGAACCTACTACTACCATTACCACTTTCACGTGACTATTACAGTTGTTTTTTGAAAAATGCTATGTAAAAAGAAAATAGATAAAGAAATGACGCTTAAAGTGTACATGAACCGTTTAGATGCACTGTACAATGAATCTGGACCGTTCATGTACATTTTAAGGGTCATTTCTTTGTCAATTTTCTTTGTCCGTAGCACTCCTCTTGTTTTTTTTCCCCTTTGGTAGTGTCTCGGAATAACTTGCGTGCATTTTGAACTAATTCATACTGTTTTTTTCATAGCCATTTTACAAGCTTACGAGTGGGAGTGAGGTGGCTCTGAAAATTGCTGATAACAAAAATTAAACCTGAGACATTGAGATGAAGCAAAGACTCTTTGCACTACATCTGATCCCTTAACTAAATTACAAATACTTAATTATTGTCAAAAAATCTGAACCATATGTTGGGAAAATCAACTGTTCGGATCAAATTTAATTCTTCCAATGAAAAGTATTTGAGCAGATCTCAACCATATGTTCATTGTAAAACTGGATGGTTCAAATTCAATTATATCTTCTAGTTCAAAACATGAACCGAAGAGGATCAACTTTCTTTAGTTGATGTATGTGTAAAGAATGACATTCCTAAAAACCCGTAAAAACATGAGATTTAGTCCATTTAATTTAATAGGAACGCCTCCCGAAAGTAACTAGCTAGCTAGGTTTGAAAATCAGTAAAACAAACAAAATTCTCCAAATAAATCATTAAAGAAAGAAAAAGAAGAGGAAGAGTTCTGTGGACCTGCTATCATAATTACGTACGCGTCTTTATGTGGGTCCATTTTATGTCAAAATTTTCCATTAACAAAAAGAGTAAATATTTGTGCCATTTGATGTGTGAGTGGATAATTCTAGGCTTCTACTGAACATACACATACACATACACATACACATACATATATATATATATAGGCAAACTTTAATTTATGACAGACAAATTTTGCATTTCTGTTTTAAATTACTTTTTCAGGCACTGCTAAATTTAAAAATATCTTTATAAATTACATAGTGCAAATACGTACTACTACCAATATTTATCTTTTTAAAATATACTAACAAAGTAAGCCTTTAAATTCAGTGGTTGGCATGCAGATCGAGAGGTCATGTAGCTAGGTTGATTGACTATACCTGTTTGGCTATCCGTGTTTCCTTAATCCACGTACACACACTGTTTTCACTTTTCATGTTTGGTATGTATGTATGTATAGTATAGTAGTACTACCATTTAACATCATGGTAAATTTCCATTGTTTCTTTCTGTGCCCAACCCAACCCAACCCAACCCAAGAATGAACTAACTAACTAGTCGTACCAATCCGAACCTTGCAGCAATTAATTGTTTACACATATATAGGCCCCATGCTTGTACCTAAAAGGTTGCATTTACATATGAATCTATGATTATATGTATTGAGAGAGAGAGAGAGAGAGAGAGAGAGAGAGAGCGCAAAGGTTAAAGTAGGCATTATGAAAAAATTAGAGAGCGTCTTAGGAATCATTTTCTTGATTTGCCTTAGGTTGTACTCAAGATGGGGGCCATGGCCATGGGGTTGTCGTGTTGTACGTACGTTAGCCTCCTAATTATAAAAAACTTAACCAGAGACTGACAGGATTGGGGGTTTCCTAGGGAGGGATCTCTTTCTTTTTTGGCTTCCCTTCACTTTAAACATTTCATCTCAAGGGTAAAACAACATTGCAAAATCGAATGGTGTAGATTGCCTGACCATTCACTTTCTACTAACCTCGTTTTTCTTTTGCTTTGGACCCACTAGTCAACTTCAATAATAACACATACAACTTGTTTAAGTTCTTAAATTTTTGAAAGTTATTTTGATGAAATGAGTGAAGAGAAATAGAGAGAAAAAAGCATTGAAAAACATATAGAGAGAAAAATGAGACAAGATGAGAAGAGAACCAAATAAGGTGTAAATACATTGATGTAGAAATAACAATATAAGGACTCGTTTGGATGGATGTATTGAGATGGGGTATTAGTTTTCCCCTCCTAAGATCATGGGCTCAGGTTTATCACCGAGTTTAGCAACCCCAAATGCAATGGTACTAGGTTTCCCTTTTTTCTCTTGTACCAGCTAATACCCCATGCGGGGGATTATTTATGAGTGGATTTTGAGGTGTTATTAGTTAATACTCCCGGATAAGGCCGAAATAATATCTCCTCCTCCTCCATTTCAACTACAAAACAACTGTATTCCTCATTTTATCCTTCATCCAAACCAAGCACTATTTTATCCCCCTATTTTTAATACCTCATCTAAACCACCTAGTTTTATTTAATCCCTCTCTATAAACATCACATCAATCTAGGTCATTTCTTATTAACCAATAGCCTTTACTATTTTAACCCTTTTACAAAAAATACCCTCAATGCTTATCCAGCATTCAAACGAGCCCTAAACATGTTAAAGCACGAAGAGGGGGGAGCTCTCTGGTACTAACGAAACAACATGCTAACAATAAAACGAGAAGTCAAGAAGCGACCATACTCGATTTGGGTATTGAAAGGGATCTTTTGGGTACTGAGTAAAAAGAAATAAATAGAAAAAATTAATTGGGAACCATGCGCAGAAGTTTTGAGACCCAAAACGAGCCAAATTATTATATTGACATTTTTTCCCCAGTTTATTTGTTCTTTTCTCAAAACTCTCTTTTATTGAGCACTTATGGCATAATATTTGCAAATATCTTAGCGATTAAAAAACAAATATAGATAATTAAAATGTTCTTTTATATTATGCATAAATATGTAGGTGTTTTATTGTAATGTGACATAATATAATTGTACGATGTAACAAATGATACTGCGAATAAATCTCTCAATTTAAGTCTTACCTTTCGCTCCGTGGTCGGTTCATTAAGGATTGGCCCAAAAGTCGCAAGACGAACTTTCAAGAAAAATGGGGCCCGCACATTTTCTTTTGGTCTGAAACTGAAATATTGGGTACTACTTAGTTTTTTCATTTCAGATTATATGTTGAGTGTTAAAAACAGTTGGGAGTATACTACTCCATTACTTCCGTCCAGATTTAATAGTCCTTTTTAGGAGTTCGTGCAATTTTTCAATCGTTTGTATTTTGTGATTTATAATATTTTATATAATTTTAAAAACATTATCTTATAGAATTAATTGAGATCTATAAAACAATATCCATATTGGATATATAAAATTTATTATCAATTTAAATATATAATTCATTTTTTATTCAGTTAGAATTGAAGGAGACTATCAAATCCAAACGGAATGAGTATATTTTAGAAAAAAAGCTACGTGCAGATCCCATTTTCTTCTGCCTTGGGTTGCAAAAAGATAATCGGAGCCGCTCATTTTGATCAAAATATGTCGTTTAAGGCCTCTGTAACAAACGAGCTTCGTTTGATATCGTTAGAAACATTAACAAAACACCAAAAAATTTGTCTATAAATTTTTGCTTGTGTTTAAGGAGAGTGATTTATCACCTCCTTTTTTGTTAATGTCACCTCCTTATTTTCCTTTGTTAATGATCACGCTATATGGGCTATTTGTGTGCGTATATATAATATGCACATGGTTTGACATGTAAAATAAAACAAAGCCATTGGAGTACTACTATTATTCCTGCCGCTCGCGAGTAGTGGAGTATTTCTCAACCTCCCCGTAAGTCTCCAGACTACCAATCATCAAACTTTCTTTTCAATTTCCTTCCTTTGTTTGACAAAAAAAAAAACCTACATATAACCACGGTTTGATTTCTAACCCTAAACCCAATAACCATAGTCCACAACTGCAGTTGTGATTTTTTAGTAGAGAGAGAGAGCACAATAACCAAGCCTCCCCCCCTCTCTTCTTTCTCTCGCCCAAACTTCTTCCTTTCCCTACAAACAGATACTCCTAAAAAGTTCCCCCAGTTTTTTTCTGTCAAACCACCGATCGTTTGTTTCCCGGGAAAATCATTTCCTCATTGGCTTGTCACTTTCCGGGATTTTTTTTGCTACAGAGAGAGTCGTTGCCTGCCTTGCTTCTCAACCGTCATTTCTGGTGTGTATTCTCTTTCAATCTTCTGGTCCGGATACATACAGGCAGTTATTTTAGTCCTTTTTTTAAAAAAATAAATTTATTTCGGTTTCGTCGATTGAAAAGTAGCTGTTAACTCAGATTTAATACTTTTTAGATCTGAGAAATGGCCCTATGATCGACTGGGTATTGGAAAAGAAGATGTCTTGTAGTCTAGCAACTAAGATGCGTCTGTTTTTGACCTGGTTGTTTAAATACTAAACGTCTTGGATTTTGACCTCGGAGGGAAAATTGGGGTTTAGGATTTGTTTTGTTTGGGTATAGATTTATCTGGGGAATTATAAATTGGTATTTTTTGTTGTTCTGTTTGGGTCATCTGGGTATTGAATTTTGGAGTTTTTTTTTTTGGGTTCTTTTATTGGAGGGGTGTAGAGATGAAAGTGGAGATATGCATGGGAGATGGGGGTTGGAGTGAAGAAGACAAAGCTATGGGGGCGGCTGTTTTGGGCACTAGAGGTTTTGATTACTTGATTTCTAGCTCTGTCTCGGCTGAATGCTCCTTGATGTCAGTGGGGAGTGATGAAAATTTTCAGAATAAGCTTTCAGATCTCGTGGAGCGACCCAACGCGTCCAATTTCAGTTGGAATTACGCCTTTTTCTGGCAAATTTCACGGTCCAAGGCAGGTGATTTGGTCTTAGGATGGGGGGATGGGTCTTGTAGGGAGCCAAGGGAAGGGGAGGAGTCCGAATATACCCAAATTGCCCATTCTAGGCTTGAGGAAGTGACCCAACAGAGAATGAGAAAAAGGGTGCTCCAGAAATTGCATACGTTGTTTGGGGGATCGGATGAGGATAGTTATGCCTTTGGATTGGATAAGGTGACAGATACTGAGATGTTCTTCCTAGCATCAATGTACTTTTCCTTCCCTAGAGGGGAAGGTGGTCCCGGGAAGTGTTTTGAATCTGGGAAGCACGTTTGGATCTCAAACTCTTTGAAGACTTCGTCTGACTATTGTGTTAGATCCTTCTTAGCGAAGTCTGCAGGTATCCAAACCATTGTTCTGATCCCAACCGATGTTGGAGTCGTTGAATTTGGATCCTTGAGATCCATTCCTGAAAGCTTTGAGCTGGTGAAGTCAATAAAGGCAGCATTTTCATCGTTCTCATCACTTGCCAAGGCCAAGCCAACGAAAGATGTAAATGCCCATTTTTTTAAATTAGGTAATGGGGAGCGACCGGATGGGATTCCGAAGATTTTTGGGCAGGATTTGTACTCGGGCAGATCCCAACTTAGGGAAAAACTTGCTGTTAGAAAGTCTGGGGAGAAGCCATGGGAAGCATACTCGAATGGGAATCGGACTCCATTCCCAAACGCTCGAAATGGACCTCATGGATCAAGTTGGACTCAATTCCAGGGTGTGAAGCAAGTGGCCACAGCAGGAATTTACAGTCCTCACACTCCATCAAACAATCTACCGGAGGTCATCAATGGTGTTAGGGACGAGTTTCGGCTTAATCATTATCAGCCTCAAAAGGCAGCTGCACCTATGCAAATTGATTTTACAGGTGGGGCCACGTCGAGGGCTCCTACAACTTCCCATCCGGTTAGTGTTGAGTCTGAGCATTCAGATGTGGAGGCTTCAGGTAAGGACGAGCTGGCTGGCCCAGTTGATGAAAAGCGGCCTCGAAAAAGGGGAAGAAAGCCCGCGAATGGAAGAGAGGAACCGCTCAATCACGTGGAGGCGGAGAGGCAGAGGAGAGAGAAGCTGAACCAGCGGTTCTATGCTTTGCGAGCCGTTGTGCCAAATATTTCGAAGATGGACAAAGCCTCTCTTTTGGGAGATGCCATTGCTTACATCACGGAGCTCCAGAAAAAGCTCAAGGACATGGAATCGGAGAGGGAAAATTTGGGGGCTAACCCGATTTTAGAAAATCAAACAAGGGTTCCTGACATTGAAATCCAAGCTACTGGACATGATGAAATGGTTGTAAGGGTTAGTTGCCCTTTGAATACCCACCCAGTAGCAAGAGTCATCCAAGCATTCAAAGAGGCACAAATCACAGTTCTTGAGTCAAAACTTGCGACTGGGAATGAGACGATATTTCATACGTTTGTGATCAAGTCTCAGGGATCCGAACAGATTACGAAGGAAAGATTGGTTGCAGCGTTTTCTCACGAATCCAACTCGATGCAGCCTTTATAGTTACAAGAGAACTGGAGTTTAACGTAGTTTGTAGGCAAACATATGTATCGAGAGAGAAGCCATTGGAAAAGCTTCTGCAGATGTTTTGATATGCAGAAAGGGATCAGTAAAATAACTACCTGTTGACAAAGTAGGGCAGCAAATCTTTATTTTATGTGGTTGTTTATAGTACACATATTCTGTGATAAGGAAGTATTCTTGCAGGATGAATTAAATTTGTAAGTTCAACCAACTCTTCAATTGTTTTCTTGTTTAGAGGCTGATAAATTTATACAGTAGGATTGTTTTGATTTTAATAAACACTGTACTGTCTAGTTGTCTCTCAGCTCTGATCATTTTGGTGCTCGATCTTTGTTTTTGCTGGAGCTATTTTGTTTCATCTTTTTGCATGGTCTTTCATTCACCCTTCATTGTTAAAACTTGGTGTCGGCATGGACAATCACTCGTTTTGGTTGAGATTCATTTGTGATGAAACGTGAGTGAAGAAGTAACATGCATAAAATTTCAAGACAAGTGGGAGACAAATTTGTCCATTAAGGGAAAGGGACAATAGTACTTTTCAAACCATGTGGAATATGTGGGAGAAACGTCAAAAAAACGAAAAAACAAACTAGTCCTTGTTAGCATAATAAATATCTTGATATGAAATGGCCATTCTGCATTTACATGCCATGTTTTGACTCAATTCTCATTTGATTGGCAACGGATGAATCAACGACATCTCTTCTTTTCTTTTTTCTTTTTTTAATTTTCCTTCTCCATTTTCTTAGCTACCAAACAGGCCTCCCGATCGGTCCCGTAGATGAACATGAAAAGGGGGAAGGCCAGAAGATAATAAAAATCCTGTTTCGGGGGAAGGCCAGAAGGTAATAAAAATCCTGTTTCTCAATTTCTAACAAAAGCCTTGAGTATTTTGCTTTTTTACTATATAAAGGGAATTGAGGTATCTCTAACATTGGCAGGAAAGAACACCTAGGGAAAAGGAAGAAGATTAGTCGCTAGTCTTATAACCAGAGATATTTGAATCACAATAAAGACCCCATATGAGAGAGTACCCAACATATGGTCCGTCGAAGATGATTCGATTCTATAGTGTTGACGGCAATATTGTCTGACGAGTATATAGCCTATTTGCATATAATTTGTTCCCGAAAAGTGAGTCTCGTTTAATAAGCAGCGTGCACCGGCATGACGGTAGAGATAGGAGAAAATGACACATTCACGCGGAAACTACGCGCAGGAAGACTGTGCAGTGCACCATATCTTTGGCTTTGAATTGCACTTTTGAAAAAAAAGTGTGGATAATAAATATAGAAACATGTGACATAAACAGGGACCATAATAAAAGTCTGGGTGTGCTTTTAGCTTTTTCTTTGCCCATACCTCACCCACCCTTCACAGTCACTTCATGTTTGCCCTTCCCTCTTTATTTATTTCCACTACTTTTTTTTTTTCCCCATTCTTTTTATAGTATTATGAATCTTGTTTCTTTGTTGGTGAAAGATATTGAGAGAAGCACATAACAATGTGTGGCATGTGCTATTGGTGGTCTCAAGTACACTACAGCCAAAGCAGACCACGTGGTGGTCATAGTCAAATCATATGGTAAGAAATATAAGCAAGAAAAAAAAAACATGGAAAATAAAATTGAGACCTACCTACCATTCACATTACCTTTCTCAAGTCATTGCTTTGAATTCTTTTTTAACATATATATTTTCCAAGAATGGTGTTGAAACAAGATCAAAGTTTACGGACTCACGAAAATGTCAAACATTTCACATGGTAAAAACTTACTTAATAATATAACAATAAACAACTGCCAGGTTGCACCTTCTTTAGAAACAATTTGAATAACATATACATCTGACTTACTTGGAACCTCCATAGCCAAAGCTGATAGCACCCTACTCCAAGACACTTGGGGAGGAGGCAGGGGCGGCCCCGCCCCTGGGAGGAGGAGAGGACCAGAAGGGATTGCTTCTTAGCACTTGCCACATGTCTATCACACCTATCACTGAAAAAGAAAATTGCTAGTAGTATATTTTTTATAACTCCACCAGTTTACGCGAAGATTGCTATGTAAAAGTTTGGCCCCCTCAAAATTGTTGGATTGTGATGCTTCTTGTGTTGATTTCTCTCAGAGATTGGGCATCTATTGAATATTAACCTTGCCCTAAAGACTACGACTACATTCAAACCACCTGTTTCACCTTATCCGAAGCAAATGAACTAACCTTAAAAGGGAGGGAATTTTCCTACCGTGTCCGTTCCACGATTAATCTAAAACCAGATGAGGCAAAATGGGTAAGGTCTTCACTAGATATTCCCAGATGATGTAACTAGCATAAGTGTCGAGCGTGTTGAGATAAAGGGACTAGGGATAACTACACCAAACTTGAGTTCGATTCAGAAGTCATGAATCATCGTTTTATAGGAGTACAATACTACTCCATAGATACAACTACAAGGTATGCTCAGCCCAATGGCAGTTTGCTTTGGTCATCCTATAGGTCCAATCAGAAACCTTCAAAACAAACAGGACAGCAAATATTAGATGACATGAACGGTAAATAGCAATAAACCAACAGTAAACATATAAGAAAGCGATAATTTAGGCTACACTTTGAAGAGAACAAAATTGAATTCTTCATCACATTCATGAGAAATCAATAAAACTAACAGATCATACAGGGACATCCATTCATGTTTTTGCCTGAGGTTGCTACTGGAATGGATACTGTAATGTTTAAACTAGACAAGGCTAGCTAAAGCAACTACCAGATTGCTTCTTCAAGAAAGGTCAATGTCAAAAATGAGCTAAATGAAAGGAAGGAAAAAGAAACTACAAATGATTCAATTTACCATTTTCTGTTCAGTTTAAAGCTTATGAAAAGGAATAAAATAAGGAAGTTTAAAATAATTCACTTAAAGACTGCAGACTAACACACTGTGAGGCTTACTACAACACATCAGACTGGAGGTTGATTCTACTAAAACCAAAAATAAAATAAGGAAATGCCTTCCAATTTTCTCTGAAATTCGTAGAACAAACCATACATACCCAAGTCCTTAAAATAAACCAACCAAACATAAACAAGTTCACAAATAGATTCAATCTCTCACAAACTCGAAATCATGTCCTCCTTCCTTTTTCTGACATATGTAATGAAATTATTACCAAACATGATCTATGAAAGTATGTTTTCTATATGTGATGTTGCTGGAAGCTCATCCTCTTTGTATGGTATATACTCTAAAAACTAGTTCATGACCAATGATTTGGATCATGGAATTTCCAGAGAGATGCCATTGATGTCTGGATACCTACACCGCCTGAAGAGATGTGCAGAAACCACGCCAATCCCGTTGTCGCCCCATTCTTCCGGGGGCAAGTGTTTTGGATCCACACGTTGTCTTCACCTGCTATAACTCCACCTGCAAAGACAAGAACCGAATGGATAGCCTCAGTAACCCGATCGTTTACATCTTCATCCTCGTATCCCCAATAAACGTCCCCCTTGGCGCGCGCACACACACACACATAAAAAACAAGACCAAAAAAAATTTAAGAGAGATAAATCTGTACTATGTATTAACGCAATGTCACTTTTTGTGAAAAGGGTCCTCATCATGACTAGTGTCCCATGCCCTTTTTTCTTTCCTCAGCAAAAGAAAGATTTTATTGATCATTGAAACAAGTTACAACGATTAAAAGGATCCAAAGAGTGATTGCTTCACAACAAGGAAAACCGGCAAGCCATCAAAGTTAGAATCCCAGCCCTCGATAGGGGAGGGGAGACCAACCAAGTGTCTCATGCCCTTTCCATTCCTTAATTTA
This sequence comes from Rhododendron mucronatum var. ripense, assembly GCA_019656295.1. Taxonomy (NCBI): domain Eukaryota; kingdom Viridiplantae; phylum Streptophyta; class Magnoliopsida; order Ericales; family Ericaceae; genus Rhododendron; species Rhododendron mucronatum. The sequence goes on from BPLT01000047.1 coordinate 466,690, forward strand.
ATAGACTCTACAACATATCCTAATATTAGCCCTACTCCCTATTCCTAAAAAGGAATTATTAGATACCTACCATTCCCATTATACAAGGAATTATTAGGAATGTGGGTCTCTTTTGTTTTTATAAAGATTTAGAAATTTGTGATTTTTTCTAGTCTTTTCGCACATCAAGGGAGGCAAAACACTTTTTTCGACTTAGTTATTCTAATGTTATTCATGTTGGCTCTATGTCACCTCCTCATAAGCAAACTTCATGGACGTTGTTAGCATATTCATTAGTTGATGGCAAGGGTGACATTGAACATTGAACAATGACACATAGTATACAGACGAGATTGATACAGAAAAAAAAAATGCAAGGACAATTTCGAAACCAACTGACAAAAAGTAGATAAATCATTTAGTTTGAATATTTGGGTGATGGTAACCACCACCACTGAGTAAAAATTACCTTAAATGATGTAAGATTGTATAAAAAATTTGAAAAATGTAATGAAAATGTAACTTTAAGGTGCTTTTCACAACTAAAGAGACCACTTACGAAACAAATGGGAAAGATTCCACGGGATCACATTGAATCACCAAATTTAGTGTTTTGAAAAGAGATGGTAACATCGTGCACAAGACAATCAGCAACCCAAGAACAGTATAAACACATATAACAGTATAAGCATGCACATCAGAAAAACACAATAGCGTACCTTGGAGTACATAGGATTACGGTTCAAGCACACTAAACTGGACAGCTGCCTAACCCTAAAAAGTTTTCACGATAGCCTGGAAGTTGAGAGTGGGAGAACCAGAACGAGCCATCTCCTTGACCTGATAGTTAATATAGTAGCGCCGAAAATACTTACCCTCGATTTATGCCTTGAGGACCTTCACAAACTGGTAGTTCGTACTCTACAATTTCAGAGAGAGGTCAAACCAAATACAAAGAAAGAGGAGTTGATCAAATAGGTGAGGACAGAAGAATTAAATGAACCAACAAAAGCCCAAACATGCACGCACATACGTTCTATTTGTTGTGCTCGTCAAGCGCGAACTTTCAATATCTTCCCATCCACTCCAATCTCCAGGGGGGCCGTCCGGCGGAATTGGTCTTATGGGGATCATGTAAAATTTTTGGGGAATATCCCCAATATCAAACCCCTGCAGGTATATAAAGCAAAGCTATGCAATGAGTATTAAAGGGGAGAGGGAAATAGTATTAAAGAGGGGAAGGGAGAGCAAATTTGAAGAAAAAGTAGAATAACTAGGTCAAATAGAGGGCAAAATGGGTTCCAAACCAATCATTAGAGGGCAAAGGTTATAGGTGATGTCTCCACCTTGCGAATCTTCTTGGGTTATGAATAAATTATTCAAGATCAGAAGTATCTGCCAGACATCATTGATAATGGTGGCAATACTCATCTTTAGGTTGATAACTGGCATAGTGGCATCCCTCAGACCCTTTGGGTTGCCCAAAGTATTTGGAGGCCCAGGGCGAAATCATGGGATGGGGCCCTACATATTTTTAGAATTAAACAACAACCATAGATATGTTTATTTATATATTTATTTTGGTCCATACTAAGCACGCCAAATGCTTTGGTTCGGCAGCCGAAGTGGTTGCCTTGTATCCTCGCTGGGCTAGGTTCGACGCACAGCACCTGCAATTGTGTAGTAGTCATTTTTGGCGTAAAAACACAGAGTAAAAAGAATGTAATCTGTAGCGGGCCGAGCAAGAAATGCTCATGCCGTGCGTAATGGGCCGCACCGTTGTCAAAGCTCGGCTACGCCGACGGTCGTTACTGACACCCGTCCTTCCCTCCCATATTGATTGGGACGGTCTCGTTGGAATCATTAATCGTCGGCTCAACGCTCGGTGTTGAACGAGCGTGGGCCATGCCTCCAGCTCATCCACGTGGAATAACGGTTTCAGTTGTGACGTCGGTCGTGACGTCGTCCTAATGATTGCCAGGAATGGCGTGAGGGCACGTGAAGGTGCCGGCTCGTTATCCAGACGGTTACCGAAACCCTAATGTGACGCAGGGGTGAGGTCAGCCGACACGTGTCATGCATCGGTGTAGCCTTGGAAGCCAAGCTAGGAAATGCCTATAAATATGCCTTCATGCCTCCTTGAGGAAGGTACGCACTATTCATTTTGGAAACCCTAGCTGTTGGCTCTTCGCCTCTGAGAAGCAGTACTGATCCTTGCACCGGAGGGCCATTCCGGAGGACCTCCGGTGTGGTCTGTAGTCGTGCTTCGTTTTGCAGGGCGAGGAGCAGGATCAAGGTCGATTCGTGAATCAAACGGATCGGAGTCCCCACAATTTGGTGAACCCGACGTGAAACCTTTTTCTGTAAGCGGCGGCTCCTCCGTGTTTCCTCTTCTGCGTATTTTCTCTGAGCCTTCATCAACGCCTCTTCACCTCCGAAATGGGCGGCCCACCACCTCCTTTCCACCCTCCTCCACAACTCCATTCTGAAACTGGAGTAAACACCGTTTCCCCCTCCCATCCTCCTGGCTTCACGCCTCCAATAGCTAGCACCTCCATTCTACGACCAGAAGGCCTGAGCGACGACGCTCTGGCTTACGTCCAAATGTTGGAACAACAGCAAGAGCAGACAAACGCCGATGTTGCTATTCTCAAAATGGAAATGGCCCGATTCAAGGCAACTAACCGTCCAGCCGCCTCCCATTCTGACTCTCAGGGACAACGCCGACGGCGAGACCTGCCTCCACCTCCTCCCCTTGGTGACAACGATAACCCACGTCGTATCTCCGTCCACGATCGTCTGGATCCACCCCTCACGGCCAATCGGGTCGAAGGCGCCGCTCGCTTTGGGCAGCAGCGTCCTTCGATCCACAAACGCCTAGGTGGTGAAATCAGTTTGGGCGGAACGGATGGCAGACGAGAAGGCAGTGCCCATACCGTATACTCCAGCTCCACGGCTGGGGATGAATACTCCCAAGGTTCCCAAAGCTATGATATAGTTGAGCTCCTGGACAATCCCCAGGCACTGGTTCCCTACGAATCAGGACGGCGAAAAAGCCGAACGTCTCGTAGGAACGGGAAAGACCCTCTTGGGTACGCCGCTGAACTTGAGGAAGCTCCCAACAAAAAGGGCACCGACAGACGCTCCACCGATTCTCGAAGCACACAGAAGCTACCTCGAGAAAGAAGTATAAGCGTAGTTGTTCGGCAAAACAACGATCCATACTGACGCAGGGTCTATCGAACCGAACGTCAGCCTGAAAACGCCCAACGGCAATCGCCTGAAACGGGTAGACGCGACACAAGTAGGCGTCGGTACGAGGATACGACAGATAAGGATAGGGATCATCGCCTTTCCAAGCGACATCGCAACGATCGCGATGGACGTCCTCTGAGGCCGACGCACGAATATCAGTTGAGAAAGTTGACCGAATCTCCATTCTCGGCCAAAATTCAGGCAACACTGCCGAAGGTCGGTATGCACCTCCCGAAGTTTCAGAAGTTTGACCCGAGCACGACGGAGGCCTATACGCACCTCATCAGCTACCGCAGTACCATTTCCTGCGTGACCGATGACGACGCTATTATGTGTAAGGCCTTTCCTTCAAGTTTGGGCCGCCTCGGCTTACTGTGGTTCAATCAACTGGAAGCAGGGTCCATCCATAGCTTTAAAGAGCTTGAGCGAGCCTTTAACTACCGTTTCATCACAAGTAACAAGCAAGCAAAAGAAGAGGATGCCCTGGCACAAATGAAGAAGCGACCCGGCGAGACGCTTCGGAAGTACGCCGAGCGTTACTGGCAGCTTTTCAACGAAATACCGGGTGTCGATCAATATTGGGCCGCTAGAAACTTCAAAAACGGGCTGGAGACTGGGAGTAAGATTCTAGACGAACTCGCGATACGGGCACCCCACGGAATGAACGAGCTCATGCGGACGGTTGAACAGTTTTGCTCTTACGAAGAGTTCTTGGCCGAACGAGAGCTGCAGGGCGGACAGTCATCCATTATCCCTCCGAGCCTTCATGTCGCTACACCGCAGTTGGCTGTTCCGAAGCCGGCGGTCTCGTCGCAGCCGAAGAAGCAAGTGAATACCGTCAAGGTTGCAAACAAGAAGGCTCCAAAGGCTCACGACTACATTACCGAGACAACTGTTTTCAAAGAGCCAATCTATTTCCTCCTTCGAACTTTGGAGCGGGAACCCTTCTTTGTCTGGCCGAACCCCCCCAAGTTGAACACCGAGGACGGCAATGACAACAGTCGGAAGCGGTGTTCATATCACAATGAGCTCGGTCACTACACGACTGCTTGCGCCCCTTATAAGGCGCTGCTGGAGAACTTAGCAGCCCAGGGGCTTCTTGACGATCACATTGATTGGACAAAAACGCCGAGGCGACAACAAAATGCTGGCGGGCAAAATTCAATTCCTCGGCCAGTTGGAGTAATCAATGTAATTCACGGACCAGCAACGAAGGGAGTCGTCCAAAAGATTCGGCACGAACTAGAAGTCGCAAAAAGCTCTCCCCAAATTTTCTCTGTCAGTAATGCCCCCAAGAGACTGAAGACACTTGAGCACCCTTGGTCAATCACGTTCATGGAACGAGACCTCCAGCGCGTCCAACAACCTCATAACGACGCCCTGGTAGTCACGATCCAGATCTCGACCCATTCGGTTAAACGTGTACTTATCGACCAAGGAAGCTCAGCAGAAGTAATGTATTTACCTCTATTCAAGGAGCTTAATCTCCCAGAATCTTCCCTCATTCCAGCCGAGGTCCCACTAATCGGCTTCAGTGGAACACCAATTTGGCCCATCGGTAAAATTAGCCTTCCTGTAGTTACAGGCTCGGTATGCACAACCATGGAATTCGTGGTCGTCGACGCCCCAAGCCCGTACAACGCCATCCTTGGACGCAATTGGCTCCATACCATCAAAGCCGTTGCTTCAACCTTCCATCAGGTGGTACATTGGAGCTGATGGCCGCCAAGAAGACCTTCTGGGTGATCAGTTGCAGGCCAAACAATGTTTTGTGTCGGCCGTCGGCAAAGCGCCGAGCCCATCCCGTGTTCATTGGGTTGAGGTTCCAGACAAACCCGTCCTTGAAGACGTTGGCTGTCCCGCCGAACAAAAGTCCATCGAAGACCTCGAAAAAATACCGATTAACGACGATTCGTCCCGGTACTTCCTGCTCGGTTCCGAGCTGTCCGAGGAAGAAAGAAGGGAAACCTTCGAATTTTTGCAAAGGCGCATCGAAGTCTTTGCATGGTCGCCGTATGACATGCCAGGCATCGATCCACAAATCATACAGCACTCCCTCAACGTTTCAAAGTCTGCGAAACCGGTGATTCAAAGGCCCAGAAGATCAGCTGCTTTCCACGCCGACGCGGTTAACGAAGAGGTTGAGAGGCTACTTGAGGCCAGGGCCATCAAAGAAGTTCAATACCCAACATGGCTCGCAAACCCCGTCGTGGTAAAGAAGAAGAATGGAAAGTTACGCGTCTGCGTTGACTATACCAACCTCAACGATGCTTGCCCGAAGGATTGTCTTCCACTGCCAAAGATAGATCAGTTAGTCGATGCAACGGCGGGCCATGCTCGGCTTAGCTTCTTAGATGCTTACCGGGGCTACCACCAGATAGCAATGAACCCTGACGATATGGAAAAGACGTCCTTCATTACAGCCCGGGGTCTTTTTTGTTATCTCGTGATGCCATTCGGCCTTAAGAACGCTGGGGCTACATTCCAGAGGATGATTTACATTCTGTTCGGCATTCTCATCGGAGAGATCATGGAGGCATATATCGACGATATGGTTGTCAAAAGTCTCAAGGCAGAAAATCACCTCTCCCACCTCGCCGAAGTGTTCGGTATATTGAAAAAGTACAAGCTGCGCCTCAATGCCGAAAAGTGTGCGTTCGGCGTTAGCTCAGGAAAATTCCTCGGCTACTTGGTGATTAGGAGGGGAATCGAGGCAGACCCCAACCAGATCGCTGCCATCCAGCAGCTGAAAGCCCCATCCACCCCTAGGGAAATCCAAAAGCTAACAGGCATGGCCGCGGCCCTCAATCGGTTTATCAGCCGCTCGTCGGACAAATGCCACGTGTTCTTCCAAACCCTTAAGAAACAAAGCCGACGAAGCTTCAAGTGGACCCCGGATTGCGACACGGCCCTCGCTGAACTAAAGAATTATTTGGGCTCCTCCCCACTTCTTGTCAAACCCCATTCCTTCGAAATGCTGTATCTTTACCTTGCCGTCTCACCACACGCAGTCAGTTCGACTTTAGTACGGCGTGAAGGGGCCGACGACCAACCCATCTACTTTACAAGCCGAACACTGCTCCCCGCACAGACACGGTATCTTTCATTGGAAAAACTACTCCTCGCTTTGGTCACTGCTGCTCGGAAACTCCTCCCATACTTCCAAGAGCATCCCATCACCGTTCTCACTGAATTCCCTTTAAAGAACCTTCTTCGTAAGGCCGATCTTTCCAGTCGAGTCTCCCAATGGGCCGTTGAACTCGCCAATTTTGACATCAATTTCGAACCTCGGACTGCCATCAAAGCCCAGGTTTTGGCCGGCTTCATTGCCGAGTTCACCCCCGGCAACCCAGACGACGAAGCTCTTGTTCGGCCTGAGTACGGAATGTTAGAGCAACATGAAGCTCGCAACACATGGAATCTATTTAGTGGCGATGTATGGAAGTTGCACGTTGATGGGGCTTCGAATAGCAACGGTTCTGGAGCTGGTGTCGTTCTCGTCACCCTCTGCGGTGTCCTCCACGAAAGTGCTATTACACTTACTTTCCCAGCAACAAACAACGAGGCCGAGTACGAAGCTCTACTAGCAGGGCCACGAACCGCTGCCCGCTTGCAGGTGGAGGACCTGCATGTTTTTTGCGATTCCCAACTCATCGTCAACCAGGTGACAGGGGACTACGAAGCTCGGGATCCCAGAATGCTCAAGTATCAAGCTACCGCTCTGGACCTAATTCGGAAATTCAAGGGATTCGAAATCGAGCAGATCAGCAGGGAGAACAATGCCCATGCCGACGCTTTGGCAAGTCTAGCTTTGGCAAGCAAAGCCTCGGATTATCGAACGATTAACCTGGGCGAAATATCTGAACCAAGCTTCGATGTACCCGACGCGGTGCTCAGCGTAACCCTTGGTCCCAGCTGGATGGACGAGATAATCACTTTTCTGAAAACCGACACACTCCCTACGGACAAAAAAGATGCCCATCGTGTCCGAAGTAAGGCGGCATTCTACTGGCTATCCGATAGTGGCCAACTTTACCGACGAAGTTTCACAGGTCCTTATCTTCGAGTCGTCCACCATGTCGAAGTCTCTTCTGTTCTAACCGAGCTTCATTCTGGAAGCTGTGGGTGTCACTCAGGCGGCCGATCGCTTTGCCAACGAGCCTTGAGCCAAGGCTACTTTTGGAAAGGTATGAAGAAGGATTGTGAAGAAATCGTTTGGAAATGTAAGCCTTGCCAACTTTTCTCTCCAATACCAAGGCAGCCCGCTCAGCACCTCAAACCAATCACCAGTCCTTGGCCCTTTGCCCAATGGGGCCTAGACATCGTCGGTAAACTCCCAACAGCCCCTAGGGGTTTCAAGTTCTTGATCACAGCCACAGACTATTTCTCGAAATGGGTGGAAGCCGAACCTCTCGTCACTACTACGGAGGCAGACGTTCGGCGTTTTGTTTGGAGGAACATTGTGTGGGGGCGTGAAAATCTGACTTTGGCGTTCTCCGATGATTTATCCCATAGCATAGCTCCTGCTTGAACCCCATCGTCGGCGTAGTACATCGCACCTGCAAACCGGAGGGGGGTTCCTCCGGGTAGAGCCTCCGACGAGTTAGTTAGTACCCGGGGAAGATAAATCGAAACATAAAGCAAGGAATAGAAGCCGTTTATGTAGGAGAGGAGAGTTATGTAGGAGAGGAGAGTTGTGTGTACCTTAGGTGAGGGGGAGAGCCCTTGCTTATATAGAGAAAAGTGAATGAAACTTAATGACTAAGTAAAGGCTATTAGTAGAAAGTTTCTATAAATGGAAAGTTAGGAAACTTAAGGAGTAAGTTAGGTAAAAAGTGCAAAGGAAGCTTCTAGAAACTTCTAGAAGGTCACAACTTGCCGCGTCCACGTACCGAGCAATGGCAGTACGTTCCGAGCAATAGCGAGCGACCGTATATTTTATCGAACAATAAAGATGTCCGTCGAGCTGGTGAAGTACTCCGAGCAACATAAAGAACCTTCGAGCGGTCAAAGAGCTGCCGAGCGATAAGAAGAGCTGCCGAACGACAATAATAACTGCCGAACGACAATAATAACTGCCGAACGACGATAATACCGGCCGAACGACGATAATAACGGCCGAACGACGATAATAACGGCCGAGCGATAATAGGAATTGCCGAGCGAGACAAAGAGCCCCCGAATGTACTTAAGACAAATGTTCGGCAATACTTGTGGGATAATACTTTACTTGTTGAAATCGTTTGGCTGTAATGATGTGTTTTTGGTAAGATAATAAATAAAAGTCCCAAGAAATAAGAACAAAGATAACACCTCATGGTCCTTCCGAGATATGATGGTACCCCCTTTGGACCTTATGAACTGAGGAAAATTTGGCCCCCTACAATAGCCCCTCAACTTCTTCTTTATCGCTTAGATGAAGGAGGAGTTGAACCCAGGTGTGGCCGAATGACCGAAGTGAATTCCTTTGCAAGATACAAAATAGACCATAATTGCGCTTCAAATAGACTTTAGCATAATAACCCAAGCCGAGGTGATGAAGCCGAGCCCCAGAATGCTAATAGAAGTCCTGTCCTCGGCTGGATTCAGCCGGAATGAGAGAGAGCTCCACGGCCAGATTCAGCCGGAGTAAGAGAAAGCCCCACGGCCAGATTCAGCCGGAGTAAGAGAAAGCCCCACAGCCAGATTTGGCTAGAGTGAGAGGAAGCACCACGGCCAAATTTGGCCAAATTGTCCAAAGGTAATGAAATCCAAATGCGATAATAATACGAAATTTTGAACACTCTTGAAACCTGAATTTTTATGAGATGATGCATATGAAATGACAAGTATGAAATGATGAGTATGAAATGAACCGAGAGTGAACAACTGACGATACATGCTACTCGGTATCCCAGAGAATTGAATACTCGGGCAAAAAGTGTCAAAGGTATGCATTGGGTTTTGTGCCGAGCAACCAAGATAGTGACCGAAAGAGTATCCGAGATGGTAACAAATCAAAGCTGTCTTCGTCTTCTTCATCGCCCGAACGCTGGAGGCCTACAACCCGTAGGGAGGGTTTAGTCTAGTCGTGAGGATCCTTCGACCCGTAGGGAAGTCTCAACCGGACGCGAGAGACCTCGACCCGCAGGGAAGGCTCAAACGAGCGTAGGAGACCTGCGACCTAGGGGGAGGGCTTAGTCCGAACGTAAGGATTCTTCGTAAACCTCGGCGTGGCTGCATGACTCTTCACCTCAGACCCGCAGGGAAGGCTCACCGAACATGGGAAGCCTTCAATCCGGAGGGACGGGCTGAGGTTGGAGTGTTGAATCTTCAATCTTCGGTTGATCTTGTGGCTTTTCACCTCAGACCCGTGGAAGAGGCCCAACCGAACGAGGAAGGCCTCCAACCAGGAGGGACGAGCTGAGGTTGGAGCGCTGAGTCTTCATTGCTCGCGAATTTGGGCCATCTTCAACTTGTGAACCTCTACTTCGGACTGGAAGAGTCGGTGATGGAAAGTAGGACCATCTGGATGTGAGACTAGGAGTGAGCCCCAATGTTCGGTGGAAGAGTCCGCTGTCTGAAGTAAATTCCTCACCGAATGAAGGAGTTGCATAGATCGGCAGAAGCGTCCGCCGCCGGGAGTGAATGCCTCACCGAACGACGAAGTTGCATAGAAAGGCAGAAGCGTCCGCCGTTGGGAGTGAATGCCTCACCGAACGACGAAGTTGCATAGAAAGGCAGAAGCGTCCGCCTTTGGGAGTGAATGCCTCACCGAACAACGAAGTTGCATAGGAAGGCAGAAACGTCTGCCGCCGGGAGTGAATGCCTCACCGAACGACGAAGTTGCATAGAAAGGCAGAAGCGTCCGCCGTTGGGAGTGAATGCCTCACCGAACGACGAAGTTGCATAGGAAGGCAGAAACGTCTGCCGCCGGGAGTGAATGCCTCACCGAACGGCAGAGTTGCAGGAAAAGACAGAAAAGGCAGAAGCGTCTGCCGCCGGGAGTGAATGCCTCACCGAACGGCAGAGTTGTATAGAAAGAGCTTGCCATTCTGAAAGTTTTTTAGATGTCCGAACGAGTAGATTTCCGAGGGCTACGAGGATTTCGCCCAAACAAATAGATTACCGAGGGCTACGAGGTTTTCGCCCGAACAAGTAGATTACCGAGACAAACTTTAAGGAAGCAAATGAAATGCAAAACAAGTAGAGCACTTATCCGAACAATTGGGCAAAATGTCAAGTAGTTGTAGAATATAAATCGCAATGAAAGAGTCTAGTACTTTAATTTGCTCTTTAATAAAAAGGTTAAAAAACCTGTTCCACGGAAGAGAAAGACGGAGGGTCCTAGATGAGGACCCAAAAGCAGAAAAAGAAGAGAGAACCGCCGCTGTCAGAAATTGAGAAGCTTGAAGTTAGATCAAGACGAGCCCACCAATATATGCCATGTTTTTTCCCCAGCAGAGTCGCCAATTGTGGGGGCGTGAAAATCTGACTTTGGCGTTCTCCGATGATTTATCCCATAGCATAGCTCCTGCTTGAACCCCATCGTCGGCGTAGTACATCGCACCTGCAAACCGGAGGGGGGTTCCTCCGGGTAGAGCCTCCGACGAGTTAGTTAGTACCCGGGGAAGATAAATCGAAACATAAAGCAAGGAATAGAAGCCGTTTATGTAGGAGAGGAGAGTTATGTAGGAGAGGAGAGTTGTGTGTACCTTAGGTGAGGGGGAGAGCCCTTGCTTATATAGAGAAAAGTGAATGAAACTTAATGACTAAGTAAAGGCTATTAGTAGAAAGTTTCTATAAATGGAAAGTTAGGAAACTTAAGGAGTAAGTTAGGTAAAAAGTGCAAAGGAAGCTTCTAGAAACTTCTAGACGGTCACAACTTGCCGCGTCCACGTACCGAGCAATGGCAGTACGTTCCGAGCAATAGCGAGCGACCGTATATTTTATCGAACAATAAAGATGTCCGTCGAGCTGGTGAAGTACTCCGAGCAACATAAAGAACCTTCGAGCGGTCAAAGAGCTGCCGAGCGATAAGAAGAGCTGCCGAACGACAATAATAACTGCCGAACGACAATAATAACTGCCGAACGACGATAATACCGGCCGAACGACGATAATAACGGCCGAACGACGATAATAACGGCCGAGCGATAATAGGAATTGCCGAGCGAGACAAAGAGCCCCCGAATGTACTTAAGACAAATGTTCGGCAATACTTGTGGGATAATACTTTACTTGTTGAAATCGTTTGGCTGTAATGATGTGTTTTTGGTAAGATAATAAATAAAAGTCCCAAGAAATAAGAACAAAGATAACACCTCATGGTCCTTCCGAGATATGATGGTACCCCCTTTGGACCTTATGAACTGAGGAAAATTTGGCCCCCTACACATTGTTACCAGATTTGGCGTTCCCTACGCGATCGTATCCGACAACGGTTCTCAGTTCGTCGGCAAGGAGCTCACCGGTCTTTGTGCTGAATTTGGTATCCGTTTCTTCAACTCTACTCCGTCCTATCCTCAGGGGAACGGTCAGGCCGAAGCCTCCAATAAGACGGTATGCGCCGGCATCAAGCGCCGACTTGACTCCAAAAGAGGACGATGGGCCGAAGAATTACCTCGAGTCCTCTGGGCTTATCGTTCCACTCCACGTCGTTCCACTGGCCAAACCCCCTTCGCCATGGCCTTCGGAATGGAGGCAGTCATCCCACTGGAATCCAGATTCCCAACACTTCGTACTGAGACCTTTGACCCACAAACTAATGATCAAGCCGTAGCTACGGAGCTCGTCTTAGCTGAAGAAAAGAGGGACGACGCCCAGCTCAGACTTGCCAATTAGCAACAAGAGGTCGCTAGGGGTTACAACCGAAATGTTCGGGTGAAAAGGTTCAGAGTTGACGATTGGGTATGGAGGAAGGTTGTCCGAGCCAATCAGAAGACAAAGTTCAGGCCAAACTGGGAAGGCCCCTACAGGGTTGTCAAAGAAGTAGGAAATGGGTCCTACAAGCTAGAGGACAAAGACGGTCGACAAATTGAAAACCCTTGGAATGCTCTGAACCTTAGGAAAGCCTACCTCTGAAATCGTTTGCCTGTTTTTTTAAGCTGGACGTTTCAGCCATCATTTCTTAGCAACATCTTGTGTTCATCAACTTATTACTTAATGAGAAATTCCTCTTCTTTTCGCAACTTCTCATATTGTTGTTCAAATTCTCCTGCTTAAGTATACATCCTTTCAAGCTCGACGTCCAGATAACCATGCATACGATCGGATTCATAATCCGCAAGCAAAACATGGCTCCAACGGCTTGATGTTGGACCATGTCACAGATCAACAAACTTATTTGTTTGTTTTTGGTTCGGCAACGTTCATATTTTTGACTTGGACAAATTGGCCACTTATAACATTTACTTAGCATTATTGCCTTACCATAAAACTGGCGTTTGAGCCGAGCCTTATGACAATGCAGGGGCTATTGTGAGTAAATAACTTGAAAACACCTCGAGGTTTATTGACCCTCGGCAAATCAGTCAAAATGTTTCTAAGGTTTGGAGAAATTTCTTAACACATTCAAAACACAACATAGTGCAAAAGCTATCTGAAGCAAACCAAAAGTTTTCTGGTCCCATTCAAATTCGCACAAACAAGCAAAAACATTAAGTTCAGGTGTTACATTTGGCACGGCAAACTCCAAACGATCGGAGCCGTCCAGTCCAAAAGACAAGTTCAGTTACTAAAAGTTATCAAAACAGAAAAAGACTTAAAACCAACTGAAAGGGTAAAGGTCTTCATCTACGGCAACCGATCGACCAGCTTCGGCGCCTGCGGTGGTATCCCTTCAAGATTAGACTTCGGTTTGTTCGTCGGCTGCAACATTTTCAGTCACCACTTCGACATTACTTTGAGGCTCGGCAGCTGGCGCAACTACCCCTTCCTCATCGTCTTCCTCCGGTGGCAGCAGCTGGCACTCCTCCGTATATGGGAGATCAAGGCTGGGAATGATCGGCTCAGGAAGCTGCTTCAGGAAGCCAGACTCAGGTTGAATGGCCATCACTCCGGCCATAGCGTCGGCACCAGCTGCATAACCGAGCTTGAAAAAGTCTGGAAGCCGAACTTCTAGCTCGTCGTTGACCATCTTATGAGCCACCTGAGTGTACTCCAGCGCAGCACGTTTGATACCGGCTTCGTACCCCTTGGCGTCGGCTTCCTGTATCTTTTTCCTCTCTTCTTCCTTAAGTTTCTTCAGCTCGGCAGCGAATGAATCAGCAGCCGCTTTGGCGTCGGCTAGCTCTTTCTTCAGATGTTTCGCTTCGTCCTCTTTCTCCTTGACTTGCTGATCAAAAGTCCTCCACTTGGCACGGAACGATTCTCGATCAGTTCTGTATCGCTCGCGCTCGGCGGAGACCTTCGATGCTTTGTCGTACGCCTTCAGAGCAGCCTGCCCAGCCTGATCAAGGAAAACGAGTTAGCACATAAAACAACCATTCGAGGAACGAAGCTGTGAAACTAGGAGACATACCTGCATGAGGTGAGAGCACATCTCGGCGAGACCAGGCATCAGATCGGTAGGCACTTGATCATAGTCCCTCGGCAGGGCGAGCCCCCTGAGCAGCGTGACAGCGAGGTTCGGCTCCTCTTTTACTGAATCCTTCAAAAGCAGCACCCTGCCGTCGGGGGTGGTGTAGGATGGGCTGAACTGCCGAAGGATTTCCGCTTCGGTTTCGGGATTAGTAAGGTCGATGTGAGGTTCGGGAACGACATCTCCTTCCTTCTCCTTCGAAAAAGACGTTCGGCTCTTCTCAATTGGTGATCGTTGAACTGACCCCGATTGTAGAGCGTCGGCAGAGGTTTTCTGCCTTTTCTCCCTTTGTTGGAGTGGGTCATCCGGGGTCCCTCTTGTCTTGGCAGGGTTGGCCGATTTCGTCGGAATGACCGGTCTCGGGATATTTCTGCGAGACATCTCTTCAGCAGATGGTTCGACGATTGAGATTGGAATTGGGATCTCTTCGGGACGAAGCGGTGTTAGCCACTCCTCGGCGGTGTATCCAATCTTGGGCAGTTTTACCCCTCGCTGCCGCTTCTCCCCTACTTCTTCGGTGTTCGCTGGCCCCCCTTTCTTCTTCTTCGTCCGAACGAACTTATCGCTCGGCTGACCCTTCTGCGTGGTTTTACTCGATTCGCCTCCCTCGTCCTTCCTCTTCCTCCCCCTAAGTACCCCCTTGTACGATGGCTTATACTCGAGCAGAGTTGGAGCGTGTCGGCAGACTTGGGCTAGGAGCGTCTCGCAAGCTTTTTCGCGAGAATTGGTGTTTAATACCTTCGAGATTGGGCCGAGCTCTGCAAAAAAAAAAAATTAAAAAATAAAAAAAATCAGTACTTTCGATAAACTAATTGCACAAAGGCAGGTTACCATAACGGAGCGTGTTCGTTCGGTCACATTACCTCTCATGTCTTCGATCCTCGGGATAGCGAATCGGCGGGGCCCCTCACCAAACTCAAAGTTCCCATGAACTTCAAGATAAAAATCGGCCCATTTGTCCGTGTCGGACAAACCGTCGATCAAAGGGGTCTTTTTTGGGCGCGTCGTAAGATATCGACGGCCAGATTTTGCGTGACGTGACATAGTGTACGTGAAAAAGAGGTCCGTCGGCGTAAAATCAAGGTTCTGGCTTTCGATCAAAGCAATTACCGACATAATTATGCGGTAACTGTTGATCGCGAGCTGGTGCGGGGCTAAACAGAACTTCCAAAGAATCTCCCTGAGGAATGGGTGGAGGGGAAACCGCAGTCCGGCCTCGCAAATCGCCATGAGTGGCACAGTGATGTGTTCGGGACGTCTTGGCCCTTTGTTTTTGATTTCCGTGCTCTTCACTCGATGAAGGAGCACGTCGTCGGGAATTTGGTAGTTTCGGCAGAACGCCTCGTATTTCCCGGGAACACCACTGAAATAGTGGGCATATGGGCATAAAGAGCCCTTATCGAAAAGGTCGGTGTCGCTCGGGGCGGACGATGAGGCTTCGGCTCCCGACGCGAATCTTGATTCGGCTTCGGTTCCCAATATGGGCTCGGCCTCGGATTCTGTTTCCGGGGTAAACGCAATCTCAGGATCGGTTAGAAACTCCTCCTCGACATATTCGTAAACTCGTTCGGCGTTTGAATCGTCGGATGGGGGGGACGTGGCGGACATCTTGGTCGAAATTGGGGAGTGGTCTTGGCGTCGGCGTCGGTACCTCTCAACCAGGTCGTTGATCACTCGACGGTCGGATTCGGTCTCTGAGCAACCTGAATCCGAAGAAACCTCGATGACCTCGTGAGCCAGACCTAGAAAGAAAACAAAAGGGGGTAAAATAAGCAGTGGGCATCTGCGTCGGCGAAGGAAAAAGACTATGCAAGCTCGGCATACTTATTGGCTCACGAGTCATTCCTCTATCCTATAACGGTCGGGATCATTCCTGTGTAGCCGAACGTTCGGACTTTTCTGGCAGGAATTATGTTGGGAACATTGTCCTTCAAGTTTATCGTTCGGAAGAACCCTAAACCCGTATTGGGGCTCGGAGAAACTAGTTGATTGCAGGGATGAACATCACTGTTCATCCCCAGAACTTTGAGACACGTTTCTGACGAAAACTTTTCAAAAAACTCTATAGAGACGTGTGGAAAGCAGAGAATAAGTGAAAACGATTACTTACTTGAAGGTTTTTGTTGTTGAATCGACGCTGCAGTTGTAGATCTTGGGCAAAATCGGAAGCCGGAGCGAGGATTTTAGAGAGAGAAGCTCTGGAAGGAAGAGAGAGAAACGTAAGGAAATTTCTCTCTCCTCTTTCCCCAATATTTATAGACCGCGCTAGAGTTTCGAATTTCCCGCCCTGTCACTTCATCGCCGAACCAGTAACCAATGGCGGCTAGACACGTGGCCATCCGTTGACAGAAGACTCTTCGCCTGCCCGTGCGTCCTTTCATCTGACGCCCCAGCTCAGAGTTGACAGATGTCCCTGTAATACCCCTGACCTTTAATTATGGTTTAAGTTAATTATGAGATGTGTTTTAGGCTTAATATGTGAGTTATTGGTTTAATTTGCTAGTTAAATAAAATTGGAACATAAGTTGGCATAAGACACACATGCACTCAATAATTTTTCCTAACCTAATAAATCAAAATAGGGGTTTTTACGTTCTCCTTCTTTATTCTTATCACAAACCGTAGAGAGAGGGAGAGAGAAAAGAACTGGCTGGAAGAGAAGAAGGAGAAAAAGAAGGAAAAAATTAGGGAAAAATCTTGTTTGGCTTGGAATTGAAGATTAAACTTGGTAATTTTTGCATCTCCTACTTGAATTCATGTTTTGTAAGTTGAATTCCATACTTTAGAAGTTCAATTTCATGTTTAGTTGATGAGTCTTGCATGTATTTGGTGAACTTGGGTTTGGGAAGGAACACCACTTGAATCTCTTGAATTGATGAGTTTAAAGCTTGCTTTGATGCATGAATTTGATGTTTTTGGAGTAGCTTTTCTATATCTATGAGGTTGAGCATGATTAGTGAGGTTTTGATGTGAGTTAGAAGTAGTTTGGATGGGTTTAAGAGCTGAAAATCGCAGGAAGAACAGAGGGATATTTTTCTGGAAATCTGCAGAGTAGAAATTTCATGTCTGTCCTGATTTTGTGGATTTTTTTGAGGCAGTTCCTAAGCTCCAAAAATTATGAAATTTTTATAGAGAGTTCCTCTATGAGTCCTTTATCTATGGTAAAAATTTCGGGATCAGATTTGAAGTATTGAATTCTGTAAAAATTCGTGACCATGTGGCGCGCTGTTTTCGGATTTTGCTGACTGTGCAGACACATGTTAGGGAATCGGCCATAATTTTGAGCTCGCGCGATGAAATTGCGATCCGATTTCTGATTTTGAACCTAGACTCGTAGACCTAAAAAAATGCATGAAGATTGTGTCTTGGTTCTTCCCGTGCAAAGTCAGATTTTAAGTTGAAATTGATGGAATTACAGATTCTGAAATTGTTTCCTGAGATTGGTTGTTTAATTTCATATCTTTCACTCTAGGACCTTATGTTCATTAAAAATAGACTTGTTAGACATCTTCTAATTATGTTTTTATTGCCTAATTGTTTTAGGAAGCTCGGGTGATACGTAGAGCCGAGGTGAGTGATTAATACATAAACACATGGTTTGAACTTGTTTTTCCTATCGATCTTATTTGAACATGTTTATAAATTTTGTACTCCATGGATACCAATGGAAGGTGGATTTATTTGTGAAATGTTTGCGAATCTATTTAATGGCATTCCCAACGTCCGGTCTTGCTAGGGGACGGCTTAATGGCTAGCAAGGGTGTTTGAGGTTGGTTTGTGATTTGGGATAATGCATAGACGTCTGGCTTATCCACTACCGGGGACGCCTGGTAGCTTTTGAATTTTGAATAGTGGAATGTGCATTATATTTGGCTTATGGTTTTGAGTACTTTGTTTTGAAATATTATCAAATTATTTTGTATTGTCCATGGAAAGCATGTGATTTAAGTATTAAACATTCACACGAGCTTTGGCTTATGGATTTTCTTTTCCACCTTTCAGGAAGCGACGCGTAGTGTGGTGACGTGTTTACCTTTGAGATGTGTCGTATATTTGGAAGCTTGTAGAAAAGACGTTATGTTTCACGGTCACTTAGCTTTGTATATGATTTGTTTAGCTTTTGAGTTTGTAAGTGAGCACAGCTCTGAGAGGTTTACCTTTCGTTTTGCAAAACCTATGTTAGACTTTGGTTTATTATTAATAAAAGTTGATCTTTGCTTCCGCTGTTATGTTTTAGCCCCTTTTGATGATCACTTGTTTAGGTGATATTTGATTTGTGATTTGGCCTTAGTGAGAAATCACTGGCATTTGTCATGATTAAGACCTCAAGGGGCGGGTCAGGGTCGTGACAGTCCCCTTTTCATTGGGGCTTCTATCTGATCGTCTCTTCTCATGTGATAAACCTTCGTCGGCCTGTACGGCTCGGCTTTGTTTGAAGTCAATTCCTGCCGTGCGAAACGCCTCGACAGAAATTGAGGGGCTATTGTAGCGGGCAGAGCAAGAAATGCTCATGCCGTGCGTAGTGGGCCACACCGTTGTCAAAGCTCGGCTACGCCGACGGTCGTTACTGACACCCGTCCTTCCCTCCCATATCGATTGGGACGGTCTCGTTGGAATCATTAATCGTCGGCTCAACGCTCGGTGTTGAACGAGCGTGGGCCATGCCTCCAGCTCATCCACGTGGAAATAACGGTTTCAGCTGTGACGTCGGTCGTGACGTCGTCCTAATGATTGCCAGGAATGGCGTGAGGGCACGTGAAGGTGCCGGCTTGTTATCCAGACGGTTACCGAAACCCTAATGTGAAGCAGGGGTGAGGTCAGCCGACACGTGTCATGCATCGGTGTAGCCTTGGAAGCCAAGCTAGGAAATGCCTATAAATATGCCTTCATGCCTCTTTGAGGAAGGTACGCACTATTCATTTTGGAAACCCTAGCTGTTGGCTCTTCGCCTCTGAGAAGCAGTACTGATCCTTGCACCGGAGGGCCATTCCGGAGGACCTCCGGTGTGGTCTGTAGTCGTGCTTCATTTTGCAGGGCGAGGAGTAGGATCAAGGTCGATTCGTGAATCAAACGGATCGGAGTCCCCACATAATCTACCAGGATTCGACCACGGGTATTCATTGAGGGTACCAATCGCCTTACCATAAGAAACTTACATGTCTTCAAAGTACAAACACAAAATATATATACTTATTATAGAAGGGGCCCCATATTTTAGGCCCAACTTTGGAGGTCCCAGGCCGCGGCCTCTTGGGCCTTGCCCTAGGGCCGGGCCTGTTTGGATATAAGGTTTGGTGAGAAGGAGGTATTTAATCTTTGTAGAACATTGCATGCTAAAGTATCGTCCATAACATCCCTTCGAATGTTGGAAATGGCCGAGTTGCAGGAATAGAACTACTTTGGAAATAATTGGCAACACCCCCAATGTCCTAAAAATAGCTAAGCGCTAGTCAAGCGGAAAAGGGGCACCGAGATGCCGACTAGTCCGAAGTTGACCCAGTTTACTAATAAATTCGATCAAATAGAAGAATTCTTCAACACAAGTTTTTATTTATGTAAACATTCACATACCCCGCACTCGAAGACCCTCTTTCTGTAATCCAGCAGCTGTGTATCCGTCATTCTGGCATCGTTGACATTTCAGATCTCTCTTAGCTCTTGCCTCAGCTATTAGCTTAAATACACGTTTGTCCCGATCATCATCTTGCTTTTGTTTCTTCTTCACTCTCCTCACCTAGGCTTGCTATTCAACGTTGATGTTTCCTACGTCTTTTTTTCTTGCTCCTCCCTCAGCAATCTTCCAGACGGACGTTGACCCGGTTCACCAAAAATCAACATTCTAATCAAAACAGAACAAGATTAACGGAAGCAGTAGATAAAATAATAATAAAACGGGTACGCAACAACTTCAAAACAAACAAAATTATTCAACACATACATCAACAATCAACTATCAACGACAAACATAGGGGGAACCAACCATTGACGACATAGAGTCTAGTCCAAAAACCTCCGTAAGCCTTAGCTCTGATACCATGTTAAAGCATCTAACTCAAACCAATTGACAATGAGTGGAGAGACCGCCTAGGTTCATATACTAGTTTTGGAGGTGATTATTAACGGATGTGTGACAAGCTCTAACAAACTTTTTAGGGTAGAAGAAACCGTGGTATACGCCGTGTTTTAGGAACACTTACGGTGGCTGCACTATAGACATAAGAAACTAAACGTATTATTTATCAACGACAATGATTTTATGATTAATTTTTCGTCTTCCACTTAGCAATAGCAGCTTTATTCTGTTAGTATTTTAGTTCAAGACTTCAAGTACTCCATTGTTATTATCATGAACTTTCTATGGCTTCTGGTAGTTCAACACAAATTGTAAGCTTCATGAACAAAAGAAAGAGCCTTCTAGCAGTTGGAATCCTTTCTTTGCTGATAAAAAAAAAATAGAGCTGTGGAACATTCATTACTTGACTAACAGATGTATATTTATCCTAGTATTCACACTATAGCTGGAAGCTCACTTCAACTTCAGTTTTCACATTTGATTGTAAATGAATTATGAATAAAACATCATCATTAACGCAAACGAATGCAATGTCAAGGTTTTTTATTTTCCTCGTGCATGGAGATAACTTTGCAGTGTGGATGAAATCATGATATCTGGCGTGTTATCGGAACAATTTGCTAATGCTGTGACGTAGGCTGATGGGGAGATGTGTAACGAAACTTCATGTACCCTTTCACTTAGACATTTTATCGAGCGCCTGAAATACTTGATTGTTTAAGCCAAAAACCTAACACCTGTGACTCTTTCACCTCAACCTTCACAGGACCATAATACAGATGAACGTGCTATCATTTTAAACGTTCATAGGAGCATAATAGGATTATAAAAGAACAAATACCTACCACACATTCATGATCTCTATCATCCGCATGAACATATACTTATTACATACCACAAACGTACTACAAAGGCATGTTCACGTTTTCTTGTCGAAGGAACTAATTAGGAAATTTGGGGAAGAGGTCCACTTACAACTTTTCACGTAGGCTCATACACTTCTTGTTGTAATGGATATAATGAAAGTGAGGGGGGCACCCAGACCCTGGTATACATAGGCGGCTGCGAGTGGTCGTTTTTCCTACTCTAATCCAGAGGAGCCGAAAAGGATGTCTGAATCGCAGCAGCGGCCGTAGCCACTCCTTTAGCGGAGGCCGTACATGGTGTGTTGAGGCGGTGGAAGGAAGCACATGCTGATGCGGGCAGCCAGAGGCGAGGGCCTGAGGCAGTGGAGCAGTGGATGGCCTTGGTGGTTGAAAATATACATAAGCAACGCTTCAAGCTTCGTCTGGTTTCCACGAAAATAAAGGAAATAAAACGCGTCATCCCTTTTCTTCAATCGAAATATTAATGATAAAAAGATTGAGGGATCGCACTTTGCTTAATGTTTTTGGTGGGTTTCTAACAGCAATATAGCAGTACCAGCTTGAAAACGAAGCTCGCAGAGAGAGAGAGAGAGAGGGAGAGAGAGAGAAAATTGAGTTGCTTGACTTGCTTCCAGCCTCGGAGAGAAGGGAACAAAAAATTGTAGTGAGAGGTTCCACCGAGACTTGAACTCGGGTTACTGGATTCAGAGTCCAATGTCCTAACCGCTAGACCATGGAACCACGTATCTCACTTGATCAATTTGGTTGAAATAATAGTAATTAAAACATAAAACATAACATTATATTCCATCCGTCTCAATTTGTTATGTCTATCTTAACTTTTCGTAATTTAAGAAGACATCATAATTACATTGACTTTTTACTCCCTCCGTCCCACAATGTTTGGCACTTTTGTGCTTTTTCTTGTCCCATAATATTTGGCTAGTTTGAAGAGTCAAAAGCAAAATTAGGTGAACTTCCCATTTTATCCTTTTATTTTGCACACTAAATCAATTGACTCAATTGAGTGGCTTACTAGGATAGTTGTTGTCAGCCATATCAGGCGGCAAAAATTGACTCAATTGAATTTTCAATTTCAACTTGGGAGCCACAACAAGCGCCAGAATATTTTGATATCCGGTCCAAATTTGAAAAAAATTCAAATAGTGTTAAAATTACATAAGGGCAAATTTGGAAAGTTAGCTAATCAATTGTACTTCAAATTTTTTCTCTTAAAATTGAGCATTCCCAAAAGTGCCAAATATTGCGGGACGGATGGAGTATTAGTTTTACTATTCTTCCTCTTTGTCAAACTATTAAAATTATGCAAAAAATATATATAAATAACTGTACGAAGATAATGGTGTTGGTCCTGTTGGAAGCAATTCAAGTTGATATGCTGTCTTGTCAGGGGAGAATGACGACTAAAATTCCACATTTAAGAGTATCCACAGTGCTATAATCAAAAATTGATAATCAAAAGTTACCACATCAGCTTTTGATTATTCATTTAAGAGATTGCCAAGGTTAGCAGTGTAGATGTCTACAATGGCACAATCAAAATTGAATAATCAAAACTTGTCACATTATCTTTTCAAAGTACAAAAAATTAAAAACTGTGAACAGTAGAAAATAGTTTTCCTAAAAATTGTTTTGAAACTAATAAAAACTATTTACTAGAAATAGAAAATAGTTTTTGAAACTTTTTTTATTGAAAAAAACTATTTTTAAAAACTGTTTTCTAAATAAAAAATTATTAAAATTTTTATTTTTAAAGATATTGTTCAAAAGAAAGTGAGAGAGGAAAATGGGAGTAGATAGAACATTTTTGTGTAATGATTGGTGTATTTAATTGAGAATATGTAGAATCTATTAAATTTGATTATTGTCAAAAGGTTGCTAGTTTTGGTTATCCAAAGTCCAAAATTTGATTATTTCTAAGGAGGTTGTTAAGTTTGATTATAGCATTGTGAGCCATATTTTACACAAACATTGTTAACTTTAAAAACATTTTACCTTTAATTATAGCACTGTGGATACTCTAAGTGTACTTTCAAAATCAAATTTGAAATTATAACCTTTTTAAGTGTAAAAGCAAATGAAGGGTAAAATGGTACTCCCATTGTTCTTTTTTTAGAATCCAGTATTTTATTTTAGATTGTCTCTTAATAAACGTCCATTTTGTAAAGTTAGTGAGTAAAAATTTGTAAATTTTTCATTTTGCCTTTAAAAGTAAATTCTATTTTGAAAAGTTAGTAAGTAAAAATGTAATGAGATGTCTCCATAGAGGGTAAAGATGGAAAGTGGAGGTAAAAGTTGATGTGAAATGTATAATGATGATGACTTTGTTCGTTTCTATACTTAACATTGTTTTAACTTTGTTTTCTAATCATTTTCCTATATCTTTCTTCAATTACTACCCTATTTTTTTAACTATTACTTTCTCTCTCTACTCATTACTTCTCTCTCCAAACATTATCCTATTTCTCTTTCCACCACTACCAAAACTAAAAACTCGCAAACGAATAAGGCAGATGTCTTTTTAATAAATTGGAGTTACGAAGCGAGTCACTTAAAAGGAACGGAGGGAGTAATATACTAATATGGATATCAAAAATGGAAAATTTTAAAACAAGCATATCATTTTAAGACATCCCAAAAATGAATAAAAGCACAACAGATTAGGACAAAAGGAGTAGCTCGAATGCGGGACATTTTGCAATTTTGCTAGTCAAAGCTAAAAGTAAGCAGATTTGCAATTTCTTAAGTTTGATTCTAAACTTACCAACATTTTACATTTGTATGTGATCTCTAAGAGATGTTCCCAGTGATAAAATGGTTATGATAAGAAAAATCCTTTAAAAGTTTTTGCCATACAAATCTCCAAGTGATGTTCCCAGTGATAAAATGGTTATGAATCTATTCTGAAAAAATATAAATTTGGTACCAATGGAATGTTTCGCTAAAGTCTAACGTCATTGTATTGTCGCCCCCAAGACAAGAAAGTTTTTTTTTTTTTTTTTTTGAAAAAGAAAACTTCTCCAAAAAAGAAATTTGAAGGTATGAAAACAATTACTTAAACATTAGGAGGCACTCCATTAATAAACTTGAAATTATTGTCTATTTTACTTAAATGCAATTCTATCTTACTTCTAAAAAAAATCTCTACAAAACACGAGCCAAAAATAAAAAATAAAACACTACTAGTGAGTGACTGAGCCTGGGGCTTAAATATTGGGCCTAACAACCCTTATTTCTGACCAATCGAACTGCCCTAGCTGTCTGTGAATACGTCTTCCTTCCGAGAATGAATTGGTTTTCCTTAGGCTTATGTTTCTTCATCGAGTCGCTTCGGTGACAGCCGTGATACCTCAGGGCCATTGCAGATCTCAATAAGGTATCATTCACTATTGTCTCTGAGTTTAGGTTTAGCCACCTTCGTTGCTTCGGTTTAGATACTCTATGGGGTCTGTTTGGGAAGAAGACAATGATTGCGTAGCCGTAAGACCTCTTTTACTCAATAATATTGAGATTTTGACTACTGGGAAGCTCGAATGAGAGCGTACCTTGGGTTGATGAATGAACGTGTCTGGGAGTCTATAGAATATGGCTATGATCCTCCCACAGTCACTGACACGGAGACTAATGAAACAAGATTGAAAACCTACGAAGAATTTGATCAAACTGAACGTGATAACTTGCACTATAACTATCAGGCATTGAATGCCTTATTTTGTGCTATCACTGATATTGACTGTGGGAGGATTTCTAAGTGTGTGATAGCCAAGGAGGCTTTGGACATCCTCAGAGTTGCGCACGAGGACACTCCCGCGATGAAATATAGGAAACTACAGAATTTGGATATTATGTTTGAAGAGTGTAGGATGCAAGAGTCTGAAACAATACGTAAGTTCTATCTTAGGCTTAGTGATATTGTCATCTCCATGACCAGACTGGGTGAGTCGGTCAGTGAATCAAGAATTGTGAGAAAAATTCTTAGGTCCCTTCCAAAGCGTTTCAGCCTCAAAGTCAGTATCATAGAATGCAAAAAGGACATTGGTTCCATGACGGTTGAGAAACTAGTAGAGTCCCTTGAAATTTACGAGATTAACCATTTTCCATTTATGGATTCTGATAGCAGCAACAATCAAGGTATGTCCTCGAAGAGTGTTCAACTGGACAATGTTGAGTCGGATGGTGAGGTAGAGATGGATGACGAAGAGATGGCCAAGTTTGAAACGTTTCGGGAGTTCCTCAAATTTAGCAAGGGTGGCAGTTCCTCGCAAGCTCAGAAGGTCCATGGTAACAATATGTCACACCCATCTAGAGGGGATAAGTACAACGAAAAAACCAAGCCAAAGAAAGGTCGTGGTATACAATGTCATGAGTGTCGAGGGTATGGCCATGTTCAAAAGGAGTGTGCCAATAGGAAGAAAGGAACGATTTATAGACACAAGTAAAGCCCTTAAAATTTCCAAGGTATTGGCCTTAAAAAACAAAGGCTTCATTGTTATTTGGGATGATGATAGTGAATGAGAAATATCAATCTGATGCTTCTGATTCTAAGGCAGTGTTGACGTCATTATTTTCCCAGTTACCATGACACATTCGTGAATCGTGACACCGTGGTGAACCTCCTTCAACTAAACTGGCGGTAAAAGTGGTTAGTGTTCCAGGGTAACTTTACTGTTTACTCTATGGGGTGCAGCACATTCCAATTAAATGGCGTTGAGGATACTTCTTTAGTTTGCGTTTCTTGCCGTTTCTTCACCGTGTTTTGGTACAATGGATTGGTAAGTTCTAATTCAAAGAAATCCTAGACCCCATGTTAGTAATGCTTAAGGTTGAGCTATCATATAGAGCAGTTATGACATGATGTGCTTGGATAAACTTTTTTTTTTGCTTCAACAAGATATTTTGCAGTCCTTTGCATAGGTTTGCAGTCCTTTTATTATTATTTATCTTTGGATTCTCTTTCCCGTTTAAATCAGATTTTTTTTCCTGGTGCTTCGTTTGCATCGGAACTACTTCCATTGAACTACTTCCATAAAATTTTCCATAGGATGAACTTCTTTTTAGATTGGAAAGCAAGTTACCAAGAAATGGTGTAACCTATGGCATGTCTAGGTTTTATGAGCCATAAGCCCTGTCTCTAAGCTTGTCAATGGCTCCTTCCAAGAAATAACCCACTACAATATTGTAGCTGATAATGTGCCTGGGAAACAAATCTAGGAAAAGGGAGAATAATCAACAAAGATAGATTGTTAACTGAATCCAACATTCTATCATGCTCCTTCCAAGAAAGATAGATTGTTAATTTGTTTAATGCTCTTTCCAGCAGTGGTTCCTCTTTTGCTCTCTTCCTTTTCCCTTTCCAGTTTTGATAGTCAGACCCCACACGGTTCATGAAACAAAGCTTCAATTTGAAGAAGTGTAAGATAGTGCTCTTGTTAGGGATCCACTGTCCTGTCCATTATAGTATTGCCAATTGCACCTTGACCTCAATAAAGTTTTCCTAGGCACTAGAGGTGCTCCCCACCCTTCTTTTAGACTCCATGCGGTTTTCTCTGCTGTGTCTGTAAATTCTTTTCGTTTAGCCCCTTTCTTTCTTGAACACTTCGGCCCCGTTTTATTGGTCTGTCTTGTATTAAGGGATGTACATTCTCACCCGATGTAACCTTAACACCTACCGGATTATTACGGGTGTGATTGTTAATAGCACATAGTACTATCAAGTATATTTGTATGTATCCGTTTCAACCAATGGAACAAATTAACCATCTTTTAGACAAACGACATCAATATGACTCGGAAATTATTCATCGAGCCTTACACTATAAAGCTGTGCCGTTGGATTCACAGTTGGCTCTGTCTTTGGTAGTTTACTTCTAGCGACTTCCAGTGTTAATTGTCAGTCTTGCTACTTAGGATCATGCCAGAAATTTCTCTCTCTCTCTCTCTCTCTCTCTCTCTCTCTCTCTCTCTACACACAAGCACACAGTCAGTAGCATATCTTGTTGGAACTGATGTAAGAAGAAGGGAATTAAAGTCCCTAGAAGTGTAGAACAATTTAATGCCCTACGTATGTGCTATAGTCTCTGAAAGCTGCGGCCGATTTTGCTGCCCCTCCGGCATTTAAATCAGTTTGTCCTCGTAACATTATTTTCTTGGTGTCGCCTTCCTACTGTCACTCTCATTTACTAACATTTTCTATAAGGATTTTGTCCTCCTCTGTTTTCTTCCCCCTTCCATTTCCTTATTAACCTTTTGCCTGCATTAATCAGTCTTTTTATATGGGTACGTGGTGAACATAATGGCAAAACTATTTTTATTAATATCAAAATGGTTTAATTGCAAGGACACCCCCTCAACTATTACGTTTTGTCAACATCACCCCCTCAACTAAAAAACTCATCAACCACACCCCCTCAACTATCAATTTTCATCAACTTCACTCCTCCTGTCCAAATCTGTTAGAAAATGTCAACATTTTAGGGTAACTTTGATGGAAAAAAGAATTTGATGACTAAATTGCCCTTGGCCTTGGGCGGGAATAAGTTTTGGGGTAATTTTTATATCAACAAAACACCACCAAACAATTTGAAACCCAGATTCTTTACTGCTCTCTCTCTACTACTTCTCTCTCATCTCTATTCCATCTTCTCCCAGAAATTGGAAACCCAGATTCCCACCAAACTCCACTACTTGTCTTTCATCTCTACTCCATCTTCTTCTCCTCGCCCTCTTTTACAACCCATCTCCTTTCCTCCACTGTCCAACCCGTCCAAACCCAGAAAAATCAAAACCCAAAATTTAGACAAAAGAACCATCGCTGATAGCCCTGAGTACTAGATATCAATGCAACACCAAGTACTGATAACCAAATTTTTCAGCAAATGAACATAAATATTTTTCGTTCATCATACTTGCATTGATGTAACATCTGGTCTTGAAATAGAAGAGAATCAACAGCCTCCATGTCCAACCATAAACCAAAAGTGAGCTTATGAACAACAAATAGAACCTAAAAATTTGTATCTCTAACAATCCAAGACGGTGTGTACGTACATGTCTTCATATAAAAGAATGGAAATATTAAAAGAAAATTCTTCTTAACAGTTCCCATTCAACAGTAGAGCAATATCCGTCTCCAACAATAAAGGTACTGAATCTTCAACCTACAGATGAAGAAAGTCTTATCACGTCAACCTTCTTGAACACATTAGCCCCGTTCAATTGCCAGGAAAGTTCAGAAAAGATTTTCCCATAATTTTCCTAGCAAAAATGATACTCACACAACAATTCAAACACAACAATTTACACAACCTCTCACATGTATGTGGGCTCCACACACACTACTATGTGTGGGCCCCACATGTATGTGAGAGGTTGTGTAAGTTGTTGTGTTTGGATCGTTGTGTGAGTAGCATTATCCTTTTCCTAGTGTTTAGTTGGCAGAAAAATTCTAAGACTTACCAATTTAAGTTTTTCTGCAGGAATTATTTTCCTGCAAAAGTGATCCTGCAAAAAAACACAGTATTTTGGGTCACGGGAAAAGGAAAATGAATGAACACTCACAAAATTTTCCCGAAAATTTCTTTTTCCTGACAAATGAACAATTAAACCTTAATTTTTCTTGCAAAATTCTTTTGTCAAATGAACACTTACATGAAAATAATTTTCTTTTTTTTTACATCACCTCACTTCACTTTTTCTGGGAACTAATTTCCCACACAACTCTTTCGACAACTGAACGGAGCCTTAGGGAGTGAACAAAACAAATATCCCTTTTGGAGTAGGACTGATGAAAAATACGTACGTTTCCCTTGGGCGGAGTCCATATGCTCCTGTTATCTCAATGAAAATTTGCTAAGACATTACAGTCATTTTTCAACTACCTAGCATGATCTGGCATGGGATGATTCCCTAAGGCCCCGTTCAGTTGCCAGGAAAGTATAAGAAATGATGGAAAAATCAACTTTCCCATATCTTTTATTGTATTCAGCTGACAGGAAAGTAGTGAGAAACATGTTTTTTTCAACTACATTGCATGATTTGGCATGGGATGATTCCCTAAGGCCCCGTTCAGTTGCCAGGAAAGTACAAGAAATGATGAAAAAATCAACTTTCCCATATTTTTTGTCGTATCCAGCTGACAGGAAAGTAGTGGGAAATATGTTTTTAAATTTTCCTGCAAGATTTACTTTCTTGCAAAAGTGATCCGGCCAAAAGCATAAGATTTTGCATCACGGGAAAAGCTTCCTCCATTATGGGGGCCAAAATAATTGACGGGTAAGAAAAAAAAGTGAATGACGCCAATACCAAAAAAAATACGAATTGGAGTAGGATCTTAGAAAGGCACTTTGAGATTTACATGAGTAACAACAATTTCGACTACTATGGTGCTTTCTGAGATAATTATTGTGGAAACAGATTGGTAGTTTATTTTTTTTGGAAGTATTTATTTATCTAGTCGTTAGTCTTCAATTTTGTTTTGTACTAACTAATTATCAGTGAGTTTTGTATCGGCAACTAATCAAGCACGGTCGTTTAACATTTGTTTATTTAATTATCATCTACTTATTTTAAACTTCATTTGTACGGTTGATTATCGGATGATGTTAATTTAAATGGGGGATTTGCTTGACCGTTCAAAAGAAGATAGCAAATTGAATAGGCAATTGCAAGTCGATTTTTTCATTTCATGTTAAGGCTTTGTATTAGATAAAATACATTTTTCGTATGTGTTAATTTTTAAAATATGATAAACTATTATTTAGCTGTTAAAGTTATTTTTATTTAAAATTAGCTATGAAAATAAAAATGAAGAAGTTTCTCATAAGTGTCTTTTCCCGGCAAATGAACCACTAGACTTTAATTTTCCTGCAAAAATTTTTTGTCAAAGGAACACTGATAGGAAAATAGATTTTTTTTTTCCTTTACTTAACTTTTTTTGCGAATAACTTTCTGGTACAACATTCCAGACAATTGAACGGAGCCTAAGACATTTCTGGAGGGAAAAATCAACCAAATATCACGGGAAGTCATCACAATATTTTAAACCACAACTTGCAAATTACAGTCTACACTAGGAACAATTGAATAATAAATCGGTCACATCTTATAATCTACTCTAGCACTAAAGTTAGTTTGCGGCCCATGAACCCGTCCCCAGCTTCCAATTACAAATCAAGTAAAACTGAAGTGCCAATCAGAACATGTTGGTTTCGATAAATCATTACTAAACATGAAAATTAAAGAAGCAAACCATGCCAGCAAGAACCAAATGAGATGTGACAGGGAACAATCCATGCCGGACTATCATCATCCTACATCGACAGCTAGCTTTGGTGTTTCAATATGTTTGGAAAGAACTAAGTGAAAACCAAAGTTGTGGATCAGTGGATGCATAGATACCATACAATAATCAAATGAAGAGGACCTAGCAGTGTCTATGATGAAATTGACTTTGATGAAAGTAGAAAACTAACTTGAAAGTAACACATTGTACGTAGAACACATTATTCAATTGTTGTCGAATCCACCCTACACCAATCATGGGATAAATAATAACATAGTGGAACCATATACCATAGGCAGAAAAGGTAATCAACTTTGGAAAGAAAAATTAGAGAAATAAGTACCTCAAGGTGGAACTTGCACTTTAGTCTTCAGACCCAAACGAGATTTAAGTATATCACTTCTGAACAAAGAAAAAGAAATCAATTCTAACTTTTACACTTATTCTCAAATTGCATAATGATAAACTTGAGTTCATGAGTGAAAGAAACAAAGTCTGTATATTATTGGTAAAAAGCTGCTTAAACATTAGCTTATAATCCTTTATACATAAGAAAAAGACGTAACCCTAACAAAATCTTAGCTCAAAAACGAAAATTTTCAAAATTTGGGAAAAATATTAAAAAACTTCAATCGAAGCTTATGTCCAAAAACGTATGCATAATATATACATATATACATAAAAGCATTTGCATATATATATACTACAGAACTTATGAAAAATGAGGGAGAACTTGTACGGATTCGAGAGTTTGACGTGCTCTGTCGATGTAGGGTTTCGATTGGAGATGAAGGGAAAGAGGAGGAGGTCGCATTGGGTTCAAGGGTTTCGATCTTCTGGGTTTGGATGCATGTTGGCGTGAGAGAGAGTTATGAGGGAGAGAGGAGGGAAGAGGGAGATAGCGTTCTGAAAAGAAAAAAACCAAGGGTCCAAAACCCTACTTTTAAAATAACGGGATAACTAGTCTTTTCGTTCGTTTCCATCCAAAATGGAAAGTAACATGTGGGTATGATGGGCCCCGCTAACATGGGCAAGTAAGGGGGTGTTTGGATGGGCCATTTTTACATTTTTCAATTTTAATTTTTGGGTTTTAGGTGTTTGACAGGAAAAGGGAAAATGGATTTTGGGTTTTGGCATTTCTAAAATAAAACAAACAATGAGGTGGATAAGAGCTTTTTGAATTGTCATTTTCCCATTTTAGAATCTTGGCATGTCAAAAAGACCACCCTACCCTCTCCCTTTTGGAATAATCTCCACTTTGCCCTCGTAAATATGAACGTTATGCACCAGTAAACAATAATAGAAATAATAAAAATATATTTAAAATAAATTAAGGAGGGACACTTTCAGTTCATGCACCAATCCAATTTCGGAAGTACATTTAAGAAAAATTATTAAAACATTATTTATATACATTATACACCATTATTAATAACCGGGGGCAAAATAGTAAAAACAATCCATAATTCATTTTCATTTTATATAATCCAAACACTAATCCTACTGCAAAATGCATTCTACACATATCATTCAAACACTCTATCAAAATCAAAATACATTCTCACCACAATCCAAAAATTCAAAAAGTCAAAAAGCTGAAAATGAAAAGCCAAAAAATAGACTTCCAAACACCCCCTAAGCCTTTCAATATCAAGTGTTAAATACTTTGAAATGATCCTGACCAGAATCTTCGAGGAATGTGTCATAACTTATTATGGGGGATGTTCAAGGTTTCATTGCTATCTCAAATGCGCTTTTGTTGGCCTATGGCCCTTTATGTACAAGTTATTTGTAGGTGCAAATATATTGTGAAGTATTGAATCCACAATACTCCTAGATGAAACTAGGATTTTGTAAACGGGGTCCGAATTATGAAAAGTAAGTATAAGTACAACAACTCTGTAGACAAGCAAGTAGGTTGTTGATCTTTCTAGTCTCAATCAATCATTGAGATAACCCGAAAATACTTTTCAGTTGTTTGAATTTCGGATGTCAAACAAAATTATGCTCAAAATGATTAAGCTCCATTCTTAAAAATCTTACAAAATAGAAAAAAACAGAAACTACGCAAGTGCCGTCTCTGCCTATATAAATTGTATGCTTTGGTTTTGGAGTGTGAGCTGTCATTTTGTTGGGTTTTATAATCTAATCGGATTCATTAATTTTGTTGGAGTTGCGAGGTGAATCATGGATACAAAAATGAATATCGATCCAAATATGAAAGAGTGACTAACCTTACCGTTTCAAAGATTCTGTCCTGTTTGTAACGGGAGTTTAGTCCCCTCCATGTTAATGAACCTTTTTTCCAACCCCGGAAAAATTCTACTCTAGACTATCCCAAGGGAAGGGAAGGGAAGGGAAGGGGGGAGGGTTGGATTTGAACGCTCGAAGTTCTCATGATATGTTCCACTAATCAAGTTAGGAGGCAACTTTGTCATTAAGGTATTGTAACTGGGAAGAGAAAATAATAATTTTACAACCACGCCCATTTTACACACCACACATTCGAATGTGTGTGAAGCCCATACACTTGTGTGTGTATGGGTGTGTATTCAGGCGTGGTCCTAAAACTTCTTAAGAGAAAAATGGTACACCTAACGAGTTGATAAGTTCAATGCACGTGGACGAGTTAACGCTTTGTACGGTATGTACTTTTTAGCCGTGGCTTAGGTCATACCCTTTGTTCTACAAAAGAAGTAATACTCCATCCTTTTACATTTTCATTGTATATATCTAGAGTAATACTGTATTTGGTAAAGCGAAAAAGGGGTTAAAGAAAAAGGGGATGCTGTTATAGATCGAGATATGGAGTAGACAAGAGTCACGAGGAAGGGCCAGGCCCGCATTGTCGTGGTGGGTGGAGTACAAAAGCATGCACTTCACCAGAATTCCACCTTTGTCGTCTTCTTTTTTTTCCTCAATGATCAATGAGAACATGATAATTCCCATGCCTTCTTGCCCCAGCAAAGCAGTACTCCACCTTTTTTAATAAAATCAATGTATGTTGCATGCCAATATAACTTTTCAAGCTACCACAATTTCGAGCATAATTGTGTTTAGAGCTATCAATTAATGCATTTGGGCTCATATACATAATCGAATTGTGTGTGAAGTTGTATTCTAAAGTCATGCTTCTAGACTTTCTGATTTAATAATTGG
Organism: Rhododendron mucronatum var. ripense; assembly: GCA_019656295.1. Lineage (NCBI taxonomy): Eukaryota > Viridiplantae > Streptophyta > Magnoliopsida > Ericales > Ericaceae > Rhododendron > Rhododendron mucronatum. The sequence goes on from BPLT01000047.1 coordinate 499,884, forward strand.
TGTACGTTCACATTCATCACCTTATGAAAGTATTAACACCCAAACATACATCAAACAACTTAAGTGAGAAATTAGAGTCAGTTTTCTTTGGATGAGGCAAGATGTGTTTAGATCAAACTCTGAGCTCAACTAGAGATAAATTGATCAGTATATGAATAAAAATTTCAACGAGATTTGCGGTAAATAATTACTAACATATGTCTCAATAGTAATTTTTTCCCCTTAGTCGTAGTGTCACGTACTTATAGTAGTATCACATTGTTATGTTTGGTTGGGTCTTCGATCTCTTGCTTCAGACTTCAGGGTTTGCGAATTTACGCACGCACTTGTGCACGAACTTGCCTCTATGTATGTTTGTTTTTGAACTACGTACTATACAGGTTCGTTTCCAAAAGAAGAAGTAAAACTTTTGGGGAGGCTGGCTACTGTATCTGCATCAATGCCAAGATTAAGGGATGGTAGCCCAGCCGCGGCCTGTGTATATATAATAATTGCCGCAAACCATTGTGGAAATTAAAGAGATGGTGGTCCTTAATGCGCCATAGCTGTTATAGGCTGGTATGACTAGTATTTACTTTGCAACCAGAAGAGACAGTACCAATTAATCCTTGCTAGCTGGTAAGAAATTAATTTGAGTAACTTTGACAAATAGAAACCAATCTTCTGATTACAACCACAAACAAACCGTACATTTGTCCCCCTCAGTAAAAAGTAGGCAATTTCGCCACTGGCCATCCTCATTCACTTTTTGAGCTCCATTGTTCAATTAGTTTCATGGTTCAGCCTCAATCTTGAAGAGAAAGAGAACCAATCTGTAATTTTCACAATACATACACTATTTGTGAAGGATGTATATTTATCATCTTTTATCACAAAATTGGATAAAGGTTCACGAAGAATGGTGTAGTTTTCTATGGTTCATTTACTTTGGTCAAACATCATGATTGTGACATATGGTGATTGATCAAAATGCAATCACATGATTCTACCTAAGTTTCACAATGAGTTTTCTACTTGAAAATTGTACAAGAAAAAAAAATGGAATTTCCCTATGTTAAAGTTATGAACTTAGAGCATCTTCGGCAGTTTCCTCCCACATGTCATTTAGAGGTTTCCCCAAGCCAAAGACCTTAGATCTCTGGCAGTCTCGCTCCACATTTGGCATTTTCCCCCTTTGTTATAGTCACTCGTCACACCCAGTCAGTCATTGTAGCACTTGGCAACATGCATTTCTCTCTCTCTCTTGATTTGTAGGTTATCTTTGATTTGATAGTGGAGGTTTATGATTTTGCATTGGAGTGTCGTGATTTTATTCTGATTTAAGAGAATAGCATTTTTGGTGGGTGAAATTGGAGGTGGAGTTTAGGATGTCGGTGGACTGTTGATGCCGAAATTGGGGTGTATGTGGGCTGTTTGTGTTTATTAGGGTGTCAATTAGTTTGTCAAAGAAGTAAAGTGACGAAGATGGCATAGCCGATAGGTATTTGTGTGTAGGAGGAGAGAGAGGGAGGTGAGTATGGTGCTACTATGGACTATGGAGGGACAAACATATATAGAGAGAATGATATTCAAATTGAGGGGTATTTCCGAAGGTGGGATAGTGGTGACACTAAGGAGGTTGAGGAGGAATGGGTGTGATTTGAAAAGCCATTTTGATAAGATTCTTAGAGTGTCATATTTTTTTGGCAAATTTTCGTAGTAGTCCCTGTAGTTTTACGGTTGTCTCACTTTCGTCCCTCTAGTTTCAAAGTACTCGAATTTCGTCCCTGTAGTTTGTTTTATGTTCCAAATTGGTAAAATCGTTAACACAGTTAATGAAACTAACGGAAAAAAAAAATAAGTGTTCCAATTTTCAATCCGTTTGAACCGGTGCGAAGATCTTATTTTTTTGATCATTTTATCATAAATGGTCATAATGAATTTTTGGCTCTAAGGCCTTTCAATGAGCACCCTAAGAGAGCCCTGAAACTAAATAAGGAGTTTTCTGGTGCTCGTTGAAAGGCGTTAGAGCCAAAAATTCATTATAACCATTTAGGATAAAATGATCAAAAAAATAAGATCTTCGCACCGGTTCAAACGGATTGAAAATTGGAACACTTATTTTTTTTTCTGTTAGTTTCGTTAACAGTGTTAACGATTTTACCAATTTGGAACGTAAAACAAACTACAGGAACGAAATTCGAGCACTTTGAAACTAGAGGGACGAAAGTGAGACAACCATAAAACTACAGGGACTACTACGAAAATTTGCCCTATTTTTTTTGGATAGTTAAAATAACATTCAGTACTTTGAGTAGGCATTTTTGGTGGGGGAGTGCTGGAGATGCTCTCAAATGCTTCGTTTACCAGATTGTGAATGATATACCGAAATAATTTTTTTTAATTACACAAATTTTAATTATTATTTTATCATATATCTAAGAACGGCGGGTGTAGTTTACTACAAAATAAATACAAACTACTACTACTACTAATACGGATGGACTATATACTCCATTAAATAAAGATCCACATTACAACATGCCCAAGTTGGTAAATGCAACATAACTCCAAACCAGAACCGCCTCTATCTTCTCAATACATCCCTCCCACCACACACACATACATACCCCGCCCCTCATGTCTTTATTCTCCCATTATTTTTATATATACTCCCAATGCTCGGTGTCTCTACCTCCGTCCCTCCCTTCCACAGTTCTGAGTTCACTCTCTCTCACTTCCCTTTTCCCCACTATCCCTCTCCAAAACATGAGAGGGAAAATCGCCATGCCCATTCTCTTCTCCTTCCTCTTCCTCTTCCTCTCTCTCTCCCCCGCTTTCTCCACACCCCTTGACTACCAAACTTTGGTTCTATCCCCCCTTCCTAAACCTCACACCCTCTCATGGACCCAACAAGACTCCGAATCCCTCACCCTACCCGACCCATCACAAACCCCCACCACCACCCTCTCCGTTCAATTACATCACCGCGACTCTCTCTCCTCCCTCGAATCCACCCCGGATACCCTCTTCACCCGCCGTCTCCAACGCGACGCCGCCAGGGCCAAAACCCTAACGGACGCCGTTAAACTAGCCGCCAAAGCAAACGTCAGCCGCGCTCGTGGGAAGGGCGGGTTCAGCAGCTCCGTCACGTCGGGACTCGCCCAGGGCAGCGGCGAGTACTTCACCCGCATAGGCATCGGCACGCCTCCCAAATACTCTTACATGGTCCTCGACACAGGCAGCGACGTCGTCTGGATCCAGTGCTCCCCATGCAAGAAATGCTACACCCAGTCCGACCCGGTTTTCGACCCGAAAAAATCCACTACCTTCGCCGGCGTCACCTGCGGGTCCCCCTTGTGCCGCCGCCTCGACTCCCCTGGCTGCAACAACCGCCAGATGTGCCTATACCAAGTCTCCTACGGCGACGGCTCCTTCACTTTCGGCGAGTTCTCGACCGAAACGCTCACGTTTCGCAGAATCCGAGTTAAAAACATTGCCCTAGGCTGCGGCCACGACAACGAGGGGCTGTTCGTCGGCGCGGCCGGTTTGCTAGGCCTAGGCCGGGGGAAGTTGTCGTTTCCGAACCAGGCCGGACGCCGGTTCGGTAACAAGTTCTCCTACTGTTTAGTAGACCGATCCGCATCGGCGAAACCGTCGTCGGTCGTTTTCGGCGAGTCGGCGGTTTCTCGAACCGCCGTTTTCACGCCGTTGCTCACTAACCCCAAGCTAGACACTTTCTACTACCTCGGACTCACGGGAATGAGCGTCGGCGGCGTTAGAGTCAAAGGGATCACGGAGTCTCTGTTCAAGCTTGATAGCACCGGTAACGGCGGGGTTATAATCGATTCGGGTACCTCCGTGACCCGGTTGACCCGACCCGCTTACGTGGCCTTGAGGGACGCATTTAGGGCCGGGGCGGCGGATTTGAAGAGGGCGGCGGATTTCTCGCTGTTCGACACGTGCTTTGATCTGTCTGGGAAGACGGTGGTGAAGGTGCCGACGGTGGTGATGCATTTCGACGGAGCGAACGTGGCGTTGCCGGCGTCGAATTATTTGATTCCGGTGGATAGCAAAGGCAGTTTTTGCTTTGCGTTTGCGGGTACAATGAGCGGGTTGTCCATAATTGGGAATATACAGCAGCAGGGGTTCCGGGTTGTGTATGATTTGGCGGGGTCTCGGATCGGGTTTGCTCCAAACGGGTGCGATTGATTTGGATGGATGGATGGATGCTGGGGCTTGTTTGGGAGAAGGGAAAACTTCGTTCCCCTGCCTGTTTCTTGGGGTTTTTTTTTTTGTTCCTCAAAAGTTATTTGGAGGAAGAAAGAGAGACTGTAAAGGCGGAACATCTCCACGTGGTGTTTGTTTGTATTGTCTCACTTTAATTATTATTGGTGTAACGTTACAGGGTAAAGCAAAGCCAATATATAGTACTACTAGTATTTGCTTTAGCTTTTATGTCAACAATAACAATAGCTCTTCTATGAAAAGGAGTTCACATTATTATGACTAGGGGATGGTGATATTTTGCTGATTGGGGGTTTCTTGGCAAAATGATGTTTCAATACGAAATGATCATTAAGAATGTTGTTGTTGGGTTTCAGCTACCTTGAGTAATTGCCTGCTACACGTGGGAAGTATTAAATGATGAATTGGTTGTAAAAAGAAACAATTTTGGTTATCCGTCAACTTTTATTTAGATAGATAGAGTCAACTTTTATTTAGGGCTTGTTCGGCTTAAAAAGTCATTGGCTTTCCCTCCAAAAATGAGCCAAATAAACCCACCAAAAAACGAAAATAAGCCACTTGTTTCGTCTTTATTCAAAAAAATAAAAAATTGGATTTCGGTCAAAAAATTTTACTTTTTAGATTCCTCTTGTCATGAAGATGCAATAATCCCCAAAAAATTGACAATAAGTCAAGTAATACGAAAAAAATTTGAATAAGGACAAAAAATAAGCCACTTTGGCTTATTTATCCGAACAACCCTTAGATAGATAGATAGATAGATAGATAATAGGCAAATTACTCAAATGGTCCCTGTAGTTTGGTCTTTGTGTCATTTTGGTCCCTATAGTTTTAATTGGCTCGATTTTAACCCTGTAGTTTTGATTTTGTGCCAATTAAGTACAATCACTAACTTCCATTTCCTTCTACTAACGGAACCAATTGTGAAAATTGCACTTGACCCCCTGTGATTTGCACTTGGTATAATTTCCCCTTATTCATTTAGAAACTTCAATACAACCCATGGTGATTTTGTATATTAAAGTGAATCGTTATGACAAATTATTTATTCTACTTTTGTTAGTGTTGAGTCAAATATTTCTTAAATTATTTATTCGTCTTGACCAGAGGAACATAAAATATAAAAAGTTGTATTTGACTTCTCAAAGTTGTATTTGACTTCTCTAAGTCGCTAAGTACAAATATAAACCAACATATATTTGGGAAGTTTTTGTCGTGTCTCAATCCCACTGTCGGATTAAATCTCAAACCATCAACATTCATTTTTTGTTCTGATTAATTTTTCTTAATCCAATTTTTTAAGGTTATTAATAGTCTCAACAAGAGGAATGAAAAAAGTAAAAAATTATGACGCGAAACTGAGTGAGCCGATGACTCATAGGCAGTGGCTTTGTTAAGGGAACCCACCGGAGCCGTAGCGAAAATGAGTCTTCATAGGGGCAATTGTCACTGCTTATGGACCCGAACCTGAGTGATTTATCCATGACCAGGATGAAGCTTGGGTGAAAATAAGTGGAAGTCCGAACCGATTGATCATCTCAGCAGATGAGTTGTGGTTAGGGGTGAAATGCCACTCGAACCCAGAGCTATCTAGTTCTCCCCCGAAATGCGTTTGAGGCGCAGCAGTTGACTGGACATCTAGGGGTAAAGCACTGTTTCGGTGCGGGCCGCGAGAGTGGTACCAAATCGAGGCAAACTATGAATACTAGATATGACCTCAAAATATCCAAAATACCAAAGGGTCAAGGTCGGCCAGTTAGATGATGAAGGATAAGCTTCATCGTTAAGAGGGAAACAGCTCGGATCACCAGCTAAAGGCCCTAAATGACCGCTCAGTGATAAAGGAGGTAGGGATGCAGAGAATATCGGCTTGAGTAATGTAAACATTGGTGAGAATCCAATGCCTCGAAAATCGAAGGGTTCCTCCGCAAGGTTCGTCCATGGAGGGTGAGTCAAGGCCTAAGATCAAGTTGAAAGGCATAGTCGATGGACAACAGATGAATATTCTTGTACTACCCTTTATTGGTCCCGAGGGACAAAGGAGGCTAGGTTAGCCGAAAGATGGTTATCGGTTCAAGGACATAAGGTGACCCTGTAAGCAGGGGGTAGAGAAAATGCATGAAGCCAATGTTCGAGTACCAGGCGCTACAGTGCTAAAGTAACCCATGCCATACTCCCAGGAAAAGCTCGAACGACCTTCAACAAAAGGGTACCTGTACCCGAAACCGACACTAGTGGGTAGGTAGAGAATACCTAAAAGTGCGAGACAACTCTCTCTAAGGAACTCGGCAAAATAGCCCCGTAACTTTGGGTGAAGGGGTGCCTCCTAGCACTTTGGTAGGGGGTCGCAGTGACCAGGCCCGAACGACTATTTACCAAATACACAGGTCTCCGCAGAGTCGTAATTTAAAAAATTACTAAATTGAGAAATATTACATTTTACGTTTTACCTAGCACTTTTTACATTTTACGTTCCTCTGGTAAAGATGAATAAATAATTCAAGAAATATTTGACTCAAAACTAACAAAATTAGAATAAATAACTTGTCATTAACACATGTAACGATTCACTTTAATACAAAAAATCGCCATGGATTGTGTTGAAGTTTCTAAATGAATAAGGGGAAATTTATACCAAGTGCAAATCACAGGGGGTCAAGTGCAATTTTTCCAATTGGTTCCGTTAGTTGGAGGAAATGGAAGTTAGTGATTGTACTTAATTGGCACAAAATCAAAACTACAAGGTTAAAATTGAGCCAATTAAAACTATAGGGACTAAAGTGACACAAAGACCAAACTAAAGGGACCATTTGAGTAGTTTGCCCATAGATAATTGTATGGTGGTGGTTGAACCTAGTTCTCTATCTGGATCCCGGGTTCAGATTTGGAACGGAGCTCCGCCCCTACCCAGGCCGGTGACAACTGGGAGGAATTTCGATGGTTTGATTACGTTCTTGTATAAATTGCAACTGATGTCTGTCTTTAGAGTGACTTAGCTTAGGCTCAAAGTAAGCTTGTTCTAGGCATATGCCATAACCACTTCCTTGAGAAATGTCATGCACGAACTCCAAGGAATTTGACCAAGTGGTTGTGAGTAAGTAATAAGTGATATTCCATGATCTCACAGGTTTCATTCTTATGGAGACTAAACATTTCAAACTTTGGGGCCATTTGTGATTATGTTGGGTCGTTGCCTTCGGGGCCCCGGAGTTCGCCGAGGTGCACGTAAGCTAGTCTTGACATCCAGTTATTAAAAGAAAAAGAAACGTCATGCATGACGTACCGAGTGCTTGGTGATGATCACGCTACAAAACTGATCCTTTGGTTTGCATGCAGACTCTATTTTAGTCCAGTGCTTGGGTTCAAAGCGCGACAAGCCGGCACGAACGCGTGTGGTGCGGCCCAAAGAGCTGTAGTAACGTTACATGTAAATCATGGCTTGCAATCTAGGCGTGGATGATTTGTTGAAATCAAAGTTCTATTCGAGTAGGGAAATAACAGGCCGGATATCAAATTATGTTCATTCTTTGGATACCTTCGACACTAGTGTGTCAGAAATGTGGACGGAAATTTCTCCCTGTTATTTTTCCTTTCAGTACTTGTATGTTCGCTCTTCCTTGGTTGAGCACGTGACTTTGATAGTGGCATCAAAATTAGACCTGGGTAACGAGTCGTGTCGAGTCGTGTTCGTGTCGTGTCAGTCGGGTTCGTGTCACAAATCATCCAACCCTAACCCGACCCATTTAAAATTCGTGTTTCTCGAGTCGTGTCATTTTCGTGTTTCGTGTCAGAAATGCTCAACCCTAACCCGTTAACTTCTTGTCCAGTTCGTGTCGTGTTATCGTGTTTGTTGTCTAACTCTATATAGAATCATAGATATACCATATATTATGTATATATGTTCGTGAAAATGGGTGACACAGATTAGTAACCGTGTTAGTCATGTCAATTTCGTGTGTCGCGTGTTCAACCCGAACCCGACCCATTTAGAATTCGTGTTCTCGAGTCGTGTCATTTTCGTGTTTCGTGTCAGAAATGTTCAACCCTAACCCGCTAACTTCGTGTCCGGTTCGTGTCGTGTTATCGTGTCTCGTGTCTGTTGCCCAGCTCTAATCAAAATTGCCAAAGATGGCAAGATAGAGAAGTCCTTGCCAGGGAATTTGAGATGTATAACCTCTCCCTACGTCTTGTTTACAATTTTTACTCTCTATGATAACTCGAATGCTTGAACTAGCTCACACGCATTTCGACTAATTTTAAAAACTAATCCTACGGTCCAGTTTTTACTCTATGATAACTGTTAGATCAAAACATAGAAGGCGTAGTTGCGAAATTGACATATACGAGTAATATGCAATTTGTAATGTATTTCAGGAGAATGTGATGGGACTTTTACGGTGTAAATTAGAGCAGGTGGGGAGCGAATTAAAGATCCAACCAATCCACCGGTGATTGAGCCTGGGAGAGAGAGGAGGGTGTCAAGATCACGCCCAAGATTTTACTTTTTATTTATAGAGAAGAGTCAAACTGACGTTAACCTTTCTGTTTGTCGGTGCTTGATGTGCTATTGGGACTTGTCATCTCTACAGCATCTCTTCCTTTTGCTAATTACTATTTTCTCTGTCCCTATTTATTTGTTTAATATCAATTTTTTAACTTATTAAGAAAATCAAATTTAATTTATTGATTTGAAAATTTACATAATGTGAGCCATTGATTTTGAAATTGAATAATCAATTTAAAACATGTATAAGTCAAAAAAAAGACAAATAAATCAAAACGAAGGGAGTACATTTTTGTCACGTTATTTTCTTAGATAGGAGTACTTTCTTTTCTTGGTGCAACATTTTCCAAGTCCTTTCGTTGATTGGCATTGTGGCCTTGTGGGTGTCTTTTACTTTACCACGAAACTTTCATGACTAATTACTCTCCTTCTCTATATACGTTACCCATCATACATAATCATACATGCATCTAGTCTAGAATTGGACTTCGTTTTTTACAAGTTGGGTGCACCATTGTGCATTAGACGGTGAAAGTGGAACCCATGATTTGATCTGAGTCCTTAATTTCAATTCATTATGAAATCACCCATGAAAAAATACTAGTTACTTGGTCGAACATGAGGTCTAGTTTTGGCCAAACCTTGAACCGTTGGGCCGGATATGCCATTGTCTTATAGTGTAAGTTTTTAAAAATTATGTAGTCGATCGTTCTACGAAAAATGGATTTCACAATTCAATAGCGTAAGATAAACTAAATACGGCCGAAATTGAGATACAATGTAGGTTGAAATATTAACCCATTTTGCTTCTAGGATGTGATTTGCATGAATCTTAGGGGAAAAAAATTCTCTGTCGTAATGTTTATCGAGTGAATCAAGGATGTTTAGATATAAAGAAAAGAAATATACTCCAATATTCTATCTTTACTTACCATATAGTATAGTTTAAGACATGACTTTTTTTATAAAAAAAATCATTTTAAGACGTGACTTACTACATCTTCGTTCTCATACTATTCTAATCGGCACGAATATTATTTTAATACAATAATTTCAGCTTCCTCACAAGACATTTTCGTAAACCCTGATTATATTTACCAACAATAGAGCTTTCCTGTGTTAGCGTTATTTTTCTAGTATTTATTCTTTAAAGATGCTACAATATTGTTTATTTTATTAAGTTTTAGAAGAAATTACTGCCCACCACAAACTATATTATATGCTATTTTTCTAGTATTTATTCTTTAAAGATGCTACAATATTGTTTATTTTATTAAGTTTTAGAAGAAATTACTGCCCACCACAAACTATATATGCAGGTAATATTAACTTAACCTTATGTTTAGTAATAATATTTGAAAGCTATATTTTGTAAATTTGGTTAGCTCATATTCAGATATGGCACAATTATGCAGATCTGGTAGCTGTGGGAGCCGACTATTTTGCCTATTGAAAGTTAGACCAGGTCATGATTGGTCTTTCTAAGATCCATGATTAAACTACTAGCTACTACTGTAGCTAATACCATTCTCTGTGTTTCCTTTTATCTTTCCCCTTATCTATGCTGTTATTCTAATGGTAACTAAAAAACTAATCAAATGACCGGTCAGGGGGAAAAGGGCCTCTCTCTCTCTCTCTCTCTCTCTCTCTCCATGGTGATCCATGCGCAAAGAGCAGAATCCCACGAATGGTGCATCCACAACAGTTGTTTAGTAGGTACATTCACCGAAACAATGCTTAATTCCACAAACATCTCATCAGGACATTTTTTATCTTTCAAGGCACAGGGTTTTAAGAAGTGGATGGTAATTGGCAAAAGACATTCCTCGCTCAAAAGTTTGCCCACTGCCTTCAGCTAAAAGTCATCTGGCCGGACCGACTACTAGTAGTATTTGGTAAATGTAAATTAAATTGAAGAAGGTGACAGAGTATGTGCCACGCTGGACCTGCCATATGGTACTCTCGACGACGTTTGTCAAACTTTTTGGGCACATCCAGCGGAAAATCCATCTCGAAAGGCTTATTAATTTTTGCAAGTGGAGTGTTAAGACACATGTAATGTACGCCGGACTCGGGGAGCCTGTGGTGAGCTCTCTCACCACAGGGTTGTAGTGAGTTAAAACTACGTCGTTTTGATTACTAAGCCACACCCCTCAAACTCTAATGTATGCTCTGCAAAATAGGGGATAATAATTCCTAAATACTGATGAAAATCAAATACAGCCCTAAAAAAGACAGTTTTCCCGCTCCTGATCAATTCACTCCTCCTGCGTATAACGGCTCCCCTATCGCCGACACCCACTTCCTTGCCACCACCGGTGTCGTCCACCGTCAATCCTTTCCCTCCGGTGTCTCCTATCTCCACGGCTTCATCCCCAACTTCGTCACCTAGAACCGCCACCAATTCATCTCAACTGCATCACCAAAACGGTAAGAATCACTTATTCACCTTGTTTCATGCAATCAAGACATTGCTTAGTACTCCAATTTTTAACAATCATTGTTTAATACGCCCTATGCATAATATTCTATTCACCATTGTATAAAGTTAAGCTTTACTGTTCCTTCCTTATTAACCTTAATGTTCTCAACATAATTTTAGAATGGATGATGGTGTACTTGAAGAGCGAGAAATTGATTGGTCCAAAGATTAATTACTCTCTTGGATTTGGAATGGAGTTTGACACAGGGACTGCTGCGTATGATTTTTACAATGATCACGGAAGGGTTATGGGATTTAGCGTTAGGAAAAGTTATTTTACACGAAGCAAAGGAAGATGGTATTTTGATAAATCGAAAGTTTGTTTGTAGTAAACAAGGTAAAAGGGGAATAGACAAACGGAGCCTAGTAGTTGAACAACCTCGAAAAGAGACGAGAACCAATTGCGGTGTGTTCATGTATATATCATTTAGTCGAGAAAAATCAAAATGGAGTGTGAAGAATTTTGAAGAAAAGCACAGCCACATTTTGCATATTCCCGAGACTGTTTATAGGATGCGATCTCAAAGAAAGATACATGAGGCACAAGCTTTAAATATCGGTATAGCTGTTGATAGCGGTTTATCGCTCAAGGCGTCACATTGCAGACTTTGGGACCGGTGCTTACTCATCTACAAGCACCATATCTATCTTTTCGCATAGTTCTTGGAACACTTTTGTGGGTTAATCCACAATCCTTAGCTTTATGTACTTTTTATTTCTTTTACTTCACTTGTTGTGATGCTAATTTTTTGTTGTGATGTCATATGCACTAGCCTCTTATCGTTGTGCTTCGCTCTGTAACTCTCTGTTTTGGCTTATTAGTAATATCGTTTGCTTTTCTTTGGATCTGCTCATGTGGTGAGTTTATATTGTGAAGTGCACTCATATCCAACTCATGCATGGAACTTTTATATAAGCAAAGTAAAGGTATAGAAGATTGACAAGATAGAGAGATATAAATCTGGACTTGTATTTTCACTGTAAAGTCTGGACTTGTGTTTTCACTGTGAACGTCGTTTGCCAAAATCAAAGTAGCCTTCTTGTAGAGTAGCAGACAGCGTGAAAAGAATGCAAAAGACAGTGTATGGTGTAAGGGTGGAGGTAGTTCACACAGGTCTTGATAAAATATGGGAACACTTCACAAAAGTACGAAAAGCTTTCATAACTTGTAGTGTTATCTACAGAACAAGATTATTTCATTTACCGTTTCGTTTAATGCACCAGCTAACAAAAATGACCGATCGATCATCTATGTCCAGAAATTGACCAGAAAAGGTGCCAAATTCGGTATCGAAAGAGAGTACTTTTGCAATACAGATTTTCAACCTTAGTCTCTTCCTACAACTTAAAAAATTAACTTCTGCTTGATAGGTCCATTCTGTTTTGAACTGCAAGCAAGAGAAAAACAAAAATTCTGTTTTGAACTGCAAGCCACACAAAAATTCTACTTTGGTTGGATATAGACCCATCCAAATGTCAGACAAGTTTGGGTTTTCAGCAAATTCCAAATTCTCCCAGCTCATATATGCAGATTGTACCATGTGCACAGTATTCTGATTCCCAAATTCATATCAGTTTATGTTCTCTAGCATTATCCAACCTGAAGCCTCTCAATCTTTGTTCTAGCTCAGCCAATTGCTTTTCTTCCCAAAACTTCACCAATCCACTCTTGATTGTTTCTAAGAAGTTCACATCTATTGGAGACGCCGGTTGGGATGAATCGGTGGCAGTTTTGGGGGACGAAAGTGGGGAGATGGGAGACACCGGAGGGAACAAATCGACAGTGACGCCGGTGGTGGTGAGGAAGTGGTTGTTGGCGATGGGGGAGCCATTGATTAGCACGAGGAGTGAATTGTTCGATCTGATTAGGGCTCGTTCCTTTTACAGCGATATTTAGGAATTATTATGCCTTACTTTGCAGAGCATATGTTAGAGTTTGAGGGGTGTGACTTAGTAATCAAAACGACGGACGGGATTTAAACTTTACTAACAACATCTAATAATGTTAATTTGCCTAGAAAAGAAAGAACACAAGGCTATTTCTTTTTGAGGTCCTTCTGCAAACTATTGGCAGTGTCCCTAGTTCGTTATGTCCAAAACCCTCTCCAGAGTCCAGTCTCTGTACCAAGGAATGATTTGGTCAATGGTTGCTCGAATGATTTGAAAAAAATTCTGATAGAATAGGAAAAAGAAGAAGAAGAATGATTCGAAACCTTTAATTGAAAAGGAGAATATTATATTATACGTAAAAAACATGAAGCATCTCTTATACACACTTCTAATGGAGCTATGAATTGAGGTGTAGATATATTCAATTCGGCACCCAAATCTTTTAATAGTTGAGAAGCACTCCACGTGATTTGAAACTACGCCTCAACATGGTTTTTTTCTCAGCACCGATATTTTCCTTGTATCTGATTATATAGATCAGTCCAGTGACAATATCAGTTGGTAAATGCACGTGGATTTAGAGTTATGCTAGGGAGGAGAAAGTGATAGCACCATGTGTTGAAGTAGTTGTGTCATTTAGGCTACCCTATAAAGTCAAGCCATAAAGGAAATTAAGATTGAAGAGCTTAGTCTTGAGAAAAAATGGGACCGATCCAAAGGATCTGTTACAAAATACTACGGTACATGTAACATAGGGGGTTTGTTCGTTGTTAGGGACCGTGCATAGGGAGAAAAAAAGTTGAGACTTGAGTCCCAAAACGAACATGGTCTAGGTGTTCGGACCAATTTTCGAGCACTTTGAATAATTTCAGGGCCAATGACCCTAAAGTTTGAACTGTTCAACATTTGTGAAATTCAATCATTGGTCTAGGAGAGTGATTTTGCCACTCTCCTTTTTGTTAATTCCACTCTTCTTGGTGTTTTTATTAAATAATTAATTTTGTGAGAAAATGGGAGTGACATTAACAAAAAAAGAAATAACAAAATCAATTCCCTTGATCTATTGAAGGATAAGTCTTTTAGTTACTGTCTCATGCAACTCGCACAAATCCTTGAGGTTTCAAATCTTCTTCATTACCATTTTTAATTGTTACTTCAAAAAAATTGCTCATTATTTATGATGACTCATATTCGTGAAGTACAATTTCCGTTTGACAAAAAAAAAAAAAAAATTCGTGAAGTACGTTGTTCAAGGTGCAAATATTTCAAGTTTATTACTCTCTCCGTTTCATTTTTATTATCCATTTTTGAATTACGTGCTATTTTTTAATTGTTTATATCTTTCAATTTATAGTATTTTTTATAATTTTGAAAATTTTGCATTATAGAACTAATCGAAATCTATCAAACAAGATTCATATTGCATATTTTTTAATGTCCACACTAAAAAATATAAGCAAAGTACATAAAAGATAAACAAAATAATAGACAATAAAAATAGGACGGGAGGAGTAACAACTTTCCAGGTCACTCCAACACTCCCAAAAACACTAAAAAACACTGACAAAAAACACTAAGGGATGTCTTTATTAACAAAAAATACTAAAAACTTAACGCATTTTACTATCTCGTTCTATTAACAAAAAAATTTCAGTATTTTATCATCTCGTTTCTACTAACTAAAAAGTTGTCAACAAAATTTTTTTTCTACAGTAACTACTCACAAACTCATCAACAACTTATTTATTTCCGAAAACAACTTGATATTTCTCAACAATTTTTATTCACTACTGAAAACACTTAACAACTTCTCGATTACAAATAAAATTCTACAAATTTTTTACTACCAGAAACACCAATAAATTATTCACCTGCAATATTTTCTTATCCATTTTCAGTTTTACCCCTTTCCATACTCGAATCTCGTACTCCCGGAGATTGGTGATATGGTCAGTACTATTGACAATTGAGGAAGCGAACGATGCCGTTTTCTTTTTCCATAGGGTATTAACGTAATTTGGTTCTCGAGAACCGCCCAAGTAGATCGCATTGACTTTGCCTCTGAGTCTTGACCAAGCAGCAACGTGATTTTCCGGGAAAAATGAAAAACGAGAGAAAATTAATAGGGTTACGAATTTGAAAACGCCATTGTTTGGCTAGGATTTGGGGGAAATCATTGCAGACGATGGAGGAGGAGAGAGAGAAAATGGTAGTGGCAGGGTTGATAGAGAAGGCAACCAACTCCACGGCGGGGGAGGTGGACCCACGCCTCCTCAAAGCCATCAAATCCGTTGTCCGTCGATCTGATTCTGAGCTCCGCCTTGCCGCCGAAACGCTTATGAACCTCATGAAGCGAGACCACTCCCAGGTATTGGCATACTAGTCCCATTTACCTTCATGGTAAAATTGACGAAACAATATGACTCAATCAAAGGTTCTCTTTTCCGCTCATAATATTTGTTAGATGGTCTATTTTAGTATTTTCTCATCATCGCCTTGATTTTTTCACAAAGCTGGCTTTGAAAGGTTGGAACTTTAATTGGGGAATGGAGAATTTAGGCTCTGTTTGGATGAATTGATAGCGGAATGAAGGGTTTTGAGGTTGGATTTGATATAATTGTGGGAAGTTTACCTATTGGAGGTAGGTTTACAATTCGAAACTTGAGGGTTCAATAGAGGTAGTAGTGCACTTGATAAAGTTGCGTGAGTATCATTTTTGTAAAGGGATAATGTCCAAGTAGGATCTTTTATGGAAGTATTGCAAATACCGATGATCGCATTTCAAATCGAGCAAGCTAAGCTTTCAAATTCATCTTGGAATTTCCACCCGACTTGTGAAAGTGAATTAAACGTTATTTTTGAATGAGTGATGCCAAATCTTACATCTCAGAGTAATAACTTCAAGCACTCTCTTCATTTTTGTTGGTGGTTGATGAGATTCCTTGTTGCCTCATAAAGGGAGACGTTTGATTCCGGGGTTGACGGCATGGGGCATTTTATCAGACTTTTGATGTGAAATTTTTAACCTAGTTCTGTAGACTAATTATTTGATCCATGAAACTGAGTTTGGGTTTAGGGGTACGTGGTTGGACGTCAGTTTGACTTGGGAAATGGTATTATGGCATCTATCTCAGATTGCAATTGGCATTGATTCATAGGACAATGTGAGAATAGATGCAAATGTCTTTACTTTGCTTTCATACACAAATTCTTATCGGCCGCACAAATAATTGGTATAGGATAGCTAGTATATAAGAACTGGGGTCTAATTGGGGCGAAGCTAATGGTTTTTAGATTGATAGGACTCCTGTGATGGAAAAATAGAACTTGAAATGTTTTGCTCAAACAGGCCCTCCTTTTCATTTTCTACAGGAATCGAATTTGAATGGAAAGTTTGGCCAAACTTGCTGTAATAGAAGAATAGACTTAGGGTTGCATTTGGGAAGACATTCCTCTCAGGGGAATCGGTTTAGTTGTATTTAAATGCTTTCAATGGGGTCATTATGATTTCCAAATATTTTGTTTCTTATGTGCACTTGTGATTTTATGCTCTCTTTCTGCGTGGGTAATATTAACGCTGTTGGATAAATGATGTCAATGTGATGTGCATTCTGCAGGTAAGATACCTTGCTCTTCTCATAATAGATGAACTTTTCATGCGGTCAAAACTTTTCAGAACCTTTCTTGTTGAGAACATGGATCAGTTATTGGCTCTAAGTGTGGGATTCCGAAGAAACTTGCCGCTTCCGGCTCCTCCAGCTGTTGCATCTGTTTTGCGTTCTAAGGCAATCGAATTCTTGGAGAAGTGGAATGCATCTTATGGGATTTATTACAGACAGCTCAGGTTAGGGTTTGACTACCTGAAAAACACGCTGCGTTTTCAATTCCCTAACCTACAAGCTAATGCAGCTCGGATTCAGCAGGAGAGAAGGGAGAGAGAGATGAGGACAAAAGCAATTTTACAAAACAAGTTCGAAACTCTGAAGGAAAATTTTTCGTCCATCAAGGATGAGTTACAGTCAACAATTGATGAAATTGGGGAATGTTTAGATATTGTTACTGCAAAAAATGAGACCATGCTGGATCTTATAGTCGATGATGAAGAAACAGAAGAGTTTCGTAGTTCTGAGCTTCGGCAGATACGTCTTGATTCATTGAAAGAAGGGGACAAAGTTGAAGAAACAAATGACAATAAAGTGGTTTTTGATGCACTGAGGGAGTTGTACAAGCTCCTAGTTACCAAGCATTTGGTTTCAGTGCAAGAGTGGATCTCAGTTCTTACAAGGGTTGAAGTGGCAGACAACAGATTCAGGGACTTCATGTTGAAAGAGTTCATCGATACTCGAAATAATCTCAAGTCGGTGAAGAACAAATGCGAAGAATCGGGCTGTTCTCTTCCCAACATCAGCAATCGTGAAGAAGAAGAAGAAGAAGATATTTGGGAAGAAGGTACTCTTGAATCATTTGAGAACAGGAGTTCTATTCTCAAAAACCGATGTGATGATTCCGCCATCACCTCAACTTCCATTGGTGTGAAAAAGAAATCTCCCAAAAGCAGTAATAAAGAGACAGATGACCACAAAAAGCTGGATTGTGAAGGTAGTGGACCTGACTCATTCCCTTTAAGGAATAAGCTTCTGGCTAAAGCTCCACTTATGAATTGGGGTACGTTCTTGGATACTTGGGGTTCCAATAGGGATGTTTTGGCGAACCAAAGGGGTTTGGAGCTTGAAGGCCACTGGGGTCGAGTAGACTATGATGCAGTTATTCCGGCAGAGAAAATCGCAGAGTTGAACGTTCAAGCAACTCTTTACAAAGAAGACCCTATTGAAATCCAACCATGTCGCGCTCCTTTGTGTAAAGGGGGATTATGTCAGAGAAAAGACTTGAGAGTTTGCCCATTTCATGGTCCTGTTATACCGCGGGACAACGATGGGAAACCAATAGAGCAAACCACGTTAATAAAAGAGGAGAAAACTCTGGAATTGGGGACTGATTTGGTGGAGCGATTAGCAGAACAGGCGGTGAAGAATGTTAGGGTAAGGGATAAAGAAGACGCGAAGAAGAGAGAACAGGATAAACAAGCTTTGAAGCGAGCAAAGCTTGCAAAAGTTCGACAACACAATGAAGCTGTCTTACGTGATGCTGCTATGGCTTCGACTTCAAGATCTTCAGCTATTGGTGAGATAACCAATGGAGAGAGGTCTTCAGCCAGAAACAAGAAGCAAACTCTAGCAGCAATGCTGAAAAAGAAAGTGACTTCTAAAGATAGATTAGCCCAGAGGTTATTGAACTCCCGGGCGACAGATTCTACAGTAAGACAGCTTACCCAGGGAGAGGATTCAAAATACAGAGAAGCCTTCCCAAATCAGTGGTAGATGGATTTATGCTTCAACTATCATAATATTTAAACTTAAGCCCTTGATGCAATTACTGTAAAATAGGGCTTTGGCGATAGTTAATGATCCAAAGTCGGAGGTTCTTTTGTTAGTTATGTAGTGTACAATGTACATAGAGTAGCTTTTCTTTCTTTTTCCGACCCATTTCCTTCGCAGCAGATTGTTTTGATCTGTGACATGAAGGGGAACTTTTGACTATACTTTGTGTTCAATAATGACAAGTTGTGAATTTTCATTTTGTTAGTTACGAATTCTCACGAAGGTGGTATTGACCGTTTAACATTTTTTTTCGTTCCAGTGTCGTAACAGTGATTCCATTGTTTCGTGGATTGAAACTATGATTTTGTCAGTATTTAGATGCTCTGATTTGATTAAGGTGGTTTAGACATCTATATAGTGGTGCTCATTTAGACCCATGACCTCCATTCTGAGGTTAGTTTCAAGTTACGAGGGATGTGGCCATTTCCAATCCTGCTATTCAATGAGGAGGTAAGAGCCAGGTGCCATAGCGATTGGTTTACTGAATCGGAACCTACGGTCGGTATGGAGAAGCGGATATTAGGTATACTCTTCCTCATCTTTCATGAAAGAGATTCTCTCTCCCGGAAAGTGATTCAATGGGGGTACCTCCTTGATCAACAGCATGGCCACCCGAGAAAGAGCCCTACAGCAAATAGTGTAATGAGGATGAAGAGAATAGGTGCCTTCCCCTCTTTGATGTTTGGTATACATCTTTCAATCTGATAACTAGTTAGGTCCAGATGGATCTGTTTGGTATCTCATCAAAGAGAGACCTGAATGCATCTTTATCCGGTGATGATGAAGTGGGCTCTGGTGCTGCTAACTTTCTCGAGGAATATTTTGCTTTATGGTTTGTTTGGTAGCAGAGAGAAGAAATTCCCCATCTTAATTTACTCTTTGTTTTCCTTCTAGGTATGTAGGGGGAAAGATAATCCATTATTTCTTTGTTTATGCACACCTCGACTAATTTCCTCCATGATCCAATCAAAGGCAGGTCATTCACGCTGAAATTAGAGGATTCACAAAAAATTACTTTCTAGAGGCCTGACCCAAGAATCAAACCTTGGTTAGGAATGGCAACGGGGTGGGGTGGGTTTTTGCATACCCGACCCGAAAATTATTACACGGCCCCGAACCCGACCGGGTATTTTTTGGGTATCCCTGTTCCCACCCCCATCGGGGAATGGGTTTACCCGTCCTGCTCCGCTCCGTAAGAAAATTAAAATTTTTTGATAATCTAAAAGCAAAATAAAAGAAAATAGTTATAAAAAAGTGTAGTTTAGTATAATGGTGAAAATATAAAATTAAGAATATAAGGTTTTTAGTATAATGATAATAATATTAGAGTAAAAATGTTACTAATATAATGATAATTAAATTAGGCTAAAAGTATACTTATATATATATATATATATATATATAAATGTATATCGGGGCGGGCCGGGTTTAGGGGTGGGGTACTTCCACCCTAAACCAGTTTTATTTTTACTTTTTTGAGCCAACTGAAAGTAGTGATTTATGCTTTTAGTATACTCTGTGAAGCACTAGTGGTTCCTTTATCCTTGAAGTAGCTTTTAAACGAAGTCACCTTTTATGCCGTTATTATTACTGCAAAATTGCAAATCTTCTTTCTGCACTCTTATTATGCATAAAACCGTAAAGTGCAATTGATGCCTTGCATACTTGGTCTGCAAAGGATGATGATTATTGATTACTCCATTGGCACTTGCTGATGGCAGAGGTTGTCTAAAGTGCAACATCTTTCTCTGATTGTGTACACACAAATACAGGCAGAGGCGTTGTGATCTCCCAGTATATCTGAGTTGTTTAGAGACTTGAGGTGTGTATAAACTGGTCTGAACACGCCTCACTGTCAAACAACACCCCCCCCCCCAACAAAAACAAAAAAAAAAAGAATTGTAGATAATGTTGGAAAAAATCTCGGCAGTAACGAATAATCCAGAAAACAGTTTCATTCATATTGCAACAATTACATAATCAAAGCAAAAAACAGAATACAAAACAGAATTACAACATCGAGATACAAACTGAATTTGAACATCGAACTGAGTCCCGTGTGGTACCACGGTCTCCTTAAGAAATGTTCGCCGCCTACCGTGGGTGTTGTAGGTTGCGTCGGCGCCTTTCTCCCAGGGTTGGCTCGGCTAGACCGCAAGCCGCCGGAACACCGCCGTCGACTGCCTTGGCGAACTGACTACCGCCTGCCTTACTCTCTCTCAAAGAACGAATTTCAGAACTTAGGAAATTGCTGTGGATTTTTTGCTTGTGCTGCTTCAGTACGAGATGCACCAATTTATAGGCAGGAGGAGGGCTGAATAACTCCTGCAATGAATTCTGCCCATTGAATTCAGAATTCATTTCTGCCATCAAGAGGGAGGAAGAATGCTGCCATCAAGGGAGGGGTTACGGGAGTTACGGATTTCACACAATCAATACGTCTATTGATTGCGTCCAGATTCAACGAACCCGAGACTGGTTGCCTCGGAAGACCCTCCAAAATCCCGGTTCCATACACCCGAAATTCCGTAAATTTCCAACAGATAAATCATGTCTGGATAGCGTCTAGGGAACTCTTTCGGACAATGGTCCCCGATTATTTGTTACTATAAACTCGCAGATCTTGTATTTTACTTTTTCTGAAAACGTACTGGTTCTTCTTGTGCTGGTGTTGCCGCCTGATACGGGTGAGCTAGCCTTTGATTGATATGATTTTATATTTGCTGATTTGTTCGTCTCTGCAAAGCTTACCCTCTGTGGGTAACTAGCCTTTGATCAATGTGATTTGATGATTTGATAATTCTCCAATCTTGTGCTGGTGTTTTAGGGTGAATTTGTGGGTTCCGGATTCATCATGCGGTCAGGTCCCATGCGACCAACCTTGGGATGGATTTGCGGTTGAAAAAACAAAAATCAAAATTTTAACTTCATTGTTGCTATATTGTTTCTCTCTTATTAAATCTTCTCTCATGCACCAATTAATGAATCAATTTCCCATTAGTATAACAAAAACAAAAATAGTAGTTTTAGTTCGTAGAGGGTAAAAATTACGCAAACATGTGGCGCATCAAACGAGATGCCATGTGGCACATCACTCGAGATGACACATGGTATGAACCCCGAGGTGACAAGTGGAGCCACAATGGCGAGCCATGGCCTTGGCCGCAAGCCTAAGCCGTGACCTTGGCTTTCAACTGATTTGGTTAAGAGATGCCGATATAGGGGTCTGATCGTGACTCCCCGAAGAATTGGACACGACGCAGAGAGATATCGACGCTTTAAACAACTTGATTCAGACAGTGTTCCACTCTGGTCGACTTGGCAGGACCCGAAGAGGAGCCATCAGAGGCTTGGTCGCGGTAGTGGCACAACCAAAAAACGAGTCATGACCTCGCCGCTTAATGGTGATGGCAAGGTAGAGCTGGGACTTGACCATGCTCGAAAATGGCAATGGCAGGAGCCGCAGGACCGAGGCAGACCTTGACCATGCCACTTGTTCGGGATTACTAGAGATCTAGTGGCTTGGTGGCTAAAGAACAAGGGACCCCTGCAGAGAGGTGCTTACAAATTAGCACCCGCGAGACTACCGCGGGTGTCACAAGGGCCGCGGCTTGACAGTAGAGGAGGAATATCCCAACACGTGTCTGGAATTTGTTGTTCCACTTGGCTTTGAAAAGAGAGGTCGAGTTGCCTATGAATAAGACATTTCCCCACATTTTGGGGGAACGATGGAGAGATGAATTTCAGGCCAATTCTAGAGAGAGGTCGCACTTGATTCTTACTCTAGTCCGGGTGAAGATTTCCTGTCAAGGATTCTTTCCTACTTTTAAGCCTTGATTCTTTTACGGTTTTGCCAGTCCAATTAACACTTTGTTAATCGTTTATTTTGTTAATTAATCTCAACCCTTTCCAACTTTTTTTTGAATAAATTAAAGACCCCGGATTTCTCCACATCATACACAGTTCAAAGTTTTGATGGATTCAAGTACTACGAAAATATCCTCGCATAACCTATATGTAGTGGAGTGAAATATCCGAAGGTTCAGATGGGGCACGAAGGATGTGCCATGTTTCTCTTAGTCATTGCTTTGTTTGGTTGGTGTTTTGAAAAAAAATTTGAAAAATTGTAGGGATAATAAGTGGAGAGAGATAGAGAGAGAAATGTTAGAAGTAGGGAGAATCTAGGGGAAATTTTTTGAAAAATTCTTTTTGAGAATGAAAGAGAACAAGGCAAGTTGTCTCAGTTCATCTGTAGTCAGAGGTACCCCGACACACCATTTGTTCGTGTTGTCCGAAGAATAAAAGGAATTAAAGAGCTGGGCTGAGCTACAATGTAATCGCCGAAGGATGGTATACTCGTTTCGTTCGGATAGCTTTATTCGCTCGGTAAGTTGTTCCATCTGTTGTTGGCCGTTTCTTCAGCCATGATGGCTTCGTTCGGAAACCGCCATCCCAGAAGCTTCCAAGGATGCGTGGGGGAGCTTCTTTGATAAGCGAAGTGACATCTCTGATTGATGTGACCCCTCTAGCTTTGACTGGGCGGCTCCCTAATCCCCAACAGGCGGCAGTCAATTAATGCCTCTGACTCATGACATCAACCGAGCATAACCAATCACGTGGGTGGTAGGGACAGCCTGTTCTACACTCTTCCCATCCGTGCCTATGAATAGACAAGGACCTCCTCCAAGATAAAGGTTCAAATTTCTAAACACTACTCTTCTTTCTCCCCATGCAAATTTCTTACTAAAACTTCTTTCCTCTAGCTCCTCTTACTGACTAGTTCGTCGGAGCTTCTTCCCGGAGAAACAACTCCCTCCGGTTCTGTAGGTACACGAAGACCGACGCCATATTTCTCGGTTCAAATGAGTCAAGACGGTCAACGAGAAATCAGCCCCCCACACTATAATCTGGAATGACAAGTCGAAAATGAATACTCTTAAGAAGCAAAAAACTAGAATTTTTTTACAAAGGCTGGTTATATATTAAAACTGGGACATCAAATGGAATTGAACTGTCACACAAAAAGGGTACTTTAAAGAAACAGTAATTAAACTAATTAATGTTGAATACCATTGTTAAAGTCAATTTGCATAATCACATCTTCTAATGGATTGCCAATGGGAGTAAATTAAGGTCGTTCAATTTCATGTACCTGCTACGATTTGCCACTTCAACCAAAACATGCATGCAAAATAACAAACTTAACATTCACATTTCACACCTTAATTAATTAAGCTAGCTTGTATTAATGTAATTCACATCCTTTCTTTCTCCCCAGTGCTCATTGATATATACTCCATGAAACTTGAGAGATGAGATAGAAACAAATTGACAGCAAGTGGGCGGCCAGGCGGATTTAAATTCTTGCTCCAAGATCATGCCTGCATCCTTGAAACCCACTCTATCAGGATAAATAATTGACTTCAACCACTTTTCAGTTGTGTTTGGATCAAAATTTTGGAGGGGATATTGGGAAGAAAAGGAAAACATAAAGAAAGATAGGAAGAGATGAAACAAAGAAGTTAACTTGATTTTCCTTCCGTTTTCCTATCTCTCTGTAGAAAACAAAAATCTACGTAAGCTGGTTAACAAAAGTAAAGTATGTTTGTAGAGAAGCGAGTACAAAAATCACTGCTCTTTTTCATTTTTTCTGCTGTTCTTGTGGTTGGAAATCTTTCTTTAGCATATTCTTGGTTCTCAACGTAGGTTTTGCGTACCTACACGAAAATGTAAATCAAGATCTTCCACAAACGGTTTGAAAACGTAAAACGAAGATTTTTGGAAGTTGACTTACACTCTTCGTTCTTTATCACACGTAATAAAGGTATATCATATATGACACTATAAATATAGTCTACGTCTTTTCATGAAAGAATTAATATTACTCTCCTATCTGTTAATAAAACCTTTTATAATGTCTGAAAAAGGTCTTGAGAAGAAATGTCAAAAAATTTAGCATCTTTGTGTACTCTTTCTATTACTATTCAAAAACACTTTCACATATATAATGCTATTTTCCAGCACTTATCTAGTAATCATACAGACATCGAGGGTCTTGTTTTAATTTATGGAAGCTCCTATTAGATGGGTGCTAGTTTCCATTATCACATTATTATTTAATCAAAAAGCAACTACCTTTACGCGTCATGGTTATAGATGTTGGAATTGAAACAAGACTTAAACCTTTTTTTTTTTTTAGAGGAGTATTTGTTTTTTTATGAATTTTTTTTAAGGGGAGTGATTTTGACACTTCTTAAATTAATAACCACACTCCCAAAAAATAGTACCAAAATTAATTTGGAAATTGCCCAAATTTCCAATATTGAAAATATGGTTATTAACCGAGGGAGTATCAAAATCAATTTCATTCTTCTAATCATGGTAGTGAAAATACTCCATGTGTAACAGTTGTTCAGGCCAATCAAATCACTCCCATAAAAAGTAAAATCAATCAAGGTCTCCTCCCCTCCCTGTCCCTCAACATTATTCTGCCCAATCCATCTACTCCGCTCCCCCTCAACACACCCACCCACCCCCCCCCCCCCCCCCCCCCCAAATTATTTCTCTCTCTGTCTCTGTCTCTGTCTCTGTCTCTCTCTCTCTCTCTCTCTCCGTTCATCAAGAAACCATAACCCTGAACCCGAACCACAACCAAAAGAAATCAAACCCACCTAGATATCCATTCATTAATCCGTAATCAGTCATTTATACAGGTATTGTGTTGGAATGGAATTAAATAGCATTGAGTGTATATCGGATGTTACGGATGAGGATGAGATCCATCGTCTTCTTCTTCACCCACAGTTTGCCTCGTCCAAGCCTCAGATTCATCCCACAACAAGTGTCCACGAGCTTCTCGAATGCCCAGTTTGTACCAATTCAATGTACCCTCCAATACACCAGGTTTGTTCTGTTCTCAATTTCGATGAAAGGGTTTGTCGTTTTCATCCAAGTACTGGTGCAATTGTTGTTTCAAAGTGCATTTTTTGTTTGTTTGTTTCTTTTTGTTCAATTTGGAATTTATAGGGTTTGTCTTGTTCATGTCTAATGGGTTCTATAATTGTCTTGTGCCTGCGTGTTTCTTCTCTTATTTTGTTGGGTTCGTTGTATATATGATGTGCAAGATTTGATATTTCGGACTCAACCTGATGACATGTTTGAGCATCCTTGAAATTTGATTCTGTGCCAAAACTCTCTTGGTTCTTTGGGGCTTCAAATTTCTTATAAATGCTGCATTTTGGAGATGTTTTTCTCTATTTTCGCATGATTTTCTTTTGGGGATTTGGACCATTGATTGGCGTAATTGATATTTATTTTGTGGGAATTGCTTTACCAAATTAATGCAGCAGTTTAATTTACCCAAAAAAAAATTAATGCAGTTGAGTGGTAGCGTAAAGGGGATTCGGTTAATTGCTTGATCTGGAATTCGGTACATTTGAACATTAAGTTTCTGAAAGAGGGTATTTCTGGTCTGAGTTTTGCTGGGAAAGTCTGGAAATGTACTTTTCAATGTAATTCTCCTACGAGTGGGGAAACTGGCCACTGCATTTGCGTATGTTCACAATCAATTTTGGTAAAGGAAGCAAATTTAGTGTCATTGGTGAATCTTGCGAACCCTGCTACAGGTACAGCAAGGACTGCACAGCAGCCGCGTACAGATCGGTTTTGCTCCCGTCTCGGGTCCCGCAAAGATGATCGGAGCCGCTCATTTTGTTTAAAATACTTTGTTTAGGGTCCCTGTAAAAAGTCACGTCAATCCGATATCGGGAAGGGTGTTTATGAACCATCCAATTTTGCTTCAAAATTTGGCACTAAACAAAGTATTTTAAACAAAATGAGCGGCTCCGATCATCTTTGCGGGACCTGAGACGGGAGCAAAACCGATCTATACGCGGCTGCTGTGCAGTCCTTGCTGTACCTGTAGCTTTTTTGATCTTTATATACATGTTTAGAATACTTTCAAGGGAAGTTATCATAACTTGAGTAACATATGCATACCCGTGAGTCTTGTTTCAAATACGGATGTGTATAATGATACAAAAAGTCATAAGGAATTAAGCATCGACAAACTGTATCTTCATAAATATCGACAAACTGTATCTACATAAGCATCGCAAACATGTGTGTGTCCATATCTGTTTTAGTATATGCCTTCATAAAATTTGTAGGTTGCTTTTTTTTTCCCCTTACATAGTGAGTTGACTAGCATTTTAACGAGTTTTGATTTTGGCAGTGTCATAACGGGCACACACTCTGCTCCACCTGCAAAGAGAGGGTACACAATCGCTGTCCCACTTGTAGACAGGAGCTCGGTGATATAAGGTGCTTAGCGTTAGAAAAGGTGGCTGAATCACTTGAACTACCTTGCAAGTATAGCGCTCTTGGTTGCCCCGAGATTTTCCCCTACTACAGCAAGCTCAAACATGAGGCCATTTGTAATTTTAGACCATACAACTGCCCCTATGCTGGCTCAGAGTGCTCAGTTGTGGGAGATATTCCGTACCTAGTTACTCATCTTCGGGATGATCACAAAGTAGACATGCACTCTGGTTGCACTTTTAACCATCGCTATGTCAAGTCTAATCCACGTGAAGTAGAGAATGCCACATGGATGTTAACCGTAAGTACCTTTTTTTTTTTCAGCTTAAATTATCTTTAGTCTGGCTATATGCCTACATTTACAAATTACAAGTCTTGGTTAGGCAGTGATGTCTTGTTTATGTGATGAATGTTTTTCTTGGGCCTGTTGTATATATGATCGATGAATGTTTGCTCAGTGAACAAAATACTAACATTTTAGCTTACTAGCCCCAATGTGATGAATAATTTCTCAAAACTTTGACCTACCCGTTTTATTTATTTATCTATTTTTTAATAGATAACGAGTTCATTTCCTAAGGTAGGGGGTTGAGATTCGAACTCCCAACTCACTGAACTGAGCTAGATGGCTTCCATCCGTGAAGTATATTATTCAAATACTGATACCAATAGTATCAAAAATTTACATCACATTACTTGCAAATGCTTATGGGCTGCTATGTTTATCTCGATCTGTCTTTCTTTCCGTATGCTGGACAATGGTTGTTTTAGAGCACAAATCCTTGGGCAGTGTACATCTTCGAATTATGTTGTCCCCTAAATATTTGTTCTCTCTTCCTTTTAGGTTTTTAATTGTTTTGGTCAGTACTTCTGTCTCCATTTCGAAGCCTTTCAACTGGGTATGGCTCCTGTTTACATGGCATTTCTACGATTCATGGGTGACGAGACAGATGCCCGAAACTACAGTTACAGTTTGGAGGTAGGGGGAAATGGCCGGAAACTCATTTTTGAGGGCACCCCTAGGAGTATAAGGGATAGTCACAGAAAGGTGAGAGACAGCCACGACGGCCTCATTATACAGCGAAATATGGCACTTTTCTTTTCGGGAGGAGAAAGGAAAGAACTGAAGCTCCGAGTTACAGGGCGAATATGGAAGGAGCAACAGACTCCGGATGGTGGGGTGTGCATACCCAACCTCTGTAGTTAGCGCGCTCTCTCTCTCTCTCTCTCTCTCTCTCTCTCTCTCTCTCTCTCTCTCCTTGGGTGGTGAATTTTCTGATAATGTGGTTAGTTGATAGAGATGTTGAAAATTGTTGAGACTTTGAGACATGTTATTGTGAATACAGATAGTGGCTGGAAGATACAGCTTTCATCGTGCTTTTTCTTTTACTGATAAGGACAGATAAGCTGAAAGAACAACTGCTCTGCTCCTTTGAGCAATGCAATGGGAGAGTCAAAATAGCATTTGTCATTACCCAGATAACTAATGCAGTTTCATTACTTGAATTATTAATCACCTTTCTTGAGAATACACAATCAAATTTTTTAGCGTTCATTTCTTGTGTTTAAAATTTCTTTCAGAACCTTGGGACATATTTCATGGATTATTTTACCTTCATTCATATTTTATAATACTTTCCAGGAAAAATAGATTTTTTTTGCATATTAATTACTGTTCTAAGAGTGGACATCACCGGAATGAACAATTACTTCAATGGAGTTTCATCTCTTTAAAATGTGGGGAGGGGAGAAATTCTTACTTAAGTGATACGATGTCATAGCAAATGCGTAATCACCAATATTAAGAGGAGCGAAATCAGGGTTTGACCATGATTTTCATGCAGAGACAAGATCATAACTACTATAATTGAGGAGGAAAGGAAAGAAAGGGAGAGAAGAGGTGGAGAAAAATGTGGAAGAATCATATATTGGTGCGCTGACATCTTCGTCCATTGTGTCTATCATTGAGTAAATATTCCGATGTAAGAAAATATTTGTGAAGGTAATTTTGAAAAACCTCCGCAAACTACAGCTAATAGTGCAATTTATCACAAGTGAAAGCGAAATTTGGATAAGCAGAGGTACCCAGTCATAGTATCCACAAGGTTTCAGAAGTAAATGATGAATAGAAAGTCAAAATAGCTGAAAGATAAAGTGGAAGTTATTTAGGATCCAATTTAGCAACAGATGACATCTGCTGAAAGGCCTAGAAAAGGAGTAACTTACGAAAAATATTGCGGAGGTCAACACGTAATTTACTCTTACAAATTAGATGGAAATCAAGAAGATAACAGGAACATAATATGGATAGGTCCTGTATTCATTTTTTATTTTTATTATTATTTTATTTTATTTTGGGGGGGGGGGGGGGGGGGGGGGGGGGGGGGGGGGGGGGGGATGTGAAGGAATTTTACAGAGACGCTACCCACAACTGTAATGCATTCTTGTTTAAGCACCGTCAATATCACCAGATGTAGCTCTATGTGTTCAAACATCCATAATGAGTATTGGTCAAGCATGCCAATAGTCAGCTTCATTCCTACAGGCAACTTCATTTCTGGAAAGGGAAAAGAATGAACTAGCTGTCCAGTTCAGGTGATAATTGCTACTCCTAAGTAGAGAAAGATCCAAATTCAAGCTCCAATGGCTTTATCAGTAGTAGAGGACTGACTGCTACCTAATTATGTGATCCACAACGGACAGAGAATAAAAGCACAACATTGAGGAAGTTGCATCAGCTGGTTATCTAAGTGCACCACCACCTGCAGTCACACACTTAAAATCACAGTATTGATATACATGTAATTCTGGAAGTAGCATATTACTAGAACAGAAATTAAACATCTCAGTGTCATTAAGGACAATTACGTTCTTCCCTCTACAAGTATAAGAATTTGGATATCAAGCAACATGAACGGCGGTCTGACATATTAAACAAGGAAGTTCTTTGTTTAACCTCTTGAAGACATTCAGAGCTAATTGACGAAAGAACTGAAAATAAGACACAACCGAAGAATTCAGCATTGAAGTATGCAAACGATAGAAACTATACATGCATTTAGAGTGGAACACATGAACATATAGACACACTGACATGCATATATATATCCAAATTGTGCCGGAGACCTTCATTTGGCAATCTTGTCAAGGCGGCGATCCATAAAGTGGGAGACTGATTCCATGAATGCAGCTTCACTTGTCCCTGGGAGCAAGGAATCCAGTGCTTCCTGGACAATCTCCTCAATCACAGATTCCTTAGTTAAGGTTTCTCTGCACATGATGCTTCCAATGACGTAGGGGGTGAGCCCTCTCTCTGCTCCTTTCTTCAGAAGCATGGTGGATATGCGGAGCGTACGAGCACATTCAAGTGGCAGAACCCACCCATAAAACTTCAAGAGGGCAATGTCTTCTTCAGCATCCAGTGATTTTATGTACTCAATAGTTTCAGCAGTGTAAGGCTCGCGAGCTTGTGGCCAATACAGCCAGTCAAATGTGCAATCTTCGAACTGTAGTGATGAAAGAAAATCATGAGGAGAACTGATAAATGTAATTTTTGAAACAACCTACCCACCCAGCTCATAAGCGCACACGTAAATGCACATGCACATTAATGAACTCCTGTGTTATTGATGATGCAATAGATGATCCAATAGTAATCACATATTTCAGCAGATCCCATATGAAAATGAATTTTATGACGATCTACCAGAGTGCAGGGAAACATCAAAGGTTGCGACTTGTGATCAGAATGTGAGGAGAACTATTTGTGGTCTTCGTATTTCTCACAACTCACAAATAGATAATTGACTGTCCTTCCTTTTTAGCGCTTTATTTCTTCCAACTTATGTAGCTAAATTTAACCTTAACAAATAGAGAAACATGACAACAATATATTAACACAATGTTACCATTAAAAGTGCATTTCCAATCCTTTCTGAAAAACATTGAGAATGTGACAATGAAGACTAATCCCAAAATGGAAACATCACCAGAAATTATGCTGAGTCCAAAAACAGTTCCAGTTTCTAAAGTTCAATCTAAAGCAGAAGCAAGAGAGGGATATAAGCAATTCCATTAACACAAGACTAAATCACATGAAAGATATACATCCAAGAATAGCAAGAGTAAAATCTGACTGAGTGAGTAAGTAGCCATAAGTGTCGTAATAATAGCAAAGTGAAACAGAAAAGAGGAAGACGTCGTTAGAAGAGGCTTACACTCTCAGGCAAGCAATACCCATGGTCAATTGGAATCAGCACAGTCCGGCCGTCTTCACCTTTGCTCACCAAAATGTTCCCAGCATGCCTATCTGCATTGGCCATCCTTATATCTAACACGGAAATCTTATGAACCTCCTTCACTGGGAAAGCACCAGGACCCATATCCTCACAACTTCCATAGTTCTCCACAAACATCTGCAAAGACCCAATCTTGACAGTTAAACCATCTGGATGATTAAATCCACTGTGCAAGCACTTGACCAACATTGTAGGTGGGACCCCAGCAAAGCCCCTCTCCTCCCCAGAAATCAAGCGATGGCCTTTCTTTGGATGATCTATAATGTAGGCAGCAACTTCCCTCAATGCGCCTTGCCCAACCTTGGTTCCCTTCTTTAACCCTTCACCATTCACTGACAAGGGCAGGTCTCGCGGGTTGTTCACAGCCATAGGTTCCTCATCTATAGGCTTAAACACGGAGACATACTTTTTACTTGATGCATCCATCATAAAATATGCTCCTCCTGTTCCCTCTGCAGACCTGATTGGGTAGTTCCCTCTAGCTAACCCTTGATACGTTGACTTTACCAAATCCTCAAGAACTGAAGGCATTTCTATCTTTGAATTAACAATTACTGGTTCCAAAAGAAATCTCTGTTCGGAGGCTTTCTAGGTACTTCAAGAGTCTTCTTAGTTTCTAAGGAATATCCACTTTCCCTTTCAGCTTCATCATCTCTCTTATCATTCAATTGCGGTGCTACAATGGACAATTCATAGTTTTTGTCAATGGGTTTAGCCCTGATTTTGGCAGTTTTCCGGACAAACAAGTGAATCACAGCATCGTTGTTGTTCTTGCAGATATCAGTAATAAGTCTCTGATCTTCAAGAAGCTCTCCATTGCATATGATTTCTTGATCGTCAAGATCAACTAAACTCTTCTTCTTTCTAGCAATCTGACGCTTCACATACCCCACGTCCCGACACCGTTCAACATGGAATGTGAATTCTTTCCCACGAGACGTCCTAACACTGATGACTTGGAGATCAGAGAGGCGGAGAACCAAATGCAGGACATTCCCATCTGTCACCCCATACTCCCGCACGAGGCTATCACTCCTTGCCAATTCTCTACCTCCACAAACCAACCTCTGATTCTTCACAACAAACCCTTTGTAAGTCTGGATCCGAAGCTTCACAGACTCAATCGAATCAGACTTCAAAACCCTCAATGGAATCATCGAACCCGACACAGCCACATATATCAAGATCGCCTCACTTGATGGCTGGTCATGCATGTAACCAGGGCAAACCAAACTCTCATTCTGCATTGGACTAATCGCAACACCGCCCGACGCCATTCTTACCGCTCAATTTCGATCCCACGAATCCTCAGCCTAAGAAATGACTTGATTGAATGTTCAAGCCTAACCTAAAAATTCTATAGAAAACCAATCGTAAAAGTCAAACCCCATATCAATCTAGCCATTATTTAAGCTACCAAGCCCTTATTAATTTGAGGCTGCTGGAACACGAATCACAATGAGGTCATTGATGGTTTGAATTGCAATTAGGGCTTGAGGTGATCTCCGAAACCCCAGAAATTAATCTGAAGCTTGGAAATCACAATAAGGTCATGAACGGTTGGATTTGCAATTAGGGTTTTTGTAGTGAATTGAGGTACGACAAAAATGAGAGAATGGAAGAGAAGAAACAGAGGGGATTCTTACCAGAAGAGCAAGAACCAAAGAGAAGGGGATACGATGAGAAGCAAATATAGTCAGGTATTGGGGGAAGACGCCAACGCTTTCCACGGGTTGAATTGAAGGATTGAATTCAGAGTGTTTGTCGTTCGATTTTTCTGCTCTGGTAAAGAAGGCTTCTGGAGAGAGAAAAATTGGAAAAGAAAACGCGTTGGAGCCGTCGGCTATTTATAGGCGTTGAACAACTGAGTTTTACTGGGAAATTTCCTCCTTTTCGTTTTAAGGACGTTATTCTTGTGCATGCAGAATATGCTAGTCTTCCTTTAATTTTCTTCACTTTTTTTAACGCGTGGTTGCTATTTTTCTAGCAAATACGGAGTAGTTTTTTTAAAAAATTTAAACCGTCCAAAATATTTTTGAATACGTGCAATTGAGTGTCATACAGTAAATAAACTTTGATTACAAATTGCTCTGTAAAGAATCTTTTTTCTCGTGTCAAAAATGTTCACCTAAAAGCAAAATTAATGATTGGAATTTGCTTTGATGCGTAGAATCCAAACATTTGAATTATTCATGAATATAACACAGTGAATTATTCATGAAGATACATTAGCTTGATCTCATTTTCAAAATCCAGTTCATTTAAATACTTTCTTGTATCTAAACATTTGAATTATTCATGAATATACATTAGCTTGATCTCATAACCGTAGCATCATAATTTTAGGATGTGTATCCGGCAACAATAACGACTTTTGACATGGTCCATATTCCAGAAACATTAAAGTTGAACTCAAATAAATTGGGAAAAGGAAAGATAAATCTAGTAATTCAAAGCCAATTTTTGTTGGATACGGAGATGACCGACTTTCATTTCATAGGTTGTTACAAATTTGGTGTCCCAATGTACACCTAAAATGTGCTAGCTATAGTGCCTCAGAATTGGTGTTTGAGTTTAGGAGTGTATCGAAACAGGGGGGGGTTAGGAGTGCATCGAAACAGGGTGACTTGTAGTATTTTTTTAACAGGATCCATGGCCCACAAATTCTCTCTTTTGACAATGAGACAACATAGGAATATCATAGCTGCCCAAACAAACTTCCTGATGATACCATAGAGTTGTATACCACTAAACTTGCCAATCAACCAATTGATCAGATTGTACCGCGAATGTTGAGGTTTAGATGTAACACGGTGAGAAATCATCAGCAAGAGAGAGAGAGAGAGAGAGCACAAACATTCTAAGAACAAATGCAGCAAGGACTCCTCTACTTGGAAAGGTACCAGAAGAGTCGTCCATAATCCCCTACTCCTTCTATCTAATCTTGTTTTGCAAGCCAAAGGATGAATCTAGGTATCGAAATACACAACCACTAATCACAATTCAGACCATATTGATTCAATATCTAATAGAACTAATGCTGACCCACAAGGCCACAAAGCAGTCACAATAACGCAAATCGGCAAATTCTGCTTAAATCTTTGCACTAAACTCACTAGTTCAAGAATAAAAGTGGAAAATTATCCTTCCATTCACCGCTATGCAGTTTTTTAAGTCCAAAGATAAAATACACTATGGCGAACCTAGGCAATTTAAATACGAGAGTTGTGCATCATTCACAAAGTTGGAACTATTTGCAGCACAAGATTAAGTTGCAACGAAGCAACCCTGACAGCAGACACAGTTCGAATTATTTGCAGCACAAGATTAAGTTGCAACGAAGCAACCCTGACAGCAGACACAAGCAACAACAATGCCTACTAGAGCTCCAGCAACGACCTGGGAGGGAGTGTGGCCAAGAAGTTCCTTGAGCTTTCTTTGACTGATTGGATGCCCTTGGAACAAGTCCGCAACTATCATATTGAGAACCTGTGGTGATTAGCATATTCAGGAAGCAGAACAACATGATTTTGTCAAACTAAATAGTACGAGTATATGTTAGCAAGAGAAACATTAAGATAACTTCTGAACCCAGTTGAGCTAAGAAGAGGTGAAAATCACTAAAACAGACCATCACACAAGATACCAACTAGAAAGGGGGAAGGGGAAGTCAAGAACCCATATAAGCTTCAAACCATAATGCTTAACCCACACACCAACGAATATTATCTAGCAGAAGGAATACCAAAATATCTGCACAATTGATGACAATTAACGATGTGTTTACAGGCACAGGAATAATATGGCGAATTATGGTGCATGAAAGAAGAAATTAAAAGTACTGTAGATGACATCTCAAGTTTGGCCATTGACTTCCGCCTATACTTGTGAAATCAGATATCCGTCAAATATATCACAGATAAGAATCTTTTCCAATCAAGTTGCAAAAGATTTAGTAGATCATAGATTATAAGCACAAACACTTGCTTTTTTTTTTTACACTTGTTTTCTACAGGTGTAATCACCATAAACAGAACTCTCTTCAAAATCCTTATGAATTCCTATTCTGGAAATATAATAAACAAATCTTGCACGCCAGACATGACTCTGGTATGATCTCAAGTATCTTCAGCATTGAACTCATGAAATAGGGGATGTAAGTAACTTTCAATGTTCCCCCAAACCATGAGTTAGAAAATAATAAAATCTACCAAATATGCTCAAACGAAGCTATCACCTAAACCAGGTTCACCCACCCAAAAGTAAATGCTTCACCCACTTCCTACATTCCGGACTGAACACTGAAGAGGAGTTTTGGCAGCTTTTCTTCCTAGCGAATGGAAGAAGTAGGCAGGGATAGATACTTTCAGTTCATCAATATGTTTGACCCATATCTCCCAATAAGTAAGCTCTCCAATTCTATCCTGCATTTTTTGCTTAATTTACTACCAGAAAATCCAGTGACGCAAGACGACCATATGGACAATGCAGTGAGCTCAGTTTTCGGCACGAGAATTTAAATACATCCTCAAAGCCTCAAATGACCTTGGGATGTCTTATTAACACTAAAACAGACATTAATAACCCCTCAAAGATCATCTCCAGCAAAACAAAGGTAGGAAATCGGTAGAGAAATTCAAACTTGAAACCACAAAACAAAAGAGGTAGAATAGCCCCCAAAACTAGCACATATAGACACTGAAAACACTGAATGCATTTGGCTATGCTCTTGCCTTGCATGAAAGGAAATATTCTGTTTCCTGAAGATTCCCCAAGTCTTACCACTTACTAAGCAATGCATGTATCCAATTAGGGCCACTAAAGGAAGGAGCGAAGCCAAGTTTCAGTGCCTGCAAGCCTGGCTCATTACCTTTATGTATTATTTGAGTCAAGACTCTTGGCTCGAGTTGACTAACTCCTTCGACCTTAAGTTCTCCAGGGCTTACCACATGAACGAATCCTTTTCACATGGCCTCTATATCATATAAGCTCATGACTATAGTGAGGGCCAACGTGGGATGACTAAAGTATCGTAAAGATGAGGTAAACATCACAGCCGAAAATCTTTTCCGTTCATAGGAATTCCATTATGCTGAAATCCCACATCAATGAAGTAAGCACGCGTCAACCTTCCCTCACTGTACCAAAATAAACGACTAGTGTATAGTGCCTTCTCCAATGATACCTAGTTCACCTTCATATTAGGAGAAGTTGCTAACAAAAACCCAATAAATTACTTCCATATAAAGAAAAAGAAACACCTAACAGACTCCGTTATGAGTTCCATTGCAATACATGCAAAAAAATGGATCCCATTAGGACGGAAACCCATAAGTGCCCTTATGTATTAGACAGAATTATAAATACTAAATCCAGTTTCAATCCATACATACATTAAGAGAAACAAATAGCCACACACAGTGGCGGATCCAGGAATTTTCCATAGGGGGGTCACCTTTCAAACATAACTTTGGAAAAAAAAATTCACAGTTCAATATAATGAGAAGATAAAATGTTTAAACATTCTTCATTAAGCAAAAAGTTCAAATTTAAAACATAATGAAATTTGAAGCATAACTTTCAATTTTTCATTCAAAATTTAAGATCCTACGAACTGAATGAATTTTGAAGAAAAGTTTAATAATTGTGTGTCCGGTAATGGTATCCTTGTGATCTGAACCGTAGATATTCTAGAGCTTAGAAGAGTATTCATACAATGAAATAAAGCAATCAATATATACTTCTATAAAATAGAGCACTGGACAAAGAGATATTTTTGATTGAGGAAGTTAAGCACATTGATTAAGGGGTTGTTTTTCATACTTTTTGAGACTTGTAAGGTGACAGATTTGATATTTTGTAAATGTCAATAGGGCACTAGTACAATTTTTGAGGGGATAAATGAACTATATCTTAAATTAATAGGGGTAAAAGTGCAAGAGTAGAAAAGTCAGGGTCAACGGGGTTCCGCCCCTGGCCACACAACACAACACAAGAGAACACCAGATATATGTGGTACTTCCGGCCAGTGCATAACAACAGTGTTGGTGATGTAAATCCGAAGTTATAAGGTTAATAATACTTGCTTGCTATACGCAATAGCTCACATAATCTGCCTTCTCTTCATTCAATACATAGTGAAATTTGGTCCAAGCGGTGAATATACACTCAACTAACCAATTGGGTCGTTGACCAATTTCTCAACAAACAAACAGATGTATAGACTGAACAAAGGTAAATTCCAACTATTCAAGCATTGACTAATAAAACCGAAAACACAATTACCAATTACCATACCTCTGCTTGCATCCCAGCGTGCCGCCTTACACCGATCGCATCATACATGACAATCAAACTAAACCCCAAACAAACCGGAAACAACGAGTCCGCCACTCCGTGACAAATCGCCACCGACGTCGTCAGCGCAGTGCACAGCGCCGAGTGAGACGACGGCATTCCTCCCGAAGCAAACATGATCCTCAAATCCCACTTCTTCTCCACAAAGAAATTTAGAACCACCTTCACCGACTGCGCCACCATCCAAGCAAAGAACCCTGAAACGAACGTCGGGTTCGCGGCCAGCGTCGCCATGAACGGACTCAACCGGACCCTCGCAGTCGCCGTCAAGCTCAATAGCGCCGTCCCAAACCCTCCGTTTTGCAAGTACCCCGAATCTGAACCTTGCAAAATCGAGACCCATTTCTTGGTCAAATTGGACAAGTGAGAGATGGGTTTGGTGTAGTTGTACGTTTCTGGACCCGGGTTTAGGGGGTTGGGAATGTTAGTGGGGATAGAAGAAACAGAGATTGAAGTAGAAGGGCGTTTTAGCTTACTGAAAGAAGAGAAGTGGAAGGTGGAGAAGGAATTGCTGGTGGATTTTGGGTACGAGGAGATGAAGTTGAGGGGTGTAGAGGAGGGTTTTATTACGACATAGTCCATGAGACGAGGCCTCTGTCCCTGGTTGGTCCAGTCTGCATTGAACCGGAGAAGAGAGAGAGAGAGAGAGAGAGAGAGAGAGATTGGAAACTAGTAGTACGCACTAGTACTAGTTTAGCACTAGATGCTTTCAGGTTTGTGGAGGAGACGGATTGGCTGGTGCCAAATAACAGAGGAGTTGTCTTCTTGTGAGACTTGAAAGTATATTTTCTTTACCAAAAATTGCATATTCTATTTGGGTCCCTGTTCTGGCACCAAGAATATGCTTTTTATTAGAGCATCCTCTGCCCTTACCTTTTTTTTCACTTGGGTAGGGATTTGAGCTAAAACTCAATTTGGAGAAGGCATCTTCAATGTTAAATTTGTTTTTTTTATCCAAATCTATTACTATTGAATGGTACACTTGTAATTAATGAGTGGCACACTTGTAAAAGTGAAAAGAGGGTTTGAAAAAAGTAAGTATGAGTTTAAGTCTCTTCAAATTTAGATGAGGAAAATGATAGAACTCAAAACGGGTAGGTAAATGGGCAGGGCCGGTCCAAGGATTTTCAGTGCCTAAAACCTAATATAAAAAAGTGTCCTTAAAAAGTAAATACTTAACTATTTTTACAGCAACAATCATAATACGAGAAAGCCAAACCAATATAAAGTTTTACTAATCATTATATACGAACATAAAATATGAGATCATCATTGGGTGGGTTTGGAGGGAAACGATTTTGGGAAGGTGTTATTCGATGGTTTAGGAGAAATGATTTTGGGAATTTAGTAGGTTGGGCACCTAGGCTTATGAATGGTGGGTTGGACTAACTCATTACCTCTAATTGGACATTTTTTTTCATTCTATTGAACTTAAAAAAAATCCTACTCAAACCCAAAAAATGAAAATATTGGAGTACCCCTAAAAATTGAAATTTTTGAGATGCTCAAGGCCGAAGCCTCTTGAACCGGCCATGCAAATGGGTATGACATTAGAGATGAATTTTAAAGTTTTTTACTCAAATTTTGGGTATGGATAATAGAATGGGTAAGGATTGAAGATCCTCTTACTAATCTCGTTCTTTAGGCCTTGTTCCACAAAGGACTTTTAGGACTTTTTTTTTTGGTTAGTTTTGTGCCTCACTTTTTTGGTTTTTGGATTTGATCAGAAAAGTAAAAAATTAGTATGACTTTTACCTAAATATTTTGGGGAATAACCATTTTTCAGCAAATAAAAAAAGTTGGATTTTTTTGTTTTGCTAAAAAGTGGTTATTTTCCAAAATATTTGGGTAAAAGTAAAATAAATTTTCTTTTTTGATTCCTCTCATCAAGACAATTTAATAATCCACAAAAAATTGACGCAAAACTAATGAATGCGAATTTTTTTTGAATAAAAATAAAACATCTTTAAAATGCTAAAAGTTAAACAAAACTTGGTCTTAGGGAGTGCCAGGCGGCCCAGGCAAAACCAAAATTTTGTGGGAGGTGTAACATATGTGGGGTGATAAACAAGCCTACAGTTGGTTGTTCTAGTTTAATCTGAAAACCCAACGAATTTTAAAACATTAGTTTGTTTATTAGACGAGCTTATCTCAAACAAACTTTAATTGAGTTAATCAATAGTTTGAGTTTTTCATACATTAAACAGGACAAGTTGATTGGTAGCTTGGTTTGAAAGCTTAACTAACTTTAAAAGAATGTTCAAGTTTTATTTGTTTACGTATCAAACCGGTATTAAATGAGCTTTTTAAGAATTAGTTTGGTTAGCTGTGCCTTAAAAATGGGCACAGTTCCGTAGCTTCTTTTTTTTTTTTTTGGGTAAACTGAAAAGCTAAACAACAAACTAAAATTTCTCAA
This sequence comes from Rhododendron mucronatum var. ripense, assembly GCA_019656295.1. Taxonomy (NCBI): domain Eukaryota; kingdom Viridiplantae; phylum Streptophyta; class Magnoliopsida; order Ericales; family Ericaceae; genus Rhododendron; species Rhododendron mucronatum. The sequence goes on from BPLT01000047.1 coordinate 539,815, forward strand.
ATGCTACACCTCTCATATGTCCGCCTCTTGCACCATGTTTCGGAAGCAATTTGTCAACCTAAAATGAATGAATGCGTTTTTGGTTTTCCTCTGTAAATATCGATTTTTGGGTTAAACTCATACAAAAATCGATTTTGGTTCCACGTCTTTATGTGCTTTTGTCTGCATCTCTCTCTTGAAAACTCCAATAAAGCTTACAAGTCAATTCCAAATTTTATGAATGATTTTACTTGCAAAGGGAAACCAAACCACTACTAAAATTCTGGTGGCTTCAGCTTCGTTGAATCAAGCATTAAATCCAAAATCCAAAGACAAAGGAAATCACTACCCCATCTCATTTGCATAGTCTCAAATCGGAGAAGAAGCATACGAGAGAGATCAGCTCCAATTCAGTCTGCCATACTATTGACAATTGATGCAAGTTGGAGCCTTTACAAAACTGTAGTACTGACTCGGACACTTTGCCTATCCATCTTCGCAACATCAAATTTGCAGCCCCTTCACCGTGCATAGCTTCAAAATGGTTATGGGAGAGGAGGAAAAAACTATCAAAAAGACTGCAAAATAATCGTTAAAAAGTTGGGCCGAAAGACCCAAGATATGTTCAAAGTAGAGGTTGAAGCCCCAAAATATGTCTCTGCATTTCCAATGGTTTTTGTCATGTTGGGCAAGTATTTGTAGTGTGTTTGGTTGTTGGGTTTGGATACTGGACTTGGTGTGCAGGCCCCAAAGTAGTGAAAGTACCCCTACCATAGCTCCATTCCTATTTAGCACTGTGGTCATGGGAAATAAATTTTGGCAATTGATAATGCCACAGAAAGTCTACACACACATACAATTTGTGCACAGATTGTGCATAGATTTCATTGTAGGGCCCATCACGGGTCTCATATTATAAAATGTAAAACATTTTTTCAAGAGTTTCCGTAAAAAATAAGCTCAATCCGATACTTATAGGTGCTCGATCCAACTATATAACTTTTCATTATCCGAAAATCTGAATGAAAAGATAGATGGTTGGATGAATCATATATAGCCATATAGGTATCGGATTGAGTTTATTTTTTACGGGGACCCTTGAAAAAATATTTTATATTTAATAAATGGCTCGGATGATTTGTGTGGGACCCGTGGTGGGCCCCACAATAAAATCTGTACACAGATTGTTTGTGTGTGTAGCAGCTTTCGTAATGCCAAAACCGGAATTGTTGCTTAAAAAACTCTACTCTTTCTTGCTACTACATTTACTTTTCTGCCCTTGCTGCATAAGGGACGTCCAGCTCTCTCATCTTCCTTTATTACAAAAGTCCCCCAATAAACAACACAAAGTGAAAATGGAAGATGAGACACCAGCAATCTCCCAGACGGGATAGGGTGATCAATATCATTTTTGACAGAAATGATGTCGTAGAGAAGTTTTAAAGTCCAAGCAATTTTGATTATCAAATTAATAAATTCAAAAAACATGATAAACAACATTGACAAAGAAAGGAAGATGAGAGAGCTACATCACTAGCAGAAATCAAAGTGAAAATGGAAGATGAGACACCAGCAAGAGAGAACAAGAAGAAGATCCGTGGGCTGAATATCCCCGACGAACTCGTAGTCGACATCCTCTCCAAACTCCCCGTCAAATCCATACTCCAATTCAAATCCATCTGCAAATCATGGCTGTCCATGATTTAGTACCCTCAATTCATCAGAACCCACCTCCATCGCTCTACCCAATCTCACCCATTGCCCAAGAATCCTACTCAAAACGAACAGATCCCTTCTCTCCTTCGCTTCTATCGATTTTCGAACCCCCAATCGTGAATCCGAATCGTTGCATGTGTCCGTGGGAGAACTCGGATTCCTTTATCCAGCCGTTATGCTCCTGCGATGGCCTAATACTCCTGTCTCTTCATGACGGACAATTTGTTGGAACTAAATCTGGTAGGTCCTATGTTCTTTGTCAGTGTTGTAGCTTTGTGTTGTTTATTGAGGGATTTGTTGCGTAATAAAGGAAGATGAGAGAGCTGGTGGGACGTCCATTATGCAGTAAGGGCAGAAAAGTAAATGTAGCAGCAAGAAAAAGTAGAGTTTTGGCCGCAACAATTCCAGTTTTGGCGTTATCAATTGCCTAAATTTTTGATTTCAGTTGCTTCCAAACATGGTACAAGATGGGGAAGGGATAGGTTTGATTTCGGGCTAAAACTATGTGACTGTTGTATTTGTTTGGCATTTTAGATTTGTTTTTCAATCATTACCTTATTTCTTTATCTAATTATTATCCTATTTTTCTAATTATTACTTTGTCGTTTTTCTCTATCTCTCTACTCATTACTCATCTTTTCAATCATTACTATATTACTCTTTTCACCTACTATCAAAACTAAACTAAATTAAAATGCCAAACAAACAAAACTGTTAGACCTGTTTGGTTGGCTACTTCAGTTTTCTCTTCCTTAAATGAAGTTAAAGCAGTCTTCCTTGTCCAAAACTACTTCTTAGCCGTAAGTAGATGATCCGCTAACAGATGATTTTGATACTCCGTTCGTTTTGCTGGAATAAAAAACCCTGTAGGCATGCACTAATAGGACATTATCTAAGCTGTTTAAGAGTGTTTTCTAACGGTTTGAATTAAAAAAGAAAAACAGTGGTCTTGTTCGTTTAACATATTTATTTTGTTTTAACTTTATTTTTCAATCATTATTCTATATTTTTCTCCAATCATTACCCTATTTCTTCAATTGTTAATTTCATTTCTCTCTCTATCTCTCTCCACTCATTACCCCTCTCTCCAATCATTACCTTATTTCTCTCTTCACCCACTACCAACACTAAAACACCCAAAGTTATCAAACGAACAAGGCAAGTGCTACCTACACAGACATTTTAAAACAGATCATGCATAGATCTTTGTGTGGGGCTCACTACGGGTCTCATAAAAACGATCCAATCCATCCATTAAATGCTCAATTTGATACTTATAACGACTTGATCCAATCATCTAATTTTTCATAATTCTGTAATCTAAATGAAAAATTAGATGATTAGATAGAACACCTAGATATCGGATTGAGCTGATTTTAAGCGAAGACCCCTGAAAAAGTATTTTACATTTAATAAACGGCTCGGATCATTTGTGTGAGACTCTTAGTAGGCTCCACACAAAAAATCAGTGCTTAATCTGTTTTGAAAATGTCTGTGTGAACAAACTTTTCCAAAAAAAAATTATTCCAAAGAGTATAGAGGAAGAGAATATTCTTTTTTGGAAGAGTTTTTTTAAATTTTGGACGATTGATATGATGCATTACAACCCTATAGTACAGAGATACGCTACATAACTTTCGAACATAACACTCTGTATATGTTTAAGGTTAGATGAATGAGCAAAGCTCTTTTCAAAAAAAGAAAAAAAAATGAGCAAAGCTATGTAGTGTACCTCTGTAGACTTCGGGTTTTTCTTGTAGGATTAGGGGGACAGTTGTGAAAACGAGTCGTTTTGTTTCGTTTAATTAAGGGAAATTTATAGAAATTGTCCTCTTAATTTTATCCGAGTCTCATTTTCATCATCTAAATATCAATTGTAATTTTTTTGACTTTTAAGTTTGGTTTTCGTACCAAATTAGTCCAATTGATGACGTCTATTAGCCAAACTTTGCGAAAAAAATCAAATTGAGGATAAACGTTATCAATTGAATCAACTTGGTACAAAATGCAATGTCCAAATTGCCGTCAATCTGATTCTTTCCGTTCAATTTGGTTGACATAAATTATCAATTGGACCAATTTGATATGAAAACCAAATTTAAAAGCCTAAAGAGTTGTAATTGTTACTTGAAGGACGAAAATGAAACTCAAATAAAATTAGGAAGATCATTTATATAAATTTCCCTTTAATTAACCGAACAGCGGAGCAGGTCCAGATCTTTTTTTTTTTTCCCTACCCTTTTCCCCCTTCCTTTCGAAAATACTATAAAAAATTGGTGACGGTCACGCACCACCAGGCCCCCTCACCATCGAGCAGGCGGTTCTTCTTTTGAATTTTCCACGTCGGTTCCTTGCCCTCCTCATCCTATTCAACTCTCTCTCTCTCTCTCTCTCTCTCTCTCTCTCCTCTTCACAATCGTCTCCGTCTTCAAGATTGCAGAATCTCCCTGACCCACGTTTCAAATTAGGGATCGACGACCACAGCTTCTGAAAACCGTGGTCAGCGATAATGGAGAATCTGATATCTCTGGTAAACAAACTACAGAGAGCGTGCACAGCTTTAGGAGATCACGGCGAAGAAAGCGCTTTGCCCACTCTCTGGGACGCTCTTCCTTCCATCGCCGTCGTCGGTGGTCAGGTCAGATCTCACCTCATCTACCAACTTCTCTCTCTCTCTCTATACGTATATATTTGTGTAGATCTGGACAATCATGTTCCTCTATCATCGTTTTCAGATCTTTAATTTTGTCCGAAAAATTCAATTTTCGGTTATCGCATTTGGTTTTCGTTTTGGATAAGTCGGATATTAGAGCTGAAGCTCTCATTTTTTCTGTTCAATTCGTTGGTTAGTTAGGTTATCGTAGTTCAGATACAGCGTGTGAAAAAAGCTGAATAATTAAGCTTATAAATAAGCGGTGTAGCAAAGTGAAAGCGCACATACCTTATTTCTTTTTGATCTTTATACGGTGGTGTTGCCTTTACTTGGTTGGAATTTGAATGTGAAAGTCAAACTTCCTAAACCGCATATCAGTTCAAATTAATTCTGCCACTATCCGTATTCCACTGGTTCTACTGATATCTTTGCTGCATCATACTTCAGATATGTTAGTATTGGCATGTATATTTGGAATTTGGATTGTTCATTTTGTTTGGGTCGATGCTTTGAATCAAACGACTTCATATATTGGGGTAGAGTGTAAACTGCATTGTGCAGATTAGTTAATCTTTCATTTGATCTTTCGCACATTGTGCATTTACCGTCCCACTCTTTAATGGTTCTTTAATGGTTTGTAGAGTTCCGGGAAGTCTTCTGTGCTGGAGAGCATTGTAGGGAAGGACTTTTTGCCTCGTGGATCTGGTAATAATGATTCCACAGTTTGTGTTTGTTGTCAATGCATGGTTGTAATGTTTTGATTATCATTGACATCTATATGCAATAAACCCAAGATATAATGTGTGACTATTGCATGTAGGAATTGTTACCCGGCGTCCTCTTGTGCTGCAGCTTCATAAGATTGATGAAGGAAGGGAATATGCTGAATTCATGCACGTCCCAAGAAAGAGGTTCACTGATTTTGGTATGTCTTTCGCAAGGAAATGATCCTTTTTTTTTAAAGTTTCTTAGCTTACTCCAAGTCGCATTTACCCCTATTTGTTTTCGTGTTTTAGAAAGCGTGCTATTATGTTTACAAATAATGATTTAATTGAGATGAACCTTAATCTAAATGCCAGTCAGTAGTTCTTTGAAACAGTTCTCCATCTTACTGTGTATATGTGTCATTGCTTCAAGTTTGATTTATATATGTTAAAGCTCAAAGGCTAAATTTTAGTTGTATCTTGTGCAGCTGCCGTGAGGAAGGAGATTGCTGATGAGACTGATCGGGAGACTGGCCGTTCAAAACAAATTTCTAGTGTTCCAATTTATCTCAGTATCTATTCCCCAAGTGGTGAGATAGGACTGCGAGTCATGCTCTTTTAATCTTTCCAGTTCTGTCTTAATTCTTTGTATTAAATGTATGTTAGGTAGCAAAAATCCTCATCTCCAATAGGAAGAAATGACGTTTTGAAATTAAGGTCCATACAGTACATGTGAAAGCACTGGGACTTACAGTTTAAAGCATCTTAGAAGATGTTTCAGACACTTTGTTTTACGCGGCAGAGTTTGATCATGGAAGTGATTTTTGTTTTAAGCTTAGTACAATGCTTTTAAGCTATTAGTTGCCTACTTATCAAAAAAGGAAAAAAAAAAACACACACACACACAATGGTTTAGGAGAACCAAACAACTACATGCACTTTCTAATCGTCTGTGAAAATAATTCCTGCACAACTAACCTGCTGTTAGATTGGAATTTCCAGTGTTAACGTTTGTGGCATGTATGATGGATGTGTAATTCGTGCGAATGGTTTGAGTAGAGGAGATGAAAGTCTAGTATATGCCCTCAGTGTTGATTTTTCAAGTTAGGATATAAGAGTACAGGTAAATACCTAAAATGATGTGGTAGACTCTGTAGAAGGTTATGCTACAGCATTACTGTAAGTAGGGTTAGGGTGTTGAATCAAATAGAGCATAAGATTTTGAACCGTCAGTCCCATATATGTGAGGGGATGAATTGAGAACACCCAATTTTGATTAACATGGATAATGAGGGAAGATTGAAGATGTTGTCATCTGTACTTTAAGTATGGGGCACTTTATCGTTAATAACTAATATTGCTGGTCAACTACTAAATAGTTTGCCTTATATCAAGGTAGTTTTCCGAGATGGATGTCTGCCAACATCAGCAAGGTGGACAACAGGACGAGAGGAAAAAATTCTTAGTTTATTTAGTGATGTATTGGTATTCTGGGCAATGCTATTAGCATCCCTGTTTTCTGACAGATACTAGAGTTTTGACTTAGAAAAGTGTTAGTTATCAGTAGTTACTGCATTAGTAATTTAAATAATCGTCTTACACTTTTAAGTTATTATCTCATTTCATAGTCGAATGACTGCGCAGTGAGTGCTTCAAAATCTCATTTCTGCCTTTCTGTCCCTTCCACCTATAATCTTACCCTTGGCACAAAATTTTGCATTCGCCTTGGAATTCACCTATTCGCTAAATGTGGAAATCTGCTTTTTCTTCATCTCATTATTGTGATTCTGTGGCTTTGCAGTTGTGAACCTGACTCTGATTGATCTCCCTGGGCTTACAAAAGTAGCTGTCGGTGAGAGAGCAGTCTCAACTTTTGCATGTCTTGATTTTCTTTACATAATCAATTTGGCATAGCATTTCTTTGGCCTTCATCTTAAATTTCTACCCAGTTAGTTCTTCAATAACTCATCTGTGATACTGATTGTGTGGATCATTGCAGAGGGTCAGTCTGATAGCATTGTGCAAGACATTGAGAATATGGTTCGGGCCTATATTGAGAAGGTAATGTACTATTTCAATTTCTTTCTGTTTTGTTTTGGGATTATATGAAATTTAGGAAGCAATGCTAGAACCTCTTTTGTATGTCGTAGGAAACAATGCTAAGGAGTTTTAGTTTAGTTCAAAACTTGAAAAATAATGAGAGACTATTTCATACGTTTATTTGAAGAAGTGACATGCATTCTTTTTTTCGGCATGTGGTAGCGATTCAATTACTTGTTTTCAGATGCTTGCTTCTCAGTTCACAATGCTCCATATGGGATATGTTTAGTGGTTATTCCACATCAATTAAATAACACCTTCAAACCACTGTAGGAGCCCTTTCAGGCTCCCTGCTCATTGTGAATTGGTTGCTTTAACATGGTATAAAAGCCAACGGTGTAAGAATTTTTGCAAGACTCTATTTTGTCGGTGGTTGATTCTCTCTTGTTTGTGCCAAAAGCTCACTTCATGTGCTTGTGATACCTATGGTATGTATCCATAGTTAACCACTCCACCTGCGAGTTGGGGGTCACATGTGTAGGGGAGTATTGAGATCTTGTCCCACATGAATTAAATAATGCTTCCAAAACTAGTATATGAACGTGAGCGGCCTCTTCACTCATGACTAATTGGTTTTGCGTTGGATGCCTTTAGCCGGATCAACTTTCATGAAACAAATTATTTTATTGATCTTCGTCTTGTTCCTTGCAGCCCAACTGTATAATTCTGGCGATTTCTCCTGCGAATCAAGATCTTGCTACGTCTGATGCGATTAAGATTTCTCGTGAAGTAGATCCCAAAGGTATGATTTCTCATATGATGCAATTTCGGGCAATTTTATGGACTCGCTCATGCTTGTCTAGTTGAATTGATTGTTCTTTATGGTCTAGTTAAATTGATGGTTCTAGGTCTTTTTTCTTATCATGATTTTGATCTGGATACTTTGAACTATTTTATAAACCAAACCAAACCAAACCGAGCTTTATGTCCCAATCACTTGGGGTCGGCTAACTTTGAACTATTTTATACAGTACTCTAAATGCTTGTGCAATGTGAGTGCATGTGCAACTGTTACTCCCATATCTATAGTTCTAGTGGGTTGCTTGTTGCATCAATCTTCGAGACTGCATACTCTCTTGAGATTGGGAACTTCTACTCCCTTGAGTTCAGTGTATTCCATCATTTGGGAAGATGATGACAGCTGTCCAATGATGGAACTGGCACATCACTTAGTCTAGTACTCTAGTCGATGAAAGAGAAATAGTTCTGAATTTCAATTTATGTGGTGGTCATTTTTCCAGGAGACAGGACATTTGGAGTCTTAACGAAGATTGATCTCATGGACAAGGGTACAGATGCAGTTGAAGTAAGTTCCTTTTAGATATGTATGAACAGAATGATTTCACATTTCACAATTTTAGTTCAAAGTGTGTTGCAACTAGGAATTTGAGCGGATGATGAAGTCTTCTATTTTGTGTGGAGTTATAGAAACCTCATTAAATTTTTTTTCCCCCCATTTTACATTAGTGATAAGAGCATAATGATGAAAATGTGATGGTTACTGTTTGTCTACGACCTATTCCTTGCTATTTTTTCACCCTGGCGTTTATTTATTCAGAAAATTAGAGAATTTTCAATGGCCCTTCATACACGGGTGGATTCTTACGTTGTAAACTCGTTTTGAGAGAGAATAATGTAGTTTCATAGCGTCATCTATAATCTGCTTTTTGCAAAAAATAGAATTGTCTAAATTTGATTGAGATTATTGACCTCACTAGTTTATGTTATTTTCAGATCTTGGAAGGAAGAGCATTTAAGCTACAATTTCCTTGGGTTGGCGTTGTTAATCGATCTCAAGCCGATATTAACAAAAACACTGATATGATTGCTGCTCGTCGTAGAGAACGGGAGTACTTTGCCAACACCCCCGAGTACAAGCATCTTGCTCACAGGATGGGTTCTGAGCATCTAGGAAAGATGCTTTCAAAGGTTCAAAATCCCACACACTTTCTACTGGTTTTAACAAATTTTGTACACTGTTGTTGGTGACTGTTTAGGTTATGGGTAATTTTTGTTCTCATAGCATGTCTGATACTCTGCATGAATTCAGCATTTAGAACAAGTTATCAAGTCTCGAATCCCAGGCCTTCAGTCTCTGATTAGCAAAACTATTATTGAACTGGAAACGGAGTTGAGCCGTCTTGGGAAGCCTGTTGCCACTGATGCTGGGGTAAGGAATTTTTTACTCTCTTGGTTTTTTTCCAAGAATACTGTCCATTTGTTTTATTGCATAAAGGTGAGATGAGACCCAGACCGTTTTCATAGAAAGGCTCGTTACCAGCCTATATAATTATTTGGTGTTCCATCTTTCATATTCAGCCATTTGGCAGGCTAGAATGAGCTGGAGGTTTCTCACCAGACATGCTCATTTAGAGTTTTTAAGATGCTTTGTGATTGTTCCCTGGTTACTCTTGCTATAACTAGCTTTTGTCATGATGCCTTCTATGTCTAAATTATGCAGGGCAAATTATACATGAGTATGGAAATCTGTCGTGCTTTTGATGGAATATTCAAAGAACATCTTGATGGCATGTATGCACACTGAAGTGTTTTATCCATTTTAATTCATTATTCCCCTCGTTCAATGTTCAAAATTGACCTATCCTGCTGTTTATCATGATCATTGATTTCTGCAGACGCCCTGGTGGTGATAAAATCTACAACGTATTTGATAATCAACTTCCTGCTGCCTTGAAAAGGTTGCAATTTGACAAGCAGCTTTCAATGGAGAATGTACGAAAGCTAATCACCGAAGCTGATGGTTATCAACCTCATTTAATAGCTCCTGAACAAGGATATCGCCGTCTTATTGAATCTTCACTAATTACCATTAAAGGCCCTGCCGAGGCTGCTGTTGATGCGGTATGTAGCCTACTATAGTACTATGTTTATGTTCACACTGAAATTTGATGCACTTGGTAATTGCACTATGTTTTCATGTTGCTCATGCTTTGCCACTGGCATTTTGATGATTCATTTTAAGCTGAGCTTAGTCAAGATCAGGTGGAGATTGAGCTTGCCTTGGCATGGGTTCTAATTTTTTAAGTGCTGAGTGGCACTGTTAAGGCTAGTTCAGCTTGTATTGCTTGGTTGTGGGCTTTTGCCTTGCATCTTTGTCTAGAGGCAATTCTTTTATAGAGGGGAGAATGCTGATTGGTTGGTACTACTACTAAGAGGGTGGTTTGTGGGAAACTGATAGTGTATGGAGTTATTTTCTGCAACCAATCCAAAAGCATGATTTGATTATGAGGCTGCACATTACTTAGCTTGATAACTTTTTTTCCCACAATGATACAGGTTCATGCCATTCTGAAGGAACTGGTTCACAAGTCAATCAATGAGACCATGGCAAGTCCCTAGTTCTTCCCCATTTAAGTGTGTTTCTGGGTTTTGCTTTCATCATGCACAAGGGTAAAACTGTAATTAGGGTTACAAATTAGTATGATTTTTTGATTTCCTGGTTTGCTGAAGAGTCATGAAATGCAAAGGAAAATGGTAATAAACTTGATGGAGGGGTGGTGTGCAAAAATATTTTCAAATTTGAATCATCGAATCCTATGAATTCATGTTGTGCAGGAACTCAAGCAGTATCCTACCCTTAGAGTGGAGGTTGCAAATGCAGCCTGCGAGTCTCTAGATAGGATGAAGGAAGAAAGCAGGAGAGCAACTTTGCAACTAGTAGAAATGGAGTATAGTTATCTGACAGTCGATTTCTTCCGCAAGCTTCCGCAAGATGTTGACAAGGGTGGAAATCCAACACATTCAATATTTGATCGATACAATGAGTCATACCTTAGACGAGTTGGTAAGTGGGAGGGTTTAAGAAAGTCACAGTAGTTTTAAGTACGCATGGAAATATTGAATAGTGTCCACATTATCCACTTAACCCAACAGATCTTGATCATAATTAAGGCTGTATCTCTATTTCCCCCAAACAGGAACAACTGTCTTGTCTTATGTCCACATGGTCTGTGGAAGTTTAAGGAACTCCATTCCAAAATCCATCGTGTATTGTCAAGTGCGTGAGGCCAAGCGTAGCTTACTTGATCATTTCTTCACGGACTTGGGAAAAAAGGAGGTGAGGGTTTCTTCCAAATCCTTTGGCTTCAAAAAGAATAAGAGAGAATGGAAAAGGACATGGTGCTTATGTATATTTCCGACTTGTTTTGCAGGTGAAGCAGTTGGGCTCGTTATTGGATGAGGATCCAGCAATAATGCAGCGGCGTGTTAACCTCGCTAAGAGACTGGAGCTATACAGATCCGCCCAATCAGAGATTGATGCAGTTGCCTGGTCTAAATAGAGGGAGAAGTCTATTCTTCCCACTTTTCTTTAATCAGTAATACAAGTCAGTAAGAGGAGGAGTCAGATTCTTTCATTCATGACTTATAGTTCCTTATAAGTCAACACAAGGGAAGGGCTGATGCCTTATTTTGCCTTGTCTTTTTGCTTAACTTCTACAGAGATTGGTATGGTGCACTACTCTTTTATATTCACTCTGTTGTATTGGTATTGTTGGTCCCGAGGTTTGCATATGAGATTTCTGATTCTGTTCTTATTTGCGGTCTTCACTTATTTATTCCACTTTTGGTCCTTCCTCTTACTTTTGCCCGAACATTATTCTGGTTAGATGTTCTTTCACTTGTCCTTTAATTAACCGAACTTGTCAAGTCTTGTATGGCTGTGTGCACACAGCAATGTTTGATTGCTTGTGGTACAAAACCTGCGTATGAAAAAATTACTGTATTTATTACTCGAGATAGAATAATGCTTCTCTCACAAGATTGGTGGATTCCATTATAAATTTCATCAGTGGAATCCAATATTATGTGAGGTAATATATTGCTATCAGAGTTCGAAATGATTACCCATAAAACGATTCTAGACAACCAATGAAACTGCAAGACAGTAAACTAAACTAACGCAACTCAATTCCAAATGACAGCTTGATGCATGCACAAGGCGGGAAATTGGACACTCTCGACCCAAAATTCACGGTTAGATAGATGCAATGCAAGCAATCATGTGCTTTATGAAGAGCAATCAAGAGATTTACTTGTGAGATTTTAATCCAGTGCATATGGACACCAATAAGCAAAACGCCAAAAAAATAAAAAAATCAAAAAAAAAATCAAAAGGAGCTATAAAAACAAGACCTGAATATAGTTTTTCCCTTTACATCGACCACATTACCTCTTATTTTTGTCCTCCAAACATTGCACTAGACAGTGACAAAAGAAAACAACACGTAACATTTTGTCAATGAGGGTGTTCACAATTTCTTGATTACTTACCAAAAACATGAAATTCTTAAGTCTTGTAGATATGAGGTAAATACCAAGTTTAAATCTTGAAGGTAGGCTCAAGAATAAAATCTCTACTGTCGATTGGTTCATGAAATAGACAAGAAATTTTGAGCTAAAAAATGACAACATATATTTGAAAAAGACAACAAATTGAGATAAATGCGTGTAGCATGGTTGTAAGAGTGTCTTTTTTATGTAGCTAGGGAATGAAACAGACAACAGATCGACATTGACTTAAAAAATGAATCGAAGGAGAGGACGTGGCCATAACAACTACTACAAAAAAAAGTAGATTAGGATGTGATTTTGTTGTTTTGATGGATAAGGGCCATAGTGAAATGGGAGATAAACATCGGGGGGCGTCAATGGTCAAAATAGGATTTCCCAAATAGAGAAGTTAGTTTCCTTGAGATTCGGCCACGGTTTCTACTCTGCCATCACCATCGCCACCACCACCTCCACCTCCACAATATATATCCAACGCAATTGTTGAGTGTTCCTCAATTTTCTCTCACCTGAAAACACAAGCAGGAATTTTTCAAAGGAAAAACCCCAGTCAAGAATAAAAAACCAAACACAGACGCGGCAAATTGAGGAAATCCTTTCTCATCAATACATATCATACGTTACGTTGATAACTCACGTTTTTCCGGCCCAGCTTACAAGCACGTCTGAATTTCAATTGGGGTTTGCATTTTCCTAGGTCATCACAAGCTTAGGATGGATTGGTCTCCAGATTCTGCTAGAAATGCATATCTTGATACCGTTAAACTGGTTTGTCCCTCTTGCCATTTGTCATTCTTGATTTTATTGTGTTTTTTTTTTCCACGTAGATATGCTAATACCGTACACACAAAAAAGATACAAGATTGCGGGTTTGAATGTATGTGTTTTGGTACCTGAGCATATGGGTTTTGCTTATTGGTCTTGTGCATAGAAACGAAAATGTGCCAAAGCTCTATTTGCCTATGCAGGGTCTTGTGCATAGAAAATTCGTATTGGGATCTATTTACCAAGAACAAAAAGAACGCATTATTGATTGACTGATTGGTAGTGATGATCCTTAAGATATTTTCCCGTGTTGTTAGGGTAAAAGGTAGAAGATTTCACGAGGCATTATGTATTGTCTCTTAATTACAAGAAGCGTAATTTGGTTGTAATAGGACAATGTTAGTATGGCAGATATCGTAGTTGGGTGTATGTATGGATTTATGTATGTATGGAGGAGGACTGTGCGGTCAGCATAGTTGTGATTTTCAGAGATGCCGTGATTTGCAATCTTCCAAATAAGGCGTTTCCTCTCCTGAAAGAACAATTTTGCTCTCTGTTGTTCACTTTTTGATCAAGGATTGGGAAGAGATTTGCGGAAATTCTCTGGCTTCCTTACCATTGCTTTCTCTTGATAAATTGATTATCACAACATGGCTTAAATAAGGGGGAAAAAGGGTACACTAGCATGAAAAAAGCGGGCAAATGTGCACTCACTCACACAGACACAGAGAGAGAGAGAGAGAGAGAGAGAGAGAGAGAGAGAGAGAGAGAGAGAGAGAGATCACATCTTAAAGGTAAAAGTGATGGAAAATGTGTCAACGTGTAAACAAGAGACTAATCGAAAGAGGACATAGGGTAGCCAGAAGAGTTTGTAATGGGAAACCATTATGTGTACACACTTCACGTACCCACAAGCTAACTACTCTCGAATAAATGTTCTACCAAGACTACCATTGTATTCTTGCTTTAACTTGTTGCTGTAGAGTGTAGACCTTTTCACTTATGAAGATTTTATCAACATGTGGTCCAATAGGCTCAGTGCAGCTGATTACTAGATCTTTCTAAATGCACTCCCAGCCTAATGTCGTGCTGAGAATCTTGAGAGACACACAAAAAAATCCCATGCCTTAAAGATATACCCTTGTGTTGTCACGATTGTGTTTTCGAGCATTATAGGGGCCAACTCTACTTCCCTTTTTGTCCTTGCAGTGCAATCAACAAGAACATAACTGTTCATGTTCGACAACAGAGCCTGAGAGCAAGGAATTCATATCAGCCTTAGCAGCAGGCATGAATGCAAAGCTCATTGTTGAAGTCACACCTGAGGCATCCTCATCAACAATAGCATTAGCAGCAGCAGCTAGACAAACTGGAGGCAAGCTTGTGTGCATTCTTCCAGAACCAAGACTCGACAAATCGCAGAAAGTAATAGATGATTCAGGTCTAAACGACATGGTGGAATTCAAGACAGGCGACCCTGTTGATGTCTTGCCAAATTATGAAAACATTGATTTTTCCCTCGTCGATTGCAAAACCGACAATTACGCAAATTTTCTTGAGTTGTTGGATGTGAATCCCACGAGATCAGTGGTAGTGGCAGATAATTTGGCGGAGGGGAGAAAAGGGCTGGAGGGGCATGTGAAAGGAATGGAAAATAAAGGGAAAGTGCGGTCAATGAAGCATCCGATCGGGAAAGGAATGGAGGTTACTATGATAGGGAAGAGCAATGATGCGACTTGGAAGAGAAATCAGAGCAAAGGAAGTTATTCTTCTAGAGCAAGAGGCGGGTCAGGGAAGAAAGGTGGTGGTAAAAGCAAATGGGTTATCAAGATTGATGAGAAGAGTGGTGAGGAACATATTTTTAGAATGACTTGATTTATCTATAGATCGTTTATTGAAATCCTTTTATGTTCTTCCAAAAGTTAGTAAGGTTGAAAACTGTCATCTATCACAGCACAAATGAGAAGAATCAATTCAGAAGTATATATACGCACAATGCGTCTATAGCGTTATCTTGATTTCTTCTCACTTCTCTGTTAAATTTTGTCTCTCTTCCCGGACAAGTTGATAAAGAGCTCTTTCTACCTTGAGAGTACTAAACAAGGTGGCTGCTTCACATGGTACTGCAGGTTTATTTGTTGGGATGTTTATTTGGTTGTTTGAGACCATGATTCTTTCTTCAACCCTGTTCTTGTTTATGTGGTGATGAATGCTAAGGCATATGTACAGCAGCGGATATGCTTCCACAAATTAATATTCATTGGAGATGATCAACGTTTCAGAACACTTACACAAGAACCTTATAGTGGAAATCCAGAAATCAGCATAATATTATGTCGTTGCAAGGGTTCAAATTGCCCGACTTCTAATGCCAAAAGGACAACTGTCCACAATCTCTCCTTTTGCTTGTTTCAGCTGCACCATCTGTCGGTGTTGCTATATCTTCCTTGTTATGACATCTAGGGAACACAACAGCTCTTCTTAATCGCTCTGCCCTTCCGTCGCATACAATAATCTACGATGACAATGTGTGTGTATGTGTGTGAGAGAGAGAGAGAGAGAGAGAGAGAGAGAGAGAGAGAGAGAGGGGTTACTACGCCCCCAGATCAATTTTCTTCTTTAAGTTTCGAGCAAGAAAGTCCATCCATAGAATATTTCTACTGATACCCAGTACTACAACAGAGTCAACTTGCAGGTGGATTATACTCCACCAGCATTGAAAGGAAAGAAAGTGCTCGGTTTGTGTACAGTTAAATCGAATAAATCATCCGAAATAAAAGAAAACTCATTGTTTTCAGTTTTTCTTCTCATGAACAGAATATCAAAACTTCCTAACTAGAATATGTCATGGACTAAAAAGATGCCTTTCAAATTCCAAAAACCAAATTTGCTGCTGTTAACCTGCACGTCAAGAAAGCCAAGGATCAGCCATCCGTCGCATGGAAAAGCCAAGTATTAAGTAGCAGATTTGATGATTTCATCTTGCACGATGCAATAGAAAATGCCTTAATGTTGTTAAATTGAATACATGTAGCAATTCAACAGGCGACCATAGAAACAGATTAGTGCGAGGAAACACTAAATCAGCTTGTTTCAGGTTATTTCTTTCCATCAAAATTTGGTATCAACATCGCAAAATCCAACTCAAAGCAACCAAAGAATAAGTTTTACTTCACTCTGAAACCGTTTTTTACCCTTATTTCCTGCTCAAGGAACCATTTGTGAATGGTAAAATGAAACATACTACCACCTTCCTTTCTATAAGTTTTATCTAGAATATAGCAAAGTGAAAAGAAAAGAGCAACTGTAAAACCTACATATTAAACTAACACACACTACCCAATTATGCATTTTTATATCTATTTTCTGGAATAGCTACGAAGAGAAGTTCAAATCTGAAATCAAACGATAGGGCCTTATGTTTGATAAAGGGCCCAAAGTTCAACCATAAATAGTTAAATTCAAAGAGAGAAACACTTTAATGTTTTGTAGCTGCTTGAGCTATCAGTAGAGCTTAGGAGACCATAGTATTCTGGAATCAAGACGTGTATCATTCCTTTTTTGTGTTATTATTCCGATCTTGTCACTAAAATTGATGATGGACGTCTTTCCTACTTCATTGCTTGTTATCCTCAAAAGCTTCAAAAAGATAAATGTAAGCCATGATGATGGAAACTGATTTTCCCAAAGACTCAATTACATCTTCATTGTTTCCTTAAAAATTTAAGCAGCATAAAAGAAAGGCTTAGCTTGTAGAGGACTAACCTGCAATATTTGATGAAGTGGTGTAACTGATCAAGTAATTTCGACTGTGGAACCGGGAAACTTCAAGGTGTGACTAAGTTGTTTGTCCGCGACAACGGGACGAATTCTCCATTTTCTCCGAGTCATCCCACTATTCTGAACCAGTAAGAGCAACAAAATTTTGCTTACTCGGCAGTAGCTGTACCATTTCCATTTGAAGAAAAACTGGTAGACTTGAGAACTTCGTTCTCTCGGACCACTCTGCTATGTACGACTTTGAAAGGCTGAGAACTATACGGTCTCTTGAGCAAACTTATAGGCATTCGCAGAGTCTGCTTTCGGTTTCTTTTTCCCCTAATCAAAATGTTGATGGTTTTCTCGCTGTCAACTTGCCAAGGTGGTCTTGCCACCTGATTATAGCAACTGCTTCCAGAATTTCCGCTGAGAGAGCTAACAGGATTCACTTGATTCCCATGACTCACAAAACATGGATTCAAATCATTATCTTCCTTCTCATTTGCGGATTTAATCCCAGCAACCTCATTTACGTTTTCCACTACCTCTGATGCCGGAAGATCCAATTCTTTTTTAATTTCGGCACCATCGGTAATGTCCACTGGCAGGTTTGGAGCCAAAGTCAAGCTCTCAGAAGTATCAATGTGTTCCTTCGGCCCCAAAATGGGATCAGCAAACGGCTCAACAACAGTTGGTGAGACAGAGAACTCCACTCGATGGAACCCAGGCCAAACGGGGCTAGGCATGTACTCATGAGGGTTCATGTTCCGTTGCCAAGCAAAATGACTAGGGTGAAAGGAGCCGCCACTACTCATGGGGAATGTCGTGGTAGTCACGGCTTGGGCTTGAGTATATGTAGGGTACAAAAATGGTAACGAGTGTATCATGTTTGGAGTAGTTGGTGGAGGTGATGGGTATGGGTGGTGAGGGGAGGAGCACATTGGATTAACAGTAGCTAAGACAGTAGGAGACCCTGGGTGAAAAGTCATGTTCAACGGCCATGGGCCCACAGCTCCAGGACCAGAAGGGAGAGTAATGTTCATTGCCACTGGTGCTGTGCGAGCAATGGCTTGTGATGGGTTGAATGGAGCAGCTGATGCGGACAACTTTTTGTTGGGGGACTCCAGAGCGTCACCTGAAAAAGAAACTGAGGATCTTTCTTTTAAGTCCTCAACTCCTTCCAAAGTGGAAACCAAAATTTTGTCAGAATGGGAAGTTACACTAGATGCATCATTGTCACAGAGCTCGACTTGGGGAGCATCAACTGAATTCAGCACTTCATTGGTTTCAATGCTCTTCTGAACCACTTGATCAACCTCCACATAGCTAGAATAAACCACTTCTGTACGTGTGGATGCATTCTCAGAATCTTCATGCAATTGCACTTTGTTTGACTTAGTTTCTTCCTTCATGTCAACAACTTCCACTTGATTAACCTCCAAACAGCTAGAATTAACCACCTCCACATTTCCACACACAATCTCAGAATCTTTATCCAACATTGCATTGCTTGACTTAGTTTCTTCATTCTTTTCAACAACTACAATTCGACCACTCGAGCCATCTTTGGAATTTAATACATGATTCTCACATTTCCCTCCTGTTATGTTGTCAGCGTTGTCAGCCTCTGTTACTGTGGCTACGTTTTCTCCATTCTCGTTAACAACTTCAACACCATCACTAGACTCATCTACAGGATTTCTCACAGAATTTTCAAATTTCTCATCTGTTATGCTTTTAGGCTCAATTAAAACTTCAGTGTTTCCTTTCAATCCATCCATATCCAATCCTTGTTTTTCAACACCAAGCTCTTTGTTGTCAGAAACATCATTCTGGGACTCCCTAACCTGCAGCATAGGAATAGTACCTGGTGGGGCCACCGCAACTTCCTTGTACGATGGAGATTTTCCAAGACTAACTATTGAACTTCTCTGCAACCTATGTCCTATTTCATTGGGTGAAGAAACTGGACAGGGTTCCAAAGGTGATCTCAATGCCTCCCCTTCCTTCATGGAGACCTCTGGTGCATCAGCATCTTTGGGAGATGAAGATACAGACTTAACTCTGTATGTCACTGCTTTCACTATTCTTCTCCCAAATTTAGTAGTTGGGGAGGGACCCTTCATTGGGTGGTAATCGGCATAACTTCCTGGGGACACTGTTCGTTTCTTTAGCAGGTAATACTTAGTATTCTGATAGATACTCTTTGGTCTAGCATTATTCGATTCGGGACCCACATCTTTTTTCTGATAACCATACACCTTGGTGACAGTTGCCCGTCGCTGTCTTAACCGCCGCCCATATGAGCCAGCTGATCTTGGTCTTTGAACTGACTGCCATCCATCTTCTCCTTCACCCTGGGGTTCAGACACAATATCAATGGCAACTATTGGCTTTTCCGTGGCAGTTTCCTCCTCAACAGGATGTTTGAACTGAACTGGCAGTTTGTCAATAGTTTCTTCATCCACAGGATCGGTGGACTCAACTGGTGGAGAGGTGGTTTCGTCGTTCATCTTTGCATCAAATTCGGTTTCAGGAATTGTTTTCCCATCTTCAGCATCTTTTGCGGCATCTTTTGGAGGTACCTCAGAACTTGCAATGCCGAAGTTTTGGTAAGATTTCTCCTTCATGTGCAAATCACAATTTGATTAGCTTCACATATATAGAGAAAATATTAAACTTCGGCTTCATACAGTGTACAACAAGAAACAAAGGTGAATACACTTGAGCAATAGAGATCAAAAGCACTGAAAAGATAACTGGTCATACCTTCACTAAGTAGGCTTTCCTCTTTATGGCCACAGCATCTTTGCCTTTGACATCATGATTTGGATTAATATAGTCGAGCAAATCTGAGACACTGCCACATGAAACAAGGTCAAAAGCAGTGAAAAGATAATGTAAGTAACTAAACCAATCATTTTAGTATTGACAAAATTACTGTAGTCATAAAGATAGCCTAGTACCACCTGCCTTTTAGGCCATGAGGTACCAGTGGGTGTACCCAATGAGGCAGGAAGATTACAGTCCACATTGTTTGCGAGTCATAAGATCCTAAGAAAACCTACTGAATATTGATCCTCTCAATGCCAATATTTTACTAGGGTACTTTTTTTGCATGGCATACTCTAGAACCAATTTACTTTCTAATGTCACTGTCAACTGGTGTTTTACTAATACATTACATTGTAAATCTGCAATTGGTAGCAACATGGGCCCAGCTCAAATAAACTCTAATGGAAAGAAACAAGCTAGGGAATGAGAACCAAAAGTTGGTGAAGGTTCACATAGTTAGCCAAGTGCCGGTAACCAACAACTGGATAAAGGTTCATACTGTCAGCAAAAACTGGTATACCTTAAGTGGCCTTTGCTGGCTATGGATGCATCTGGCTTTCGAGTCCCATTCCTTGCAGCTTCTTGCTGCTCAAAAGCCTTGGACTCAAAGTACTCAAGCCAAGCAGCAGCATCCTGAGACATTCAGATAGAAGGTTCACAACCATTTGTGGACAGAAAAACATTGAATAGAAGAAAATTGAAGCAAATTTGAACTAGAGTTGGGAAACAAAACAAAAGGAAAAAGCAAAAAAATCCATTGCCAGCCTTGCCAACTATTTGGTACATAAAATCTTTGACTGAAGACATACCCTTGACATAAAGCTAAAAATTTAAGGATGCTAACAAACTACCTCTAAAGATAACAGTTAAGTTTTATCAATACTACTGAGATCATTCATGGGATGGGATAGCTAGCACCATCACAGTATGATTTATGGCTTTTACCCTCATACGACTAATGATCACAAAGTAGCAAAGAGGGAAACAAAAATACGTAATCCTTATCACTAAATTAGTTCACTGGATCAATGAAAAGGGAATACCTGTGTACGTAGGTCATCTGGGCCCAACTTAGCTCTGAGGATTTGCAAGGTTGTCTGTTCATGCTGAACGCTCAAAGGGTAGGCCTCCATCAATGAGAGTGCTATTGCTATGGCATGGTAACTTGCGGCTGTCTGGAAAGAAATATAAGAGAAAGAATTAGGTCTTGACGATACACCAGAAACTGAGAATCCATATCAATCAGCAAGGACACTGTAATAAAGGTAGTGAACAAGCATCAGCAGTGCTCAACTTTGCAGGTTAAGCAGAAACAACAATAATAGAGGTCAGAGATATGGAATATGTACTATCCAATTCCAGACGTCATGCTTATAAACAAAGTGATTAAAAACTTCTAAGGTTGCACATCCACCCATCTATCAGGTAATCACAGCCCCCTACCTGAGGTTTACTCAAAAAATGAAATTCTTTTTATTTTTTTATGTCTCTATTTCTTTTTCGTCAACTAAAAACCCTACCAATAATTATCCTGTATCTTTGTACAATTGACATCCAAATTGTCAACCGGTGTTTACATAATCTCAAGACTGAGTTCATCAATCTTGTGGTAGTACTAGTGATCTACCGTAAAATGTTAATATGCAAGAAAGCTTCAATGAAAAGCACATAACTACGAGTGTAGTAACGTCAAAATTCAAACTCAACTATTTGGCCAAAAGAAGGGAACACCAACAGGCAAATAGTTCATTAGGATCATGTACCAGCATATTTGCGCATCGGTATGTATGTGTTATTTGATTAGGGCCAGCACGTGCCTTAAAGGGCAGAGCAACAGCCATGTGCATTCTAAATACTCCTCTAGTATTGTTTTTATGCTCAATAGGCTAAAGAGAGAACATTTCCTGAATCAAATAGAATTATACCAACCCTTGTCTTCTTCCACAATCAACTCATATCTAATCGAGCATATGACACACAAGCATATAACTGATGATGGAAACCAGATATGAAAAAGGACCTGAATATGATCTGGGCCAAGTAACCTTTGGTTACACTTCAGAGCTTTGTGGAGATATCTGAGAGCAATATGCACATTTCCCAGGCCTTCCTCCATCATAGCCACGTTGATGTATGTTGCAGCAGTATTCGGATGTGACGGTCCACATGTGAGATGTAACAGATAGAGAGCACGCTTCACATATCTGAACATTCCATTATGAAAGCCACTCATTAGAAGAATGAAAAGCTTAATCTTGATGACAGAGACCGTGGTCATGTATTTCATGTCAACCAAAATAAATACAGAGCTGGATTTATTGTCACAGAAGTAGCAACGCAAAGATTAACCAACTAGTTTTGCATACACATACCATGAAACTACAAATATGAAACACAATGCTACACACACAAAAAACCCCCCATGAAAACTACATGCAGCCTTAACTATGGAACACAATGCTACACAACAAATCAAAACTTACTTGAGAGCTAGCTCTGTATGCTGAAGTCTGTAATAGAACACAGCAAGATCCCCATAACTCTTCATCGTGTCCGGATGATCAAGTCCTAATTCTCTCTCGTTAATATCCAATGCTTTTTGCTGATAAATTGTGGCCTGCAATTGGGGCTATATGAATTGACTATATCTTGATGTTTCTACTTTAATGAGATGAAAATGCAAAATCAAAGAGTACAATTACTTGAAGTTTGGATGCTTGGGCAGGAAATAGAAGTGTAGCAGCAAATCTAGCATGTATTTCTTAGAAAGGGTTTTATAACATAAGTTACTACGCAAATCATGCATATGATAATCAAGGAATAGCAATTTTAGTACAGAACCTACTCAAATCAGCTAATAATAATCGTGCGGTCAATTTGTGTGTTTATTTAGTTCTTTGGGGGCCTTTCTCCTTTTGTAATTTGACTTTCCTTTTCGATATTAAGTTTGTGTCGGCCATTTCAGTTCTAGTTAAGGTACTTGGTCATCATACTTCTATCTTAAGACATCAAGTGGTATTTTTATTTTTAATGCATAAACTTTGAGGGCAGATTGGTCATTTTATCTTCAATTAGCTAAATAGAATACTATTGCATTAGAGTAAAAATAGAAGGCATGATTTTCTTAAGGTGACTCTAGCATCTTTTTGAAGGGAAATGGTTGCTCCAGCTTGTACAACAGCTTTTGGCTGATCGTCTGCAGATAATAGAATGACCTCGCCTTCTCTGCTGGGACTGAGACATGGGTATTTGAGCTAATTTTCAGCTTATTCTAGCTGTCTGATTCCACCTTTTATTGTTTTAATCTTCTTTTACAGGTGCGTTGCATTTGCATTTTACTTCTTCCTTCTACAAGAGATGCCCAAGCAATGTTGAAAAATACAACGGATAGTTGAAACTATTGCCAGAAATGATTCAAAAGAATTCCATACAGTTAGTGGAATCTTGTGGGCGAACACCAGGGCCCAAGCCCAATCTCGCAAGTCAAATGTCTACCAGCACCGGAGTTGGAAGATAGCCCAACAGTGTCCTCATGGTTGGATGATGACATCTATGGGCCCAAGTAGAGATCTTATTATATTTGTCTATTTAGTATTCATCTAGATAGACTGTTATTTAGAATTTTATCTTTGCTACGATTTTATCTTGTTTATCAGTATTATTAGGTTATCTTTAGGGATATGATAATGCCAAAACTGTTTTTGTTGGTGCCAAAACTCCAATGCATGAAAGACTTGTACCATGTGCAATGTACAAGACTTCCATGCATTGGAGTTTTGGCACCAAAAAAAACAGTTTTGGCATCTTAGTCAATTGTTATCTCGTTGTGAGAAACTATTTATAAAGAATCTCATCCTCTGTTTGGATCATTGATTGAATGAATAAAAGTATTGTTTCTTGAGTTTGCAAAGGGATTCCAATTCACCTTTAGGTACAGTGATACCTAAGGTTTTGTTTCACCCTTAGGTACAAGGTTTCCTAGGGTTTGCTACCAGTTCTACATCACAAACTTCTTTCCGTCTCGGACATTCCTAGAAAACAAAAACAAGAATAGATGATGAACCTGATTGAAGTCTCCCGTATGATACAAAACTACAGCAAGAAGGCTATAAGCTCCTGCTGTCATTCGATGGTAAGGACCACAAACTGCTACCAGCTTTGCAAGAGCCTGGAAACATCAGAGAAATAAACCATAATACACAGCTCAACCAGTGGAAAGATCACGAGAACAGACTTGCTGAAGCAAGTAAATACGATTTGATACCAAAACAGAATGGATCACAAGAGTTTTAGTTATCAAATACCTTTGCCCCATAACTGACTGCATCTTCAAGTTTTCCCTTATCCAATGCTGTTTTTGATGATTCCAAGAGCTGCCGTCCATCTGCAGATGAGCAAGCTGCTTGCTGCAAAGAAACAGATAAATAAAAGATTTTACAAAGCAGTGGCAAACTGGCAATCCATTACCGAAGTAGGTTGGCTAAAGAAGATGGGTGCTTCTGGCATATTACATGGCTGATAGGCACAACTAAAAGTTATATAGAACAGCAACAAGGCTAGAAATGCTCTATGAAACAAAACTCGGGCAATTAAGAAACAACACATGAATAATATCAGTATAGCTGAAATAAAGATGTTTAGATTTGATTTATGCGGCTCAAGTTGTAAGACCAGGAATAACATAATTCAACATGAACCACTGGGGCAATAGTAGGACTACCACCAATGAAGATAGGTTGAGAGGTAATATCCTAACATGGTTTGGCCAAGTGCTACTAAGACTGGCAGATGCAACGATAAGAAACTGTTACTGGGAATGCTTGGGAGAGGGGAATAACTAATAAACGAGATGAACTAACTAAATTTAACTGAAAGAGATACAGAGAACACATGCATCCAACCACAATTGATTGGGACGCAAGGGTGAGTTTGGTTTGATTTGATTACTGTCCAATTCATAGATGACAAAATAGAATTAAATGCATAATTGTTTACCAAGTAAAACAGTTCATCACCTTATGCACCGGTACTAGACTGACAATGTCTACTTTCCGGAAAGGCTCTGGGGAATTCATGTCATAGTCCCTTGGAACCAGCTCAATACCCACCTGGAACAGAACAAATGCAGTTTGTCATTGTTTATCTGCCACTTACCACAGAGCATATGATATGCATTTTGTTTTTCTTTCATCAGATACAGATTACTATTCGCACTATTCTATCATGGACATAAAAATTTACTGAATCAAAAAAGACACTATCTCATCGCAAACATTTACAGTTTTTTCTAATAAGAATTTCCTCTCAGAATTTAGCAACTTCAGATGCCAATCTCTAAACTGTGGAATGCAGTCTCCAACAGTTCAACTTCAAATTATCCTAAATGTGTTTTTTCTTAAACTAGGCACTGGTCCTGGCTTTTAGTACTCTTGAGAGATGGGCTTTTATTTCAAAAAGAAGGATCCTGGTAAATTTCTCTTAGAATGCAGCCAACGCAAAACTCAAAGGTCTGTGACATGTACCTTGTGGCACAACCCACGAAGAATTGCAAATTTCCTCACATCTTTGTAGTTTAAGCTGCTGAGATCCCATTCATATCTCTTCTTTACAAATACTTCCAGCCATTTCCAGACTAGAGAATGGACATTACATGATTGGTTTGATTGCTCATTTTCAGGGACTCCAAGCATCAGATTTAAGGCAGCTGCAATTGACAGAGCCTTTTCCTGTGCACTGATAGCAGCAGCAATCACTGCCTGCAGAACATGCTTAAAAGCTCGTACTATCATCTCATGGATACAGAGAGATTGCACATGCGATAACTTTTCTGAAAGCTTAACCTGGTCAAGAAAAAAGAAAGAGCAATGATCACTCAACGGGGCATGTCCAACAAGCAGTATTTTGTAGTTCAATATTTCTCATTTTCTCAGCTTATAACTGAGGCATATAATTCGTAAAGGAACCATGTGAAGTTTGGATACAGTTCTGAACTACATAGTTCTCAAAGGGAACCAGACGGGCTACAATTAGAGAAGTGTCCGTGCTTCTTAGACGCAGTCTAGTTGGGGAGAACCCAATCAGAGAACTTGTAATGGCTTAGGCACTCCTATTTTTAAATAGCAGAATAGAATTTGGCCGTTTTCTATAGTTGGTTCTCGAGTGGAGTTGATCAGTGCTTAAACCAAAATCCAGATTTTGTGGAGTCTTTGGAGTAGGTATGATGTCCAGGTGACTAGTTTTTTTTTTTTTTTTTTTTCCTGTGTAACTCATATATGGGCATTAAACCCCTTTGAGTTTCTCAATTTTTGGAGGTATAAAGGGGCCGCTACTACGGTGGTAAGATTTCTGAGAGCAGCCATTTTGTTCATTTATGGCCAAAGGTTAGATCTGTCTCGAGTCCTCCTTGCCCACAACCCCATCTATTGGGGAATACATGGGTAGTGTTATTGTTTGTGTGTTACTTATATATAGGCGCACCCATGGTGCCTTTTTCTTTGCACAATTGTTGTACTTAATGAGAAAATCAAGCAAAGCCTTCGCAAAATGAGAAGATTGAGATGGATGTGTGGTGAGACTTTACAATATAAAATTAGAAATGAAAATCTTTGCAGGATGGTAGGGGTAGCGCCGATAGAAGATAAGATAAGAGAATGTGACACATGTCTAGCTAATTCGGTAGATGGAAGGAGTGATATGATTACAATATAGGGTAGCATTACGGGGAGGTAGACCATAATTGACTTTAGAGGAGGAAGTTCAAAAGGATTTAAATTTGTTGGATATGACGGAACACAATTGACAGAGCTCAATGAAGAAAGCGAATTCATGCAGCCGATTACAATGGATTGGGACTCAAGGCTTGGTTTGGTAACAAGAAATCATGGAATCAAAAGCTTGTGTAGCCATAACTCATAAGGCGTTTACCACTTGTCCGAGAGAGCGCATCCGCAGTCCTCTGGTATGCATGAAATCAGTCAGAGTCCGACCATCAACTGGTGAGAGTTCCAAGGAACCAAAATCTGCAACCTGTTTCACACAATTAAATCCTAGAAGTTGCATCAAATCATGGTAATAGGCATGTATCAGATGGATCAAATGTTTGATAAAAAGTTGTTCTTTCGTTACCAGTTTCGGAAGAGCAACTTCATTGTAATATCTCTGAGACAAGTCCATCAGCTCTTGCACCGACTATTAATAGCAAGCAGTAGATCAGTACATGATAAATTGAACGAGAGAGAGAGAGAGAGAGAGAGAGAGAGAGAGTCCTGAACATCAATACCATGGCGTTAAAAACACTACCTTACGGTGAAGACCAGTTTCTGACTCTTTCAAACGAGTAAAAGCAGGATCAGACAACAACCTCTTTAGGACAAGTTCATTTTCATTAGCAGTTGTCTCTAGCTGAGCTTGAAGAGAAGGTGATACGGCATTTTCTGCTTCCCCGTTGACAACAACTGCATCTGACGTTGAGTTCTCTGATCGTAGTTTCATATTACTTCCATCCGAATTCTTCTTGCTGTTCTTAAGGGATTTAAGAGGTGTTCCAAGTCCCTCAACCTTCATCTCTTTTTTGGGCTTCTCACTAGATGGCTTTTTATCCTTCTCTGAGCTTTTTTGATCTTGCAAATGTTGTATCCAGCAGGCTCCAAGTTCCCACCTCACAAAAATGTCCCCTTCTAACTCCTCCTCCTGAAGCTTAGCTAGACTTTTTTCCAATAGTCTCTCCACAGAAGCTCGGGAAGAATTGAGCTCTTCCCGTTCCAAAGTATCCGAACAAGGTACTGCTTTAATGTGTTCTGAATCTACTTTCTTATGAAGAAGCAACCTTAAACTGTAAATGAAAAGGTTTGAGGTAAAAAGGAAGGATAATTAGTCAAGAGAGCAAAAATAAAAAATAAAAAAGTACTGCCACATATGAAAGAGCATGTTCTTGCCCTAGAAAACGCATAGTGAAATTTTGGTCACTGGAAGGTACGGGGTGATAAATCAAGCAAGCAACTGTTAAGTTCACGCATATCTACGTACCCCACCAAATGAATATTTCACATTAAAAGACCAAGGATTGAAATTAAGTGCAAATCCATGTTGAAATTTGAAGAGATGAAGCTTAAAACAACTCAACCATGACTGACTCATCTCATACAGCAAGTTGCAAGCCAACCTCAGGAAAGTGCCCAACTCTCAAGTGTTGATACATTTCATAGAAAAGATGATGCGAGTTCTTCAAAAGAACAAGTGCATTTACAGTTCCACATCAAATCACAAATACCGCCTTATAGATAGACGAAAAAAATTAAAGAAATATGTGGCATTAAGGGCTTGTATACTTTGGTATATTATCGTCCAAAACAACATAATGCCAACCAACCAACCAACTGACCAAGCAATAGAGATTGGTTAAAACCTGTTGATATTGAGCGCATTGGCACCGCCTTCAGGCTGATCAAGAAGTTCAGAGCTATCCAATGGATGATCCATTTGAATATCCCCTCTCCCCTCAACTTTAACTACCGCAATGTAACCACCGTATCTCACATTAATAACACCTAGAGTAGCAATGTCCTGCAAGCACAATGTTCAATGTTCTTCAAGCATATTAACAGAAATGAACTTAATATGAAAGAAGACGATCCCAGTTTTTCTGTGTAAAATATAAGCTTCCATACACAATGTTACCTGGGCAGCAGTATTTTCATCTGCCGTGACTCCTTTCAATAGGTTTCTTTCTACCAAATTCTTTCGATCTGATCCAATTGCTTGAATTCCATCTATCTTAGTATCTACTTTGCAACTCGCACTTGTAGAATCTTTCATTACACTTATGCTTAAGTCCCCTACTCTTTCACTGTAAATAATTTCACTGTTTAAGGATGGATGGGTTAGTTCTGACTTTCCCATTACATGACGCACAGCTGAAATTGCTCTGAAAATGGCAACATCTACAAATAGGCTGTGAAGAAGGAAAACTTTTCTATCTCGGATCTGCCTTTCCTCTGCTGTCTTGCAAGGCATGGATGAAAGAGACAAAAACTCATTAGCCCAAGGCAATAAATCGCTTTTGCCATCTCTTCCCAGGCCACCCCCATTTCCTCCCCAAGCTTCATCCTCCACAGGAAGAGGAGGAAATATTGATGGTGACTGTGCTGCAACAGGAGGGATGAGCCAGGTGTTGGCTCTGAATCCATAAGGAAGATTGCCAAACTGCAGCAAGAGTTCCAACCAATTGGTTAAAAATATTGTCAACCCACATAGCCAGAATAATGGACCAAATAATTATGCAACACACTCCCCTAGAATATCTGGTAAGTTTAGTTTGTAGTAAGTTAGGGTCAAAATAAATTCACAGCCTCTATCGCTTACCTTGTTTCGTTCTGAGAATGCTTTCATGAGATCATCATAGGCCTGAGAATGAGAAGTAAGTTGTGTTCATCCTTCAACAAGATTTTTGACAAACCAAAGGAAGAAGGATGATGCCAGAACAAGCAAAACAAAAGAAAAGAAAAGGCAAAGAGTGTATTATCTTTATATTCTGGTACTACCAGTGATACACCCAAATTGAATTTCTTAACCAAACTGGGTTTTCAAGTCCCAATCAATTGGATCCGCTATAGCCTATAGGAATACGTTGTCTCCATTGAGCTCTGTTGAGAGATTCTGAGATCAATAGTAGATTATTTGCATTCAGAGACTACTCATTCAATAATGCTAAAGCCGCTAAGATGTCGAAATGTCATCTGCCTGAGATCCCAGAACTGTCACCAATTTTGACTTCTAAGAGAGTTGCAAATCTCCCCTAGTAATACGAACATTAGTTTTAGTTGTTAACATGCTACCCATTATGGATTAATTGGTGGCAGCGCATTGTCCAAACATGTCTTCATAATCTTATCAATAATCCTCAGACATGACCAATTAAGATTTTCAAGCAAAGGCTGTTTCTAGGAATTGCACAGAAGAAGTATTCTGCACAAGGTTGCTGGATGTAATAGTGTTGACCATTGAGTAGGATACTGACGAACAAGGATTAGCTCCATTTCACTTTTTCCAAGTTCAGGAAAGGAGGTAAAGTGCAAGTTATTGAAGCTTATCAGTGAAAAGCAATATCAAACCTATCTAGCATAACAAAACCACGTTCGGAAAATCTGAATTCAAAGCATTTGATTTCAGCAGCAAAGGTAAAAGATACTCCAATGTTAACCGATGCTCTTGAGTAAGCATCTATTGAATTTAGAACATGAAAATATTAGCAATCCCAGATGAAATAGGAGAACCAAGCAACATAAACACAAAGAAATGAACCAAAATAAGCAAGTCTGCAAAGCTAACATTATCGAAAGCTCTACTGAGTTGTCGCAACACATCAACAAGACTGTGACAAAGTATCCGCTGCTTCCCAACACTACAGAATCCTTTTCTGCAAGCTTCAACAAAAACCAGCTTTCCATTGCAAAGCTTTACCTGCTCATCGACAATGCATTTTACGATGGTTTTAAATTTTAATGGCAGTGCCAATAGTTAAAACTGAAAGGTCCTGTACTATGTAGAACATAAATCAGTTCAGGAAGCTCTTACTTCAAGCGAGAAAAGGTGATCGTCCGCCAAAATCTCATCATCGTGTTCTCTTGTTGATCTCCTTATGACTGCAAAAATAAGATCCCAATAAGTAATCCTCATTTTGAGCACAACTATCCCCCCAACTGTGAAAAACAACATGAAATAGAAGCGGTTCTTTCCCGCTTTCGTATAATCTGTTCTTTTTTCCCAGAAAAATGATGCCTTAATCCCCATCCCACCCCACAAAACGACAAACTGACCTCCTCAAACACATAAACAAGCATTTTAGTTATGTTAATAGGTTTGGTTTGGGATAGCTTAAGAAGTAAGCATTTTGGCTTGTTGAGCACCTAAAAAAGCTCCCAAATTTACTTTGTTTCTCTATGTTAGTAAAAAAGTCACCAAAACTAGCCAAAGCCAACTACTTAACAGATATTAACTTTCCCGCGTTGGAACACATCCACAATTTGAATCAAATATTAATTCATCATTAGGTGATATAAGAGTCGAACGAGAGCAGCTTAATGAGCATCAAAACGAGTTTAAACTTAGCTTATTTATGAGATGAGTCCATATCGAACGAGCGTTAATCAAGCCGAACACGAGCCCGTCTCACGTATACATCATAAGTCGAAACAATCGAGTAGTAGCTTGTTCAACCTTGATTTAAAAGCTTAATGAGCTGGGAAAAAAAGTTCAAGCTTGGTTTGTTCATATGACAAACCGGTCTCGGATTAGCTTTCAATGACCGAACTCGAATAGCTTGGTTCGGCACCATTCATCATCTTCATTTGTGCTCAACTAAACAACTAGCAATTAATTCGCATGTACGCGCGCGCGCGCGCACACACAGAGAGAGAGAGAGAGAGAGAGAGAGAGAGAGAGAGAGAGAGAGAGAGAGATTACATTGGAGTGGAGGCGTGAGATGAGAGAGAGAAAAGAACTCGTAGAAGCTACCAAGCCTAGGGCAAGCGTTGCTTATCTCTCCCTCTCCTTCCACCGACGCATCTTTCGAAGCTTGTGGCGACGGCGACTGAGGCGGCGATGATGACTGCTTGTTGTTCGCCGCAGATTTCCCCGACTTCTTTCCGGTCTTGGTATCCTGCGCACCCCGCGCATTCTTGCAGGACTCGGCCTTGGAGTCCTTGATCGCCGACGGACCGAAGCTCGTCGTGCAGGCCACTATGTCCAGCACCCTTCTAACGTGCGCCGTCGCGCTCTCCTCATCGTAGTCCTCTGTTACGATAATAGCGGGAGCGGATCAAAAAAAAAACAAAACGAGGGTAAAACGGGGATATCACAACGATAAGCTGTGGTTTAATAAAACGCTGTCGTATAACGTGTTTTGGGTACCTTCAACTAGAGTGAGGAGGCACGGCTTGAGTGCGGCAACGTCCACCGTATCTTTCAACTGCAGCCCCCTTATCTGCTTTGTAAATGGGAAAAAGCAATGAACAGGGTAGATTCGAAAACCTGAATTTTAAATGGGACAAGATTTCCTGAAAAGAATTTGGCTTGTCTGCGGTCCAGTTTTGGACTGCCGAGATGTGGTCTACGTGATTGCAACTGTCGGATAATATTTTTAATGGTTTAGATTTATTTTCATATTCTTATCGGTAAGAATATATCTTTACCGGTAAAAAATTCAATAAATGTGAACAATGGATTATCAAGTTGAACGGTTCAGATTGAACCACACACGCTAATCTGTAGAGAAGCCAGATCCAAATGAAAAAGTCCACAGAGTTTGACATTACATGGTGTTAGAATTACCTCGTGGGACAATGAAAAATTGGTGATACTACAAGTCATTGTGTTGACAGATAATAGTCGACGAATGTCTATGATCCTGTCTGTCGATATCCCCTGTCAAAGATTACAATTTTGTCTCACATTTTAGCTTACCAGCAATAAAGGAATTAATAATAATGGGTAAGTGGAAGCAACAAGTTATGACATAAACACAGAAAGGTAAAAATAGAGTAGGTACAAAATATTGAACAGGTAACTTTATGGGTAACCTCATACATACAGTTAGTAATAAGGAGTTTTTATTTTCTAAAAATTCCAACATTCATAAAAAATTGGAATATAGTATTAAAATATTTCTCAACTCAAGAAAATCTTGGTTCGTTCCACAAGTACAACTAAGTCATTAGTCAATATCTCTTGAATACTGCCAATAACATCTTAGATACGGAATTATCGGTGACCACTCAATTATGTATGTTACGTGCATGTACACGCCATTTAGTCACGTGAATCACCGGAAACGTCAAGCACATTGCACGCGTTAAATCTTTTGTAATTTTGTTGATGAAATCAAAGTACCTCTGAAGATTGCACTCCATATTAAAACGTAAACACGGCAAATTCTTGTTTTCCTACTTCTTTTTTTTTTTTTTAATTCTCCACTACATTAAATTTGAACTACTAGTTCATAAAACCATAGACCTCAAACAGTTTCACACAGTAATAATGAAATGTATATACAAAACCATACAGTTAAAAAACAAAAATGAAAGAATATGCATAGGGAAGTCCACGAGACACTCTCGAACATTTAAGACCATGTTTGGATGATGTATGTATGTCAAAAACAATTATAAAGAGAACAAAAATTACGATAGCCCAAAATATATTACTTCACTAGTTGTTACTAGAAGAAAAGGAGAAGAGCTATGAGTTCAGAAGCGCCCAACCTTCAAAACAACATGAGTCTCGTCGGGGAGGTTTACCGTTACGTCCAAAACAACTGGAAGAACTGCAAATTCACAAAGAACAACGAATGAACAAATACAGATTGTCCAAAATCATGGCACTATTAATGTATGGATATTGATAAAGAAGGCTTAATTTTTTAGTAACAAAAATCAATACCCTTTTCTTCTTTCTTCTTCTTATCGCCTTTCAGTCTTTCCACGACCATTCTTAGGTGCCATTTGCAGCTTCAGTTCGATGAACTCCAAGCTCTCAACTATGCCTTTTCAACAGAACCATCAAACCCATAAGCTACAAGAATCGATTTCACTTGCAAAAGTATTACTCCTACTTTACTAATCCCAAATATATATCATGCCATTGTCATACTAATTAAAGAAAACACAGTTTTAAATCCGCTCCATTTATTGTGTCCAGTTCAAGAAAAGCAAATTAAGGATGAAATAGAATATGTACCCAATGAAAAGGTCTCAACCTCAATTAAACCAATCGAGCAAACGTCAGATTTCACTGGAAAACATTAAAATGACCAAAAAGGACTAGTTCTAGTTCAGTGGAGATTCAGAGGAATTACCAGATACAGTAGCAAAGAGAAAAGAAGATTCGGAGAAATGAAGAATTGATAGAAACGGGTCTTTAATGCTGCATTAAATAAGCGAAAACGGAGACATCATCAAAAACAGAGTAGAACCCACCCAGAGCCAGGTATGTAGAGGGAGGGTACTGCAAGTATGGAAAAAGAGAAGTATATTAATGAGGGATTTCAGAGAGCGGATAATGAAGAGAATTTCACCATTGGATAGGTTGAAATTGAAGGAATAGGGAGAGAGCAAGAGATATAGAGGATGATGGTAGTGTGATAAGGAAGGAAGGGTGGAGATTTAGCAGTCAGAGTTATATGGCTTCTTATGGCAGTTTCTGCCCTATACAGTACTAATAATTATCTTGACGATATTTTGCATACAAATAAAATTTGGAGGCTGTTTTTACTTTCTACGTGCAGCAAAATTATTTTTGGTAAATGAAACGTTGCATTAAACTAGAAAGAGTTTACTTTTTTTTTTGGGGTTCAAACGGGATTGAACTAGAATGAGTTTTCAATCCGGGGATAAGCAATCTCTATCAAATCCTCATAAAGTAGATTAGGAATACAATGATAAATATATAAATCTCCCAGCGAAATCGGTGCGTCATTTGTCAACGCATCCGCACAATGATTTGCTTCACGATAGATATGTTTTATCAACACCGCTTCAAGCTCATCTATTAGTGACCTCCGATCAAGTTTCTACTCCAAAAACTGCATGTCAGTAGATTGAGAGGACCACTTGTTAAAAGAAAATCTTTTTAACATAAGGTTCTGTGAACAACTATTTACGTACGAAGGTGAATTGCGACGGTCCAAGAAGGTTTTGGTGGGTTCGGATGTTAATGAAATTTTGCCAGGGAAGAGTTTAACTCTTTCCGAGAAAAGTTTCATTTAAATCTGAATCGTCTAAAACCGAAATGAACAGTCGAAATCGTACAACTTCGTGAATAAGTGAATAAAGCCAACCTCCTTTTTTAATTGGGATCCACACAGCACACAAGGCAATCTCTCTCTAGACTAAATTCCTCGGGTTCATTTCCAGTCCAGTTTTTTTGCTGTCCAGTACGGTTCAGTTTTGGGCCGTTGTGGGCCCGTAATGGGCCCACAAAAACGATCGGAATCGTTCATTTTGTAGAGCTCGTCGAATATGTCATCCATGCCAAAAATTAGCTTGATCAAATATCAATAAGTACATGGATGAAACAGATTTGTACAAGAAAAAAGCGATGACAAAAATTAAGTTGAAATTAATAATTGCCCATTTTTTTCATGTACAAATCTATTTTTTTCATGTACCTATTGATGTTTGATCAAGCTAATTTTTGGCATGGATGACATATTCGACGAGCTCTACAAAATGAACGATTCCGATTATTGTTGTGGGCCCGGAATGGGCCCACAACGGCCCAAAACTGGACCGTACTGGACAGAAAAAAACTGGACTGGAAATGAACCCAAATTCCTCCCGCCGGCGACAAAAATTATGGATTTTCCACCACAATCATTTTGGGCCCTATGGTGCGTTAATTATCGATTTGAGCCATTCATTTTGTAGTGCCCGCAGAGTAGTATTCTCTTTTAAAAAAATTAACTTCAAAGGAAAGCGATTGGTGTATCAAAATTTAAATTTTAGTTTATAATAAAACGAATGGTCATGGACAGTTTAACTTGACAGGATCAGATCCCTAAAATTCAATTTTTGATTGATCTATTGATGTTCAATCAAACTGATTTTTTTTCTTTTTGTGTGAATATACACTAT
Source organism: Rhododendron mucronatum var. ripense (assembly GCA_019656295.1). NCBI lineage: Eukaryota > Viridiplantae > Streptophyta > Magnoliopsida > Ericales > Ericaceae > Rhododendron > Rhododendron mucronatum. The sequence goes on from BPLT01000047.1 coordinate 575,262, forward strand.
ACTCCCTCCGTTCCAAATTGAGAGTCCCTTATTCTATTTTGGGATGTTCTAAAATGATTGTCCCTTTCCAAAAGTAGAAGTGGAAATTTGATAAAATTTCAAAAATGTCGCTTTTATTTGAATACAAAATGTATAAAATAGGTAGAGTATAGGGGTAATGGTGGAAAGTAGGTGTAATGATTATATGTTCCCTAAAAATGTTGGAATTCTAAAGATGGACTCTTATTTAGGAACGGAAGGAGTAATATGGATCCTATGAACAGTTTCATCTCTCAATCATGAACTCGTGTATCAATAGACAACAGCCTTACAGACATTTATTATTTGCACCGGATTCGTAAAACAGCACGTACAAGTCGAATTGGCCAGTTGGTTTTATTTCCCAACTGGGAAAATTTCACGTAGGCACCCGATTTTTCACACAAATCGCACATAAACACCTGACCTTCCTTAAATTTCATATAAACACCTGAGCTTTCTAAAAACTCATCAATTCAACACCTGACCTTTATTAAATTTCATATAAACACCTGACCTTTCTAAAAACCCATCAATTCAACATCTGCAATCACCACTTTGTCTAAAACCAAACGGAAAAAAAGTTAAGTGCTCCAATTTTTTATTTGTTTGAACCAGTGCGAATATCTTATTTTTCTGATCATTTTATCCTAAAGAATCATAATTAATTTTTGATTCTAAAACTCTCGTTAATTAGTCCTAAGAAAATCGTAGAATTAAATATCTCTTAGGGCTAACTAATGAGAGCCTTAAAGTCAAAAATTAATTATGATTCTTTAGGATAAAATGATCAGAGAAATAAGATCTTCGCACTGATTTAAACGGATTGAAAATTAGAGCACTTAATTTTTTTAACCATATTTTTTACAATATAAACGATTTATACATGGTTGAAAAATTAATTGCTCCAATTTTCAATCCATTTAAACCAATGCGAAAATCTTATTTTTTGATCATTTTATCCTAAAGAATCATAATTAATTTTTGATTCTAAGGCTCTCGTTAGTTAACTCGAAGAGATATTTGATTAAACGACTTTCCTAGGGCTGACTAACGAGAGTTTTAGGGTAAAAAATTAATTATGATACTTTAGGATAACATAATCAAAGAAATAATATCATCGCACCGGTTTAAATGGATTGAAAATTGGAGCACTTAATTTTTAAACTATATTTTTTAATATATAAACGATTTATATATTGTTGAAAAATTAATTGCTCCAATTTTCAGTCCGTTTAAACCAATGTTAATATCTTATTTTTCTGATCATTTTATTTTATCTTAAAGAATCATAATTAATTTTTTATTCTAAAGCTCTCGTTAGTTAGCCCTAAGAGATATTTGATTATACGACTTTCTTAGGGCTGATTAACGAGAGTTTTAGAGTCAAAAATTAATTACGATTCTTTAGGATAAAATGATCAGGAAAATAAGATCTTAGCACTATTTCAAACAAGTAAAAAATCGGAGCACTTAACTTTTTTTCGTTTAGTTTTAGACGGAAGGATAACGGTAGGTGTCGAATTGATGAGTTTTTAGAAAGGTCAGGTGTTTATATGAAATTTAATAAAGGTCAGGTGTTAAATTGATAAGTTTTTAGAAAGCTCAAGTGTTTATATGAAATTTAAGAAAGGTCAGATGTTTATGTGCGATTTGTGTGAAAGGTCGGGTGCCTACGTGAAATTTTCCCTTCCCAACTCATACTTTGTTTAGTTGTTTATTTTCCGAGAACGAGGAAACTTCAGACATATCAAATCAATTACTCCACGTAAGATACTGCAACGGCATACAATCAGACAAACAGTAAGGGCAAGATGGTGTTCGGTAAGTTGCTGGAAGATCTGAAATTGGCTATGCTATCGAACTGCCTGCCCTAATTCCTTTCTTGACTTGGCTCCGTTCCGGAAAGGAAAATAAGTACTTATTTTTTAAGAAGTCAATTTCAAACTCAAAAATCATGTACTTTGCAAATAATTCTCCTATCATTATGGATCTTATTTGATAGATCTCATTGTAATCTTTTATACGGTGCAAAAAAAATTAGAAATTATTTTTCATTTATATTATTTTTAAGTTTGAAAATATAAAATAAGTACTTATTTTTTAAGAAGGTGTTCTGAAACGGAGCCTTAACTCAAAGCCGTAAGTTCTTTTAATTCACTTTCAGGGCAAACCCAGAGAAAAGACCCTATTTCGCCCAAGTTGCTGTGGAACCGGAAAAAAACGACCCACCAATACAAAATGGTACATACGACCCAACACACTGTGGCGGTTTCAGAAATTTATAATAATATATCTTCTTTTTTTAACAATTTTTTTTAAAGTTGTCGTATTGTGTAGTAGATAGTGTTTTGAGAACGGAGGGGATAAAATTTTACAGTTCTCCTAGATGGGTTCTCATATTTTGTGCCAACTTTTAATTAGGTATCAATTTACTAAAATCCTTTTGAAATAAATTGTAGCGAGTATGTTGGTGCTAACCTTCTCAAAAATATGTTGTTCTTTAGGATGACATGATGAGATTTTCTATCCTTGTCTTGAATTTGAAAGAATATTATTCAAGATAGCGGGGTTTGCAATGTAGTTGAATTTTTTTAAAACTTTGTTTGGAAATCTATAAGCTAATTAGACAAAATAAAATAAAATAAAGAAGTTATTGTCATAAATGCGAAACTAACACATTTAGACTATCGACAATAAAGATGGGGAGAGAACCCAGAGCATAATACTTATACCAATAGATTTTTTTTTCTCTTTCTTTTTTCAATTTTTTATTATGATTATGAGCTTTATTTGAGGTAATGTATTAGTGTTCAAATATGAGTTACTTGGATATATGGGATGTAGTTGGGTTGTGATTGAGTGTGCAATTGGTTTTGGATTAGATATTCAAAACTACTAGAATTAAGTGTTAATTTATATTTGAGTTGAGTGTTGAAGGAAAGGCTAGGCCATAATTTTTATATGAGCAAAAAAATTGGTTTTGGTGTTCAGTTGATGACTGAAAGCTCTACATAGAACCGCCTCTGCTAGCAGAACAAATGACCCAATCAGAACAAACAATACTAGGCCAATCAAACACCCAATGATGTTCCAAATTTGCGAACAAAGAAAAAAAAACCTGCCGTCGACACGAAACACTTGAACATCAATACCTACAAAACAAAGGTGAGGAACGAGAAGGCGAAGGAAAATCAATAGGAAGTACGGCGTTGTCGGGCGCATTGAGGAGCACGAAATACGTGTTAATCTGTGCCCGGTTCGAATAATCTTGGATTCTAAGATTAATGATCAGTCAAATTTTTAATGACCTTGAGATTTGTTACATTTGGCCCTTTGTGGAACTCGACCTTGTGATCTATTGAGAAGGAAGCTCTTTGGATATTATTGTCATTCTCATCTCCACTCGATTGTATCTCTTGCTGTTTAGGGTAGTTAATATCTACCACGACGGTGTATATAGCCGAAACGAGGGTACTTCAATTACCTGTTATTCTAGCTAGTTATATACAGTAGGATTCAATTCGTAGACCAGCTACACGTACAAACGGGCCCTAAGTAATTTTAATACTACCAAGTAGCTAGGCAAGTACTAATAATAACAAATGCAAGTACCACGCCAAAAAATCGATCGATAGAATTAGAGGTGAAGATTCAGAGTCACAGGATTTAATGGACATTAGCTTATAATAATAGGGAACTTGAATGGATACAGGACCGCAACCCCGTGCCGCCATCATCTCAGCTAGGGATTAGCTTTCTAGTTTCAAAAGGCAAGGTGATTAGAAAACGTACATTGGACTATTAGGTTTCTAATCGTTCCATGCTTCACTTCCACTATTAGAAGAAAGGGTGGACATGGTCGACATCACTGAAATAATACGTACAATGATAGATACATACAAACATAGCTGGAGATTAGTTGAGGTGTACGTGTGTGTACGTAAGCTGACTCGAACATCATGAGGTATTGAAAAAATGACAATATGGCCATCGACTTCAGCTGCCTTATCTCGCTCCCCTGGCAATTTAAACGAGAGGCAATGAGGTTTAAACAATTAAAGTTCCCCCATTTTCCAAAATCCCAAATAAAAAATTCGCGAAAGTATTTTTAGGGCTGTAGCTTGAGTAATAACTACACCCTACAAAACTCTTTTACTAAATCCAAACTGCGATTTTTACAGTATTTGATCACATTTCTAACGAGTTTCCAGTATTAGAACTCAGAGTCACGGGATTTAAATGGCATTAGCTTATGTTAGGGTTGAATGAACAAACTGAATGGTTACACTCCATCATCTCAGGGATTAGCTTTCTTTTACTAGAAATGTTTCAAAGGGGGATGGGATCCTTCCACCCTCAAAAGAGATTCGACGGTCTTGTCTGGCGGTTTTCGGGTCCTTCCTGCATCCGTTTTGATGATCGAGATTGTTCATATTTTAAACCTTGTCGAGAACATCGGATATGTCAAAATTGTGTTAGTCAGATATTGTTTAATAAATTTTCAAAACACATTTATCTCGAGAAAAATGGGATTAATAATATTTCAACACGTAGTAGATAAAATCCATTTTTCTAGAGATAAATATATTTCGAGAATACGTCAAAAGATACCCGATTAGCATGATTGTTTGCGTGCCTATGTTCTCGATGAGGTCTAAAATATTAACAGTCTCGATCATAAAAACAGACCTCGGGAGGGCCCAGAAACTACCTAGAGAGGACCATCCAGAACTTGAGAGGATCCCATTCCTCTTTTGAAAGATAAAGAAGTTCATTCTCATTATGATCAATCCACGTCCTGCCGTAGTGACTTTTTCCGGGTATACTTGTGACCTATGAGCTAGATAATTACTCCCTCCGTCCGGATTTAATAGTCCTTTTTGGAAGTTCGTGCCATTTTTCAATTGATTATATCTTTCAATTTATAATGTTTTACGTGATTTCGAATATATTGTATTATAGAACTAATCGAGATCTATCAAATAAGATCCATATTCGATATAAAATTTATTACGGATTCTAAGATATAACCCGTTTTTTAGCCGGTTAGAATAGAACTAAGAACAATTAAATCCGGACGGAGGGAGTAACTATCTTTTGAATAATGAAAGATAGGAATACATCCTTTCGGACGAGCTATTCGAACAATGCTAATCCAAGACACTCAACCAATTCTTTCTAATACAAATTAATGGGTAATAAAGTATGTTTTGGCAATGCGCGCGCTAACAAGAAGTTATTGTTCCCTTAATTACTTTCTCGATCTTTCATTTTCAAGGTGTTATTTGCATCATCCAACATCTATATATCTTACTAGCGATTTTATCAAAATATTTTAGTTTAATACTCTATCCGTCCCAAATTCTTTGTCCGGTTCACAAAACGGAATAACTTACTAGATATCAATGAGTATTTTTAATTTGTGAAAAAAGTTTGAATTTTTTCTTGAAAAAATTGCATCATTTTTAACACTCCGTTTTGCGGACCAGACAAAGAATTTAGGACGGAGGGAGTAATATTTATTTAATATAACAATACCAAACTCTTACAAGGAAAGTCAGAACCAAGGGCTCGGCTCGGCTCCCCTATCTCATTAGATTCTGGAATCTGGGATATACTCCATAAATTAAAAACATTCCACTGTTAGGTTCCTTATCTCACTTAAATATTGAGATTCCAAGATGGATTCACATCCTTTTTCCACTAGTATTTAGTAGAAAGGTTGGACATGACATAGATGAATTTCTCAGACATCATGATTTATCAGAAAGGAATGTATGAATGGACATCGACTTCCAGTAAATTTTCTCTTTCGGGCATCTCCAACCAGGCCACCTTCCATTTTTCATTTCTCCATTCGAGGGAATCATTTTGGAGGAAGGAGGCGGATTCTTTGCAGTCCAACTGCATAGAGTTCCTGCAGTTCAATCACAATCGTTCATTTTTGTATCAAACAGTCCAAACTTTAAAAAACTTTTTCCCAGAAAAGTTTTTTTTTTTATTTTTAAATCTCAACTTTTAAAAATACCATTCGATGGTTGCAAACACTCCAACTAAAGCAGATGCAGTCCAAATGTGGACCGCAGACAAGCATGCATTTTAACCCATCCTCCACTTCCTTGTCCATATGATCAGAGGATCAAGTTTGGTACAACTCCAATTTTCAAGGATGGGAAAAAAAATTGGAGGATCTCCTCCATTTCACAATGCTTCCTCTCCAAATCTCATTTTATTCATCAAATTAGTTTTGATATGCTGATTTTTTTTAATTAAAATTGGTACCAATCAAAAGATATAAGCAATATCTTTAAAACAAGACCAAATATTGAAAACAATTATGCATTTTAAGTTTTCAAAACGTTTCAACGCACTTGAAAATATAGAAAACAATTCGTTTTTGTTGTTTTCCTACATTATTGGCAACCCATTTAGCTGTTATTAGCAATTTTCTATTTAAAAAATAGAGGGAAAAAAAAAAAGGAATTGGGTTGGAATTGTTAATCCTCCAAAATCACTTGTTCATTGAAGCATATTAATTTTATACTCTCAAATGGAGGAATGGAAGAAGATGAGTTAGAGATGCTCTTAGGCAATTTTGACAGTGAGGTTTAATTAAGCTGTCCCCCATTTTCAAAAGCCCGATAAATACCCAAAAGTTGCATTTTCGAGCTCTAACTAGAGTAATTAACTCACGAAAAAACCCCAAGGTTGGCTAAGTGGTCTTGGCTTGGAACGTAAGTGTTTGTTCAATCCTAAGGTCTCAGGTTCGATTAATTTTCCTTGCTAACAACTCTTAAGGTCACCTCACTTCACGCGTAAGCGTGTGAAACGGTTATTTGGAGGGGCTATAGGGATAAGTCCGAGTAACGTGTAAACTGACTCGGGACACTCTGCATTACCAAACAATAAAAAAATTAACTCACGGTACAAACTTCGATCGTTAGTAAATCCGAGCTGTGATTATGATTTTTGATCACATTTCTAACGCGTTTCTAATTATTTTGAGTAAAATTCCACAAGAGGCAAAATGATTCAGTGAAGGCCTGACGACATATGCTCCGGATTCGAGTCTCACTTTTGCGCTTTTTTCCTCTCTTTGTTTTCCTTTTTAGTTCTACCAGTTGTTAAGAAAAAAGGGCAAAATGGAAAAATGAGATGATTGAGAGGAGGAATAGTCCAACGGTGCAAGCCATGTTGGTTTTGTGTCTCTTGCAGCGGGTAGATAACCCACCACCGTATTCCTTGACAATGATGTTTGATGGATAATTTGATTTGCACCACCCATTCCTTTGGCCTCGCCGTACACTCAGCAACTTCTCTCCTTAAACAAATCGCTTGATTTTAACAATGTTAGAGGTCATTTGACTTAATCATTTTGCCGACGTTCAACTGATCCTCACTCCCGCATGCATTTACCGATTAATGGGCACGCGCGATTTTCGTAAAATCCATCCCGATTGTTGTGATTCTGTTTTGTTTCGCTTGATTCTTCGTCGGGTAGGCTTTCACTCCATGTACAAGTGGTCTTTGGGGGTTATGGTTTTACATGAGATATGAAAACTACATGTATATACTTGAGAGAGATTAATCGGTACGTACAAAATCTCGGCAAGTAATTATTATTAAAGACTAAAGAGCGACATTCCCATCTCTCCTAACAAGAAGAAGTATTTCGGAAATTGGCACACATGCATATTCAGGACTTATATATAAGCACGAAACAAAAATAGTCAACTCAGTGATCATATCAATGAGGACATTCTTCTCATTTTATGATTTACCCAACAAATTCCAAATGAGTGGGGCTGTTGGTCGTGCATACACTTGACTTTGGACTAAAGTAAAAGTTGTTTTAGGTAATTCATCATAAACTAAGATGATGATTGGTACGTGTCTCCTCCTCCATTGTATTCCACGTGCAGGTTGGTTGATTCTTCTCAACAAGTCTACGACCACCACCGCACACTTCCACCCCATAATCCCTGATTTTTACTACTCCATTGTTTTGTTTTCTCCTGGTCGGAAGAAAACGCATTGAACTGGACAGGGTCCGAAACGTGTTAGCCAACCAGAGAGAGGTTCACGTACGATTGCTGGATTGTGGTGGGAGTGCTAATTCTTGCCCAATGATTCGCACAATGGGCATGGATCCTGAAAACCCAAATATTAAAATCGGCTGCATTAGAAGTAGAACAAAGAAAGAATAAATATTTGATACGGAAAATTCTAAGGATACAAAAGGTATGGAACATAATTTGAGACACCTGCAGAGAGACGATCCCAAGATGGTAATTTCCGCGTGCTTTCCAAATTTCTTTCAACGTCAACATACAGAAAGCACACCAAAATATGGTTATAATGTGGCTGAATTCATTAAGCTCACGCTTCCTCAAGTATGAATCCTAATGGAAATCCCCTACATCACAAATGCTATGATGCTCAACTTAGGTGTAAACTTCTCTGTATTAGCTTCGCAGATTTGCAGTATAAATCCTTAAAAGAAAGTAGAAACGTCTAGTAAGTGCTGCTCGAATGATCTTCTAAGCTACCGTTGCTAGATACAACTATTTGTCAAGGAAAATTGATTGCCATTTCCATTGTCGAAAATTGGTAAGCATCCCGTCCACTTGACATTCAGGAAGAAACATGAAGGATTTTGCCCTTATGCAAATTAAGAAAGAGATTGCCAAACAGTCACATTACACAAACTTGGTGGCAATTCTCCACTGGAGGAGTTGGAAGATCATGCTAAAATTGAGGGCATCCAATTGCTTGTGGACCTCAATCCTGCTGATAATGTTATTAAGGATACTAAGAAAGGAAGATACGTTGGGCATTCTAAAATCTAAGAAGAGGGGCGGCAGAAAGAAGCAAAATTGTTTTCTGTTCAGATCGGCAGCAGCAGCCTTTGCGTTATCTTTTGAAGGCATAACAATAGGAACTTGATTTGTTTTAGTGTGGATGAGGCTGTTTGGGCTATCAACAAGATTGTGGGTGTTGATTATATGGGTGATGATAAGGAAGTCATTAGTAAAATCACGGCAATGGAAGCTGAGGACGATGAAAGAGCTAATATTTGAACTCCTCAGCATAGAGCTTGATCCTTTGCCATTTTAGGTGGTTGTGCGTCATGGGTGTTTTAGTAGGTTTCGGGAGTTATCTTCGGTAGGTGAGTTTTGGAGTTCCTTTTATGTCTTGGTTGGTTCTTGCCAATCTCGGGTAGTTTTCCTTCTTTGGGTCCATGCGGCATATGATCGTCAATGTGCGGAGTTGTCTTTTTTTGGTTTGCTCTTTGCCTCAATGAGATGCTTCATGCTTAGGATCCTTTTAACCTTTATAATTTGTTTTTGAAGATTAATAAAAAAAATTTTGCTCTTCAAAAAAAAATTCACCACTGGAGATTGACTAAATAACCACAGAAAAATTTACCATGTCGAAAAGACTTCGGCTTTCCCTAGCAACCCTGTCCGGTGACAAAACAATAATCAAGTCTGAGATTACAATTCAACAAGATGGATGAACATAATTATTTCCAATAAAGAAAAAAGGAACATAATAAATTCAGCACCACCACACATGATATGTAAAAACCATTATCTCCAGAAACAACATTAATTCTTTCCATGGGATGGTAGGAGCTAGAACGGAGAGAAACCAGAAAGAGACCAAAAGCTAAAACTGCACACAAAATTGCACAGCATGTGAAACAAAGCAATTCTTATCAAGCATATAGCTACAAAGCAATTCCAATTGCCCTCTTTCCACTACATATAGCTACAAAGCAATTCCAAGTAGATCAAGCATTTTGGGCGAGACGGTTGATCAGATAGTAGCTCCGACTTCTTCCCTGAGCGACAATCCAATCAAGTTGGGTCTGATGTTTTCCTCAGACTCCATAATCTACCCATTTTCTCCTAAGCTTCGAAGAGGGGAACTAGTTCTGCCAGATGATTAACAGTGAACTATATAAACGAAGGATCAAACTTAGGAACACGAAGCTCATCCGATCTTCCTGATTCTGTCACTTCCCATACACACAAAATTCGATCTTCACCAGCACTTGCAAGGTACTTACTGTCACGGCTGAATTTCATAAGTCAAAATGATCCTTTGCGCTAATATATCTTCTTCTTTTTTTTGCCAATATAAAGGGCTGAAAGTTCTTTGGATCTCTTTTTGGATGCCTTAACGTACCTTAACATTTTCAGTCCTGGCTCCTATAATTGGATGGGAATCACAAGATTTCAAATTACCAGCTTGTACTTTTCTATCAACAATGCAAGCCACAGTAGCTGATCTCCTCAACATCCCCTTTCTACTTGTTTCATTACCTTCTCCGAATTGCAAAACTCTTGGACTTCTCTCCGCACGACTTGCTGAACCAGAGAGGATAATCCCAGAGTTCTCCCATAATTTTCAAAAGGAATCAAACGATTTGTGCCCCACTTCACGAAGTCTTCTCAGCAACCCATCTTGCACCAGGTCATCCACAATGACCTCAGTACCATCATCCAGAATATTTATTCTGCATCAAAAATTCATTTACCACTTTGCAGCTAGCTTGGGCCGCCATTCATGACACAAAAAGTGGCTGCTTCTCCATAAGCGAAAGAGTACTGCTAGCTTATTATAATACAACAAGCGCTTTGAGATGAGACTCGTTCGTCTCCCTTTGAAGGAGCAGGTTTTTGAATCGTTTACCGATCAAGTCCCTCAAGACTGCTGAATTAGAAAGAGAGGTCGATGATGTTGGCTTGAAGTTTAAATTGCACTTCCCCGTTGGCGAGGTTGGTGTATATTAAGTTAAATCAGTCTTAAAAGTGCACTACTGCATAACATTCTCCGTTGTAACCTGAAGTTTAACCATGTGTGTCCTTTCTGAGTCTCCTTCCCTTCTATCTGTAGTTGGAACTTAATTATAGGAGTATATACTTATTTCAATGGGTTTGACATTGGTATATTACCTGGTTAATTTGTTGTTGATGTTAGAAAAAATGCTCACTTTTTTTTGTGATAAAATCAATAATATGAATGCAATAAAATCGAAACTCAAAACCTGGAAATGGATGCATTAAAATTGTGATCAAAGGCGAGTGTGACACTTTGTACTTAAGACAGATTCATCTCCACTACGATGCTTACAGTTTGCTCACGTCTATCTCCCAGCACTACTTGATCAAACTCCCCACACAAGCAGCACTACAATCGATGGGTCTATTGAATCTCCTTGTATTTGTACTCTCTCATACGTATCGGACTTGAATGGAAGGAAAATCAATCCACTAAAAATGAAATAGAGAAATGATATTTATAGGCCAACTGGTAACTTTCCATAGAGTCAACCAGGAAAGAGACACATTTGTTCATAAAAGACGCATCCGTCCATGACAAACAAGTGCCAATGAAAATATGCAACTTCAAAATAAATCAATTTCCATTCACACTTAAAAAATATTATATCCTGTAATATTTCCACTAGTTGATAATTTAGGGATGAAATCGGTTTGGTTCGGTCATTTTGCGCCTATTTTCGCACCAAACTGACCAAGTTGACTTTTGGATATTTCAAACCGACCCCGACCGATCAGTAGGAATGACCACTCTGTTCGGTTGGTAGTCAGAGTGGTTCGGTTCCGGTTCATTCGATTTTTCCTTTCAAACCAAAAACAAATATCTTGTATTGGATTGAGGAGAATAGGAGATCATTCATAACAGTCTTGGGAAGAAATGTGCCGAAAAACAGCCAAATACTCCAAATCGAGAAAAAATGAAGTAGAAATAAAACAAAACAAAGAGATTGGGAGAAATGCTTAAACTTTAAAAAGCTCCAACTGCTGGAGAGGATAATATCAAACCTCTGGCGAAATAATTTTAGTTGAGATATCGATCTTGGCTTCTACATTGAGATGAGTGGGTGAAATACGTATGCATTTGTGCGAAAACAAATTTCGTAGATGAGAGGCAACTGAAGTGGCGTGAGTAGATTTATTAAGCTTTGTTTGTAACCAGAGGAAAATGAAAGAAAAGAAGGGAAAATTAGAAAATTTTCTCTCCTATTGTTTGGTTGGAAGAGGAAGAGAAGAGACACTAGACAGAAAAATCTAAAAGTGTGAATAGTACAATTTCCCTTTCATTTTTCTTCCTGTTTCTTTCTCTTATTTTGTCCCACTTTCATCAACTTCCAAACAAAGTTTTAGGATTCTTGTGTCTTGTAAGTAGGTGATGATATAGACGGCAGGGATTAGTCTTGGGCTAAACGAATGAACGACTAAGATTTGACGTTTGAGTGTCCCATATCAATTGAATTTGGTTCAATTGGTGTAAAAAGTTTTTGTTTACTAAAACTCAAAAATTTTTTTTTTGAAAAATCAAAATCAAACCGAACCAAGGCAGTAATAAAACCGATCGAATTTTACTGAAACTGCTTCGGTTTGGTCGATCGGTTCAGCTTTTCAGTGAAAACTTTCATCGGTGGTGTGGACTGAGGAGAGAGATGATGGTCTGTCGTTCTGGATGGAACAATTTGGGGAGAGAGAGAGGGGGAGATGAAGTGCGGGTAGAGTTAATATAGCGTGATAGATCAACGGATGGTGAGGATTCGATCATGAATTATCCAAAAATCAAAAAATGGAGAAATTGTCATTGAAGGCTCGACTAACAAAAAACAAGGTCGACATAGAATGAGCTGGCCAATAACAAGGAGCTTCCATTTTTAGGATCCTAGCTACCGAAAATCATAGTGGTTCTAGGATCCGGAGATCTTGCAGGGGTAGAGGTTATATTAAATTCGGACCTTTGAAAATAAAATACTTGGGACGGTTTGGATGTGCTTTGCAGAGTGCACTACAGGAAGTATCCTACGGGATATATTTCTGATTCCGTGGTTCTAAGCTAAACCTTAGGGATGGTCTTGTCTTGAAACGTAGGGGTTTGGTCTCTTTTAAGATTTTAAGTGCACGAGTCTCCAATCCCTTTAAATTGATTGGAGAGAACACTCTCCAATCTCGGCTCGAAAAGAACTTTTTTAATCACTTTAATGATTGGGTTTGTTCATAATTTTTAATTCATTCAGAGCATCAAGCATGCCAAAATTCAGTTTGATCAATTATTGTTTGATATGATTTCGAAATAGATTTATACTGCAAAAAATTTAGAAATGGGTTTTGTTCCAGTGTTGCAATATTATATTTTGCAAGATAATGTGTTCCAAATTCATATCTAATGATGTCCAATAAACTTGATTTTTGGCATACTTCATGTTCTCAACAAGCAAAACAAAAATGAACTGTTTCAATAATTGATGTGAGATCATAAGAAATTTTTATGGATCAAAATTGGAGAGAGTGTTCTCTCCGATGATTGGAGAGCCTAGACTCCTATCGTATTTACATAATACTTCTGAACATGCATAATAAGCTCTATAAAGCGCTTAATGTCATCCTTATTTATCAACAATTCACGATGCCCTATAGGTTCTCGACTCGTGAGCTGTTTACATATACAGGTTGGTTCATTCGGTTTTTTCCTTTCAAACAAAAAATATACTATATATCTTATACCAGATTGAGGAGAATAGGCTAGGAGATCATTCATAACAGTTTTGGGGAAGAAATGTGCCGAAAAACAACCAAATACTCCAAATCATGAAAACATGAAGTAGAAATAAAACAAAACAAAGAGATTTGGAGAAATGCTTAAACTTTAAAAAGCCACAACTTTTGGAAGAGGATAATCTCAAACCTTTGGAGAAATAATTCCAGTTCGATCTTGGCTTCTACATTGAGATGCGTGGATGAAATGCGTATGGGTTTGTGCGAAAACAAATTTCGTAGACCGGTCACCAGTCGCTACCTTGGGAGAGATAAGAGAAAGAGGAAACTGAAGCGGCGTGAATATATTTATTAAGCTTTAATTAGAACTTGAAGAAAGTGAAAGAAAAGAAGGAAAATTAGAAAATTTTCTATCCCATTGTTTTGTTTGGAGAGAAAGATGAGAGACAATAAAGTGTGAATAGTATTATTTCCCTTTTATTATTTCCTCAATTTGCTCCCATTTTCCTTTCTCTTCTTTTCTCCCACTTTCCTCAACCTTCCAAACAAAGTTTTAGGGTTCTGGTATCTTGTAAGCAGGTGATGATATGGACTGCAGGAATTAGTCTTGGGCTAAACGAATGAAAGACTAAGATCTGACATTTGGGTGTTCCATATCAATTGAATTCAGTTCGGAGCAAAACAATTTTGTTTGAAAAAATCCGAAAGTGAATTTTATTTTTTTTGAAAAATCAAAATGAAACTGAACCGAGGCAGCAATAAAATCGACCGAATTTTACTTAAATGTTTCGGTATTCATGCATGGAAGACAAGGAGCAGGTAACTGGTGAAGTAGCTGTAGCATAGAAGAAGTTCTGTCAACTACTTATCCATGTGCTTAGCCGGATAGTTTTACTCTGTCTTTTTCACTCTAATGACTGCCTAATTGAATAAATTAATGGCCACCATCAATTAACTTATTGGAGGTCGAGGTCCACATAATAGTTTAAAAAATACACAAAAAAAAAAAAAAAAAATTGCCATGATCTTCTGACTTTCCAAAAATACTTTAATTAAATTAATAAAGTCTTTGATATAAAATAAAAAAAAAATTCCTTCAGCATAATTTATAAGTTCTTCCCATCCTTAGACTCAATCCTTCTGAAATACATATGGACATCTTCAACTTCCTCCTCTCTCTGTTTCTCCTCCTCCTCCTATTTTTTCCTCTCATTTCTGCAGTGAATAGTAGTCCTAGTAACTGCCCAACTTCCATTTGTTTCAACAGCAACTTCACCATTCGATTCCCTTTCCAAGCAGTCCCCGGAGCCTCACCAAACTGCGTCTATCCCGGCTTTAATCTAAGCTGCGACAACCAAGGCAATACGGTTATAAGATTTCCTTATATTTCCGGAGAATTCTTTGTTCGCAGTATCGACTACCAAGCACAAGAAATCCAGCTCTATGACCCATCCAATTGCCTTCCAAGGAGACTTCTGGACTTTAACCTTTCTGGGACTCCTTTCCGGGTTGCTTATCATATCAACTACACGTTCATGGTATGTCCAACTGCTTTCACACAGTCTAGATTTACCGCTGTTCAATGTTTGAGTAATTCAACAAACACGACCCTGGCAACTTTTTCGAATTCTCTGGTGGAAATATTGGCTTCAAAGCACTGCAAAGTCCTTGTTACAATGCCGATACCGGTTTCTTCGTCAGCGCAGTCTGACTCTGGATTTACGTCTGGGCTTAACGGTGATCTTCAGCTGTATTGGGATGTACCCAACTGTGAAGATTGTGAAGCGAAGGGGGCTATGTGTGGATTTGAGAATAATACAAGTCAACAAGTAATGTGCTTTGATAGTCCTGGAACAGGTAATTACGCCCCTCCGTTGTCCTTCATTTGTAGAATAAGCTTTATTATATTGTTTGGAACTTCAGGATGGTTAATTTGGTCTAATAATTTTTCTGCATTACTTTTTTTTGTGTGTGTGTGTGATTATTAGTTGGTCTCGAAAAGAAGAATCTAGAAAGTGAAAAATTAAGATCAAAACTTTCACTAAAGACAAAAACAATCCAAAACTGACTGATTTTTTGGATTATTTAAGTCTTTATTTAAAACTTTAAGTTGTTTGGATCATTTTTTGTTTTTATAATTTTTCTTGGCAAGATGAAATAGTAATACAAAAAAATTGACACAAAAGGTGAAAACAATTTGAATAATGACATAAATTACATTTAACTATAATTGTATATCACTATTGTGTACATTATTATTGTGTCATAAATAAATAACAAAACATCCACATATATCCATATTTGTATGAACAATCGAATAGGGCATGTTGGCCAAATATAAGAGGTATCTAAATATAAATGCACATGGAGGATATAGTTATCAGATTAAGCACTACTCGAATACATAATCTGTTTTTCGCATATCTTTCGTACACTTTTATAGATTTCGATTATGAATTATCCAAAATTGTTAAAATGGAGAAATTATCATTGAAGGCTATTGTAAATTATCTAGTTGGCTCAAGGTTAAGATATTCTCATCGGGGTCGGCAGCTGTTTAAATTAGTAATTTATTAGTAAATAAATGAGTACGGTACAGTTTGGTTAATCAAAGGTCATAATCTATGATCTTGGTTTGTGTAATTGACTTAACTGGAAATAATGATTAAATATCCATCCACAGGCAATAGAAAATCAGGAGGCTCGACTAACAAAAAAACAAGGTCAACATAGAATGAGCTGGCCAATAACAAAGAGCTTCCATTTTTAGGACCCTAGCTACCAAAAACATAGTGGTTCTAGGATCCGGAGATCTTGTAGGGGAAGAGGTTGTATTAAATTTGGACCGTTGAAAACACTCGTGGGCGGTTTGGATGTGTCTCGTGGATGGTTTGGATGTGTCTTACAGGGTGCACTACAGGAAGTGTCCTACGGGATATATTTCTGATTCCGTGGTTCTAACCCAAACCTTAGGGATGGTTTTGTCATGAAACTTAGGGGTTGCTCTCTTTTAAGATTTTAGGTTCGATTCTCATTGGGATTATCTCACTCTCATAGTTGCGAGTGAAAAGATTGGGTAAGAAAATTTAGGAATTAATCTGAGATGCACGTATATTCGTCCGGGACACTATGCATTAAAAAACAAAGAAAAAAAAAAGAAAACATAGTGGTGTTGGAATGAAGATCTTCATCCTTATCAGAATGGTGGGTTTAATGAACAACTGGTCATATTTAACAATATTTTATCCTCAACGAGGCCACCCTTTGCAACTTGCATAGCGCAACAAGACGTTGACATCCCAAACCTCCTCTCGTGCCCTTGAACGTGACACTGTTTAATAAGAGCCAACTTATGCCTGTTGTCGATCGGTAAAAATGTGAAGAAGAAGGTTACGTGTGTGTGTATATATATATATATATATATATATATATATATATATATTCACAGAATTAAACTTTGTGGTGGGCTTTTTTTCTGGTTAAAAGGAACAAAAGTCTAGTCCAACTCTCTTGTAGCATTCAAATAAAAGTCATTGAGATATTATTTTTACGGTTCAAACCGATCAATTCTTAAAAAGCAATCTTTTACATTATCAGTATAAAATATGAATTTGCCGAATGCAGTATGCATGTGCCTAACCGAATTATCCTAGTGTAAAAAGATATTTTGGGTTGAAGGTCGAAACTGGGGTGGGGGATGGCATCACCAGCTAGCTCCGCCCCTGTCAACTTCAATTCTAGTGAAGCAACACAATGCGGATATAGTGATTTCTTATTCCTTAATTTTTACATTGATTGACCTTGAGGAAGTAGAGACATAAGTAATACTATTGTTCAGAAAAACAAAAGCTGATGTCTGTCGTCGATCGTCGCCGGGTTTGTGAGGCAACCATAGATTGGTGTTGGATAGTCTAAAAATGATCGATGAGGAGAATATGAGTTCTCTCTTACTGGGGGAGTCTTAACCACCGACTACCTGCGGGGGAGGGGAAGGAAGAGAATTGAAATGGGGCGGCATGGGCTGCAAATATTCTAGAGAAGAAAGCTTTCTCGCTCTAGAAAGGTTAATGACAGTGTTCTTCCACAACACTAAATATTCTCGGGACTTCAACCTTTGTCATGCGGAGCGGAGCGGAGGGAGTAAGATACAAGTGGGATCATTTAACCCTACCCACTTTTATTTCTCACAATGATATTTGATAATATGCTGCAAAATTTGTTATTTTTATACCCCACAAGAAATTTTCAAACTGCCTCAACTTGCTTCAAATGCTTAGAAATGCCAAATCGTTTCCTTTTTTTCGAGAGTTGATAGGAGGATGAATAAGGATATCATGAGTCCTTTACAAAAATATTGTCTTTGGAATCAATTATAAAGCAAAATTACATTTATCAGTGCAAATGTACTGTATAGTTAACCTCTTAATTTAGTTATTTCATTGGAAGTAACAAATGAAATATTGCATTTGAAACCATCTTTTGACAGCTTTAGAATTTAATACAACCAAATATTTAAACTAAATCAAACCAAATCGAGCCTTATGTGATGAAACGTATTTGATTGACAGACATGGCTGACCATCTCCGATTGCTCAAGATGATCTCCCTCACCGTAGCCATTCCAACCATCGTATGCGCAGTCTGTACAGCATGCATATGCTTAATCCATGGAAGGCAGAGCCACGGCATGGCCGGGCAGCAAAACTTTGATCCGACGGTAACACTGCAGCCATCCGACACTTCAATTTCGGGCTTAGACCAATCCAGCATTGAATCATACACCAAAGTAGTTCTCGGTGAAAGCCGGCGTCTCCCCATGGGGCCTAATGACGGAACTTGCCCAATATGCTTGTCAGATTATCGCGCAGAAGAGGTTGTCAGATGTATACCCGAGTGCCAGCATTGCTTTCACGCTGGTTGCATCGATGTGTGGCTTAGATTGAACAATTCATGCCCAGTTTGCAGGAATTCTCCATCTCCTGCTCATGGTGTTCTGCAACCAGTTTGATTCTTGAGTTTTGTTAATGTTTGGAGTGTGCTTTCGTTTCTATTAGGCAGACTAGTGGTTTTGAATTGCATTCGTTTGCCGCTTTGCGGGTCAAAAAAAGAAAAGAAAAAAATTAGCAGGTTGAGTGGTGTACATAAAGCAAAAGAGAATAAATTCTTTACACCGCCGGTGTAAACATTTGTTTCCTCCAAATCAATTGCATTTCGCCACGTCGCCATGTTTTATTAATTGGGACCACTGTTTTGACATGTGTCGCGATGCAATTGATTTGGAGGAAACAAATGCTTACACCGGCGGTGTAAAGAATTTATTCTCAAAGCAAAATACCTTGTAAATGTAATTTTTTGATATGATACGCAGTCACAGGGAAATACCGTGTTTGCAATAGCTCTTGATACGTATTATAGATTACAATTTTTAGATTATGCAGCAAATTTTAAGTTTTAGATCTTAGTAAAAGCATATAAATATGTTTACCATATGTGAAAGCTAGTACTGCTTACTACAAAAAGTTGAAAATTGCCTTTCAGAATACTTGCAATTTAAAATCTATCTGAAAAGCACCACAAACCTAGCTTCTCTAGAATTTAAATCTGGTAGACAATAATTTTTGACAGACACTACGGACATTTAAAAGCTAAAATCTCAAAATCTACCTCTAGAGTTTTGTGAACACGCAAACGGTACATAAGCGTAACATAACACCACCCTTGACATTCATATAGCTGATACTTGAAATCGAGGCATTGACAATCTTTCCTCAATCAAGCAGTTCAACAATCGTATCTAACAGAGTCACAAGTATATTGACAAATCTCGAAGCAACAGTCAAGATGTGTGCCACAGCAGACGAAATCTAATTTTGGGACACCTCAAAGCAACATTCTGTTATTTTGCTCAAGTAGTGAGCAGTCACTGTAAATTGGAACTCAAAATGAACCACTTCCAAAGAGAAGCATACAAAGCCATGAAAATAATGATTTGGCTTCGAATGCTAACGATAATTCATTTCTTGGCAAGCAGCTTCTTTGGAAGCATCTCCAAAGGTGTGGTTTTGAGCAGGAAAAGCCTGGCAGCACGCTCCTGCAATGTACCCCCGCATTTCAGCCCGCATGATTGCAGCTCAGATTTCAACCTTTCCATGCCAAGAGCCTACAAACATACCAGAAAGGTGCCAAAATTATTAGTTGTCCATTCTGCGGAAAGTAGAGGTTCTATTGTCAGCTTCACGACACAACAGCCACAAGACATCAAAAACTAATAATCTGGAGAAGTAAGAAAATTTGCGCCAAGTTCATCATTCATAATATTTGCTTTTCTACATGCCAGTAAAATAAGAGGAGCAGGAGCACGTCATCAAAGAAACACAGTATGGTTCAAGAACAAAGTCCTGTTTCAACTACCAATTACGATATTGTTTCTAATCCACTGCAACCGACAGCTTGCAAGGAAAAAAAGACCAGAGCTTGTTGAAGGAAAAAAAGCTAATATCAAAGTTGCAACCAGATAACTTGACAGCGTTAGCTCAAGATAGAAAACATGTATGAAGGTGATACGCTTTCTCAATGTAATGCAACTCATGTTGAAGACTGCAAGGCTTTATTTGCTACTCCCGGGCCACAGCTCACCTTAACTTTTCAGGGAAGGAAGAATTTCCAGCATAAACGAACATATGCACTTGCAACAGCCAAATCCAAAGAAAATAACTAGTTCCCTCCATGACTGAATAACCAAATTTTAATTTTCGCACAAATTGTCGTCTTGTTGGCATATACAAATAAGTTTTCTTTTCCTACAAGGCTACAACAGATAAACCAGAAATGAATTTCCACACGATACTCTTCACAACTGACAGCTTATGGTGTGCAACAAAGGAGGGACAACTAATCATGAAAATGGCTTGGTTTTGCCCAAAGATTCAAAAAACATAGGTCTGATAATAGGTTGAAGCATCTACCCAACAAATTAGATATACCCACAAGGAACATATCGCAACTTGGGAAGTGTCATATAGATGGCAGACAAACTCTAATCCTACCAATTTTAAAGTGAATCTGATATCCATCGAAATTTAGACCTACCTACCAAGAAGAGTATTTTTCAGAACTTATTCTTGAACCTGTGCAAAGGCCAAGTTAACAGTACATGCTTTTGCTATTCATACTTAGTGAAATAAAAGGAAATAAAAAGCAGACAGCAACCATGGAGAGCATTCAGACAATGATTTTACATTCAACAAGAGCTTTCTAAACATGCACCCACAGAAAACAATAAAAGTAAAAACATTTAAATAGGCAAAGTCACATAAGGACATAAACGTGTGCCCTGTGGTTACACTTGAAGAGCTGAAGGGTGTGTTTGTTTCTCAAAACAAGCCTTGAAAAGAAAAGTTTGAAAATAGTGGCATGGGAAGATAATCAAAAGCTTGGACACTGAATGCACTTCTCCCTGAACAAGTGTTTCCGCCAAACATGCTTCCACAAAGACTTCAACAGCAAGAGAAATAAGTTGGAACTTGCAATTCACAAAAATTTGTTTTTAAAAGAAGAAAAAACGATAAAAATAATAACCCATAGGCCGAAAAAAAATCCCACCAAAAATATTATCGGTGAAAGAACAGCAAATCACGTTTTGCAAGCTCAAAACACTTCTACGGAGAAAAGAAAAGAAAAGAAGAAAGATTAAGATTAAATAGAGCCCACCTTATATAATAGATTAAATACACATTCTTCAAGATATCAAATTCTAATATTTTGGAAGATGAATATTATTGGCATTCGTAGTAATACAAATTGTAGACTGCATAATGTATTCAGAATAAATCTTAGCGAAGTGACAGACGTTTCAGAAAATATGGAGTAAGAACTCCAAATTAGAGCACTTAAAAGGAATGTACTTGCCACCAATACACAAAAACCATAGCCTGGAGAAAAAAATGGTTATCAAGATCGTACCTCCAACTCGGCTGCAGAATTAAACTCATCGTAATTTAGTGGCTTCACAACATCTGAGACATCCGTGCTCATCACCACACTTTCTTCATGAACGGCTCTTTTAGATACTAATTTTAGACCAGACTCTGCATCAGTTGTTCCACATTCCAAAGCCCCCCCATCTTCAGAGCTAGAATTTTTCAGACCAACTGTGTCCTCCAGATTACCAGACTCGAGTCCATTGGATTCTTGCTCCTCAGCCTTAAAGGCTTCAGTCCCAGACACAGCTGCCTCCTCTGTGAAAGATGTATCTACATTCGCCACCATCATTTCTCCCTGAGTCTCTAAAGTTGGTTCGCTAGCACCATTGCTTTCACAGCCAGCCATGACTGCATCAGAATTGTCAACAAAAAATGAACTCCTTACAGCAGAATCCTCTCCCTCAGAACCACTCTCAGAAGAACCTCCAACAGAAGGTTCTCCATCCAGTTTCCGGCCAGTAACAGAGTCCAGACTACCCTCAGCTTCCTTACTTGAGCCCAAATGGTTATCACCATCTAAAATAACAGATTTCTCATTCTCCTCCTCTTCATTGTCGTCACTGTCATCCTCATTTGAATCATCACTACCACTGCCACCAACTGTTCTCTTCCCCATCCTATCAAAATGAACCGATAAAAAAAATCAGAAATGAAAAAAATCGCATGCAAGATCCCCAGGTTAGACAGTTGGGCATATTCTGATAATACATGGCGGCTTCAATTCTGTTTATAGTAAATAACATTCAAATTTACCAAGACAGATAGCTTAATTAGGCATAGCAAAAGAGCTATTGGGATCCTTTGCTACTCCTACACGGTTAGTCCAAGGTTCTGCTTGGATACATGTGGACATCAAACAAAGGGATTAAATGTTCAATTCCTATGGCTATAAAGAAGGTTCATAATAGATGCCTAGTGAAAGCAAAGCGGAAGATGTATTAGAGGTCAAATGAACATACAATGTTGGCACGCTCGTATGACTTCGATCCTGCATTAAAATACTTTCAATGGTAAATGGTTGCTACCAATCTATTGTCGTAAATCCACAAAGTAAATCTTGAAATCCATCAGTAAGCTATCAAATATAAGTTTGAGCTACTCTCATCAAACAACAATGACATATACTTATCTACATATTCACATTAATCCGATAAAGCCAAAAGATTTCAATTGTGTTTCCTCTCTTGTCAAGAACTATTGTCATATTTGTTCTAGAACCAAAGAAGACAACTACCTAGATGACCTTTCATTATCCTATGTATCTATACCATCAATGACTATTATAAAGGGAACACCCCTTTGTGGGGTGAAGGTGAGTTTGAGGCTGGCTCACATGTTTATTTCCTAAATCACCTCTTTTAACTGCCAAAAAAAACTGCTCAAGGACAAAAAAATAAACTGCTTTCTTCTCCCCCCTTCTCTACTCCCTCAAATCAAATTTTGCTAGAGATTAATCTCAATTGCAGATTTTCCCCTTTTCATTTTGTGTAATAAGTTTTGCACAGCACGCCCCCCGGGCATCTAGAAATCAGGTCTCTTCAGATACTATTAGCTACCTACATAACAAATTAACAACCATAGAAACCTAAACCAAGAACAACATCAATACCGAAGAATTTAAGTGCTTTACCATATCTTAAGCCTCTTGGCGTCCGAACCTCCCACTCCACCTGCCGCAACCTTCCTCTTCGAACTCCCAACCGCTTCCCTCACCGCCTTCTCAACCGCCTCCATACACCTCGCCGACTCCTCCCTATACTTCTCCACGTACTTCTCCGCTTCCCCGACCACTCCCGCCTTCTTCCCCGCCGCCTTCACCTTCTTCTTGATAAACTCCTCAGCGACCTTCTCCAACCTCCTCTCCTCCGCCTCGGCCTTCCACTCCTCCAGCTTCTTCTCCGCGTTCACGTGCCTCAGCCGCCGCCCGCTCATGTCGCGGCACGCGTCGAAGTTGTTGGTCTTCTTCTGGCCGGCCTTGGTGGCGGCGCCGCGGAGGAGGGAGCCGAACCCGCCCTTGCCGCCGCGGAGGCGGAGGAGGAGGTGGAGCGTCAGGTGGGGCCCGCCGTCGGAGGGGTGAAGGAGGTCTTCGTCGAGTTGTTTAGTGCCGGTTAGTAGTCGCTGTTGGGAAATTGGAACGCCGGTGAGCTGGCGGATTTGATTCTTGACGGAGAGGAGTGGGATCGATGGGGATGGGAAATTTAGGGCTCGGTGTTTGCCGTCTAGAAGTTTGACGTAAATTTGGTACGTCTCCTCCATGATCGAGTTATAAAATTTCTCCCTTTCGATCGATGAAAATGGATTCGTCTCTCGCTCGATCTGAATTACTCTTAACAAGGATCGGAACAGGGGAGAAATAGAAATTGTGGACTACATATTTGTCAGATACTCCATATATATAAGCCCTAGAATCTACGGTGGTTACCCGTTAGGACGTTACCCTATCTATCGGTTCAGAACGGGTTCGGGTCAGCCATATAGCAACAAAAATGATATACTTGAGCCAAATTATTTAATTGTCCTTATTTATTTTATTAGCCAACCGAAGTGATTGCGCCATAAGGTTTGGTTTTGATATTTATTTTTTTTCGTCATGTATTTGTGTCGATCCTACCATCTTTTAGGATTTTGAATAACTTCTTTCTCGATATACAATAGGTTGATCAAAGATTTTTCCATAATAATTTTTTTTCCGCCTATTGATATATAAATAAATTTGGAGCCGAACTAAATTGGTTAGAACGTATGCAAGACAGGTTTTTCAATGGTTCATACCATGTGCAACTCGGAGTTTGAGAGTGTCCGTGGCAAAATCCCAAAGTTTGGTCAATTTTTGAAATTTTGAGTATGCGCCCTGGCGCAATTTAGGGTGCCTGGGGCGCATTAAAACTATACAATTGGTCAAGCTTCGCGGGTTTGTCTCAGGCACTCCGAAACTCCATTTTTTGAAAGGTTTGTACCGTTAAAAAGCTTGTTTAGTTTAGATTGTATCCCAAGTAGTTTGGATCAAAAATCATTTTGGCATCAATAAAATGACAAATTTACCCTCAACGTGCCAAAAAATAAATTAATTCGGTAAAACGCTCAGATCTCTTTCATTTTAAATCTGACAAAGACCTATTATCCGTGGATAAAGAGGATTTTCAGAGAACTAAAAGATTGGTTAATCACACCTAATAAATAGTAGAAATGTTTAGCTTATGAAAAGCGGGTAGTAAGATGCTCCATTTTGAGATCGAGAATATTACACCTAGAATTTGAAGTGAATTATTTCAGAGTTTCTTTAATAAACCTTGATCAGTAACATGTCCTATAATTGGTTTCAGTGGTCAAGGGCTATTGTTGGGGTATGGAAACAAAAATTTGGCTTTGTAAATGTAAAAGCCTTGTCTTGGGTAGGGCTGTAAATGAACTGAATCATTCGCGAACTGTTCGAGGCTCGGTTCGGTAAGAGCTCGTTCGAGTTCGATTCGTTTGCTAAACGAACTGAACCTGAACCTCAATTCTAGGCTCGTTCCGTAAATGAGCCGAACCTGAGCCTAAGGGTATTCGGCTCGGTTAGGTTCGCGAACCTATACTTAAATTTAATTAATAATTCAATAGAGGTCTATTTGTAAATATAAAAAATTTTAAGGTTGTATATATAATTCAATACTTATTTTTCTCCCAAATTCTATACGATCAATGGGAGAGTTTGGGTTCGCTTGAGTTTAATGAACTGAGCCGAATCAAACCTGAGTCTTGACGAACTCAATTCGAGCTTAGATTCAGCTTGGCTCGATTCATTTGTGTTTAACGAGCCAAACTCGAGTCAAGATGTTCAAATTCGAATCAGATTCGAGCCGAATTCGAGCCTGATTAGTCCTTAACGAACCCAACCGAGCCAAACCCGAGCCGAACTCGACCCAGACTAATACCTTAACGAACCCAACTGAGCCGAACCCGAGCCTTGAAAAATTTTCACGAGCCGAACTCAAGCCAAGTTGTTTAGGCTCGAATCAAACTCGAGCCGAACTCATACCTTAACGAACCCGAGCCGAACTTAACAGGGTTCGGCTCGATTCGGTTCGTTTACAGCCCTAGTCTTGGGCATACGTTTTAGGTGAAACCGGATCAATAAGCAATTTTTGTGTGCTTTCATGAAGAGCGAAAAGCCCAATGAACTCACTAGAACTCTTAAGAAATAAACAAATATCTTAGAACTAGGAATGGGAGTACCAAATGGAAATTAGAATGTGTGGGAGGGCGCGACAATGTGTTTATTTTAGCCTTAGTGGCTCCGACGATCCTTGAATTAGTCTACTTTCGACCAACTTTTCATAAACCAAAATATATTATTTTTTTGTTTCGATTCCACCATCTTTTAGGACTTTGAATACCCTCTTTGTTGATATACACTAGGTTTCAATCCGGTTTAAAGTTGGTGTGATAAAAAATTTTCCTATAATAGTTTTTTTTTTTCAACCTTTTGAGGGTAAAATTGCTCATATCTTTTGATGTAAATGACTAGCTAAGAACCTTAAATCTTAAATGACCGCTCGGTGATAAAGGAGGCGGGGAAAAGCCACATAAAATTTCGTCTGCAACCTTATTTTCTTCCTTCAACGAAAGTAAGGGCATCACAACTCTTAAGAAACCCAACGAACCTATATCCTAAGAAGAGGAAAAGAAATAGGAATCCAGTTAAGATCAAAACAGCCTTAAACTTCATATCCTTCTTAAAACCATGTCAACTAGTACAAATCAACGTGTTCAACAAGTATATGTACAACTGATTAAAAAAGCCAAATCCCCATAATCTGTGCTACTTAACCATAGAATCCAAAAAAGCGTATATGAGTGTAGAATACAGGAAGTCGCAAAATAAACGCAATTACAAACTAAAAATTCACCGGAAAAAACATGTTTTTGCGGATGAATCGCAAATCCCGCACTTCAAGACAAACAAACCATCGTTAGCATGCAACTACAAACCATCGTTATTTGATGAACTTGATCATCATCGAATCTTGTCATTTCAAATTTGTTTAACTGCCTGCAATTGGAAAGACCACATTAGTTGATGTTAGCAACCCATGATTTACACTATCATCTAACTATCCTAAATGGCAGAATGCCAAAACGAAAACAACGCAGCTAAGAAAGAAAAGACATATGGTAAAGTACTCGACATAGAATCTCGATTGATTCATATACAAAAACCAAAGGGGAAAAAAAAAATCACCAATTCCTACCAAGGACGAGATGCAGAAAATGATTGGAATTTTTGTAAGAAATTCCACTCTCTTGAATCAAATACATAAACCATAATCTTGTCACTAATCCAACATTAGCAGTCACAAAAAGAGAGGAGAAAATGAATTTATTTTGTATATCTTTCATGGTTGGAAAGCTCTTTAGGAAGTTTCTTTAAATCGGTCTGCTTTCATAGTGGCTCTGATCATCTTTAAATCGGTCTGCTTTCATAGTGGCTCTGATCATCTTTAAATCGGTATGCTTCCGACTAACTTTTCATAAATGAAACTTGATTCTTTTCATTATTCATTTCTATCATCCCTTAGGACTTTGGAAATCATATTCATCAACATAGAGTTGGTCTTGATCCGATTTAGAATAAGGGGAATAGGAGGATTTTATCCGAAGGATGTGTTTTTTTACTAATTGAGGGTAAAATGGTCATGTCATTTGAATTTAAAATAATTTTGGACCAAAACCACTTCAATTAGAAAGTAGATTTATCAGGCTTTTTAACGGTTCTAACCACGTGCAAATCGAATTTCGGGAGTATCCGTAGCATATGCGCGAAGTTTGGCTTGTTCGGCAATTTTGAGGACTGCGCCCAGGGCGCATGTATTTGCGCCTGAGGCGCATGGAGCATCAAAGCTATAGAACAAGTCAATTTTTGCAGACTTGCTTTGGACACTCCTGAGCTCTGTTTTAAGGATGGTTTGAACTGTTACAAAGCTTATTGAATTTACTTTCTAACCCAAGTGGTTTCGATTCAAAGTTATTAATAAATTAGAAGAAGTGACCATTTTACCCTCAGTGGATCAAAAAACAATTCATTCCGGTAAAACACTAGCATCTTTCTCATTTTAAATCGGATCTAGACCTATTTTATATAGATAAATAGGGTTTTAAAAGTATTAAAAGATTTTGGAATCCAACTATAAAAATATTTAGGTTTCATTCATGTAAAATAGGTAAAAAGCATACCACTATAGAAAATTAGAAATCGTCGGAGCCACTAGAGTTTATAGACCATCCATATTTCATGGAAGCATACGGAAAATCATTTCATAATCGAGATTCGTTCAAAGAAAGGCTTAAACATTTACGTACAATTTTGGTCATGTCTTTTAAATTACAAACAATTTTCTACCAAAACCATTTCTATTAGAAAGTAGATTTAACAAGATTTTTTTAACGGTTCTAACCACATGCAAATTGGATTTCGTGAGTGTCCGTAGCATGTGCGCGAAGTTTGGCTTGATCGGCAATTTTGAGGACTGCGCCCGGGGCGCACCAAATTGCGCCTGAGGCGCATCGCTGTAGAACAAGTCAATCTTTGCATATTTGCCCCGGACACTCCCAAACTCCATTTTACGGACGGTTTGAACCATTACAAAGCTTGATGAATTTACTTTCTAACCCAACTGGTTTCGATTCAAAATTATTTGACAACTACTCTTGGCCACAAAAAATTACTCATGGCCGCATATAATTACTCTTGGCCGCAAATAATTACTCCTGGCCGCATAGAATTACTCTTGGCCGCATAACATTAATCATTTTCGCAGCCAAGAGTAATTATTTTCGGCTAGGAGTAATTTTTCGGAGCCATGAGTAATTCCTCGCGGCCAAATGTAATTTTTGCGGGCAGAAGTAATTTTTTGCAGCCAAGAGTAATTATTGAAGGGTTTGATCATCCGAATTGATTCCAGCATTTGAAATAGTTAAAAGTGATTCAAATGTAATTTTCCGCACAATGGTTGTCTACATGACATGATTATTTTTGCTTGAAGGCGTTTCAATGGGACATTTCGGTTTTGGATTTGTAAAATATTTTCTCATCTAGCTTTGTTGTCGATGAAAGTGGACCAATCTCTAGCTCCAGTAATCATTTTATCAGCGACAGTTAAATGGAATAGCAAAAGCGTTTGATTAAATAAGGTCATTGACAGTGCAAGCAAGGTAAATTTTATGGGGGGCAATGAATATCTTGATCTTGTTACTCCGATTTCAGAACTGTAATAATTTTTGATTCTTTGTGTTGCTTCCCTCACATGTACTGCAGTTTTGAAATAGTTCGACAGTCGTGAGAGTTGGTCATTATGTACAAGGAAGCTGGGCTCGTCACAATTCGCACCAAGGACAATGAATGCTTATGGCTCTGCACACAACTGAGAGTTGATATCTGAGTTTGATTTGAAATCTTTGCTGCAATAACAGCTGCAAAGCTACTAAGGGTTCATCTATTTTCTTTCTCTTCTAAGTTGAATGGTAGAAGATTATATCTGTTTTTTAACTGAAATATCTACCTTAGTTCGCAAGCTGCCTCTCTGTCTCTCGCTCACTCACTCTCTTCTTCTTCATATTAGCAACGAGCACACATGCACATGACCTATGTACTTTAAATTTGTTTTGATCTTAACTGAATTCCCCCTTTTTGATTGAAGGTGGGCTTAGCCTAAATGTAAGAGTTATAAAAGCAATATTCTAAAGAAGGTGGGGAGGTACTTCTTGGCATGGAGGAGAATCGGATTAGAAGGCCACCTTTGCGCCTAGCTCAGGAAGTTGAATGACTTAGTTTCTAAACTTTCTTTTGCTGCTAGTTTTACCACATATGGGGTTAAACAATGCTAGGATTGTCGAGCACAAATCCAGTGGTGAAGAAGGGGTTATTGCCAGAATCACTTTGGATATCGATACTTTATTAGCACTTGGAGAAACATACAAAAATCTTATGCAAATAGGCGAGAGACAGTTGTGGCCTTAAGGAACCCCTTTGCGCCATGTTAAGTGCAGACGAGAGACCTAGAAAAGAATAACTACAGAACGGCCCCTAGAACAAGGAAATTGATAAAACGATCTTAGCATATGATAGGAATACCATTAAGGCTACCTCCTGTTTAGTTGAAAACATGATTCTTTGTGTATTTAAAAACTGAAACTAGGCTCTCTCTATGTAGTTAAAACTGAAAAAAGGAATTGATAAAGGAATAGTAAGTCTTATATTCCATGATACCATTCTATGATATTATGGAGTAGTTGTTTATGTCCAGATATCACTTCATGGATGCAAAGTTGAGCACAATCTATGCATCTACTTTCTAACCCGAGAACCATTGAAATGTCTATTGGCCTTGGGTATCCATGTCCCACACACGACATGCTTTTGATATTTAGCTCAGGGTCTGAGCATATAGGGTTGAGTGTTCATCACAACCGGCTATTGCAAATTACTTTAGTTGGATACCTTACGATTAGAACCACCACACATTCTTGTGGGACTTATGACTAAGTGTATGGCCCCATGTAAATGTGTAGTGGTTCTATATAGAGTGATCTGGAGCATCACGTGAGTACGTGACGGTGCTTCCGGACTAGAACTATATACTACACAGGTCAACTTAAGTTAAAAACAAATTGACATACGAGCATATATTCTTTTTTTCTTCTTATTTGTGAATGTGTGGTGTGACAAACTCCTGAGAAATAGAATAGAAACCCTAATTCCAAACTTCATGTACATCTTTCGTAGTTGGAAAGCTCTTTAGGAAGTTTTAATCGGTCTACTTTCATAGTGGCTCCAATCATTTTTAAATCGGTCTGCTTTCAACTAACTTTTCATAAATGAAACTTCATTATTTTTATTATTCATTTCCATAATGCTTTAGGACTTTGAAAATCTTATTCATCAACATAGAATTGGTCTTGATTCGATCGATTTAGAATGAGGGGAATACAAGCCTTTTATCCAAATGATGCATTTTTTGACTCATTGAGGGTAATTTGGTCATGTCATTTGAATTACAGATAAGTTCGGACAAAAACCTCTTCGATTAGAAAGTAGATTTAACAAACTTTTTAACAGTTCTAACCACGCGCAAATCGGTTTGCATGTCAAAATATGTGACCTTATATGCGCTTCAGACGCACACCATTGCTCCCCGGGCGCATCCACAAAGTTCAAAAACCAACCAAATTTTGCGTTCATGCCACGGTCACTCTCGAACTCCGATTTACACATGGTTTGAACCCTTGAAAAGATTATCTAGCATGCTTTCCAACCAAATTAGTTTGCCTCCAAGATTATATATTCATCGAAAGATATAGCAATTTAGCCATCAACAAGTCAAAAAATAAAATATTTTTTAAAAAATCCATGAATCGCTCTATTCTAAACCGAATGGAAACCTATTTTATATCGTTAAAGAAGGTATTTAAAGTACTAAAAAGGGGTGGGGTATAAACATAACGGTAATTAATTTTGGTTTATGAAAAGTTGGTAAAAAGTAAACAACTTCAAAGACCGTCGAGCCACTAAAGCTAAAATAAGTTTTCGCGCTCTTCCACTCTTTCTATTTTTTGTTCGGTATTTGCAATCCAAGTTGTATCGTATTCCTTTTAATCATCGTGATTCACCTGACGGGACTTATACATTTATGATGCTAAATTTTGTTGTCCATGCCCCCAAATAATTTTGGCGTCCATTTCTAAATTTTATTGTTTATATGATTGGATTCCACAATATTGTAATACTTAAAAAAATCCTCTCTATCTATACACCATACGTGTTTATCCAATTTCAGATGAGGAAGATACAAGCTTTTTACGAAAATGATTTACTTTTGGACTCATTGAGGGTAATAAGGTCATATATTTTGGCATGCAAACATTTTAAATTCACACTACTTGGGTTAGATAGAAGACTCGACAAGCTTTTAAACGGTTCAAACCTTGCTAAAATCGAAGTTCGGGAGTGTCTGGGACAAAATCGCAACATTCGAGCAATTGTGGAGTGCTAGTGCGCCCCAGGCGCAGTTCCATGCGCCGCAGACGCACACCATTGCGCCCTGGGCGCATCCACAAATTTCAAAAACCGACCATACTTTGCTGTCTTGCCACGGATATTCCCAAACTCCGATTTACAATAAAATTTAGAAATGGACACCAAAATTTGGCATTGTAAATGTATAAGTCCCGTCAGGTGAATCACGATGATTGCATATTTTTACGTGCTTTGATGAAACGTGGAAAGTGTTGTGAACTCCCAACAACTCTTTAGAAATAAAGGAATACCATAGAACTTGGATTTCGAGTACCGAACAAAAAATAGAAAGAGTGCAAGGGCGCGAAAACTTGTTTTAGCCTGAGGGGCCCGACGGTCTTTGAATTTGTTTATTTTTGACCAACTTTTCATAAACCAAAATCAATTATCTTTATGTTTATATCCCACCATTTTTTACTACTTTGAATACTTTCTTTAACGATATAAAATAGGTTTTCATTCGGTTTAGAATATAGCGATTCATGGATTTTTCAAAAAATAACATATTTTTTGACCTGTTGAGGGCTAATTTGCCATATCTTTCGATGAATATATAACCTTTGAGTCAAACTAATTTGGTTACAAAGTAGGCCAGATAAGCTTTTCAAGGATTTCAACCATGTGAAAATCGGAGTTCGGGAGTATCCGTGGCAAGACAGCAACGTACGGTCGGTTTTTGAACTTTGCGGATGCGCCCGGGGCACAATGGTGTGCGTCTGGGGCGCATGGAACTGCGCCTGGGGTGCACAAGCACTCCACAATTGCTCGAATGTTGCAATTTTGTCCCAGACACTCCCGAACTTCGATTTTAGCAAGGTTTGAACCATTTAAAAGCTTGTCGAGTCTTCTATCTAACCCAAGTAGTGTGAATCGAAAATGTTTGTATGTCAAAATATATGACCTTCTTAACCTCAATGAGTCTAAAAGTAAATCATTTTCGTAAAAAGCTTGTATCTTCCTCGTCTAAAATCGCATAAACACGTATGGTGTACCGATAGAAAGGATTTATTAAGTATTACAAATATAGTTGAATCCAATCATATAAACAATAAAATTAAGAAATGGACGCCAAAATTTTTTTGGGAGCATGGACACCAAAATTTGGCATCGTAAATGTATAAGTCCCGTCAGGCAAATCACAATAATTACATATTTTTACGTGCTGAAGCATGGAAAATGCTATGAACTCTCACAAACTCTTTAGGAATAACTTGGATTTCGAGTACCGAACAAAAAATAGAAAGAGTGGAAGGGACGCGAAAACTTGTTTTAGCCTTAGGGGCTCGACGGTCTTTGAATTTGTTTATTTTTGACCAAATTTTCATAAACCAAAATCAATTATCTTTATGTTTATATCCCACCATTTTTTACTACTTTGAATACTTTCCTTAACGATATAAAATAGGTTTCCAATCGGTTTAGAATAGAGCGCTTCATGGATTTTTCAAAAAATAACATATTTTTCGACCTGTTGAGATCTAAATTGCCATATCTTTCGATGAATATATAACCTTTGAGTCAAACTAATTTGGTTGAAAAGTAGGCTAGATAAGCTTTTCAAGAATTTCAATCATGTGTAAATCGGAGTTCGGGAGTATCAGTGGCAAGACAGCAAAGTGTGGTCGATTTTTGAACTTTGGCATGCGACCGGGGCGCAATGGTGTGCGTCTGGGGCGCATGGAATTGCGTCTGGGGCGCACTAGCACTCCACAATTGCTTGAATGTTGCGATCTTGTCCCGAACACTCCCGAACTTCGATTTCAGCAAGGTTTGAACCGTTTAAAAGCTTTTCGAGTCCTCTATCTAACCCAAGTAGTGTGAATCGAAAATGTTTGCATGTCATAATATATGAACTTATTACCCTCAATGAGTCTAAAAGCAAATCATTTTCGTAAAAAGCTTGTATCTTCCTCATCTGAAATTGGATAAACACGTATGGTGTATCGATAGAGTGGGTCTTTTAAGTATTACAATATTGTGGAACCCAATCATATAAACAACAAAATTTAGAAATGGACTCCAAAATTTACTGGGGGCATGGACACCAAAATTTGGCATCGTAAATGTATAAGTCCCATTAGGCGAATTACAACGATTACAAATTTTTACGTGCTTTGATGAAGTGTGGAAAGTGCTATGAACTCTCACAAACTATTTAGAAATAAAGGCATACCATACAACTTGGATTTCGAATACCGAATAAAAAATAGAAAGAGTGGAAGGGCGCGAAAACTTGTTTTAGCCTTAGGGGCTCGACGGTCTTTAAATTTGTTTATTTTTGACCAAGTTTTCAAAAACCAAAATCAATTATCTTTATGTTTATAACCCACCATTTTTTTCTACTTTGAATATTTTCTTTAATGATATAAAATAGGTTTCCATTCAATTTAGAATAGAGCGATTCTTGGATTTTTCAAAAAATCACTTATTTTTCGACCTGTCGAGGGCCAAATTGCCATATCTTTTGATGAATATATAACCTTTGGATCAAACTAATTTGGTTGAAAAGTAGGCTAGATAAGCTTTTTAAGATTCCAGCCATGTGTAAATCGGAGTTTGGGAGTATCCGTGGCAAGAAAGCAAAGTATGGTCGATTTTTGAACTTTGTGAATGCGCCCGGAGCGCAATTGTGTGCGTCGGGGGCGCATGGAATTGCGCCTGGGGCGCACTAGCACCCACAATTGCTCGAATGTTGCGATTTTGTCCCGGACGCTCCCGAACTTTCTTTTTTTGCAAGGTTTGAACCATTTAAAAGCTTGTCAAGTCTTCTATCTAAGCCAAGTAGTGTGAATCGAAAATGTTTGTATGTCAAAATATATGACCTTTTTAACCTCGATGAGTCTAAAATTAAATCATTTTCGTAAAAAGCTTGTATCTTCCTCATCTGAAATTGGATAAACACGTATGGTGTATCGATAGAGTGGATTTTTTAAGTATTACAATATTGTGGAATCCAATCATATAAACAATAAAATTTAGAAATGGACGCCAAAATTTTTTTGGGGGCATGGACACCAAAGTTTGGCATCGCAAATGTATAAGTCCCGTCAGGTAAATCACGATGATTACATATTTTTACGTGCTTTGATGAATTGTGGAAAGTGCTATGAACTCTCACAAACTCTTTAGAAATAAAGGAATACCATAGAACTTGGATTTCGGGTACCAAACAAAAAATAGAAAGGTGGAAGGGCGCGAAAACTTGTTTTAGCCTTTGGGGCTCAACGGTCGTTGAATTTGTTTATTTTTGACCAATTTTTCATAAACCAAAATTAATTATCTTTATGTTTATATCCCACCATTGTTTACCACTTTGAATACTTTCTTTAACGATATAAAATAGGTTTCCATTCGGTTTAGAATAGAGCGATTCATGGATTTTTCAAAAAAGAACTTATTTTTCGACCTGTTGAGGGCAAAATTGCCATATCTTTCGATGAATATATAACCTTTGAGTCAAACTAATTTGGTTGAAAAGTAGGCTAGATAAGCTTTTCAAGGATTCCAACCATGTGTAAATCGGCGTTCAGGAGTATCCGTGGCAAGACAGCAAAATATGGTTGGTTTTTATACTTTGTGGATGCGCCCGGGGCGCAATGGTGTGCGTCCGGGGCGCACGGAACTGCGCCTGGGGTGCACTAAGACTCTACAATTGCTCGAATGTTTCGATTTTGTCCCGGACACTCCTGAACTTCGATTTTAGAAAGGTTTGAACCGTTTAAAAGTTTGTTGAGTCTTCAATCTAACCCAAGTAGTTTGAATCGAAAATGTTCGCATGTCAAAATATACGACCTTATTACCCTCAATGAGTCTAAAAGTAAATCATTTTCGTAAAAAGCTTGTATCTTCATCATCTGAAATTGGATAAACACGTATGGTGTATCAATAGAGAGAATTTTCAAAGTATTACAATATTATGGAATCTAATCATATAAACAATAAAATTTAGTAATGGATGCCAAAATTTGTTGGGGGCATGGATACCAAAATTTTGCATAGTAAATGTACAAGTCCTGTCAGGCGAATCACGATGATTATCAATTTTTAGTGATTTGATGAAGTGTGAAAAGTGCTATGAACTGTCTCAAACTCTTTAGAAATAAAGGAATACCATAGAAGTAGGATTGCGAGTACCGAACAAAAAATAGAAAGAGTGAAAGGTCACGAAAACATGTTTTAGCCTTAATCGACAGTCTTTGAATTGGTTTACTTTTGAACAACTTTTCAAAAACCAAAACCTATTATCTTTATGGTTGTATCCCACCATTTTTTAGTACTTTGAATACCTTCTTTAACGATATAAAATAGGTTTCCATTCGGTTTAAAATACAGCGATTCGTGAATTTTTCAAAAAATAATTTATTTTTCAACCTGTTGAGGGCTAAATTTCCATATATTTTGATGAATTTAAAATCTTGGAGCCATATCTTCAAGGATTCAAACCACGTATAAATTGGAGTTCGGGAGTGTCCGTGAAAAGACCGCAAAGTTTGATCGGTTTTTGAACTTTGTGGATGCACCCGGGGCGCAATGGTGTGCGTCTGGGGCGCATGGAATTGCGCCTAGGGGGCACTAAGACTCCACATTTGCTCAAATGTTGCAATTTTGTCCCGGACACTTCCGTACTTCGATTTTAGCAAGGTTTGAACCGTTTAAAAGCTTGTCGAGTCTTCTATCTAACCCAAGTAGTTTGAATTGAAAATGTTTGCAAATCAAAATGTATGACCTTATTACCCTCAATGAGTCTTAAAGTAAATCATTTTTGTAAAAAGCTTGTATCTTCTTCATCTGAAATTGGATAAACACGTATGGTGTATCGATAGAGAGGATTTAAAAAGTATTACAATATTGTGGAATCCAATCATTTAAAAATAAAAAATTTAGTAATGGACGCCAAAATTTGTTGGGGGCATGGATACCAAAATTTGGCATCGTAAATGTACAAGTCCCGTCAAGCGAATCACGATGATTGTCAATTTTTAGGTGCTTTGATGAAGTGTGGAAAGTGCTATGAACTCTTTCAAACTCTGTAGAAATAAAGGAATACCATAGAATTGGGATTGCGAGTACCGAACAAAAAATAGAAAGAGTGGAAGGGCGCGAAAATATGTTTTAGCCTTAGTGGCTCGACGGTCTTTGAATTGGTTTACTTTTGACCAACTTTTCAAAAATCAAAAGCTATTATCTTTATGGTTATATCTAGGGGTGTGCAAAAAAATCGAGACCCAACCAACCCGACCCGACCCGAAGGGTTTCGGGCGGGTCCGAAACATGGGGTTCGGTCGGGTACGGGTTGATATTCCTAAAAAAAATCAGTTTTCGGTTCGGGGCTCGGGGTGCTGTTTTTGTTACCCGACCCGACCAAAAGAAGAACAAAAACATATAAATTACTTCGGTTTGGTCGGACCCGACCCGACCAAAAAAATCGGGCACACGGGCGGGTATATACCATCGTTCGGTTCGGGTTCGGGTTGATTTTTCCCTTACCCGACATGGTCGGGTCGGGGTCGGGTGGCGAGCCATACCCGACCCGTCCGACCCATGCACACCCCTAGTTATATCCCACCAGTTTTTAGTACTTTGAATACCTTCTTTAACGATATAAAATAGGTTTCCATTCGGTTTAAACTAAAGCGATTCATGGATTTTTCAAAATATAACTTATTTTTCGACTTGTTGAAGGCAAAATTTCCAAATATTTTGATGAATATATAATCTTGGAGCCGAACTAATTTGGTTGGAAAGTAGGTTAGATAAGCTTTTCAAGGATTCAAATCACGTGTAAATCGGAGTTCGGGAGTGTCCGTGGCAAGACCGCAAAGTTTGGTCGGTTTTTGAACTTTGTGGATGCGCCCGGGGCGCAATGGTGTGCGTCTGGGCGCATTGAATTCTGCCTGGGGCGCACTAAGACTCCACATTTGCTCAAATGTTGCGATTTTGTCCCGGACACTCTCGAACTTCGATTTTAGCAAGGTTTGAACCATTTAAAAGTTTGTCGAGTCTTCTATCTAACCCATGTAGTGTGAATCGAAAATGTTTGCATATCGAAATAGATGACCTTATTACCCTCAATGAGTCTTAAAGTAAATCATTTACGTAAAAAGCTTGTATCTTCCTCATCTGAAATTTGATAAAAACGTATGGTGTATCGATAGAGAGGATTTTTTAAGTATTACAATATTGTGGAATCCAATCATATAAACAACAAAATTTATTAATGGACGCCAAAATTTGTTGGGGGCATGGATATCAAAATTTGGCATTGTAAATGTATAAGTCCCGTCAGGCGAATCATGATGATTATCAATTTTTATGAGTTTTGATGAAGTGTGAAAAGTGCTATGAACTCTCTCAAACTCTTTAGAAATAAAGGAATACCATAGAACTTGGATTGCGAGTACCGAACAAAAAATAGAAAGAGTGGAAGGGTGCGAAACATGTTTTGGCCTAGTTGCTCAACGGTGTTTGAATTGGTTACTTTTGACCAACTTTTCAAAAACCAAAATCTATTATCTTTATGGTTATATCCCACCATTTTTTAGTACTTTCAATGCCTTTTTTAACGATATAAAATAGGTTTCCATTAGGTTTAAAATAGAGCAATTCGTGGATTTTTCAAAAAATAACTTATTTTTCAACCTGTTGAGGACTAAATTTCCATATATTTTGATGAATATATAATCTTGGAGCCAAACTAATTTGGTTGGAAAGTAGGCTAGATAAGCTTTTCAAGGATTCAAACCATCTGTAAATCGGAGTTCGGAAGTGTCCGTGGCAAGACCGCAAAGTTTGGTCGGTTTTTGAACTTTGTGGATGCGCCCGGGGCGCAATGGTGTGCGTCTGGGGCACATTGAATTGCACCTGGGGCGCACTAAGACTCCACATTTGCTCAAATGTTGCGATTTTGTCCCGGACACTCCCGAACTTCGATTTTACCGGTGGTTTGGACTGTTACGAAGCTTGTTAAATTTACTTTCTAACCCAAGTAGTTTCGATTCAAAGTTATTAATAAATTATATGAAGTGACCATTTTACCCTCAGTGGATCGAAAATAATTCATTTCGGTAAAACACTCGCATCTCTGTCATTTTAAATTGGATCAAGACCTATTTTATATAGATAAATAGGGTTTTAAAAGTATTAAAAGATGGTGGGATCCGACTATAGAAATATTTAGGTTGCGTTCATGGAAAAAGGGTAGAAAGCATACCACTGTAGAAATTATCGGAG
Source organism: Rhododendron mucronatum var. ripense (assembly GCA_019656295.1). Classification (NCBI taxonomy): domain Eukaryota; kingdom Viridiplantae; phylum Streptophyta; class Magnoliopsida; order Ericales; family Ericaceae; genus Rhododendron; species Rhododendron mucronatum. The sequence continues at coordinate 614,096 of BPLT01000047.1, forward strand.
CCACTAAGCCAAGAACACATTTTAAGTTTCATTTAAAGCTCAAATTCCTTATTCTTAAGTTTTTTTTTTCATTGGTTAAGTATTCCACAAAGTTTAAAGACCATCCACATTTCATGGAAGCGTACAGAAAGTCATTTCATCATCAAGATTCATTCAAATCAAGGCTTAAAAGTTTACAAACAATTTTGGTCATGTCTTTTGAGTTACAAACAATTTTGGACCAAAACCACTTCGATTAGAATATAGATTTAATAAGCTTTTTAACGGTTCTAATCACGCGCAAATCAAATTTCTGGACTATCCGTAGCATGTGCGCGAAATTTGTCATTGTTTGGCAATTTTGAAGACTCCGCCCGATGCACACAGGCATGCGCCTGGGGCGCATGAAATTAGCTGTAGAACATCTTGATCCTGTTCACTGACTTCAAAACCATAATAATTTTGATTCTTTGTTCACTGATTTCAGAACTGTAATAATTTTGATTCTTTGTGTTGCTTCCCTCACATGTACTCCAGTTGAAACAGTCCGACAGTCGGGAGAGTTGGTTATTATGTCCAGGGAAGCTAGCTAGGCTTTTTACAATATGCACCAAGGACAACAAATGCTTATGGCTGCACACAACCGCCAGTTGATATCTTAGTTTGATTTGAAATCTTTGCTGCAATAACAGCTGCAAAGCTATAAGACTTCAGCTAGCGATCGGGGTTGTTTCTGTTTCCACGGTGAAGCTTCTGTCTCCATCGTTTCACTCTCTGTCCTTTATTAAAGTTAAATAATGACTAGGTTGTATTCATGGTACAAGACTGCTCAAAACTTCACAATTGAATTCCAATTACAGGGAAATTCGCGTTGATATTAGGAATTTCACTGTTTCATTCTTCATACTTTTGCTGCTATTGCTCATCCAGTCACTCTTGCCAATGAAAGTTTTCAGATTAGGATTGCAAATGTTGCAGGGTAGTCACTGGGGTTGCAAAGTTGGGCACAATCTGTGCATCTACTTTCTAACCCGAGAAGCACCGAAATGACTATTGACTGTGTGTTTCTTTGTCCCACACACGACATGCTTTGGATATTTAGCTCAGAGTCTAAGCATATAGGGTTAAGTGTTCATCACGACCGGCTATCGTAAATTATTCTAGTTGGATACCTTAGGATTGACAAGCACCATTATCTTACTATGGCAAAGAAGCATACAAACATCAGAAATCGTTGAAGGTTACCAATTGAGAATGAATTTCAGAACATCAAACACCTACCTAACAGCAAGATTTCATAAAATTTAAAAAAAAAAAAAAAAGAAACTAGCAGAATACCCACTATAAGATTGTTTTCCCTAGTGAACAATTCCAGTGGAAGAACAATCCACTACTCAATGAACCCTCATTCAATTAAAAGAAGAAGATAATTAACTTGTATGAGTTAATAAATAATCAAGCATAGTACTCAGGCTCTTACCCGGATAGTGTCCCTAAAGCGGAATTGGAAGTGGTGCAAGAAATTCTTAGTTAAAATCCCACAAAGTCATCTTCATCCACTAAGCAAAATGAGGGAAATAGTTGAAGGAATTATGCTGCAAAAGAGGGAAATAGAATGATGAAGAAGCTGAAGTGAGGGAAATTCTTTGTATCACAAGAAATTATGGTGTTTTGCTGTTGCCCTGATCAGATGAACGAGAATTTCGATGTAAGTATCGTTGGAAACCCTGCGTATTTGTATGAGAAGAAGATGCGTGAATTACAAACAAGTTTACTAGTATTATAGAAGTGTGGCTTATGGCAACGTTATTATTTGGAAAGCGTGAAACAGAACCATGTTTCTATTTAAACAATGGTCTCGCGCTTTTACTTTTGGCCGCACTATTTTACTCTTGGCCACCGAATTTGACTCTTGGCCACTTTTACTCTTGGCCACGTTATTCGGAAAGCGTGAAACGGAACCACGCTTCTATTTTAAACAATGGCCGCGCGCTTTTACCCTTGGCCGCACTCTGTTACTCTTGGCCATAGAATTTGACTCATGGCCGCTTAATTTTGCAATGGCACCATTTGTATTAATGAGAACTCGCATTTCGGGAATACAAGTTATGTGCGCACATGGGCACTGTGCAAAGCCAGGAAGCAAACTCGCATCTTTGGAATGCGATTTACGTGCGAGCTCGAATTACCTCATCGGTGCCCTCCCCTCTCCAACTCACCATCTGTCAAGTTTTCCCTACTTTTTTTTTTTTGGAATTTTAATTGTAGGGGGCTAATCTAAAGTAGACTACGTTTGGAATGTTCATAATCGTGTGTGAATATTAGGATTTGATTACAGTAATGAATGATATATATATATACCTCCGGTATGAATTAGTTCAAAAATCAGGATTAGGAACATATTCATGAAGCTTTAGAAAGTCTTTAAAGTTCAACATTCCTTCTTGACCGGGCTTATTTTCGTGCTACCATCTTTGGCTTATATAGTCCAAAGATGTTTCAACATTGAAGCCTCATTCTGCAACTTCCTGAAATCTGATACTTCGTGAGTAAAAATGGATCCGTAACTGTGTGGTTAAACATCAGTGTCTTTGGTCTAATTAAGAAGCTGCCACCTGATTCTTCTTGGAATTTAAGTTGAGAAGCACTGGCCCAGAGTTTTTTAAGCAGATTGCTTGAATGGGCAGGGTACTCAATTATTTACTTGAAAGTAAGGAGATTCCACGCATTCCAGAATTGCAACTATACTATAATGCAACCATTCAATGTTTCTGTTATCAGGATTTCTGGGCTCCACACTATGAATTTTCTTCTTTCTCCCTTGGGATCTTCACTAAGGAGTTGATATTTTTCGTAACTGATTTTATTAGATTATTGACTTGATTCGTTTTGTTTTGGTTTATGTATTTGCTTCAAGGAGTTGCATCGCTAACTTCCGTTCATGTTTTTGCGTCTCTTCCAGGTTGGGAGTTGGAATTTTTTTTGTTTTTTGGTTTTGCAAATATTTGTAGAGCAATTTGATAAGGCCAAGTGCAATTCGATGCGGCCAAAAGTAATTCGTAGAGGGGAAGTGCAATTCGATGGGGCCAAGTGCTATTCGATGAGGCCAAGAATTATTCTTCGCGGCCAAAAGAAATTCTTCGCGGCCAAGAATTACTTTGCGTCCAAGAGTAATTCTTTGTGGCCAAGAGGCATGTTAAACACAAGAGCATTGTGCAAAGTAATCACACTTTCAAAACTTTGCAGAGAAAGCCAGGGGCGGAGCCAGGATTTTGGTTAAGTGGGGTCGAAAATTTAAACTATGTATGATTCACTTTTTCTAGTTACTATTTGGAAGGAACAATCAAATTAACAAGTTAATCAAAAGTAATTATATATTAATAACAAAATACAGCTTCGATTCACAATTGACCTCGACGATTTGTCATCCTTTGAAAACGATGCATGATAGCCACGTTTGTAATAATCAATATATATGTAAAATTTGTTCCACCTTCCACAAAAAACTTCAAAGAAACACTAAGCAATATTTTAATCGAACACTTTACAAAATGCAAAGCAGTGAAAGCCTCAAAGCCCTATTTTAATCATGCATCTACCCAGGAGCAAAAACTATTTTAATCACTTATGTTTGGGATCAGAAACTATTTTAATCACTCGGGTTTGGGATCAGAAACTATTTTAATCACTTACATTTCGAAAAAATAAAATACATAGCATTAATCCCAGAAACCAACAAAACCAGGGCAAAATTAGAGATTGGTTTGGGGAGAGAGAGAGAGAGATGAAGAAGAAGACAAGTACCTGCTTAGAGGATGAAGAAGAGTTCGACGCGATGACGTAGAGATCTCTCCAGTCTCCAGAAACGGAGAAACGTAGTTTTTTTCTTCAGAGAGCAAGAACGTCGTTTTAGGTTTTTTTGTGGGTGGAAATTCTATTTTGACTCCTTTTGTGGGTGGAAATTCTATTTTGACTCCTCTTTTGCCTAAGTACAAAACTCTTATATATGGGTTGGGGCAAAAATGAATTTTAAAGGGGGGTCAAATAAGTAAAAATTGGATGAAAATTATACCAATCTCTACAAAAATTTGGGAGGCAGTGGGGTCGGCCGCCCCCCCTTGACTCTTACTGCCTCCGTCCCTGGTGATAACCATGTTCCTCAAACTTGGATTGTGTGATTGACTTGTCAAAAGTTGAAGCAAGGTGTGTAAGCTCGTAAGTTGGTGGTGAGATTGGGCCCTCTGTCAAATTCATTTATCTATCTCTATTTACATACTGCAGTAAGACAATACGTTGTTGAGATATCTTTCATTTCAGTTTTTTTTTTCTTTTCAATTCCCATGCATATATAGCACGCATTCATGCTAGTTTAGTGTTTTTAGAAATCATTCTTCTCTAGCAATTTTTTTCTTTGGTAATATCTGCTTCAATGACCGAACCCGAGACCATATGTAGTTGCAGAACCACTACAGGATTACTGGATAGCAACCAATGCATGTGGTGATTGGTCGACCAATTGAAGTTACGAAAAATCCACAACCCACCTTGGAAGAGGTATTCAAGCTAATTACACCCTCTTATATGTAAATTGCATTACGTATTGATTATCTGTCCGAGTTGACGCATTTCTATGGGCGATTCCAATGCGGGAGAGGTGTTTAGCTCCCTGTTTGAAGGGAAATGTCAAAACTGAACACCCCCTCCTCTCCAAGTAGGAATGTCAACGTGATGTGTGCCTTACTTTGCCTACAGAAATATGTATAGCAAATCGTCCACCAAAATGTTACTTTGACAGCTAAAACCAATTCTCTTTTCTCGAAGTTTTGTATTTGCCTCTGTTTTTTTTTGGTAATTCCTTTCTGGGGTTTTTTTTTTGGATTCAATATAGGACTAATGGTGGTGAAGGGATATATTATATGGGTTGTTTATTTGCCTCCTGATATTTTTTGGAAGGTGAATGAAGTGCATAGCCAATTTGTCGAAGCGCTTCAAGACCTTTTCGAGAGGCACAAAGCAAGGGTGGGCTATGCTGAACTTAATTTGAGAGTTTTTCGATCAGTGCTTTGATTTCACTGCCTCCTCCCTGTTCCCTGTATCTTCTTTGTTGTCCATGCCATCTGTTGTATCTTCTTTGTTGTCCATCTGTTGTATTATCGACACATTCCCCCGGTTTATTTGCTTCATCGTTTAGCTAGCTTGTTTCTTTTCCTTCCTATTTCGTTAGGGAATAAAATTATTAGGAGAGTTTTACTTCGGGGGAGGATGATCTTTCAAAGGGGTCCGATCGATGAACTACTTACCTCATGATTGATCTCTTGGTCAACCGACATGTACGCATAACATAGAATGTGCAAAATTTGCAGCCTAGCATTTGGCATCCAGACGTAACAAGTGAACCTAATTGCAATCAACTAATTAATCAAATCAAACATCATATATACCTTCACTGACATAGTTGTAACAAGCTGACACTGACATCCACGCTCTCGTGTTCAAAGTTTTTGTTTTGGACCAATTAAAATATGGAATTTTGTCAAACTTTCATTGAGTGTCTTGCAATGGCGGAGCCAGGATCTCTACTCGGGAGAGGCCGAACTAAGATGATTTTTTTTTTTTTTTGACAAAAATGAAATTCAGATTGATTAAGTTTATTAAAATAGAGTTTAAAATTTAATGAAGTATGCTAAAAGAAGGATTTGATTGCTACGAATTACTCTTGGACGCGTTGAATTGCACTTGGCCACATCGAATTGCACTTGGCCGTATCAAATTGCTCTTGGCCAAATTGAATTGCACTTGGGCGCATCGAATCGCACTTAACTGGTACGAATCACTCTTGTCTGCCTCTAATTATACTTGGCCGCATGTAAATGCAATTGGCCGCGTAGAATTGCACTAGGCCGCTTTGAATTACACTTGGCCGCGTCGAATTGCACGGCCAAGCGCAATTCAAGGCGGCCAAGTGCAGTTCCAAGCGGCCAAAAGTAATTCAACGCGGCCAAATGCAATTCGACCCCGCCAAGTGCAATTCAACGCGGCCAAGAGTAATTCATAGCGGCCAAGTGCAATTAGATGCGGCCAAGTGCAATTCAACGCCCGCATGGAATTGCACTTGGCCGCATCGAATTGCACGGCCAAGTGTAATTCGAGGCGGCCAAGTGCAATTCCAAGCGGCCAGGAGTAATTCAACGCGGCCAAGAGTAATTCGTAGCGGCCAAGTGCAATTCAACGCGGCCAAGTGCAATTTCATGCGGCTATGTGCAACTCAAATCGGGCATGTGAAAGATAAATGTCCCTGAGGCTGGACTGGAAGTGGTGCAAGAAATTCTTATTTAAAAATCCCAAAAAATCATCTTCATCCACCGAGCAAAATGAGGGAAATAGTTGAAGGACTTATGCTGCAAATGATGGAAATTGAATGATGAAGAAGCTGAAATGAGGGAAATTCTTTGGATCACGAGGAATTATGGTGTTTTGCTGCTGCCTTGATCAGATGATCGAGAATTCTATGAAAGTTTTGTTGCAAGCCCTGCGTATTCGTGTGAGAAGAAGACGCAGGAATCATGAACAAAATTACTAGTATTAAAGAAAGAGTATGGCTCATGGCCACGTTATCCGGAAAGCATGAAACGGAACTACGCCTCTCTTATAAACAATGGCCGCACTCTTTTGCTCTTGGACGCGAAATTTGACTCCAGAACACTTGATTTTGCAAAGACGCCGTTTGGATTAATAAGAACTCACATTTCAAGAATACGAGTTCTATGAGTGCATGGGCAAAGCCAGGAACCAAACCCGCATCTATGGAATGCTATTTATGTAAGACCTCGAACTACTGCAGCAGATCCCTCCCCTCTCCAACTCACCATCTGTCAAGTTTTCCATACTTTTTTTTTAAATGAATTTTAATTGTTGGGGGCTGATATGAAGTAGGCTATATTTGGAATGTTCATAATGTACGGTGAATTAGGATTTGATTACAATCACGAATGAAAAATGGGTAGAAAGCATACCATTATAGAAATCGTCGGAGCCATGCACTAAGCCGAAAACACATTTTAAGTTTCATTCAATGCTCAAATCCCTTGTTCTTAAGTTTTGCCTCATTGCTTAAGTGTTCCACAGAGTTTATAGACCATCCACATTTCATGGAAGCGTACGGAAAATCATTTCATCATCGAGATTTGTTCAAAGCGAGGCTTAAACGTTTACAAACAATTTTGGACCATAACCACTTTGATTAGAAAATAGATTTAACAAGCTTTTAACAGTTCTAACCACGCGAAAATCTAAATTCGGGAGTGTCCATAGCATGCACGCAAAGTTTGGCTTGTTTGGCAATTTTGAGGACTGTGCCTGGGGCGCACAGACATGCACCCATGAAATTATGCATGAGGCACATCAAAGCTATAGAACAAGTTAATCTTTGCGGGCTTGCTTCGGACACTCCAGAATTCAGTTTTACAAGTGGTTTGAACCATTACAAAGCTTGTTGAATTTACTTTCTAACCGAAGTGGTTTTGATTCAAAATTATGTATACATCAGAAGAAGTGACCATTTCAACAATATGCTAAGTTTAATCCCAATGGATATCTAAATGAGCTCTAGATTTGATCTCAGTTGCCTTTTCTAGTGTCTGGTCCTAATAATTGTATGCTGAGTTGATTTTCAATGTTCAATGTTTAAAGTCTATTGACATGGTTAAAAGAACCTCATTTAACATGTTTTCATATCAGGGACATTTATCTTTCACATGGCCGCTTCAAATTGCACATAACCGAATGGAATTGCACTTGGCCGCGTTGAATTGCACTTGGCCGCCTCTAATTGCACTTGGCCGCTACGAATTACTCTCAACCGCGTCGAATTGCACCTGGCCGTGTTGAAATACTATTGACCGCTTGGAATTGCACTTGGCCGCCTCGAATTGCACTTGGCCATGCAATTCAATGCGGCCAAGTGCAATTAGACGCGGAAAAGTGCAATTCGACGCGGCCAATTGCAATTATATGCGGGCAAGTATAATTAGAGGCGGACAAGAGTAATTCGTACCAGCTAAGTGCAATTCGATGCGCCCATGTGCACTTCGATTTGGCCAACAGCAATTTGATGTGGCCAAGTGCAATTCGATGTTGCCAAGTGCAATTCAACGCGTCCAAGAGTAATTCATAGCAGTCAAGGGAAATTCGACGCGGCCAAGAGTATATTGATTTTTCTCAAATAACCGAATACTTTTGTTTGTATATAATGCATATTTAATTCCATCCTTGGTACATTGCTCCTTTTCTTTTTTCTTTTTTTTTGACAAATTGTTTAAGCAAATACATTATTTTTAAGTTTAAAATTAAAAATAATTACTTTTTTTTTAAATAAAACTTAGCAGAACGGGGCTAGTCTGAAGGTACTTACAATTGAATTGAATGAAAGACGAATTTAATTAACTCAAACATGACTCGAAATGAGTTTCAAGACATGTTCAAACGCTGGCTTGTTTATACGTTAAAAGACTGCTTTTAATTAAGGAGAAGAAAAATAAGATGACACCCAATACAAATAGAGTGGAGTGCAGTTGGCATCTTTCTTATACTCGTACGCACATGGGCAAGGTTCGATTACTGTGGTTCCTGCGGTAAGCACTCATCCCTCTCCTCAAGTCCCCTAGGATATACTAGATTACGAATAACGAATGACAAAAAAAAAACCCACGGTATACTTATAATAACCCAAAAAAACTTTCTCATATTCATTTACTAAGCACAATCAAGTTCAAGGATTATAACAATGGCACTCTGGCGTCAAAGTTCTAAAATTTAGTCAAAAGATAAGTTAAGTGATTATAATACTTCTAAACCAAGGATTTGAATGAAAATTACAAGTTACGTCTTCTCCAAACGAGTTTACAAAAGATGTCAAGTTGTTTCCTCGATGTTAACTTTCGAAGGGATAGGATGATATGCACACCAAGTACTCCATGCTAATGCTCTTGAGTTGTACCTGAAAGAATGATAGAGTTGAGCAAAACACGTGCCCAGTAGGAAAATGATGGTAACCCTTGTAATGAAAGAGTAAGGGGGGATTTCTAGGAGGTGGGAGAATGCTAGGTAGGTGGCAAACTAGGCTAAGCAACCATCCAACAAGGCTAGCTGGCCTTACTTGGTGGAAAAAGGTTCCACCAAGGTGATGGGAGTAGTTGTGAGGGTGGTGCTACCCATGCACCTGCAACAACTGTGCTGGCGAAGAAAACGGGGTTCTACAGCCCTATAGACCCCCTGATGATTTTAAAATCCAGCTGGAAAAAGGTGACAGGGATAGGCGTTGATCAGTGCTCGTGAGCGTGACATCATCGCGCTTGTGTTCCACCAACTCGCGCGCTGGTCAACAATCAAGGCTTTGACTTTGACTAACACCTGGCAAGTGAAGAAATGCGCGCGAGAGCCAGTTCAACGCACAACAGTAAAACCTAGGGTTAGGGTTTTGACTTAGGGTTTTGGGGTTTAGGATAGGTTCCAATCACTCCAAGTTCAAGCCTTTCCATTCTCAAGATTGTTTTTGATCTGATTCATCATCAAGGAAACAAGAAACCGAAAAATGAAGTAAATCAATTGGGAGATCCAGATTGGAGTGTCAACAGTAGTCCCTCTTTGACGGCACGCAGAACACCATTGATTGGTACGGATAATGTCAAAGATTTCTAGACACCCATCAGATCTGCCCAAAAGCCAATTAATAGAAAATGCAAGCAAGTATGTACAAATACCGTGAACCACTAGATCGGAGAGCGGATCATTTGTCGATGTGAACTCTCCTAGGGAATAAATGAATTGGACGAATGGATCATCACTGATTTGGAATTGGACGGATGGATCGTCACAGACTGAAAATCGAACGGATAGATCGTCGCTGATTGATAATCGAACGGATGGATCGTCGTTGACTTGAAATTGGACAGATGGATCGTCACTAATTGAAATTGGACGAATGGATCGTCGCTGAATGATAATTAGACGGATGGATCGTTGTTGATTAAACTTGGACGGATGGATCGTTGTTGATTAAACTTGGACGGATGGATCTTTGTTGATTGAAAATCAGAGGGATAGATCGTCGCTGATTGATAATTAGACGGGTGGATCGCCGTTGATTAAACTTGGACAGATGGATCATTGTTAATTGAATTTGGACAGATGGATTGTCGCAGACTGAAAATCGGACGAATGGATCGTCGTTGATTGAAAATCAGACGGATGGATCGTCGCTGGCTGAATTTGGACTATGCGCGAGCGGACCACTGCTGGGGATATAAAATGTCTTGGATCGAAGACATTAACTCAAAATGACCCCAAAATTATTGAAAAACTATAATAAGATCCCTGGACTGTTGTAGGAGAGATAAATGTAATTGGTGGGCCTTGCCAGAAGTTGAACTGGGCCTGAGGCCCAACTGACCGTTGCACGTTGAATCCACTCCGGCGCGTTCTTATCCCTTTTTAGGGGCCTGAATCCAAATCAGGCCTAGGCCCAGCCCGTGCCTAGTTCACTCCCTTAAACTTGACGGGGACACTTCAGAAACCATAAGAATCGGTTTCCGAAGTTTTGAAACTCCTTTCCAACTCTTCTTCTCTCATAAACAACCCAAACCCCTGATTTCCTTCCAAAATCAACAAACCCACACACATATTATCAACCATGGCGGAACACGGAGGCGATAATGTAGGCGGTGAAGTGGTTGATCAACCGAGAGACGAAGGGGCAAGCATGGAGCCCAAAACTGAGGATCAGACGGCAGCGGAGGAGATTGCGAGTGCTAGTGCAATGGTTGTAGGTGGTGGCTATGGAAGCGGAGACTAGCAGCAGGAGATGATCAACAAAGCGATATGTCGTACGCCAGAGGGGGTCGAGCGTGCGACGGAGAAGGCTGGGGCCGTGGGGTCCAGCGTCAAGCCATTGGGCTTGAGTACAACGGTAGATAGCTCGATGGCCGTTGGCGGAAGTTCAGGCGACGCTAGAGGTAGTGGCGCCTGGGGTGATGGCATGGGCCGAATAGGGGCCAAGGGACTCGGCAAAGGGCAAGGGTGCTGTGACTGAGGAGGAAGGGATCACGAAGGCTCCTTTTGTGTATAGAGAGGAAGTCGTGTTGTTTCGGCCAGCGACGACATCGTCAAGCCATAGGCCGATCACCAAATAGGACGTCGCAGAGTTTTTGAGTGACGAGAGACTAGCCCAGCTCCTTGAGGAGATCTCCACAATTGGGATTGCGGTTTTGGAGGCTCGAGAGGAGCGAGAGAGAGATAGCGGCTTCAGAGGCAGCGGCAAGGGCCGAAAGAGAGAGAGAGCCGAAGAGGCGGAGGCCCTGAGGGATATGAAGGCCGAGGAGAGAGCCGGAGCAGAGGCACGGGGGCCCCGGGTGACAGCGGTGACGGAGGCGAAAGGCTTGACTCGCGTCCCTTTTTCAGTCGAGGCATACGTGCCTTCTATGCCACACCTATTCGTGTCGTCAGGCTTTGCAGCTTACAGGCCACAGCAAACGGAGTATGATGCCGAGCTCGTGCTGAGAGACCCCGATATTCACATCTCGAGTACCTGGACAGAGGTATGTTCTTGAAATTCCCCTTCGCAATTCAATTTTACCTTTATTCGCATGTATTCAATTTGAGAATAGCATGTAATAATCCTTGAAACGAAACCCGTCATGACACCATGGTCATTGTATTATATGCCATGCATGTAATAACTTGAACCAACCATCTGTCGCTAGGTTGAATTGATTACTTGGAACTTGAAAATGAAGCCATGCATGCTGACATGTTCTCCTTTTGTGTTTGAAATAGGTGAGAGTGAGACAGAGGGATATTCGCAGCTTCGGGGGCGCGTGTAGTTCCCTGGAGCTATACGAAGGCTTACCGCCAAGTGTAAGGTAGTTAGTGGACGAGGCGGGCTTTGGTGAGTTCATACGGACTCTTTCTCCGGTCAAAAATGACCATGCTGTTCTAGTAGCACTTGCAGAGAGGTGGAGGGATTCCACCAATACCTTCCACTTACCACCCAGGAAGATGACAATGACGCCCACAGACTTTACGGCGATCACCGGGTTGAGAGTTGGAGGAGAGCCCATCCCGTTTGACTCAGGCATCCACAAAGATCGGGCTGCACTGGAGTGGTTTCTGGGAAGAGTGCCCAGAAAGGTACGAGCAATTCAAGAGGTACCTAGATAGAAAGGTGACTATGGAGCAGGAGGCCGAGCAGATGCCAGGGCTCATCTGTTATACCTCTTTGGTGCTTCCCTGTACCCGAGTAGGCGTAACAATGTGCACCTGTCATACTTGCCCGCACTGAGGGACTTAAGGACGGCCTCACGCTTCAACTGGGGTGGAGCAGCACTTGGTGCAGCCTACGGCTTCCTGGGGGACTCGTCAAGAACAGAGCAAGGAGCAGCTGGATATTGGAGAATTTGGGAGTTATAATTTCAATAGAATGAAGTACAATTTCAAATTATACTTGTATCTGTTTGATTGCATAACTTGATTGAATATGTGCTTGCATGACTGTATCTCCTTTGACTGATGCACTTCGCATGTTTGAACATATTCAATCCGTGCAGTTGACAAAAATAATTTAAAAAGTCTGTGGTTTATATTATTTTTGACTTTTGGTAAATTTTTAAAGATTTTGATACTGATTTTTTACTTTTCAGATTCTTCTTGTGGATATGAACAAATAATTCATACAAAATCGATGTAAAACTAATATACGCAAAAAAAAAATTTAATAAAAAAAATATGGCTCCATTATTTAGCAAAAACACCTTAATCAACAATTATCAATAGTGCTATGAAAGTGCAATTTGATCACTTTCATGACATGTTTGTTTCGGTGATGATAGAAAAAAATTCTTCTTTACTTTTTTGATTTTCTCAAAGCCTCCTAATTTTATAAGGAAATAGTTTAAATGCAACAAACATATGATCATATTATTTTTAAGTAAATTGTGTACATAAATCATCTCATTGGATGATTAATTAACATGAATAAATGAACCATCTCACAAAGAGTATATCTAAATCATCTTCTAATTAGACGATAAACAAGTGAAAGTTAAAGCAAAGACAAAAGTTACTTTTATTTTGTTGTGCTACTTAATTAATTTGATAAATTAAAAGATATTGACAGTTGTTTTCAGTTTGTTTTTGCTTATTTTTTATTTTTTGAAATTCACAATGACGCAATTATCAGGGACGCGCTCTACTATGGAGCTAATAGCCCGTCGTGTGAGTGGGGAGGGAGCCCGCTATGCCAAAAGCGAGAGAAACCCCATCCCTCTTTCCTTTTTTCGCTGAAGATCCTTATTTTCCCTAAAGGTCATTCTGTTATTGTTTTGGACACGTAAAATTCAATAGTTTGTGTTTTAAAATAAAATTATTTACCTTAATGAGGAAAACTAATGTTAAAACGAGTCCGGATCCGGATACACAGCAATAAAACCCGAAACAGTTCGGTTTATCTGACAAAAACACGAATCCCAGAAATCGTCACGATTGTCTTTACCTTGCAGAAGTGAACAACTCCTCCTCCCTCCCTCCCTTTCCCTCTCTCTCTCTCTCTCTCTCTCTCTCTCTCTCCGCGCAAATTGCATCATCAAATCAGCTGTAGAAACTGGTAGATGTAAAATCCAGCCGATGAAGAACAATAACAATACAGGGGATAAGGGCCGGACATTTCCGGTGGACCCGAACCTCCCAAGATGGGCCTGCCAGAACTGTCGCAACAATCTCTGCATCGTCGGCGTCGATTCTTACGCTGACAAGTTCCTCAACGACTCCTCCTCTCGCTCCGGTCTCTCTCTCTCTCTCTCTCTCTCTCTCTCTCTCTCTCTCTCTAGATTTCAATATGTACGATTCCAATTGTTAATTGATTAATTCGACGTTTTGCCTGCCCCGTCTCGATTATGGAGTCCAATTCGTTTCGTGCTGGCATAAAGTTGTATGAAAGAGTTGTCTTTGGGTTTTCAAATTGACTGACTGCTCAAACATGCTTGAGTATGCACATGAGCTGAATTGAGTAAGTGGTTTTATCCTCAACGCGATTGTTTGTCCTCTGGCTGCTTGCTTTCCTGCATATATATGCGCATATCTATAGACGTGTAAGAGTTGGGAATTTGTCTTAAGACTCTTAACTTTCTAGTACTCACTTTTGATTTTATATCAAGAAAGCTTTTTACTTTTGGGCAAGTTTAGAGCCTTTTAATTACCCAAAAAAAAGTTTAGAGCCTTTTTTGTACTAAAATCGTTCAGTCTGAGTTACATGCATACAAACACGGATCAAGAATTTCAAGTTTGGGGTGCAGATTTGTGTAATTTGAATTTTGGGGTGAGAACCCTAACAATATCACGATATTGTTACCAATTGTTGGTATTACATAGGGATTTTAGTTGTTTTTGGAGGTGCAATTGACCTGACTCTCCGGATCCAGCACTGCATGCAGATTTAGATTGAGTTCTTGCACAAGCTGGGTTTCCATTTATAAGTTCGTCCCCTCACTGCATTTGGATGACTTGTTGTTTGGTGGTTTTGTAGGATGCGAGTATTCTTCCATCTGTGAAGCTTTATTTGACCTGTTATCAAGACATGATTACGATGTTAGAGTAATAGATATTGCTTTTATTGTCCAACTTCAATTACCATTTGAGGATAAACCGTGCAGGAATGCAGGGTTCTTCAATGCACGGTGGTGGCAGTGTGCTGGCGTCGACACGGATGGACCAGTCCTTTGTTGTATTGCCAAAGCAAAGAAATCAAGTGCCCGGGGTGCCTCCTCGTCTGCGTGTTGGAGGGTTGCAGCCTGAGACAAGCCAGTCTGGGAAAACAATGGAGGAGTCATTTGTGGTGCTGCCTCCGCCGGCGGCTTCGGTCTACAAGAGTGACTCTATATCTGATGGAGGGGGGGCCCAATCGCCATCATCTGAGGGTACCACTGGTGCTCCCATGCAGCCAAACAAATCAGGGTTTCACACAACGATAACTGTCCTAAAGCGTGCATTTGATATTGCCACAACTCAGACGCAGGTATAAAGTAGTATTACCTTCTTCATACCAAACAAACTTCAGAGCAATAATAGAATTGCCTTGAAAATTTGTTTCTTTCAGAATTTACTCTTGCACTATTGATGTTTATTTGTTTACATTTGCTTTTAGGTTGAAGAGTCGGTGCCTAAGATTTTGGCATATGATTGTTTTTTCCCTTTTAGGTTGAGCAACCTTTATGCCTGGAGTGCATGAGGGTGCTATCTGATAAACTTGATAAGGAGGTTGAGGATGTGAACAGAGACATCAAAGCATATGAAGCCTGTCTGCGGCGCTTGGAGGGGGAGTCTCGAAATGTTCTTAGCAAGGCTGATTTTCTCAAGGAGAAACTCAAGGTGCATTGATTCTATTGGCAACCAGTGCCATGCAGAAAACACGTTGTGGGGTTTCCTGTCCATAAAATAAATTGTCAAATGAATTAGCCGATGATTATTTGTCTTTAACTCTTTTAGACGAATGGACAGCCTTTTTTTAATTCAGAGAGGATGATTTCCCAAAATCTGGGTGATGAGTGGACGTGTTGGAGTGTTACTTTTTGGAAGTATTTATATATCAATTGCATGACCACTTCTAGGCAGTGTTTTTGGATCGTGAGTGATACGCAATGATAACTGTAGCTGTTGTTGTGATGTTATAAACCAATTTTAGGTTTCTTTTGGTGTTGCTTTTATTGATTTATTTTCTGTCCCTCCGTGTTATGATTGCTCTGAACAGAAAAGCAAGAGTCCACAAAATATGTGAAAAATCCATACTTATGGTACAATATTGGCAACGCTATGGTTGAATTTGATCTTATTGGCTTAACTGCACTAAAACACCTATGTGTTATCTATGCACAATCTTGTGGGTGAGAAGTGGTTTATGGAATGTTTGGGGCAGGTCACGCATGCATTTTTGTGTATTTTCTCCTGGATATGCCTATCACTTGGTACTTGAACTTTTAATTAGAAAAGGTGCATTTTGGGGTTCAAGATATTCATATAGTCTCCTTGGTTGCTATTTCAGATTGAAGAAGAAGAACAAAAACTTGAAGCAGCTATTGAAGAAACAGAAAAACAATGTGCTCAAGTGACTGCAGAACTGAAGGAATTAGAGTTAAAATCTAGCCGCTTTAAAGAGTTGGAAGAGCGGTGAGTTTCTTCTTCTCGTAAAATTGTTTAGTAAAGTGGCCTCAATATTTGGCTTTTGATGAAATGATAATTTATTTATATATATATATATATATATATACACACACACACACACACATATACAAAAAAATTTAGGTAAAGACCTTAAAATGAGGACCTTATATGCGGACCTCCCATTTCTCGCCTTTTCCGATCAAATTTCGATGATCCGAGCCGCTCAATGTGTTCAGAACGTGATTTTAAGGGTACCCGCGAGAAATCGGTGAAAAAAAGGACCTGGAAGGGCTTGATTTGAGCAGTTTTTATTTGAACCGTTAGATAAAAAACGAACAAAAACTGCTCGGATGAAGCCCTTCCCGGTCTTTTTTTTTTGCTAATTTCTCGCGGGTGCCCGTAAAATAACGTTCTGAACATATTGAGCAGCTCGGATCATCAAAATTCAATCAGGAAAGGGAGGTCCGCATTTTATTAAAATAAGGTAGTCCTTATAAGAAGGAGACTCTCATATATATATATATATATATATATATATATATATAATGAGGGATCCCGCACGGGCTTACCGTGCGGGACTCCCTTTTCCAATCGAATTGCGACGATCCGAGCCGTTCAATGTGTTCAAAATGTGATTTTAAGGGTACCCGCGAGAAATCAGCAAAAAAAAAATGATCGGGAAGGGCTTGATCCGAATTGTTTTTTATTGAATGGATCAAGCCCTTCCCGATCATTTTTTTTGCTGATTTCTAGAGGGTACCCTTAAAATCACGTTTTGATCACTTTGAGCGGCTCAGATCATCGCAATTCGATCGGAGAAGGGGAGTCCCGCACGGTAAGGCCGTGCAGGATCCCTTATAGGATCCGGACTGATATATATACACACACACACATATAGGCACATATATAATCCTACACACCAAAATCCTTGGTTAATAAATTTTTCCTTTCGTTCATGTGTATCAGGTATTGGCATGAGTTCAATAATTTTCAGTTTCAGTTAATTTCTCATCAGGTGTGTTCTGTTAACCCTCTTCTTTAGTTTCCTTCATGGTTATTACTAATTGCCCTAATACACTATCCTGGAGTTTGAAGTTTTGTCAATTGGGGATATTTTTGCTTGTTGAGTGACTGCCACAATACATACTTGTCGATTGTCATATATTGAATTTCTGCTAATCCCCTGGTGTGCCAACTAAGGTAGTACAGTGAACCTTTTATTGTTGAAGCAGAAGATTGGTTTTGTTTTGTCCTCTTTTCTGTGTGCTTGGGTGTTTGTATTCGGGGAAGGTGATGATTTTACTGCACAGCAATCATGAATATTTTGTGATAAATTTCCATTTGAGAATCTTTTTCGTGTTGTGCATGAGGTAAATATTACTACCACCCACATTATACTTTGACATGTTATGCCTAGGCACCCCTAATTCTCATCCATCAACCAATCTGACTATCCACAGTGGGTTTGTTTCTTCTGAACTTTAAATGTGGAGCAAGTCTAGTACTATCTCTCTGCTTTTAATTGAAAATGTTTTCTGACTTTTCAACACATCTCTTTGGCTTGTTAACTTGGTTTTTCGTTAAACAGGAAGAGAGGGATGCAATTTTGGCCAAAATTGAAGTTTCACAAGCACACTTAGAGTTGTTGAAGCGCACTAATGTGCTCAATGATGCCTTCCCTATATGGTATGATGGAGATTTTGGAACAATCAACAACTTCCGTTTGGGAAGACTTCCTAAGATTCCGGTACGAAAGTAGGGAACTTAATTAGAAAGTGTCCTTGGATGGGTCAATTTAGATGTCTCTACCAGTGTCTTGTGCACCTAACAAATGGAAGTGTTAGGAATCAGGAATGGATGTTTTTTGACTCATTTGGATATTCTTTTTATTTCTTAGATACTTTGGATTCATTTAAGATTCAAATCTATGTCTTTCTTTATGCGATGTGTTTATGCAAGTAAGGGACATTGGGTCTCATGTAGTAAAAATAGTTGAAGCAGTTAACTAGGGGAAGTTGCGATGGCGAGTGCTGCAGACATGCAGTGTTCTGGTAGACATGATAAAGTACCTAAGTCTGGCAATCATTTGTGTTGATTTGTGAAATCCTCATTATGCGTTTATTCCCAAGAAGCCGATAAGTCATTCACCATTCCTATCCCACTTCTCCAATTAATTATTTGGGATGAACTCATTGTGTAGGTCTTTGTTGCTATCTTTCTAACGGCATGTACCATGTTTTGGAAATGCTTAGGTTGAATGGGATGAGATAAATGCTGCTTGGGGTCAAGCATGTCTTCTTCTCCACACAATGGCTCAATATTTTCGGCCAAAATTCCCGTATCCTTTTTTCTTGGAGAGGTTCTTCTTTGCTATGTTTCTCTCAGTGAATTGAATTGAATTTCCTTCTGTTGGTAGCTCCTTCAGGCAACTGAACAGAGAATTGTATATTTGTTCAACTTTGTATGCCATGAGCAACCTAGGTGAATTGCACTTCGAAAAGTTAGATTGAAATTAACTAGTTGGAGAGTATGTGTAGAGTGTGTGATGTCTCCATTGTCGTCTAGAAATGTCTTTCTGTTAGATTGCTGGAACTATGTTGGGTTTACTAGTTATGAAATAGAGTGAGACCTTAACTTGGGTTTTTAAGAGGTAAGCATTGCCAATTTTAAATTTTTCTATTTCTTCTATAAGCTGCGTGACTATACTTTATGCTGAAACTTCCTTCAAAAGCTTGGTTAAAGTTTCCTACTGGTCGTAAGAAGCTTTCTGTGGAATATAAGTTTGCCTAGTAGGTCCAACTGTGGGTATTGAATTATAAACTGCCTAGAAAGAATGAACTCTGTAATTTCTTTTTTTCTTTTTCTTTCTCTCTCTCTTTAATCCCTTTGATGTCGAGATGAATGCTTCTCGTTGCATTTGTAACTGGAAAAGGATGGTAGGAAATTTCCTGTTGAAATTTTTGTTCTTGTCCCCTTGGATTAATGTTTTGGGAATAGTTTCTTCTTATTATTGTAATGTTGAATACAGTAGAACCTAGGAATGCTTATTGATGTGAAGCCAAATCTGTCCACATCATTCTATCAAACGTAATCTATATTGATTGGCTTGTGTTACATACTTAATTAATTGGCATTCAGATATCGCATAAAAATTCTTCCCATGGGGAGCTATCCTCGAATCATGGACAGCGGCAACAACACCTATGAACTGTAAGTACACACTTCATTTGCCTATTGGAATCCACTCAGAACTTGAATGTAGATGCAGCTTGGATTTGAATAAAGCACTAGTACTTAGCAGTACATGGTGCAGAAAGTGTACTGTGTATTTCTGGAGTCTGAATTGGATATTTGGCCCACTTATTCTCTTCAATTCTTATGTTTTTCTATTGCCTGTGGAATTATCTGATGCAAGTTTTCTTAGGTTTGGTCCGGTGAACTTGTTTTGGAGCACTCGCTACGACAAAGCAATGACATTGTTCTTGACTTGTCTTAAGGAGTTTGCCCAGTTTGCAAATTCCAAGGACAAGGAAAACAACATACCGCCCGAGAAATGTTTCAAGCTACCTTACAAGTAAGTCATTCTGTGTGGCGGAAAATTTATTTACATCACTGGTGAATATGTTCACATATGCCTTAGCCAAGATCGTAAGACTGCTAAACTCTAGTTATTTCTGCACATGAATGTTTCCTTGTTTTGGCATTTGGAAAATTCTAGTAGTTGATAACAGTTACATCTGTCGTGCCGATTCCAGAAGAATAAAAAACAGCTTCATCTGTATAAACAAAATGACAGACGGAAAGAAACATAGACTGATGAAACGGTACTTTTTTTTTTGTTTTTGCTGGCCACTTAACAGCGCAATTTCTTACAGGATTGAGAATGACAGAGTGGAAAGCTACTCTATCACACAGAGCTTCAACAAGCAGGAGAATTGGACTAAAGCTCTTAAGTACACACTCTGCAATCTGAAATGGGCTCTATACTGGTTTGTCGGGAACACAAATTTCCAGCCTCTTTCGTCAGCAGTTTCCTCGCACGACGTTCCACCCGCCAGATCTGTGTACTCAACACGCACTTCCGACTCTAAGCCTGAACCTCGAAGTTTGTTAAACCAATAATACGAAAGTACCTTTTAAGCAACTTACTAAATTGTAATTAGAAGTACTCGTGCTTGGTGCTTAACCGATTTGTCCAGTTGTGTATCAAATTACATGGCCGGATCCTTCAAATATTTGATGAAATGTAAGGTTATTGTGCACTGGCGAATACACAATTGGATAGGTATACATCTGCAACTGCATCAAGCTTGCATCTTCGGTAAAATCGGATCATACGATCCATCAAAGATCTCACTCCTCCCTGAGAAATGTGGGGTGTCCTGTAAGGAAAATGCTTTGCACACAGATCTGTGTTAGAAGCCCTTCGATGTGTGTGAATCTCACGTGCATATCTTTGTCCCTAGCACTGCTCGTCAGCTGTATGTGTCCAGTTGACAAAACTTACACTGCAACACCTAACTCCCTCCTGCACGTGAAAAAACTAACCCAGTTTCCAGCACAGAGGGCATCACAATGAAGTCCAGAATGATTACAACACAATGTCCACCTCCAGGAGGAAAATATAAACGTACATAACAAGCGAGAGTCCAACACTGATTCAAACAAGCTACGCTCAAGCCAAAAGCTTTGAGGAAACAGAAAACAAGCAAGAATGCAAAGCCCATGATTCGCCTGCCAACTGCAAAACCATAACCCTAATGAAAAATGAATCCTCCAGAAACTAATGAACTTTAAAATTAAAACCACGTTAGGAATATTATTGCACACAGGATATCCCTCTTTCTTTATGATATGAGAATTGGGACGGCGCAATCGAATGGCAACAAATGCTGAAGACAAAGAGGCCGAGACGCCTGTGACATCATTACAGAGGAGTACATCACAATCATGAAAAAATCTCACATGGCTACTGTGAACGGCCAAGCTACATGCATCAATAACCAAAGATAGAGCCCGTAAGGGTATTTAAGTTCTGGCTAGTTGCGTACAGCATGGCAGCAAAAGTCTTTCATAGTTAGAGGAATGATCAACAAGAAGAATTTCTTCCCGTGCTAGTTACCGTAGAAGCCTTCTTTTGGCGCAATTAGCATAAGCCTGCAAACTACACAAGGACCACCAGGGCACACACAAGAGCCACCTCCAGACACAGCTTGGAAAAACAAAAGAAATGCTAGCAAACTATGATAATAAGTACTATTTGGGAAGAAAAATGACATCATCATGCTAGGTACGTATCGTAGAAAGGTTTCTTCTGGACACATTTATTGTTAACCTCATACATTATGTCACGCAATCATGTAAAGTTACAAAAAAATTTCGTACAATTTTCCCCACCGGGCAAAACTAGGGATTGCATCGGAAAGAACATGCTTCAATTATCTTTTGCAAATGCACTGTGTGTCCAATTGTTGTGACCCCCATAAGAAATGAAGTTTGAGATCACCATTTGAAGAGAAAATGGTGAAACGCATGAAGTGAAAAGTGAGCAAGTGTTGTACATCACAGTTGGAGGTGGTTGAGGTAGAAGGGCGTGTTTATACTAATTTAAGGAAACTGAAGCCTTTTTTTTTAAAGCTTTGTAGAATTCGCCATATCCCAAACTAGAGCAAATCTGGTTGAGGAATTAATATCTGTTTTTTTCAAATTGCAGGTAGACATTCAAATTGGTTATGTGGGTATAACGCGTTGGCTTAAAGTGCACCATCCGAATTCAACGACTTTTAGTGGAAAGTTGGGTTGCATGACTTTGGTACTATCAGATGGCGACTGCATGATAAATGCTTGTGTGTATGTGCTAGTTATAAGTAGATGTAGATGCGACCCTTAAATACGTTGTTACTGTCAATACGCATTATTATTGTTGCTTCGTAAAATTCTTAATTTGTTAATTCCTCGACTTCCATTGTTAGAAGAAGAAAAAGATATCCTAGCTAGTAGTTGTGGGGTTATCTCACTAGTATACAAATTGTATGCTTGTAAGAGGAGTTACATGACGTTCTGGCAGGGAGATAGCTAGATATGCATAACATTGGGACTTTATGAATTCAGTTCCTGACAAAAGAATTAAGGTCATGTGATTGTTAATTTATCGCAAGGACATTATTTAGGCAGATTTCTACAAGGGAAAGGATGTCATATTTGGGAAGTTAGAATCTAGCAAAGGAGATGAAAAAAAGTTTGTCATGTTGGCATTGAGCCGTATCAATGATCATTCTCAAGGGCCAACTATCTGGATGATGTTGTCCAAGAGCTATGAAAAATTGATACAACGGGATGGACAAAAACTCTATTCAAGAGAATATAAATACACATGCATGATGCAAACTTCGTTGCAAAACTATTTTGTCGTAAGGAACACCTCAAATTAGTGGAAGGGACGAACTTTAATACCAAATCGGTGTTGTGAAAGTTGTCCTCTCACTGTCACGAAATCTAAGTGTTTGAAAAGAATGAAATACCCTTTTAGCATTCCTGTCACAAGGATTATAACAACCACACATGACACCTCACGCATAACACATAGCACCTCTCTCTCTCTCTCTCTCTCTCTCTCTCTCTCTCTCTCTCTCTCTCTCTCTCTCTCACACAGACAAGTTTATGTCTTCAAATGTGCAAGAAGTGCCTTTAAGGCGTGTTTGCGGATAAAAAAAAATGTGCAAGAAGTTTATAGTAAAAGTCCATTTTACCCCCTTGTGATTTAGACCGGGTGAATTGAACTCTACCACTTAAACCCATTGAAATCTAAACTAATTCTGATAGTAGAGAGCCCGAAACAATTGGTTTTAAAGTTTATCAAACTTGGTCAAACATTTCTTAAAGAAAATTTGAACAATTAATTAATTGGTTCAAAATTGTTTGTGGTACATACACTAAAATTTGAAATTTGATTAAGGATAGCATTAAGGGTTTTGTTAACGTATGCCCCATAGGCATATAATAGAGACTATATATCCTTCTTTATGGTTGTCTGTATGAGAAACCTAAGTTTGAAGCACTCGCCATAACTTCTTTATTAAATGTTTTTGAAAGGATCAATTTTTTCTGTTTTGGACAAAAATGCCCTAATCAAACATACACCTTTCCTCCAAAAAAACTTTTGGCCTTTTCAAACATACACCTTTCCTCCAAGAAAAACTTAGGGGAAATTGCCAATCAGTGGAAGGAAGAGCAAATATTGCCCACCTCATGGACCAGGTTTTGGGAATCCCTGAGTGATGGGAAGGAGAAATATAATTCCCCATACATGGAAACCAAAACATATATGGACAAAATTACCCTTCCATTCCGATACGTCGTCGTTCGTCTCCCAATTTCCCTTCCATCCTTCCCACTCGCCAACTGAAGCCCCCATCCCCAAACCATTTCAAATAAACACAGTTCTCCAGAAGAAGGACGCCATCTCCTCCTTCCTAGGGTTTGCTCGCCCTCCATCTCGTCTGTGCTCTCCTCCATCTTTGTTCGTGTTTTCCCCTTCCCATGCCCTAACTGAGCCATTTAAAATCGTCTGTGCTCCACAAGAACGGAATACGCCATCGCCTCCTTCCTAGATTTTGCTCCCCCTTCATCTCCTCTGTGGTCTCCATTGTCTGAAGAGTTGCTTAGTACGAACGTACTCCATCTGCGGTGAGAAAGCCTCACACTTTCACGGCAGATCTGCTCATCTGTTCGAAGTTTCTGCAGAGTGAACGGGGACGGTGATGAGCACAAAATATTGACATATCGAGATACCCATATCGTATATTGTTAGTTCTTTACTGTGCTTAATTGGACTAGTTATTATCTTTATGATCATTTTACAATGAATTATTCAATTTGCAGGAAAAGATGATAACAACTTATATTTCTGTTGTTAGATTCAATGCAAAGCCTTTGATCAAAATAATTTCAAGTGTTGGGTCCAAGCTTATTACGGCAAGGCAATCAATGGGAACTACTCCAAATCAAAATCTTGGTCCATTAGAAATAAAGATTGTCTTTACATAGAAAGAAATCCTATTGGCTAGGAATTAATTAGGTAAGGAGAATTACCTAATGGAATTCTCGGCAATTTCTATTTAGGAAGGCCAATGTATTTTGGCTGGACACAACTCACTGACGGAAAAAGAAAAGAAGCACTACCTCGGCTGGAGTTGATGATCACGACGGCAATTCGAAGATCAGAGGCCACGGCTGGAGCAAGGAGGAACAAG
The DNA here is from genome assembly GCA_019656295.1 of Rhododendron mucronatum var. ripense. Lineage (NCBI taxonomy): Eukaryota > Viridiplantae > Streptophyta > Magnoliopsida > Ericales > Ericaceae > Rhododendron > Rhododendron mucronatum. The sequence continues at coordinate 638,530 of BPLT01000047.1, forward strand.
TGTTGGACATCTTGTCATATTTTGTGAGACCTTATTTTCTTCAATGGAGTTCTTTTATTATTTTAATATGTTTTTGAACTCCATGAGCGGCTAAATTCTTGAACTAGGGTTGAGGATGAAACCCCATTAACGATTATTATTTATATATTAATGAGATTTGATTTTACCCGAATATGTAGTTTTGATTATGATTAAATTGTTCTTACTCCAAATCAACTGTTAGGGATAAATTTTGGATATGAGTTCAATCATGTTTTTCTCATGATTTGAAATTGTTTTTAACATTGAACGCTTGTTTTTCATCGTTAATTATAAAACTGGATATTTATTGTGATTTGTTAAAAGCGGATACAATTAATGATTTGGTTTTATACTTGCGAGCGGAGAGGAACAAACATTAGACTTTTTGATAAACTTTCACGATGATATTTTCCGTGGTAACAGAATTAGCTTTCAGATTATCATGAAGAAATTTTGGGTAAAGTCAATGATTATGAATATATAAAGATACGAGTTAATGGGTGTGGATTCCGAAACCCTAGTATTTTCTCCTTTGATTAAAAAGAAGCTTTAATTTTCTCGTCTTTGATAATTTAGTTCATTGTTTTTACTTTTCGCTTTTAGTTTAAAAACCAATCACAACTTTTGTCAACTAGGTTAGGGTTTAATCAGTTTAAATTATTTAGTTTTCCTATAAAAAAAATCACAAGTCCCTGTGGGTTCGACCTCGCTCTTGCATTACTATACTTCGGTACGATTCGTGCGCTTGCGAGTACATTAAAATTTCACATCAAGTTTTTGGCGCCGTTGCCGGGGACTTCATTTTTTTTAGGATAACTGAAAAACTTTGAATTGATTTTTCCCTTCTACTAGTTGTAGTTAGGATCTTAAAATTAAAAATAAAAAAAATTGCATTTTACTTCCTAGCAAATAGTTTTGTTTTGATTCCTAGTTCTACTGTCAATTTTTTTTTTTCTTACTGTCTCCACCAAGTTTTTTTTTAATTTTAATTTGTCATTCATTTGCATATTTTAGGATATATTTCGCTTTTGTTTTTCTCTTTGTTTAATTTGTTCACTTTTCCTACGGTTAGTTGGTCTCTTGGCAATACTGTGGTTGTAAGATCAATTAAGCGCTACAGTTTTTTTGATTGGGTTAACTTTTGGAACCACTGTTATCACCGGGCACCACGGTGGTTGGAGTTAGAAGCAACGCATTACAGGTTAGTCAGTAGCTAGAACTTAATTCACTGTCACTATTTATTTATTTATTTATTTAATTTTTTTATTAACGTGTTAGTGCATCAGTTTTTGAAAAGAAAAAAATATATATATCATTTTGCTCACTGTCAGCTTACTTTACTCTACGTCTTGACGCGTTAGTTTTTCTGATAATTGACGTAAGCTACCTTAGATTTTCATTTTGATAAGTAGTAAAGAGCATCCTGTCATTCTTCCAAAGTCTTGACTGTTTGTCCGAAAAAAAAAAAAACTATTCATTTTACTTCTGTTGCATTTTTTATTTTTATTTTCGGTTACTTATTTGCTTTCCTTCATAAGTTTATGTTTGGTTGCCGTTCGAAAAACTTAGAATTAATACCTCTTGATCCGGAAATTGAGAGAACCTTTAGACGTAGCTTAAAAATTCAAAGAGTGGAACATACTCAAATAAAAATGGCGGAACTTGTTGAAGATACAAAACCTTTAAGAGAATTGTTCTCACCCGTAACCACAAATCCTCCTTCTTGTATTGTGTTACCCACGACAAATGCGACACATTTTGAGCTGAAACATCACATAATACAACTTCTTCCTCAATTTCATGGGATTGAGCGAGAGGATCCATACATGCATGTCAAAGACTTTCTTGAAATTTGTGCTACCTTTAGGTTTCAAAATTTTTCTGAGGAGTCTGTTAAATTGCGTCTTTTTCCCTTTTCACTGAAAGATAAAGCAAAGGCATGGTTAAATTCTCTACCCCCTGGTTCAATTACTTCATGGGACATCCTCGTTAAAAAGTTTCTTTCAAAATTCTTTTCAATGTCTAGAACAACTACTCTAAGGAGGGAGATTACTGATTTTTGTCAAGAAGAACATGAAAAATTTTATGAGAGTTGGGAGAGATTTAAAGATCTTATTTTAAAGTGCCCCCCTCATGGTTTTGAAACATGGAGACTTGTTCAATTTTTCTATAATGGTTTAACTCAGTCTAATCGCAATATGATTGAATCAATGAATGGTGGTGATTTTTTAAATCTTAGGGGTGAGGCAGCTTATGAGTTTCTTGAAAATTTGTCTGAAAGATCTCAACAGTGGGATTTTACTTCTCATCGAGACAAACCAACTTCCACACCTAAGAGAGGGGGATTATATGAGGTGAAAGAAGATTCAGATATGAGAGTAAAGTTAGATAATCTTACTCGAAAGGTTGAGGCATTAGTTTTAAGTAAAACTATGGAGTCAGCCAATCAAGTTCAAAGTGAAGTGTGTTCTCTTTGCGGTAATCACATGCACACAACACAAACATGTCCTTCCATTATTGGATATTCTGACAGCTATGTTGAACAAGCAAACGCACTTAATAATTATGGAAAATCATTTGCTAGTCCTTTTTCGGAAACATACAACCAAAATTGGAGAAATCATCCAAACTTTTCATGGCGTCAGAACCAACCTTCTACAAATATAGGTGGGCAGCCTTTCCATGCACAAAACCAATCTCCCCCAGGTTTTCGTCCTCCTACACAATCATATCCTGCTCAATCTCAGCCTTTTTATGCTCCAATTCCCGTGTCTCAACCGAACTTCCAATCAGTTGCACCACAACAACAGTCATCCTTAGAGGACACTCTTAAAGCATTCATGGTTGAAATGAAAAGTACTACTCACTTGAATACTCAAGCCATCGCTAAACTGGAAAATCAAATGGGTCAATTGACTAATCAAGTTGCAGAGAGAGAGATCGAAAAATTCCCTAGTCAGCCGATTCCTAACCCAAAAGGACAATTTGCTCTTAGCAACCCCTCTAACTCTACCTATAAGCATGAGCAGGTTCAATCCATTGTAACCCTCAGGTCAGGAAAACAGGTTGACAACCAAGTCAGTTTGCCAATAGAGAAGAGTTTAGAGGAGTTTGAGACAAAAGAAAGGCAGAGTAGTCCCATCAAAGATCAGGAATCTAGCCCTCCTCGACCTCCAAAAGAACCCCAACTTAGGAGTTTCATTCCTAAAGCTCCATATCCTGAACGATTAGTAGCCCCTAAGAAAGGTGTAGACCATGGAGATATTCTAGAGGTATTTAAGCAAGTTAGAATCAATGTTCCATTCCTAGATGCTATTCGACAGGTGCCTTCATATGCCAAATTTTTAAAAGACCTAGTCTCCATAAAAAGGAAGGCCAGCACCCCTAAGGAAGTAGTGTTGACCGAACAAGTTAGCTCCATTATCCAACACAAAGTACCTGTCAAGTATAAGGATCCAGGGTGTCCTACAATTTCATGCACAATAGGTAATCATCACATTGAGCGAGCTTTGTTAGATTTGGGAGCCAGTGTCAATTTACTACCATATTTAGTTTATCTACAACTAGGTTTGGGGGAGTTAAAACCCACTTCAGTAAGGCTTCAATTGGCTGATGGATCCGTTAAAATTCCTAAAGGTGTTATTGAGGATATTCTAATAAAAGTTGACAAATTTTATTTTCCGGTAGACTTAATAGTCTTAGACACTCAACCTGTCCAAAACTCAAAGGGGCACATTCCAGTCATATTAGGTCGTCCTTTCTTGGCCACCTCTAATGCTCAAATTAATTGTAGGAATGGTGTGATGAAAATGACATTTGGTAACATGACTGTCGACCTTAATATTTTTGATATTGACAAACAGTCACCATGTGAGGATGAGGTGAGTGCAGTTTACATGATAGATAGTCAAATTAAAGAACACCTTACTCAATCAAGCTATAAGGATCCTTTTGAAGCTTGTCTATCTCATTTTAATGACATTGATGAAGACTCTACGATTGAATCTGTCAATATTTTTTTAGAGTCTTTCGTAGATATTAGTAGGCAAAACTTGGGCTTTGTCGAGTCACAATCTAAAGAGATTATCCCAAGTTTGTGGCATGAACAAGAATCCAATTTTGAGTTAAAACCTTTGCCACCCGATCCTAGTATTGAAATTGTGGGACCAACAGAAATTATGTCAACTGTCGTTGCCCCAAATAATGATCACATTGAAGGGAAAAAGGTAGTTGATGAGAATGACCAATGCAGTAAAGAATTTGAGTGTGATTTTGTCATAGCAGAACCCATACTTTCTAGTCATAGAATTTTGTTGGAGGCACTTTTCTGCAAGCAAACATTTCCTTGGTATGCTGAATGTTTCTATCATGTGAGTAAAATTACACTTTCGACTAAATTGGTTTCACAATTAAGTAAGCAATTGTTAATCAGGTCACAAATATTTTGTTGGGCAAATCCATGTATTGTTAATTATAAAAAGCGAATAAGAGAAAGTGACTTGGTGGTGATATTTCACTTGGCGTACACTTTTCATTGGAATAACCCTCAACTATTCTGTCTCTTGCTATATGACCATGGTGGGCAACTCTTGGTCTATTGAAATCCATATAGAGATTAGATTTGAGGGATGCTCTAAATTTTAACCAAAAAAAAAACTATTATCGCTTACTTTCTTTACTTTTGTTTAGTGCAAATTTTCTTTTCTTGTGTTTCCATAATTTGTTTTGCAGGTGTCGCACGGTTCAATCTTATCGCGCTTACCAGGTGTATCCTAATCCATCTTTTTTTTAAGCATTTGTATTCATGACATTGAGGACACTGTCATATTTAGGTTTGGGGGAGGGTTCACCAATTATTGTTACCGTCTAAAAAATTTTAAAAAAAAGCAGTAAAAATTGAAAATTTTTCAAAAAAAAAAAATTTTGGATACTTGATTATGACTTCCGATGATGTCGTTCGTTTTCAATTAGTACAAGTTTGATTATTGCCCAAGTTCGAGTCTTGATATGATTTTGTAGATAGAGTTAAGCTTGTGAACATAGGCATTGATGAGAGACACTTATTTGGTTCGTATCACCTATGTTTGGATAGCGATTAATCACTCGTATGCATGCCTTTGCACGAGCACCGTCACACTTAGAGTTGGATTTGACCTCGAGTGCCGTACATATATTCTTGATGCCTCAGTATGAGTTAGATGTCTTATTAGAAAGCTTAATGTCCTTTCCCCAAAGAAAAAAAAAGAAAAAAAGAGAGAGAAAAGAACAAAAAAAAAAAAAAGAATGAATAAAGTGCATGCTTTTTCGGGCTTTTCACTTAGTAACCGGGCCTCTTGCCTCAGTAAGCAGTGAGTGTTCGCGTCAAACGGTGGAGAGTTCCGTGATTGTCATGTGTGGTTAGCTTGGGTTCGTAGCCTTTTTGACTCGAGTGATTAAGTCCGTTGGGGTGTCCTCTACATCTAGTTCCCTAAAGCCGTTTGGTTTGGGTGTCATTGGCCTAAAGCTCGCTACAAGGGTCAATTAGAAAGCTTAAGGGACCAAAGCATTGCACGACCACAAGAAAAAAAATATATAAAAGAAAAAGAAAAAGGAAAAAAATATGAATAAAGGGAGGGACTATAATTTGATATAAGCATTTTGATGAGTATTGAGGCATTGAAGGTGCGTGTATTGTTTTCGAGGTTAATGAAAATCTTTGTGCGATTTTTCACTTTACACGCATGCCTTGTGATTTCTTTCTATCCAGATATAAATGGGAGGAACAGTTTTTGTGCAAATTCGGATTAGGGTGAACAGTCGGTTTTGTAAATGGTGGGTTTTCTTAAAATGTAACCATTACGTTAATTTTTGGATTTTCCTACTAGTTATCCTTGAAAACTACAAACTCCTCATGCAAAGTTCTAACCGGAGTTCTTATTTGCCTACTAACTGTTCGATACAATGTTCCAATGGAAATTTGAAATTCAACTCGATATTGCACAAATGATTCTCTGAAAATTGGGAAAAGTTGGGATCCCTTACATGTCCAGGAAGGGTTAGGCATGCATTAGTCACTTAATTTTTGTTGTCACAGAGATTTTGGCACGAGTAGGTAGCTCTGTAGCATCATGTTGTTCCAAATATTGAAGTCTATTTCGTGGGTTTCAATTTTATGACTGCCCTTTACTCAAATTTGTGCTTAAATGTAAATTAATCCATTCCTAATCCTTTTGCTAAAATATAAGGAAAACTTTGAATAGTGGCTGTAGATGGGCTAAGAAATCCAAATATCTCAGTACGTCAGTATTATAGGGGTAAAATCTTCTATGAACATCATGGGGTCTAAAGACCCCTGGAATTTGGAACTGGGTTTTTATTGCACTGGGCAAGCATCACAGAACAGCAACAATTGTTAGGGCTACTAGTCTACTACGTTAAGTAAGGGAAAGGTTCATTGGACCAAGGATTTTTTGTCGGGAAACGAAAAGGTGAAGGAAGAGTTAAGAATAATGGAGTAAGAAGGTTGATAGACATGATAAAGAATAATGCAGTTAAAAAGCTAATTTTTCCCTTCCATTTCTTTTGCATTGTTATACCCTCCTCTAATGCTTGATCCAAATACATCCTAAGGTTCATTAGTGAAGGATTGAGTGTTAGGAAAGACTTTTGTCTTCATCCAGTTCAGAATAAGTGGCCTCTGTAAGAAGTCTAGATGGGGTAGAGTGTTAGGAACATTAGTGAACATTAGTCCCACATCAGATAAATAGAAAAATTGTTGGACTTTAATATACAATTGGGTAGTTCATGCTTAGCCTTTAAAGTAGATATAGGTCATTTATTGAAAACCAGTTTTGACCTTATTTGACATGACATAAAGATAATAAAGGAAGAATTTCAGTTACCATTGCATTGCAGACTGCAGGATAATCCGTTTTAGAATCTAGAACAATGTTCTTTGCCATTCCATATTAGCAGACTTGTCAACGTTTGTCAACGTAAACATGACAAACTCCATCTGAACAACAAAACAAAGCATATTCAACACGACATCCTTGTTCAATTCCTCATTTAAGAAAATAATTACTTTTTCAAGCGAATATCTTACCAGCATGACCCATAACTGGAATTTTTGTTGATTCCTTGATTTGAGAGACGAGCTTATTGCTGCCTCTAGGAATCACAAGATCAATTACATCATCAAGCTGAAGCAAAAAAGTAAATCCTTAGTTCCAACCAATGGTCAAGTTGTATTGTTGAGTTATGGTTATTATTATCAAAATTTTAATGTTGGGTTTAACCATGGTAGGATGGGCTACTATTCTGTCGGTTAGGGTTCTCTCATTCAATGCTATCCATACAATGAAAAAAACCAAATTGCTTACAAACACAGTCACATGGACGAAATGAGAGAAGAGAAAAGAGAGAAAACTGCAAAAACATTCAAACACCCAAAACATTCCTTACCAGACAATCGGACGGTTTAGGCTCAAGGAGAAAATACTACTTCTTCTTCGATGGAATGGACAGAATACTATAGCTTAGAGAGAGATGAAGTGAGAGAGGAAGAAGGGGTGGGGAACAATAGCAGAAGCAGAAGCAGAGCTAGAAGCCTCCCTTGTTGTTCTGTTCCTCTTCAGCAGCAGCGTACGAAGGAAGGATGAAATGAGAGAAGGGAACGGTGGCTGGGATTTAGGGTTTATTTCTTCAGGGGTATAACAGTCATTTTAGGTGGCCTCTCCATGTATTGGGAATTAAAATTTCTCCTTCTCATGTTTAGATGAATTCCATAAAAAGTGTTCCATGACCTAGGCAATATTTGCCCCATTCTCCACTGATATGCAATTTCCCCAAACCGGTACCCGGTACCTATACTTAAAGTAGCACGGCTGGTTTTCAAGTTTTTGTCTCCCAGAAGATATTATCGTCATTAATTGATTTTATATGCCGAAAGTTTTTTTCGGAGAAAAATGTGTATGTTTGATTGGGGGTATTTTTGTCCAAAAAAAAAGTTGATCCTTTCAAAAACAATTAATGAAGAGTTTATGACTGAGATTCTAAATTTAGATTTTCCATGGAAACAACAAGTGGAATGCTAGGTACAAAGAAAACTTACCCCGAAAGTACCCTGAAAACAGCAATCAATGGTTGAGATTCACTTTGATGTGTGTGACATAATCATCAAAGTGATTCTCAATTATTGATTGCTGTTTTCGGGGTACTTTCGGGGTAAATTTTCTTTGTACCTAGCATTTCTGAGGAGAATATATAGTCTTAATTAGTTTTTTGAAAATTCTTAATGGGATTTCTACCCTGTTGACTAATTAATCCAGAAGTAGACCGAGGTTGCATGTAGCAATCGGTTTTGTTGGGAAAGAAAAACCTTTAAATACTTCAACTAACTGCTTGTAATGCGGCAAACAACATTGGTTACATCCATCTTACCAATAAAATTTATTGTTTCCGTCGGTAAGCAATATTTGGCCACCAATACCGCTCTAACTAAGTCCATGGACCATAATTATGGTTGCCTTCTGATCAACCTTTTTTTCCAATTTGGCCACCAAAGCCCCACTTTAATTACTTTAGAGGAAAAAAAAAAAAAAAAGAAGATTTATAGCACAAGTAACGTACTGATGACTTTTTTGCTTATAACTTTCTCTCTCCCTTTCCCTATCCCTATATATATAAGTATTACTGAAAACAAATTAAGTAGCTAGACCAGAGTAGTACGTAGTTTTTTGCTAATGGCACAAGAGAAGAAGTTCGTGGTTGAGGTCGAGAAGGCGAAGGAGGCGACCGGCGGGAGGCCGTCGGTTGGACCAGTTTACCGTAATGAACTAGCGAAAGATGGTTTCCGGCCGCCAGTTGCCGGAATCGAGAGTTGCTGGGATGTTTTCCGGTGAGGTTAATTCCCTTGTAAATTAAGTTAGTTGACACGATTTCGTAAATGGCTTTTGTTAACAATGAAAACATTGGTTGGGAAGATGGAAATTAGAAGATCAGGAATTCATTCATATCAATATTATGCATGATGCACTAAATTCTAATTACGTACAGGTGGCAATATTTGTTGTTTGTCCAACTTTCTGTTGGATGGGCTAGTCACTATCTTCTTTTGTCTTGTTTCCCCCTCGATGTACCCTTTCGAGTTAATATAAAAAAGTTTCATTTGCCGAGAAAAAAATATATTTGTTGTTTGGATTCCTATAAAATGTGAAGATTGGCCCAATAACTAGCAAAATATCATGCATTTTCAGAAACTCCACCATCATTTTTTCCCCCCGGGCAGCACCACCCCATTTTGGTATCAAAAGAAAACCCTTAAATGTGCTCATTAAAAACTTCTAACCGTTGAGCCATGCACGGTCTCACCGCTGGATCATTAAGGCTGACTTTAATAATAGTTAAAAGATGTACTTATACTCTTTCTTTTTATGTAAATTTAATTGAACGTAGTATCACCATTGTCATCTATTCCAATATATCTATTCGTGTCTCTCTATTTTGTCATTGCATCAAACTTTATAATATACCTGAAAATGTCTAATTAATGAAATAACTCTAATGAAAATTGAAATACCATTCACACGTGAATAAAACCGCAAGGCTAAAAAGGGCAATATATCTCCTCCATAAACCAATTAATCAAGTAAAAAATGGTAGTAACTGCAGTGGTTTCATTTCAAGATTATAAAATCTCTATAGTAGATCTATCACCAAATCTACCTCCTTTTTTGTATGGTTGCACTCCATAGAGAATGTACATAATACTCCTTGAATTGAAAACAAATCCACTCACTAATCACTCTAGCTCACAAGTCACGACCTTCTCCCCAAGCCAGAGGTCCATTTACAAGAACTAATTTTGGTAAACCTTCGAGATGCTTTACATAATTTATGAGTAGAATGATCAATTTTTTTTTTGTTTCAAAGTACATGATAGCCTTTATTTGTAAACGAAATTGTCTCCCTCGATTTGGGTAAAGGAAAAGAATAATACATTCCGAATACGAATTTGAGTGATGGTTAAATATGAATTTAATTAAGTTAGTTTTACGAAAATTTTGACAATTCCACTCACTTAAATGAATTGCTTTTTTGAGTATATTTTCATCTAACAACAAATTGAATTGCACACATCGCTTCGCAATTCCTAGGGTACCAATATGGAGTATGGACCCAACGCTAGCGTGTTAGCCCCATTCCACCCACTATGTGCTGATAAAGGCCGTGGCTGGGCCACCTAGCAAGCCTGATACAAAACGACCAGCCCAACCAATTTTCCGGCGGCGGCGCCGGGGACGTTCCTTCTCCTTCATCTACCTACTACTACTAACCAGCCTTCATTCGCCTACCATTTCTTCCGCCAAAAAAAAAAAAAAACGATGGTTTTCCGCCGGAAATTGATGGACTATGTTTTGTTTTTTGTGAAAGGAAGGAGAAAGAGAACGCAAATTTACGTTCGTCGGATTCGGGGTAGAATACATATACACGCAAATTCTGCTGTTGATGCTCCTTTCGTAAATTTTGTGTTTCTTTGATAAACAACCTATAATCCTGGGGCGAAGTTGATGGTTAAGAATTGGATTACACTGGACTGATCAGCAAAAGTTTGTGGTGAGGCTAATGTACTTGTGACCTTGTTGTAGTGTTTCCGTTGAGAAATATCCAAGAAACAAGATGCTCGGAGAGCGCGAGATTGTTAACGGGAAGGTGCATTGACTATTATTCTTCAAGATTGTTTCTTTACTTCCTCTATCTTTTTGGTTGTATACATAATTACATTAAGTTTTGGCATTCTTATTCTCTACAGGCTGGTGGATATGTGTGGTTAACTTATGAGGATGTATATGATATAGTGTCGAAGGTTGGAGCTTCCATCCGCAGTTGTGGTGTTAAGCAAGTAAGTAATTAGGTCTGTACCAATTCAATAGTGATGTTCACTGTCACTTTCAATTAGAGGTTGTCGTGAGTTTTCTAGTTAAGTCTAAAACTGAGATTGTATGTGCCAAGGCGGCACCTTTAAACTTTGAATTAGCTCAACTTCACTATAGTTTTCTCTGCAGAGTGGTAAGCCTTTGGCTTCTCTGCTTCTGATCCTAGTTCTCTTCAGTCTTCGGCAACATTGGGGGTACCCCTCGGAAAGTTTGAGTTCTGTGCTTCCAATAGTTCTTGATGGAATAAGTTCGGATCGTGCTCTGTGTAATTTAGTAGGGTCACTAGTAAATTGTCTAACTCTAATGGATTTGGAATATGAGCTTTGCATAAATATCTTCACTGGTTTGCAATGGACTATGACATTGATAGTTTGCTTCAAAGTTGGATGTATGAGTACATGCTAACTCTAGTATAATTCCTTATGAAGGGTGCAAGATGTGGAATCTATGGTGCCAACTGCGTGAAATGGGTTGTAAGTATGCAGGTAAATACCAATGCACCAACACCAAGTAAACGATTACTTGTTGCTCAAAATACAGTGCTGTGACCTGTTACATTTTCTTTCCTCGTATCTCCCCTTTAAGCAGTCCTTTGCCTCTATATGCATATATTTCGCACTACCTCTGGAAGCGGAGGGAAATTTTGTATTCTGTTTCTGAGTAACTTTTGATATTTAGCTGACATTTTGATGTAATACATTCCCATTCTTACAGGCCTGCAATGCCCACGGACTTTACTGTGTTCCCTTATACGACACTTTAGGTACGCAATTTCCCTGGCGTGTTTGTGTATGTGCTCACGTGCCTTTGTGTGTGTGCGTGTGTTGACTCCGTGTGTAAGGCGATTAACGGGTCATTTTAGAAGGATTATGTTTGTTCACATTGGATGGCCTGTAATTGGGATTAGTACATCACGAACACGGACATGGTGTCAGTGACTCATTGTTATCATTAATGGTTGTTACTTGTCCAACATGGAACAAAACTGTTGTAGTTGGGATTCGTACATCATGAACACGGACATGGTGCCAGTGACTCATTGTTCTCATTAATGGTTGTTACTTGTCCAACATGGAACAAAACTTGCCAAAGGGGTTCTGTTATGCTGCATAGAACTTATGTAGTAACTCTTATTGTAAAATGCAAAAACATAGCATCTCTTCAGATACTGTGATTGACCCATCGATAAAGATCAGAAATGGCATTGGTTGGGTTCAGTGATGTTACCTTCGTATGGAAAGACACCTTGTTTGATTATTCCCATACTCTGTGGAAGATATCACTCTATTACCTCAGTATGGAAAGGAACTTGTTTGATTATTCCCATTCTCCATGGAAGAGATTGAAGTCTTGTTCACATCATCATGACATGGTAGGGGCTAATATGTTTCTCTAATGTGACTGGTTATGACATTTATGTAAGGTTAATGCTACATAAATATGGGGAAATGATGTTGCAATCAGAATAAATGTAAAATAACGAGAGAGAGAGAGAGAGAGAGAGAGAGAGAGAGGCGAAGCCAAACTCTAGAGGAAGAACACCTTAATGAAATCATTTCTGTCCAGCCGACCCATAGTTACATCTGTTGGACAGTATGATTGTGTCTTCATGTATTTTGGTGTTTGTGTATCTATGTCAGTGCAACTCTATTGCATTCTAGTAATGGATTTCCCTTGACTATCAACAACTTAAGTCGTTATTGTTGACATAGCTTTGGTGAAATGTCTGTCAAATATCACAAGTGTCCTGCCCCTTTCACATCCTTAACCACAATCTCATGCAAAGTTATTAAAGCATAGGTCTTGTGGAAGTTTGACTAGCATATTTCTATATTTGAAGGTGCTGGTGCGGTGGAATATATCATTTGTCATGCAGAGATTTCAATAACCTTCGTGGAAGAAACTAAAATTCCTGAGGTAAGCAATCATCTCCATATTACTCAAAATGATAGGTCCGGAGAGTTTTGGGAGTTTGTGTTTCTTTTCTTCTTGTTCTTTCGTCAATGTTGACATCAATTCATACTTCAAACTTGTTTCTATAAACTTTCTATATAATTGTTTATTTCTTTTGCTTTTATTTCCAGGTCCTGAAAACCTTTCCTAAAACCATGAAGTATTTGAAAAGTAAGTTGCACTTGTCTGCTTCTCTTAATAGAAGGAATACTGAACTTACTCATGTCTTCATTCTGTTATGAAGCTCTTGTGAGCTTTGGCAAGGTTACTGCAGAACAAAAGAAGGCAGCTGAGAATTTTGGTCTGGCATTATATTCTTGGGATCAGTTTTTACAACTGGTAAGCTGACCTTTTCCAATATGCTTTTTCAAATTGTTCAAGTAGAATTTTTCTCATATCACAGTATCACACCTTTTTTCATTGCAGTATAGACTATTATTTTTCTATTTACTTTGTCATCATTAGCAGGAAATTGTATACTGTTTGACCAATACTTGACTGTAGAGGTTATTTGGAGCAGATTTTAGCTGTAGATCTTATCATGGTTGTTAGAATCGTACAATTCACGATTCATATCGTACGATTCGATACGATTCAGTGAGTAATCGATACGAATAGGCTGCTTGAATCGGAAATAGCTGTGAATCATAAGTGAATCAGTGATCCAAATCAATGAATCGGTGTATCGAATCGATGAATTGTTCGATTCACTTAAAATTTCATGAATTCATTTTCGACTCTTTTTTTGCTTTTTGGTTGTTGGAAAATGGTTTAAGCTATTTTTTTAGGGTCTTTAGTATCATTATATGTCATGTTTAGTCTATGTTTCTCCTCATGTAGTATTATAGGTAATAAGAAAGGGAGATTTATTAGGAGGGTGGTAGCAAATAAAAATGAAAAATGGAATACAACCATCTTATAGACCCTCTAAAGGTTTGTTTTGTACTTTTAACTCTTGTCACAAAAAGGACCATAAGTAGGATTCATGAATCATCATCTCTTGGAAGTTGCAATAGAAGTAGCTTACCTATGTAATCCACATTATTATCAAATCATCATTTAGAAGAAAGCTTTTTATTGATTTAGGTCTAAAACTTTAATTTATAGTTTAATTTTCGTTACCCTAAAACAATAAACATGTTTCCATGCATTATAGAAATCATGACCGAATAGGAGCGATTCATGATTCGATTGGATTCACGATTCTGAAAAGGACCATTTCGATTCATGATTTTACAACCTTGGATCTTATAGTTCTATTTTTCCCACTGAGTTATAGCCACCTCGCTCGCCCTTCTGCTTGTTTGTGTGCTCTATGCGTGCTTCTTCATGTTTTATTTGCTCAATTATCTACCGAAAAGGTTGCTTGATCCTATACCAAACATCCCTTGCACTTGAGGATTGACAACTTGATAAAGCCTTAAACGCCCTATACTTGAGGTTGGCTGGATGAACGCTATCTTGATCCTTGTATAACTTTCTTGGTGTCACGTATGTACTGTTTACCCCTGTCATTTATCAATCAGCTTAAGATGTGATTAATATTAGTTTTGAGTCATTGATTTTGAAACTCAAGTTCTAAATGGCAATCCAGGGTAACCACCTCTGGTGATAAACTGGATGGGCTCTAGATTCCCTCATTCTCAAAGATTTGGGGATACTGGACATGTCATGTATACCGTTTATTGGCCTCATAACTGCCTAATAGTAAAACGTGTCCTGTTTCTTTTCTTTTTTTCCTTGTATCAGCACTATCAATGCTATATAGAAGATTGTATACCTTTGGTGATACTACTGCGGCAGACGGCTTATAATTCTAGTTAATAATTCACATGCTCTTGTAGGGAAAGAATGAACACTTTGATCTCCCAACTAAGAAGAAGACAGATATTTGTACAATTATGTATACGAGTGGCACAACTGGTGACCCAAAGGGAGTGATGATATCCCATGAGAGCATTCTTTCGGTCATATCAGCACAAAATCACTCACTCGAGAGCATGAATGACCAGGTAAGATAGTTTCAAAGTTGAGTTGAACCTGACATATTCTGTAGTCAGTGACATGATACGGTGATTTGTCTTCCATCCTTTTTTTCTGTAACTTGCTTCTTTTTTCTTTTTCTTTGTGTAGTTTAGTGAGAGGGACGTGTTTTTTTCATATCTTCCTCTAGCACATATATTCGATCGAGTCATAGAGGAAGTGTTCATTTCCACTGGAGCCTCAATAGGATTTTGGCGTGGGGTAAGATACGAACGGCAAACAGAGTTGTTTTTGAATTGTTCACTGTAACATCTTTCACCAATTGTGTGTCCAGGATATTAAACTACTGATTGAAGACCTCAGAGAACTAAAACCAACTGTTTTTTGTGCTGTTCCGCGTGTCTTAGACAGGATATATTCAGGTAAAAGTTACAAACATGATTAACCTGAATGTTGATTCAGTTTGAAAACATGTTATTGTCCTCTACATGCAGATTAAGTATGGTTTCTGTGTTAGGGGTTGAAGACCACCTTACAGTGGGTCTTACTCTAACCTAAGCACTAGATGGCCAAGTAGTTCTTTATGTGACTATTGCAGAATCCAAAATGGCGTTGCTATTTTCATTTATCATTACCATAGCAATTCTTCAAGTTCACTGTTGAGAAACTTTCTGTTGTCCTATACAGAAACAAATATATCTACTTGAGACGAGGCAGCATTTTTGTTTAGTATTTGATGCATAAATTCATAACTACTTGTGTTTTCAGGTTTGGTTGAGAAGACTTCTTCTGCGGGTTTTGTCAAAAATGCATTGTTTAACCTTGCATACTCATAGTAAGTGCCATTTGCTTCATGTAATCTATTCGAAGTTACATCAAACAAGAGATGCGACGAGCTTGTGCTATTAGATATACTGTAACAACTCCTTTTGATCCTGAGCTTTTTTTAACAACACACCCTGAGAATCTACTACTCGATTCAGTTATTCCACCCTTGCTCAAGTTCCTCGTCCTCCTGTCCTTGAGCAGTGTTTCATAGAGAAGCTAAAAGATTAGGAGAAAATTGTTATGTTTTTTGCTTTCTAGATGTCGTTTATGTACTCCTTGGAATATGAATCCACTTTGCTAGGATTTGTGAGACCTATTACCTCAAAAGGATGAGTATAACTTTACATCTGCCTTATTAACTATACATCAGCCTTATTAACTAAGCATTGTGACTCCATTTGCCTTGACAAATTCCTCTTGGCATCCAGTTAGGTAAATGGATAAATCTGCAATAGTCCTGGCCGTGCTTTTTGGAATCTTGATGTGTGTTTGATGCTTATAAAACACACTGGTGCATTCCTGTTATTGTATAAAGCTTGCCATTGCCTTTTCATATCTCCTTATTGATCCTAGATGTGAAATCTGCAGTAAACTGCATAACATGAATAAAGGCTACAAACATGTGGAGGCTGCTCCAATTTTTGATAAAATTGTTTTCAGTAAGGTAGTGCTAATATTTTAATACTGCATTTCAAACTCCTATAGTTTCCCATTGGATTTTGCCCTCAGCTCAAATTTACTCTTCAATTTGGCTAATTATGGATCCAGGTAAAAGAAGGTCTAGGAGGAAATGTACGTCTCATTCTATCTGGAGCGGCACCACTTGCTACCTATGTAGAAACCTTTCTACGAGTGGTTTCATGTGCTCACGTTTTACAAGGATATGGTATGTACACCTTTCTATCATAATGTGATTCAACCTCTGTCATTCAGCAATGATTCAGCAAATTACAATAACTTTGTCAAGAATGGCTTTCATTGACAACCATGAACTTGGGCAGCTCAGCTAGCCATGAAATCCTCTGTCTTATAATTTCTTATTCATCTACTATGTGTATAAATGTAGATCTCGTAGCATGTTACAGATCCTAGAGCATGATGCATGATAAGCAAGCTCTGCTTGTGGATTTTTATGCAAAGAACTGCCTTAATTTACTACATTCAAATGATAGTCCTCCATCAGCAGGCTTGCAGAGGATCAGGTGGCCTATTCGGCCGCCATGAACCAATAGTTGGTAGACCAAAATGTACCCTACTTTTCCCAATGATACGTGAATTTGTTAGAAAAGAGATACCCCTCTCTCGTGGTTGTACCACCTTCAACTTTTTCTAATTTGACTAAAATATGCACTGAATTTGGCATCTATGAATCAATTGCAAAGATGGCTCATCTTGTTAAATGTTCTATAGGTTTAACGGAAACTTGTGCGGGGTCCTTTGTTTCAAGGCCAGATGAACTGGCAATGATTGGTACAGTCGGTCCTCCATTGCCAAATGTGGATGTGTGCCTAGAATCTGTTCCTGAAATGGGATATGATGCCCTATCAAGCACCCCTTGCGGTGAAATATGTATACGAGGAAATGTTCTGTTCTCAGGGTACTACAAACGTGAGGACCTCACTAGAGAGGTGTTGGTTGATGGATGGTTCCACACAGGTTGTCTTCATCAAAGTTCATGTTTGTGTACAAGTTTTTCCCCTATTTTCAGATGGTTCTATTATAATTTTGCTCATAACAAATAAAATTCTGTAGGTGATATTGGTGAATGGCAACCAGATGGAAGCATGAAAATTATCGACCGCAAGAAAAACATTTTCAAGCTTTCACAAGGCGAATATGTATCAGTTGAGAATCTGGAAAATATCTATTCTCGTGTTTCTGGTATTGACTCGGTATGCATATAAACTCTATAACCTTTCAATATGATTCTTGGGGTCAATAAATATCCTTACTTCCCTTTTTCCACTCATCTCTTCATTACACCATACTATGATCATCATAAACGAGTTCACCTTTTTTGTAAGTGATGCTATTTAACTACTTAAAGATTTTGTTGATGCATTATTTTCTTTTTTCTTGGCTAGAAATGATTGAACAAACAAAGGACAAGTCACTGAAACTTTCCTCAGTTTGGATATACATATGTCCCAAAAAATGCATTGTCTTGGCTGGTCTAGATTCTCCACCATGAAGTATTGCTGGCCTATAGTTGCCTTTGAACTCGTATTTGGAAAAGTCTTAACCATGGCGAAACTCTTATGGAGCACTTCATGTGATAAAACATTAGCAGTCAATGCATCTTCCTATATGAAGTTTGGCCTCCATGCCCCTGTTTCAACATTTACATGTCCTACAACCTGTGCATTTGGAAGTATCTCTCCTAGGAAAACTATTGATTGTTTCAATTGCTGATGATACAGCTTATTTGATCAAACCATTGGATAGAAACTTAACAGCACAAACGTTATTACAATCAGATAAGGTATATCACAGAATTTTAGGGCTTCATGGAGGGAAAGGAAAATGGTAGGGAAAACAATACTGCTACCTTTTGGTTTCCATCCATAAAATCTCTGCAAGTCCATGATAGTATGATACGGACTGCCAAAGTGTTACAATGGGAGTCCTCTCAGGGCTGCCACTTAAAGGCACCACAGCAATGGTTGGTTCTGTGCCCCGAGTTCCTTCAGGCTCCTCAGATTGAATTGTCCATGTTTGTACAATGGTTTTTTCTCTCTTGTCAATTGGAAATAATGCAAGGAAGAGAGAAAAAGGCAGATCTTGCCTAATGTCATCATGATATCACGTGCTTTCCCTATTATCTGATTGCCTGCTTGGTTCCATCCATCATGTCACTCTACTTTCATAAGATACAATTGTAGAGCATTCCAGGTCCCATTATCTTCTAGGAGCAGCATCTGACATGGTAATAGTGGAAATGTGGTATTTTCTGTTTCTTTGTCTCTGCTAAACTTTGCGGACTGTTTTAATTTTTCCGAGGAATTATTCTGCCAACATTTTACAGATATGGATATATGGGAACAGTTACGAGTCCTTCCTTGTAGCTGTTGTGAACCCCAATGAGCAATTCTTGGTACATTGGGCTGAAGAGAATGGAGTGACTGCCAATTTTAGTACCCTTTGTGAGAATCCCAAGGCAAAAGCATTCATTCTTGAAGAACTTACTAAGACTGGAAAAGAAAAGAAGGTTCCTTTCTCTCTCTTAACATGCTGTTCTGTGGTTGTTACCAAAACAAGTATACTCTGTATTGAAAGTTGAGATTAAAAGGTTGCATGAATGAAACCAAATAGCTATATGAAATTTTTGTGTCCCTAACTTATCTTGCTCTCTTTGCAGCTAAGAGGTTTTGAGTTGATAAAAGGTGTCCACCTTGACCCAATACCATTTGACATGGACCGAGATCTTCTCACCCCAACTTTCAAGAAGAAGAGGGACAAGTTTCTCAAATACTATCAGGTGAGCTCCTGTGATCTGCACACTTAGATTGGCCAAAGACTCTGAGACAAGCAGGGAAGTACCATGTGTAACGATGTTTGGTCACTTGATAAGTAATTTTACGTGTTCTGTAAGTTATCTTTGTGTCCAATAGTTAATGGAACTACTGCAGATGATGTTCTCCCGTTTGTGACGATTTTCTTAAGTGGATATATCACAACAAAAGATATATGCATTTGCTTATTCCTAATCAGGGAATAACAGTGATCACTGCAATCTTTCCAAGAAAAGCTTTGATTGCAGCTGTTAGTCATTTGCCTAAAAAATGCTGTTCTCAAAAGATCTATGAGGTGCATAATTTCACTTTTTTTGTCTTATAGTGTAATAACATATTAAGTATATGACTTAGAGAGTGCCCTCTCTTTTGTTTTATCTATTGCGCTCCTGACGATTACCTTTTTGCTACAAACTCCAACTTTTCGGACTTCAAAGGGTGTGCCCTTCTTTATCATTAGATTTTGATGTCCAAAATGGCCTCCTGCTTTTATGACAAACCGCTTGCAGTTTGGATTAAGCTTTTGGATCAGATCAAATCCAGAAAAATTTCTTTCAAGGATAAGACACTCGTACCTCCTTGAAATCCTCTCCGTCCCTTGAAAGACTTTTTCTTTAATTATTTGTTTTGAGAGGACCCTTATTCTGTGGGGAGGGAAGCAGGAGTTGGCTACTTATATCGTAGCGGAAACAACGGTTCTTTCACTCTACCTCCTCTTATGAAGACCATAGAATGCTTTATGGAGCAACAGATGGTATTCTCACTTGGTTATGGACTATTCATTTAAGACGAATTGTTCAATTTCCACAGCTACACTCACCTTTATACAGGGAAACAAAAGTCCCTCTTTGCTAAATATAGAAAAGATTTGAAATGTGGTATGGTGTTTTTAAATCCTATTCTTTGCGGTGCATTTGGAAAAGATGGGTCATTAGTATTTTTAGTCAGCAGCTTACATCTATTGTATCTTGCTGTCTCCATCTTCTAACTTGTGTTCAAGATGGAGAGCATGCCTGAAATTTGAGATTTTGCCTGGTAGTACATGTTGATACTTGATAGTAGATACATACTTCTCTCCCTCCCTGTCCTATTTGTGTATGGGGTGGGCGGTGTATGCTTGGAATTGGTGGAAGGTGTACGCTTGGAATTGAGGGGAGTTTCCCAAAAGTAGCCCAGGCTACGTTTTAGGGCAAAAAGCCCACTCGTTTCTCTAAAAAAGCACTTTTAGCCCTTTTATCACCTTTAATATCATAACATTTTAGCACTTTTGGGAAACTTGATTAGTACTTTTGGGAAACTACCCCTGAATCAATTGATGCTGAACAAAGACTGTTTATTGCAGAATGTCATCGACGGTTTATACAAACGTGTAAAGGAAGCAATCTGATGATGCAGAGACGTTCATGCTGCCTAGGGATGTGCTTGTCAACTTGTATTCGCAAAGGTTTTAAACTATTTTGGCATTCCAACTTTATATTTTGGTTATCTTGGATGGTGAAATATAAGGAAAGTCTATTTGCAAGATGCTCTATGGAATGTCAATTCGCGGGGCAGATCTGAATAACTGCTGGAGATTAGTTTGCCTTACTCACTGATGTATATTTTGGCTAGTTCAATTTTCTGCTGATATGTATTATAAAGTTATGCTTCTTTCCCAGACAATGATAAGTTTGGATGGGTGATGATCTTTTTGTTGTAAAGGATTAATGCAACGTTGGACACAGAATGTATCAAAAAGACACTCCTAAAACTCAGAGTTATACCATATCTGTACAGTCATATAAAACTCACCCCAAAAGTCACCAAATCATGCAAAGAAAAGTAACGTCTAAGCCAAAAAATACGAATATATCTCACAGTTTTAAGAGTAAATGTCCCAAAGGCCAATGATATGATGTCACTATCCCCGTTCTGCTAACTTTTTATGCATTCACCTGAATGAGATGTCTTTAAATTTTGGGCCTTATCAAACATGCTGAATCACAGATGTGTGCAAAATTTCTTCGAAGAGAAGTGTTAGAATATATTATAGATCCAGGAAGGACTGGGTGTACAAGGAACTCTTTTGATGACCATGCTAAACAAAAGCCTGTAAGAAATTCTGTTCTGTGATATGTATAAAAACATGAAATTTACACCCACCTGTTCTGAGGTTTCTATTTGGAAGTCTGTAAATAATGGACAAGGAAGCAAAAATAGAAGTTACTTGTAAGAGCAAGACCTGTTGCCGAGTACTGTAAGTGAAATGTTTTTGAGAAATTCATTGCTCCTCGGCAGTAAAATCAGGCTCTGATGGTTTTTGGAGCAGTAAAGCCGGGACCCTACGTGGCAATTTGGGACTGGGTGCACGACTGCGACGTAGGGCCCGTAGTGCATTGGCGGCAAACTTGGATGCATAAATGGTAGCACCAAGACTTGGTGAAGTTCCAACCTCCTTTGCCAGAGCATCCTGCAACCTATCTTCTTCCTCACGCAACAACTTCTCAGCCTTCCTCCTACAATGCCGCCGCCATGCTGCTTGTATAAAACAGGCTCCCCATGTCCTCCACTGTTGTGAGTAGAACCTGAAATTGTGTCAAGCACAATAGTAATGTTACGGAATCGTGATCATACTATGAAGGATAGTGTTTCAATTGGATGCTTATAGTTGAAATTTTAAGCTAATCTCCCCCTTTTTTGGTTTGTATTAACATTTAGCCACCATCTCCTAGGAAAGATAAATGTTTTGGCCGTTTCGATGGACATGAAAAAGAAATTTAATTTGTTCCTTGACCCCGAACATAAACCCCAAGAGTAAGACAAACTGAATCTAATACCTGAAAGTGTGCTGGAGCTGCTTGCTGTGAAGACGCCGGAACTGTGAAGCTACAAACTTCAGGTCATCAGCCACAAGGGCAAACGCTTCAACATCTGTTATGGCTTCAGCAGTTCGGGTTGAGGAGGGAAGACTTGAGGAAAATTTGGGGGAGGAAGATTTGGGGTCCAAAGCCCATGTAAAAAGCTCTTCTCCACAAAAGTCACCCGCCGTGAGAATAACAGAGTTGAAAAAGCCAGTTCTTCCACCATTGGTGGTCACCGTCAAAATACTGCCTCTCATGACAAAGAGCATCTCATCAACTGGATCCCCTTCATGAACTATGAAGCTACTCTGTGTGTAAAGAACTGGCTTAAGACGATCGCACATTGCATCCAATAATTGTTCATCCATTTTCTCGAACATTGGCACCTAAACGCATAAGTCCATAACAAATGAGTTCAGAGTATCACAAAAGTCCTTCCCAATTCACTCACTGTTAAGAATAGTGCTTAAACAGAAAGAATTTAGAGAAATCACTCATACCCTTTTGAGCAAAGACCAGCAAAGATGGCGCTTTAGGTCCCTCCTGATGTCTTTAGGAAGGTTACTAATCAAAGACTCTTCCTCGACACCTCTGGTTTCTTGCCATTTGTACTGTTCATAGCGCCTAATCCGCTCCCTTAGGTTCTCAGGGAGCATACGGTGGGACATCCACTGCTCCGCATCCCGCCTTTTGACTCTCATCTCTTCTACTCTTTTTGTTATAGATTGCAGATATTTCTGTAAAGTCCGTGAAACAAGTGTTTAGCACTTCAGCACCAATTGCAACATGGAAGAATACAATAATGTACTTTTGTGAGGATGTGAAAAGGAAAGGAATGCATAAATGTATGAAGAGAGTTGGAATGGGGATGAAGCATTTACCTGCATATTGCCAATGAGCAATGAAAATAGAACCAATCCTAGGATTGAAATGGACACAGCAAAGACAATCTCCCCAACAAAAGTGCTCGTCTTGAGGTTCTGGCCAAGAGAACTGAAGGAAGAGTAAACGTGGAAATCACTAAGCCCCAAATTTCACAGTATTAAAATTTATGTAGGAGAAGTTTCCTAAATGCTGAACATCATCAAGAAAGTACCGGAAAGTACTGAAGAAGGAAAGATGCAGGTATCTACAGTCAGTTATGCAGTTTTCCTTTTGATCCAATGAAACCGGTTACTACAAAGCATCAAATGACTGAACTAAAGTAACTCAATGACAGAAGGATCAAACATGCGCCAACCTTAGACTTCGCAGTCCCCACCAAAAGCAGTAGAAAAACTTCTTTGGAAAGTCTCCTTTCTCCACTATACGAGACTTAAGAGCATCGAGAAATATTCCAAAGTCGAAATCTGTTAGGTTTTTTATTTCACTGGGCTCAAGAAAACGGCAAGAGTTTATCAGAAAATCATCGACTGGGTCAGCTCCTTCTCTGCAGTATAATAAACTGTCGCAATCGCCTGTTTTACATGCATCATGCCAGCACCTATCTTGTCGTTCTATTGCGAACAAGTACCAGAAGGCTCCAACTACCTGGTAAATATGATTCATTTCACTGTTAGAAGTGTATACATTATAGAACTTTCTGTCTGATGCAATGAAAACGTCATTAAGAAACTTTCTAGTAAACAAGATATCAGCTATGGTACGTAGATTTATTCTGTCAAAGCCCACGTAAATCAAACAACTCATCACAATACTTGAGAACAGAAGCAGTCATTTGGATTGACCAAATTTCCTGACAACAACCAACATAATAAGCTGAGAAAAAGGAAGATTCAATAGTTAAACTCGTTCGGGGGATCTGAAACGTCATCATCTCCCACTAAACCCTTCAACGAATGGTTGGTCCTCTAGCATGTCAAGAGTTACAATGCCCCAATGATCCTGAAGCAGTGATCAAATTCTACCCATACGTACTTACCACTAAAATCATTAAACACAACACCAACACAAAGTAATACACTTAAAAGAAAGCAAACCCAGACAACTATCAAAGTTACAATCATGACAGAAAAATGGTTTTCATGAGTGTCAGATTTCTTGAAGACTTTTTGTAAAAGTAAATGATCAAATGAAACTTACATGACTGGCTAGCATGTATATTAAGAGATTAAAGGCAGCTCCAGCCCAAGCTGTTTCAGCAAATATGCCAGCTGTTCTAGTCACTTCTTTGTATAGAGGGAAGATTCGAAGAAGCCTAGGCACATATTGGCAGAAAATAACAGCCTTCAAGAATTCCTTTGTAACCAGTGCAACCGGGCCATTGGTTTGGGGGATAACGATTAAGATCACCACCTGAAGAGGTTAAACGGAAAATCAGAAGATGCCAATAACATCAGCGTTTTCTTAATATAATTGACTAATGAGAATTGAATAGTTAATTAAGACCTAAAAAATGCCTTAAATCTTGATTTCATCCATCTTAATAAAATTACTTAGTGCTCAACATGAATGGCAAAACTAAAATCCGGAAAAAGCAATTTTACAACTACTAATGACTAAAACATAGCGTCAGAGTATGAAAGTAGATGCTTCCTTGGGGATTGATTATTTGTAAATAAGCACAAGCACTGTATGCTAGTTATAGCCCCCGTTCACTTGAAAAAGCACATACCTGTGGGAGGGGTAGGATTGATAAAACGTCAATAATGAAGTAGGAGGACAGGTATTTTTTCGCTATAGCATGAGGATCATCAATTAGCTCGCCCCTCCCAAATACTCGTGAAGAAGGGGCAATAAACCCTGTCCGGAATTGAAAGATAATGTGAAGTATGTAGAAGAAATCAACGAATGTGCGAAGAACGCAAGCAATGATATCCAATTTGTTGTCCAAACTGAGGCATTTCATTTCTCGATCAATCACCGGGATGTAAAAGAATAATGGATCCACGGCCACAGCAATCACACAAGTGAGTACAAATATTTTATTCCATCTCTGAAGAAACTTCCCCTGTGGGTCGAGAATCTTTACCCTACTACCCAATTCTTTTGTTGGCTGATCATCTTGTCGATAGGTGCGTGAAAATGTTTTAAAGCTTTTAATTCCTTTGGAGACCCTCTCAAATCCACTCCGCGTACGTCCCACTACTGAGCCTATAATTGATCTACTCCTTGTCCAAATTCCATCCTCAGTAGAAAATTGCAGCTCAGAACTCGAAGATTGGTCTGATTTCCAATCCTGAAACCTGTTGAAAACAGTCAGCACAAGAGGTATAAAAAAACCAAGTCTCAGTACAAAGGTATGAAGCGCTTCACCCTTCAACAGATACATTCAAATCCAATTAAAAGATAGAAATATATACCATAGGAGACAAAACAAAAAAGATTAATACCAAAAGAACAGAACAAAACAGAATGAACAAGAAGATGGGAAGAACAAGTCTACGAAGTGGTCTGTACAAAAGTATAGCTGGACGGGATGATACTAGCCATCAATACTGCATTATTCGGGCGATCATACGCATAACTGGAGATCTGTGATAGGAAGCTTCCAATTGGACGATTGGTTACTTTGGACATTGGTTGCGTTAGGTAAAAATACCCATATGGACTCAGTGTTAGGAACAACACCAGTAGAACATGAAGATATAGGAACGGAGGCTCAAGGAACTAACCTCACAAATTTGTCTCGTTGGAAATCCATATCTCCAGGTAATTTGTTGTAGGTTGCCCAATACAGATATTTCACCAGCAGATTTAGGTGGACTTTACTTGCAGCTTTCAAGCATCCTATGATCAAACCCTGCAAAAGACCACCCTTACCGTCACCAAATGAAGAGGTGCAGCAAAAACAAATAAATAAACAAACCACCCTTAAAACTCAATCAATTACGATCACCTATATGACACTTTTCTTCACCTTTTAGCAATATCCAAACATGTATCGGCCCAGAATTAAATTTGCATATGGATGAGGAAATGCATAGATACGTATCATTAATTCAATTATAAACAACAAATCAAATACATGTGTGACGAGTTTCAAGTCTTGTTTGTGCCACTTCCAACAATGCATCAGTTAATCAATAAGAAAAACCAAGTAGGGACTATTTAATAGGGATATTAATATAACAAAACAACCACTCTTCAAGTACAATTAAGAGTAAAACACAAGATAGTACTACCCTTTTATGCCACCCTCTAATATTAGTTGTTAATATAATTACAAATAATCATATTAAGCCATTCCGATAACAAAAACACAAATTATCATGCCAAATGAGCGCGCAATTCATAGTATTTAAAAACATTTTCACTTCTAAAATCCGAGAGAGAGAGAGAGAGAGAGAGAGTAATGAACTAAAAACACGCATGTCCTGAATGGACAGTAGATCGCCAGTTTCGAAACGAACTTTATTTGGCAGGAAAGGGGAGCTAGTAATTCAACAATCAAGAGTGATATATTAATTCCAAGCTAATCAAGGTAGATTAAGAAATGCAACAGTGTAAAAAAGCCAAATTTAATTTTTGGTTTGGTTGCAGAGAAGACGGAGAAACAAAGGAAAACAAATGGACAGTCTGAAAGGTTTTGCGCCATGCCTGATGACCGATGCTGCTCCTGTAAATTAGAAGTACGTCGGGAAAACCCTCACCTTCGCTTAGAACAATCGTAACTGCAAAATTCAATAGAAGCAAAGAGTCTATAGTCTATACTCCGAGGCACAATCTCTTAGCTCCCATTTTCCGACGTCTCTCGGGAATCAAACAGAATACGGAAACTAAGAGTCCGTTAGAAACAGGTTTTTTAATGGAGTCGTCAAGCAAAGTCGGCTTCGATTTTGAGAAACTTCAAGGAGACTGCTGTGGTCTTGACGTACTTGTTCGTCTCTTTCCTCCTTTTGGTATATATATATATATATATATATATAGAGAGAGAGAGAGAGAGAGAGAGAGAGAGAGAGAGGAGTTGGCGGGAGTCATTGTTGTCAACTATGGGACAATTTATTGGGTACGTTATCAATCGGCCCCACGCTCTTAACAAGTTCATAAATTTTACAAACGTCCAAGCCGTGTAGGACATCTCTGATTTACTTTTATTTCTTCAAAATAAAAGATGGATGTGACACATTAATAAGAGATTTTAGAATTTATTCTATTTTTCTTCACTTTTTATACTTTTTAGAAGAATCTTTGAGGAACTCACCGTTTTTTTTAGAGTTTGGTTCTCTATTTTTAGAGAACAAAAAGTAAATTTGAAATACAAAAATTCCTCCAAACTCTATTTTATTATTCACTCTTCATTATTTATGATTTAACAACAAATGTAAAAGTTTAATGAGAAAATAGTTGAGCATAAAAGGGATTTTGATAGTTTTTCTTCTTTCTAACTTTTGGTATTTAGCAAAGTGTAGGGAAAAAAAAGAGAACAAGCCCTATATTTTATTAAGAGAATGCCACGAGAGAATTAAGGAGAGAGCTTGATTTTATTTTTGGAAACTACATTTGCTTAGAATGTAGTAAGTATAGATGTGTGAGGTTCATGATTAAGATTAGATAAAGAAATACTCCTATAGTATAATTTTTGAATAATCAGTTATTCAAATCAGCTTTCGCACAGCTTAATTTCAATGTTAAGAGTAATATTAGATGTCACGTGGCAATGCCCATGAGATTATATAAACAACCCCGTGGAGTTTCGATATTGCTTGTATGACTTTCCGAGCCATTTACTGGTCGGATTAGTTTTGGTGGATATGGAGTAGTATATAAAATGGGAATATGTTGTTGATGGTTTATTTGAGTAATTTATAGTAAAAGATAAGACATGTATATGCTTGGTTTATTTTGAAGTGGATATAGAATAATGTCAGGAAATGTGGCATTGTCTCTCGTAATTACAAAGTCGGAAATGTGGCATTGTTGTTATTACGTGTGTACGAAAACAATTGCGAACACTTGTAATGAATGGTCTAACTGGAACTGCTTTAGTTTACCTGACTATCCCATGTGAAGGATTAGTCAAAATTGACCTTGTTCCATTAAAGGTAAAGTATTCTTGCAAAGAGGTTGAATTGGGGGATGGTGGTGTGCATAGCACTGTGCTGCGCGCTTCCGAGCTTGGATCTCATATCAATAATGAACGGTTCTCAATCGTTGGTTGCCGAGATGAGATCCGAGCCGTCAGATGCACGATCCGACGGCTCGAAAATGCGCAACACGGTGCTGATCTGTATAGCCCCGACCCGAAGTCCCAAAGTCAAATACTCCAGAAAAGTACTCCTATGTATCTAATTAAGCATTTGATTCCAGTTTGAAAATTTAGAATATAAAACATAGGAGTATATATAGGGGGTGTTTGGGAGCCAACTTATTGACTTTTCATTTTTCACTTTTTGTCTTTTTGGCTTTTGGGATTATAATCATAATGTATTTTGTATTTGATAGAGTGTTTGGATGATATGTACAGAATGCATTTTGCAGTAAGAGTAGTGTTTGGAAGATATGGAATGAAAATGAATTATGGATTGGTTTTTTACTATGTTACCCCCGGTTATAAATAATGATGTATAATGTATATAAATAATGTTTGGGCTGAATTTATTTAAAATTTACTTCCGAAATTTTTTATGTATAGAACTTGTGTCCCAATTTTTTATGTGAGAACTGGTGTGAATGGAAAATTCTCCACTAGTCTCTTCTCCTGTATTCAGAACGTGGCAAACTGGAAATTATCCCAAAAGAGGGAGGTTAGGTTTGTCTTTTAGGCATGGCTGAAATCCAAAATGGGAAAATTGGAATTGAAAAAGCTCCTCCCACCAGATTTTCCGTTTCATTTTAAAAACAACAAAATAGAAAATTCATTATACTCAAAACCCATTTTCTCCCTTCTTGCCAAACACCCAAAACCCAAAAATGAGAATTGGAAAATGTGAAAACAGGCCATCCAAACACCCCCATAACCATCTACGCTAGAGGGACTTCTTATATGGCCCTCTATTATTTTATTTCCTTCTCAACTAACTTATCTCAATAAAAAAAGGTATGTATATTTTGACTTGTTTTTATTATTAGTAGTAGTATATATATGCAAACTATTATTTTAATCAGTCCGGAATTTTTTATTTTGTACAATTGGGATTGAGAATTCAAAAATACTAACAGCAGAGATAATCTGCAGAGATCCACGCAGAGACAAATGCGTTTGGCCCCATTTCGGGTCCTGAAAAAATCTAGAAAAATATTCATAAATTTTTGAATATTATTTTATGGAGCCCTGTAAAAAATCAACTCCAATGGATATCGATGAGTATTACTTTTGGATTCGTAGAGGCGAAACTGCTCAATTCGCCTCTACGAATCCAAAAGTAACACTTATCGATATCCACTGGAGTTGATTTTTTACAGGGCTCCATAAAATAATATTCAAAAATTTATGGATATTTTTCTAGATTTTTTCGGGACCCGAAATGGAGCCAAACGTATTTGTCTCTGCGTGGTTCTCTGCGAATTGTCTCTGCGCGTAGCAGAGCTCTTGAGAATTGCACAGAATCAGTTTCACTTCACGTTTACAAAAACCTAGCGTTAGGCTCTCTCTCTCTCTCTCTCTCTCTCTCTCTCTCTCTCTCTCTCTCTTCCATGTAGTTGGGTTATCATACTCTTCTAATATTTTGTTTTTCTTCAAGTAAAAAAACAAAACTTGAATTTTCATGCCGAGCAAATAGGCGGCTCCACCCTTTGAGAACGGTGGTCAAGTAAACATGCACCCTAATTTTATTTGATTTTTGAATTTCATTAGTGTTAATTTAATTTTAGGCTTTATTTGAACACTCAACCCCATATTGTGAACACCCATCACTTCAGGGTACTTCATAATTGAAGACCTAATATTTTAGTTCAATAAAGATATACATATTCCGAGCTAATGACAAATTAAAAATTAGAGAGAAAAACGAATGATCTATTAGTATCAGTATCGTTTTTATGGATTTTCTCTGAAAAGCAGCCCGAAAAAGAAGTGAATATGTTCAAAAAGATCAGTACCAACGCATTCGCTATAATATTCCCGTTTTGAATATTAGTAGATTTATGCACTGGGTTAACATTTTTTTGTTCAAAATGCAAAATTTCGTCAAAAAACAGTTGTACGTAAAACCTTATGCATATTATTTTTCTAATCCCATTATTCCTAGCTAGTATTCTACTACTACATGAATTTTTGTGGATATACTACGGGTTAATATAGCTAGTAGAGTTAAGATAATTCTTAAATACCTTGTTAAAAATTTCTAAAGCTGTTACTGCCAAACATACCATCAAAAAAAAAGTAAAAAAGTGGATAGTCACTCCATAAAAAACAAGAGGTTCCTTTTTTTTTTAAAAGAACAATGCGTATAGATCAAGCATTTGTAATAAGAACCTTCGTATTTCACAAGTTCTCGTAGGTCCCGATCATTACCCCAAGGTTATGAATCTCGTATTGAACCGGTACGTACTGGTATTATCTAAATTTGATGTCCTACACTTTCGTTTCGGCTCAAATACCGGCTAGTGCTAGTCAATATTAGACGGTACCAGAGATACAGGTCAATATCGAACAAATACCAGACTGTTTTTTTTTTATAATAAATATGTAAATTATACTATAAATTCTTTTATGTGAAAAAATAAAATTAATAGCTATAAATTCAAATCGGCACTTAGTATCTCACCGGTACCGATATGTACTGTACCAGTAAGAAAAATCGGTACTCAATCGTAGGATATGCAGAACCTTGATTTACCCAATCATCAATCCTACTCGTTGTACGGTGCAGCCATTAATTATACAGGGAAGAATTGAAGCATAGAACATGACTTGCCCCCAATTTTGAAAGACCCCTTCTTCTAATTTGAACTGATTCCAATGAACCTTCCATTTATTGCAAATTTTCAAAGTGCATGCACAAGGAAAACGTTACATTGACCTCCCAAAAACCCTAAGATATTGATTACGGTCCCTAGTCTGCATATTTACCTAAAACAATTGACACATAGACTCCATTTGTTTCGATGTAAAATAATTTTTTAGAAAACAAACTTCAAACTTTTATTTTTCGGTATTTAGTTGACACTTGAAAATTATTTTCAGAAATCGACATAAATAGTATAGAGAGAAGGGGGCTTAAACGAGAGAGATATGAGAATATTAGAATTGAACGTAGATTAGGACTGACAATCAAGAAAACTGAGCAGTGAGAATTGAAGTAGAAGGCAACGGGTTTATTCCAGAAAATAACTTACGAAAGTTTAAGGGTAAGTCATTTTCATTCAATTATTGTAAAATATTTTACATGTAAAATATTTTCATCATTTTTTACACAACAAAACACAGAAAATAGGTAAATATTTTACGCCCAAACAAACGGAGCCCTATTTCTTTATTTGTTTAGACCATATTAAGGTCAGCGCCGTTGACCAAGTACGTACGACTAAGCAACAAAGTCCTCGCAATAAGAGCATTATTAACACTAATTACTCTCATTTTTCCTGCTTTTGCATTTATTGGGATGAAACAATTGCTACGACTTATATGCAATGAATCTAGTGTGCCATAAGGTTAAGCCCCAAAATATAATTATAATTCTTAAAACCCTACCAATCAGCTTCTTTTTTGTTGATAAAAAAAAATAGTAGTCACCGCCTCATATCTCTCTCTCCACAAACAATCATCGCCCTTGCCAGTCAGACACTCGGAACCCGGAATCCACTGTCATCGATAACATACTCTCTCGCCCTCTTTGATACGTAGTACTTTTTTGGTTTTGGTTATCTTTCTCTCTATTTTCCTTTATCTTTTCTAAAAAAAAAATTTTTGCTAGGCAGTCGGCAAATCTTTTCTAAAATTTTTATAGCTAACCTAAAAATTGAAATAATGTTTTGAGCCACTATCAAGATTCAAATGGTAATTTCAATTCCAATCGAGGTGAGTAATGCTGTAGGCATTGGCAGGTGTGGCTAGCGCCGTAGGCACGGATAAACACTAATATAATTATAATTCTTAAACTTCTCACAGGAGTAATTTTGAATTCTGCATTCTCTCGATCATTTTTTTTTATAAAGCATTTCGACATAATGGATTCTAAAAACACCAATCATAGCTCCTATGATTTCCAAACAAATTAGGGAATGACTTCGGTGTCCCCGGTCATTTTGGGAATACCGCAACTTTTAACATAACAAAACCATTATGAGTATAACCAAAACTCATTATGAGTATAACCAAAACTCATTATAAGCGTAACCAAACCATAACAAGGCATAAGTTGTTGGTTATACCTTGGTTAATTTTTTGTATATTCTTTGATTATGTCTTATTTGGGTTTTGTTATTCCTTGTAATAGTTTTAGTTATACTCATAATGGTGAAGTTATGCCAAAAATTACGGTATCCCTAAAATGACCGGGGACACTATAGCATCATCCAACAAATTAACTCTCGACTTGTTAACAAATGGTGAGCTTTGTTTTTTTTTGTTCAATAAAAACTCTCAGACATGTTAATAGCCCAGTCCATAGTTGGTTTTAATGTTAATGGGCTTAAACTTGATTGTCAAAGGTTGAAGCTGGATTGGGTTGGTTTTGTGGACCTCAACCACCGAAGCCTCAACTTCAGCAAAGGCCAAAGCCCATTAAAATACTTGTGGATGTAATATTTAAAAAAAATAAGACTCGGTTTGTTTCGACGTAGGAGTAAAACATTTTACGTGAAAAAATATTTTACCTGTAAAACAATTACGAAAAATCTATTTTTTGGTGTTTGGCAGCAACCTTCAAAGTATAATCCACCATAAAT
This sequence comes from Rhododendron mucronatum var. ripense, assembly GCA_019656295.1. Classification (NCBI taxonomy): domain Eukaryota; kingdom Viridiplantae; phylum Streptophyta; class Magnoliopsida; order Ericales; family Ericaceae; genus Rhododendron; species Rhododendron mucronatum. The sequence goes on from BPLT01000047.1 coordinate 671,353, forward strand.
ACTTGGCTTCGGTAACAAGCAGAAATAATCCACCATATATCTATTATGCCAGTGCATGTGTATGTGATTGGAATATAGAGAGTTTTTTTTTTTTTTTTTTTTTTTCTTCAGAATATAGAGAGGTTTAGGTAAGAAAGAGAGGATCCAATTTAGAATTGACTCACTGGGAACACGTGTGTGTGTGAGAGAGAGAACATTTGGGACTGAGATCCCCTGTCGGACTCCAATCCGGACGGGGCCTATCCCATCCCTCTCGACTGTTGATCTCGCAAATTAATGGCTGAGATGTGCTGAGTACTTTTTGCTCCAAAACGATGTCGTTTTGGCTCGGCACATCTTAGTTGTTGATTTGCGAGATCAACAGCCGGGAGGAGTGGGACAGGAGATAAAAAAATACTATTAAACTATGTTTTTATCAACTAGCATGTGTACATTCAATTTACGGGGCCGAAAAAATCAATGTATCTTTTTTTATTCTATGCATCAAACCGGCGCAACCCTGCTTAGAAAATAGGAAAGTTGGGGTGTTTGGAAATTGGAAGCTTTCCGAAAATCCCCTCAAATCGCACCTTTAGCCCATTCCTATTTCCTCTTCCCTCCATCCCCTCTGTGTGTGTGTGTGTGAAAGCAAAGCGTAAGGCTCCTGACTCCCGTATTATAAGTTGGTTCGACTATCACATATTCATACGACTAGATACAGTTCCAAGAACAGCACAGTTAACCCCGGTAAGCCTTTATGTTTGCACCTTCACAATGTTTCATTATCGCTTTTCTTCCTTGCAATTTTTTAATAATCAAAAGTCACTCATCGACTTCTTGCATAGTTGAATGCGCTTCTCCAACATATGATCGTCTAATTAATTTATTATTGATTTAACCTTCATTTGATTTAGATGTGTTATTTATCGATAGGTCTTTTTCCGTTGTATTATTAGATGCATTGTAATACCAATATTATATATTTGTTGCCCTTCCACTAAGAAAATAGTGACTGAACACGCAAACTGCTCGCTCTCTCTCTCTCTCTCTCTCTCTCTCTGACACACAATCACACACGGTCAACCAGAGTCCACATTGGTGTTCAATTTCTGCGCTTAATTGCGATTGACATTGGAAAGACTGATGGCCAATTTTCTTTGGAGGAGAGATACGCTAGAGCAAGTCCACTAGTTGGTGCTAAAATGGTCGTTTTACGGTGTCAGAAAGTTAAAAAAAAAAAAAACCCTCGCTCTTTTACATTTTGTTTGCTTCCTACGAAACCGTGTCACTTTGAACTCCAGAAATTTAAAAAAAAAAAAAATCACCATTCCGAAGATACTTTTCAACAGTGTTGAAGAGTTCGAAAAAAATATCCTCGAACAAGCAAGCAGAATGGGATGGATGGAGTTACAATGTTGCTACATCGGCATGGTGTCATTTTAGCATAATCTTAAAAGCAGACCATTTTAGATTAAACCCATTTTTTAATGGAAATCAAAGGACTTAGATAATTTTGGCAGTTTGGCTATTGCCAAAGTTGATGCAAAATTTGGAGCCAAAACGGCATTGCCAAAATTTGGCACAAGGCTTTGGAATGAGATTAGGTACAAAAGGGTGGATTAGCTCTTACAATGGCTGTTTTCATGACTGGGGGGCGTTTTCGCTCTAAACTAAATGGACGATGTTTTCATTGACTTCTAGGCAGCTCATTCTCCTCAAATACATCAAATAATACCATTTAGCGGAAACAACTTGATTATTGTCATTAGCCTGTAGTTGAATAATATAGTGGAAACGCGCTCTAGGTTTTCGTCGTATTAGTGGTAGTTTTTTGTTTACTGTTCTGTTTTAGGGCCATCATGGAGTGAATGCGTCAATACTGCATTGGCTTTTTGTTTTTTGTTGTTCTTTTTTCCCGTCAGGTTAGGGAACTTGAGGTTATACAGATGATGCTTTCTTAGTTTCTCTCAGTTGGGTATGTATTCACAAGCAATAAAGAGACCTTCTATGGGTACCAATGAAATGGGTACCGACGGTGCACGTACGGTGTGTAGGGCTGGGGTCCCACACAAATAATCTGACGGTGCACGTACGGTGTGGAGGTCCATGTAAATTAGGCACCCTGAATTTTCAAGTTCACTTTGACACCATAGATCCTTGTGATTGTTCAACCTATACAAAGGAGAAAGAGTAAGCGTATAGTTAGAGTAGAACACAACAGGCCCCCTTTTTCTTTTGAGGAAGTAGTAGACACGCTTCAATATCTGTACAAGAACTGGGCACTTTTTGCACCAAAAATAAGCACCAGGTTTGTTTGGGTTGCAGTACCTCTGCGATTAGGGGACACATTCACCACTGCGGCCATAAGCAGCAACACCCCTCAGCCATATTTGGTTGGTTGGACTAATAATGTTAGGTTATGTTTGGTAGTGCTTCATTTTCTTTCTTCTCTACTTCGGAAGCAAAAACCATAAAAAAATTTAACAAATTCTCGTTGACCAGGAAGGGAACGGGGACAAAATTAGTATTTGTCAACATAATCTCTATAATTGTTGGATTATTATGCATAGTGTTGTTACAAAAAAATTCAAAAGCATAGTTTTCTTGTTTCCTGGATTTTGATAAGTTTCTTTTGGGAAAGTACTTTCACACTTGTTTTCTAATTCTCTGAATAGTGAAAACCTAGAACAGAAAATGAAAACAGTGCCAAACATGTCACTCTTGTTCTTAGCAAGTCAACTCATAGTTGGGGCAGAAGTTTGGACTTTACTATTTTCTACGATGTGACTTGAGCCTAAATTTATTTATTGGGGCATGTTTTGATTGGTTTTTAATATGCTAGTAGTGGTTATGGTACAATATACGCATTCGTCATTGTATTATTTGATGGTGATTTGTTTGGTATTGGTAATATAGTTTGAAATTGCTTAGCAAAAAAAAAAGAGGTTTGAAATTGCATGCTTTATACGCATTCGTCATTGTATTATTTGATGATATTTTGTTTGGTATTTGCTAGGAAAGTTGGAAATTGCATGCTTTCCTCTTAACTAGTTTGATTCAAAGTCACCTACTTGTTAGGGCATGTTTTGTGATGATTAGCTTAGAAAACAATGTTACAATTAATGGATGTGCTTAACGAGAATGATGCAAAATTCAGAATTTAGTTGCAGCTGAAAGTTTCTTGTCAAATGTGGGAGAAAAAAACCTGATAGATGGCTAGGCTGAAAATAAAAACCGTTAAAGACGGTAGAAGCCACAAATCTTGTACGCCCTCCGTCCCATAATTTTAGTCCCTTTTTGAAATTCTAACTTTTTAATGCAACAAACATTTAATGCACTTTAAGTCAAATCAAAGGGTTCTCCTTACCAAAGTACCCTTCAAAAAAAAGTACTTCTTACCAAAGTTGTCAACAAGAAGTCTAGAACCACAGACAAAATACACACTCACATAAAAGCGTGGGACCACACACACTAGTGGTGTAGTGTGTGTGAGCCCCACATTTATTTGTGTGTTTGTACAAGTGTTTGTGTATTTTGTTTGTGGTTCTAGACTTTTTGAAATTGTCCCTATCTAGACCTTTCAAAATGCTCAAACCCACTCATGAAAGATAGTTTGGGAAAATTAATACTCCGTAAAATTTTGGCTTGACTCTTCAAAGTGGACATGTAGTTTGGGACATCCCAAAATGGAAAGGTGGACTAAAATTATGGGACAGAGGGAGGGAGCAGTAAAGTTGCAATAAGATTCATAGAGTCAGTAGCTTATCCAGCACGAAGTACTCCTGCAATTAATATATTTGAGCGCCCCTGGTTTCAAAAGAATTCTGGTGGCCTAGTAAAATGGCCTAACTTGGGGTCTCCCCTTTCCCACATCCTGGATTTGTTAATTTGAACCATCACAGATGGACGAAGTCTGATTGGTATCACTGTAAAAATGGACTAGAAGAGCATAGTATCTTAAATAGATCCTTTCAAGTCTTGAAGTTGCTCTTTAAAGCTCTTCTGATCTGTTAGCAATTGGGTCAGTAGATCACTTGCCTCATAGCTTCCTCTTGCTTTTCCTTGTGTGAATGAGATTCAACGCAAGACTGATGTCATTCAGCCATGGCCAAGGCAAGGCTTTGGTAGAAGTATGGGTATAGTCAACTCAACCTTCCAATTCTCTCTTCAACACATGGCAGATCAGGTTGAATATTTTAACATGGGCACTAACATGAAGGTAGTTGAAAGCATCATATGGAGCTCCTGAAATGAATAAACTAACTTTAGAAAATGCTCACTGCATCGATTATATGTCAAAACAGCTGACAACAATTATTGATGTTTGCTTGAAGAATTTAAAATTTAGTTGGCAGCATCAGTTTTATTGGATGAATTGATGGTTGAGCGCAGCCAAATGAAGTTCCAATAGACAAACCTTAATTTAGTTTCTAGTTAGGTTCAGTCAGTATCAGCTGAGTCAGAGAATAGTAATGCGTCAAGGACAATCAAATGATGAGTCATCAAATTTGACATATAAAAATATCCCTTCGATGTCTTGGAGTTATACAATCATTTTCGAATAAAGGGTATGCATATAAACAAAATACCCTGAGAAGATTAGAAAACCTCTGCTAGGTGCCCACAAGTTCATGTAGTTATCAAGAGGCTTCTTCCACCTCAAGTTCTTTCTGCAACAAATCCAAATGAAAAAGCAATAGGTAGTAAGATATTACCTATAAGCAAAAAACTGAAGCATCTTTCTGATATTTTTTTCCACAATACAAAGTCGACATGGGAAGCCAATCAAAAATAAATAGCTTGATTTCATAGGAAGTTAAAAGTAGCATTCGTCTTGGAACCTGTCTTCCAGAATTCGGTTTAATCTTGGTATTCCAGAAAGCAACTTACTATTATCAACTTCAACCATCTAACTCAAAAATTTTCTTGCAGGTAGACATAAATTTTAGACTTGATTGTACAGAGATGGGATTGCTGCAATTACCAGCAATTGAGAATGGAAATTCTATTTTGGATCCATATGACTCATGGCTGGTATGTTCTGCATAGTCATTTTGATTTTCATCTTCAAATTGAGACAATTAGCTGTAGACTCAGCATGGTTTTTCATGTTAGCACGTCGTATAATTTCCTTTGTATTAATTTCCAGCCGAAGTATTAATTTCCTTTGTTGTTCATCTTAGCACATCGTATAATAGACATTATTGATTCATGTTGTGGTACAGATTTTTCCCATTTTCCATCTTGAAACAATGTTTTCTGTACCATTCCTCTTCTCCCATGTTTACATTAGATGATGTTGACCTTATATTTATCCATTTTTTTGGCTGCAGTTAAAGCATCCTTCTGCCATGGACGCATTCAAACACATGACGAGAATCGCAAAAGGGAGAAAGATGGTAGTGTTTTTGGATTATGATGGAACGCTCTCCGATATCGTGGAAAATCCTGAAAAGGCTTTCATGACCAATAAGGTGAACAATCTTCTACTCTTGAGATATCATAACTATGGTTCATTGTGAAAGTTCCTATTCTTTGTGAGTATGAACTCCGGGTATAATTTGATACATAATTAAGACTCATAGGCCATGGTGATAACTAAATGAAATTTGACCTGAGTAATGAAAATCGTGAGAAACATTACAGATGCGAATGGCAGTGCGTGAAGTTGCCAGTTGTTTTCCCACTGCAATTATAAGTGGAAGGAGCCGTGATAAGGTGATGCTATAGACCAAAAATTAACTAGTTGCATATTCTATGTATTGTTATACAAGTAATGGAACATCTTATTTTCCTCTTCTAGGTGTATGCCTTTGTAGAACTAGATGGTGTTTACTATGCTGGAAGTCATGGATTGGATATAGCAGCTCCAGTGCAGTCTATGAACAATGGAGATCCCAAGCACCAAACCGGTGTCGTTGATAGAGAGGTGAGAATTGCTTTGTTCTACTATGAAACCTGGTAAACACAAGCAAGAACTGATTACAATGCTTTTGGTGGCATACTAGCGTTGATATGGTTGAATCGACCGTAACTGACCTAACTAGAAAATGTTACATGGTTTCTTTATATAGGGTAATGAAGTAGTTATCTTCCAACCGGCGATAAAGTATTTGCCAGCAATTCATAAGGTAGGTGGTAAACAGGTTTAGTTGCATTTCATCACTAATGAAACCTCTTGCAGATGATCAGTCCACTGTTTTGGAAAACCTATTGTCAGTTCTCTTTCTTCCTCTTCTCATGTGTATCTAACTTATCTTGTGCTTGTGGCAGATGTTATGCGTGTTGAGTGAGAAGACTACAACGATAAGAGGCGTCGTGATTGAAAACAATAAGTTCTGCATTTCTGTACATTACAGACAAGTACGTGATGAGGTATGTGTCGTTCGTGTTCATAAATGGTGAGACGGAAAAAAAAATCACTTGCAACTTCGATAACTGTAGCTTATTAGCATAGAGTTTCAAATGCAGGATTTTTGCACCCTCGAAAAGCTGGTGAATTCTCTACTTGAAGAATACAAAGAGTTTCGCATGTCAAAGGGCAAAAAGGTTCTTATAATCTCCATTATAGTTCCAAGAAACAATCATTTTATCCCATTTTCTTGACCTATTTTGATACATTTTGGGGATGGGATTTGTACAGGTGCTTGAGATACGTCCTGATATGGAGTGGGATAAAGGTCATGCTCTAAACTACTTACTCGACACACTAGGACTTGGAGCTTCTAGTGATGTCCTTCCTATCTACATTGGAGATGATCGAACTGATGAAGACGCTTTTAAGGTATCAACTACTCTTTTTCCATCGTCAACTACACTTTGATTGTTTCATACTTTCATGTATAATGTTTGCTGGGTTTTTCCCCCCTTCATTAGTATGTCTCCCGTTCTAGTTTATTTCATAATTGGATATTCACAGGCTATAAGGAATAGAGGAGACGGCTATCCCATTGTTGTTTCATCCACTCCAAAGGACACGATGGCATTATACTCTCTGCGTAATCCGTCAGAGGTTAACAAATTCTTGTTTCGTCTGGTCAGGTGGCGTAAAAATTCTTCTTTAGACAAGAAGGCTAAATATAGAAGGGGAAACGGAAATAGTATAAACTATAAAGGAGTGGTGTCTGAATTTAGAGGATGGAACCCAAAGGGTGGACTGGAAAGGTACCCATAAACCTATCGTACTCTAATCTAATGTGCGAAAAGGGAGATACTTGTTTCTTTTTGGGGTGAAATTTTTATTTTTTATTTTTATACCATCACAGAATGGTATTATACCTCCATCCTTTTTATCCAATCAAGATACGGCCAGTGAGATATATGGGGAGAAATGGATCACCAGGGAGCAGGAGAAAACTTTCAAGTGAATCATGGGTGAGCCTGTAAAATTATGGGAAGGCTGCCTATTTCGTATAGGTCTTGTTTTTATCCGTTGTAATGGGATTCTGGGTTCCAATTCTGCCAAGTATAGTTGATGAATATGTGCTACATGCTGAATGAAGGACTCTTGTTTCAGTTGTTTCTTTGGAACATCATGTAGCTGATCAAATGGAAGCTTTGCTAGTGTTTCTTTTGCTTAGTTAATTGGATGTTCTGCTTTTGTTTAACAAGTTTTTCAACTCTTTAAGTGTGTTTTTTTTTCCTCGGCGAAGGTCAATAGTGTTAGTTGTAGTTAGTAAGATTTGAACTCCGGTCATACTCATACACGGGAGTACATGGTGTTTATGACTGATCAATCACTCCACTTGCAACGCTAAGCAGTAGTTTAGCCACAAGCACTCAGAGGAATGAATGTATCATTTTCTTTCCTTTTGACTCCGAGCATACAATGCAAAATTTAAACCTCCCTTTTCAAATAATTACTTTGCCAGTTTGCCCTCTTGCTTTATAAAATACACGAATTAATTAATTGTCGAAATCACTTCTCAAGCTGTAAATTCTTTAAATTCACAACTAATTTCAAAGGAAGCGGGGGCTGTTGTGAGGACACACAACAGAGTGGTGCGTGCCCCATCTCACCGTCTGTTTTGGCAATTAATGGTCCGGATTTTAAAAAAAACTCTTCCATTTCTTGGGAGAGTTCTTTTAAAATCCGAACCGTCTAAAACACTTTTGTACGGTGAGACTGCAAGCTGCTGTACACTGTTGTGTTTTGTTCACAGCAGCCCCCCGCTTCCGATTTCAAAACTACGAGCCGAGATGTTAGTCCTCAAAATTCAATAACAGGTAGAGCTCGCAAACAACCAAGCGGGTTGACTTTGAATTCGTGTTCAACTCATTAACAGTTTGATTGAGATGACAAACCAAGCATCTGTTCGAAAAAAAAAAGGGAGATAACAAACAAAGCTTGAACCAGTTTCTCTCTGCTTTGGTGCACAGAAGGCTCCTCCTGTGTCTACAATCGGGCCTTGTCTCGATCTTGAAAATGTAATCTGAACAGTTCAATGTTTAGAGCTAAACACGAACAACTCCATTTCAAAATCAAGTCGATCAGCAATGGTAGCTTATTGTTGAAATCAAATAATTTTGGTGCGTATATTTCAAATTTTAGTTGTTGTTCATTTATTAAGGCTCTATTCATTTGCCAAGAATGTTAAGCGGGAAAAGTTAATCCCGAGAAAAGTGAATTAAAGTGAAGTAAAAGAATGAAAATTTTATGTTTTTGTGAGTGTTCATTTGAGAAAGGATTTTCGCAGGAAAACCAAAATGTGTTTGTTCATTTACCACGAAAAGGAAAATTGTGGAAAAGTTTGTGCAATGACAAACTTTGGCAAAAGTAACGTTATGAATTAATAATCACCAAGTTTTTGAAAATAATATACCTAGTGATACTTATTCTTAAAATAAGTCTCGCATTCCAATTAAGAATGGTTAATTATTCGAACCATACCAATAAAATCTAGATATTGATTTAATCTTGAACGAAAAAATTGAGATGGAAGATTTACCTTGCCAAAGAAGAAATACAGAAGAAAATAGAGAAAAGAAAAGATAAATTGAATGTCAAACTACTACTAAGATAAGAAGAGAGAAGAGGAAATTGATATTGGTGCCAAAAAAGTGATTGTCAGGAGGAGCGAAGTGTTATTGGCCAGCGAAATCTTTTCTAGAAAAATAAATTCCTATCTTGTTATGGGATGAATTTTGTGAAAAAGAGTTGTGGAGGGAAAAACATTTTTAGGATTTCCACTATTTTCGTAGTAACCGAACATGCAAAATTTGATTTTTCCTTCATCTCTCGTAACTTGAACGAGGCTTAAAGAAAAACGTGATTTACTAATTGTGTTATCAATATCTGATTGACTCAATTTTTTACGAGGCTGCTCTGTATATGTATTAATTGAATCACATTCTAATATTTGTGACTTTAAACAAAGACAATCTGAACCATCGATTTTTAAATTCGAAATAATTTTTGGTACTCTCTCTGGTACATAGAATTTTCCTTTAATCAAAGGCGCATGAGGGCCCCTTGTCCGTTTATGAGCCCTAAAATGACCAGAAGAGCCTTGTTTCAGTTTCCCACTCGCCATCAGAGGCAGAGGGCGGGCGCCTTAAACCCTAATAAAACCTCTCTCTCTCTCTCTCTCTCTCTCTCTCTCGTCGCTGCAACCCCTAACGTCTAAACTCTAAAACCCCTACACAGTATAAACTTCCCCCAATAACGCTCCTCATTGCCCATTCCACCACCGTTAACTGGAAAATCCAGGTTTTTTTAAGGCTTAATCTCTCTCAAATAGTCCACCGTAGCATGCCCGTCAAGCTCCTCCCACACCTCCGTCTCCTCAACCAGTCACTTCCGCTATCCCGTTTCTCCACCATGAAGCCCACCAACCCATCCCTCAAACACTTCTCCTCTCGGGTCATCCCCGTTTTCTCCCGGATGTTCCCTCACAAGCTCAAGTACCAATCTCTCTCCACAAGGTTAGGGCTCCCAACAGAATATCTCGGCTTTCGTCGGTTTTCGACCCACGGTCGGTCCAGTTCGGGGGCCGAGGTCAGGGCTTCGAAGAGCCTTATTGACGATGAGGCTGAACTCAGTGATTGGGTCAGTGGGCTGAGATCGAACTCATTTCGTACTCATGATGATGATAGTGGCAGTGGTTCGGGTAGAGATAGAGGTGGAAGTAGAGGTAGTGATAGGGGTAGGGGTAGAGGTAGGGATGAGAGAAGTGGGAGGGATGGGGCTAGGTTTTCGTCCTTTAAGAGGCAAAGGGATGGTGATTCGGATGATTATTCAACTTCCAATAGGCTAACAGGCAGGGATTCATATTCGAGGGAGAAAACACGGTTTGGTGGTAAATTTGAGGGGAAGGATGATGGGTTTGTCTCACGGAGGAGAGACAATGGTTGGCAAGGGGAGAAGGATTCGACAATGTCTAAGAGAGGTGGGCGAAGTTCAGAATTTGGGTATGGGCGGGACCGAGGGGGAGGAGGAGGTAGGGGTAATGGCCGAGGCAGTGGTGGATTGAACAGAGGCGGGAAAAGTATGCAAAGAGGGGGGTTTGTGACCTCAGACGAGGAAATTGGCGATGATAGTGAGGAGGAAGGGGAAGGGAGGTTAACTAAGAGAGGTGTGAGGGGTTTGGATACTAGGTATGGGCGGGACAGAGGGGGGCGAGGGGGTAGGAGTGATAGAAGCAGTGGATTAAGGGGTAGCGGGAAAAGTTTGAGAAAAGGTGGTTTGGTGACCTCAGACGAAGAAATTGGTGATGATGATGATGAAGGGGAAGGGAGGTTAGCAAAGAGAGGTGGGAGGGGTTCAGATTATGCGTATGGGCGGGACAGAGGGGTACGAGGGGGTAGGGGTAACAGTAGTAGTGAATTGAAGGGAAGCGGGAAAAGTTTGACAAAAGGTAGTTTGGTGACCTCAGACGAAGAAATTGGTGATGATGATGAGGGCGGAGAACGGGGGTTAATGAATAGCTTTAGTGATTTGATAAGTGAAGAAGACAGTGAGGGAGAAGAAGAGGATGGTGACGGTAGTGATGATGATGTTATGCTCAAGAATGCAGGTTCTCTCTTTGCCGGAAAGAAACAAGCTAGTTCACAGGCTGTGCCTAATTCGCCTGGCAGAAGTGACTCATACTTGAGCGAGACCAGGTTTTGTTCCGAACATTCTAACTGTTGTAGTTATTTTTTTTTGTTATTCCAATCTCCTGCATTTGTGTTACTGCTGGTTTGAGGAATATATCATGTTTTGTTTTTTTGAGTAGAGGACAGTAGATTGGATATGCAGGGCTGCGTAAATGTAAAGAAGAAACTTTGGGTAAGAGGAAACCTTATGCTAAGAATTGTAGCCATTTATAAAAGGGAGGTGCTTAGTTGTTCCCTGAGGTGTAAGTAGATAATCGAAACAGGCTGTTGCTCTTTTGTTTATTTATCCAAAATCGCACTTGATTGCCATACTGCTTGGAAGGTTGCCGATGGACTGAGGTACTTACAATTTGTGAAAAATGTAAATGTAATCAGTCAAAGTATAATCAAGAATTAGGATGTTCAGTGAACTCGACAGTCAATACATTGTCGAAAATTTTCTTCGGCTACATGTGAAGGATGATTGAAAACAAGATTGAAGCAGATAGAGTTGACAGAGTTTTGTTGTTCTTGTTTGTATTTCAATTTTCAAGAAGGAAAAGGTTTGGGATAGATCCAAAGAGCCGTACTTTGTGGTACAAACTACTGGGCAAGTTGAAGCATTTGTTCATGATAAATTTAACTAAGGCAGTTTGGCAGACTGGAAGGGCAATACCAATAAACTCTTTATACTTATATGTGTATACCTGCATGTTATAATTTATGTATGGGCAACAATAACAAGCTGTTGCAATTCCAAGGTGCCATTTTTCATGTACTGAACTACAAGTCATACATGGTAAATATCTAGGGAACGACCTTTGGCTGCTCTGTTTGGTAGAGGTGATTGTGAATGCACGATTGTTGGGGAATCAGAAAGGATATGGCCCTTAGATAGAATTAAATGACAAGGAGTTTTGCTCGGAGTAGTTTGCATGTGAGGCCCTTTTTAGTAATTTGTGTTGATATTCAGCCTATTCTTTTGCTTTTCTTTTGTTGACGTTTGGTTTTTTTAATGTCCTTAGGTTTGATCAATGTTCAGTTTCTCCCTCTTCATTGAAAGGAATTAAAGATGCTGGATACGAGACAATGACTGTGGTGCAAGAGGCAACACTTCCTGTCATTCTTAAAGGTTTAGTTTTCCTATCCTGTCTAATTATTTTAAGAAAGGTTTGTGCTAAAGCTTAAACTATTTTATCTCTTCCATTATTAATTATTTTAATGTTAAGGTTTATTCAGGAGACTGACTACAGTTTTCATAGTATTTTTAGATGTACAACCAATTGGTACATGTTTTTTTCCCTGTGGTTTGTACAAATTTACTAATGGATAAAAGGTTGAATTGAACTTGGCATTTAGTAATTCATTCGTTAGGCTAGGAGCTCCCATCATTGTTCTCTAAAATAATTTAAGGTGTGTCACATCCTATTGGAGCTATTCCAAAATCGAAATCCAAAAGAGAAACGAGAAAAAGGAGGAGGAAAGTTTCAAATTGAGAATTGCTAATGGTAAAACTTTCTAGATCTGGATGGTTTCACTGGTTTGGTGCTTTTTTTACATCCAGTGAGTTCCATTCTTTTTTTTGGCAGCTTTCGTAGCGTCTGAAGTCATTGAAGTAGAAAGTGATTTTGAACCTAACATGAGTAGATGCTAAGAACTTACATCCTTTTAAATTATCCTAATCCATGATACATTCTTCTCTCTACATGTGACCTGTTTTTATCAATGATGTTTTGTAGGTAAGGATGTTCTCGCCAAGGCAAAAACTGGCACTGGGAAAACTGTTGCATTTTTGGTAAAAACACTTTATCTTTGGGCGTACATGTGAAGTTAATTGTCAACAAATGCCTTGTCTAGAATTGAGGACTTTCTTACTCTGTTAATGTTGGCCCATTTGGTGAATCCTATTGCCTTATAACTGGTGTTTTTTTAGGTAGCTCAGTGTTTTTTTTTTCCCAGCTTCCATCGATTGAAGTGGTAGTCAAAACACCCCCTGTGGATCGTGATCAAAAGAGACCCCCAATTATTGTGCTGGTAATATGCCCAACTCGAGAGCTCGCTAGTCAAGCAGCTGCAGAGGCTAACACCTTGTTGAAGTATCATCCTTCAATTGGTGTCCAAGTAGTTATAGGAGGTACAAGACTTACTCTAGAGCAGAAACGTTTGCAAGCCAATCCATGTCAGGTGAGTTTCTCATCATAGCAACTAATTTGTAAGAGATGATGCAACGTTATGAATTTTGGCGCATTGATTTTTATTGCACCATGTTAGGAGATCCACCAGGGCATGTGTGAAATATGATTTATTATTCTCATTGCAAATTAAATCAGCAAACATCCAGGCAGAATGTTGTTGAAAGTACTAGCAGAGAGAACAAATAGAAGTTTAATGTCGATTTACTCGATTGTAAGTTTCGCTGGACAAGGATCTTTGTTACAACCCATTAAAAACTTGAACTGTTTGCTTGTCTGCATATGTAGCAGTATGCATCAACTTGGTACCACCGCCCCTCATTTATTTCGTCTTGCTATACTTGGATTTATTTAAGCTGATATAATTTACTTACTCAGATTCTTATTGCTACTCCTGGAAGACTCAAAGATCACATTGAGAATACAGCAGGATTTGCAACTCGGCTCATGGGTTTGAAAGTCCTTGTGCTTGATGAAGCTGATCATTTACTAGATATGGGTTTCCGCAAAGATATTGAGAGGATCATAGCTTCTGTTCCAAAACAACGTCAAACACTTCTGTTTTCTGCTACCGTTCCAAAAGAGGTTTTTACTTCTTACTTTTTCTTTCGTGTGGTAACAAGTTCTGTTACTTTCTTCTCAGAGGGAAATTTTGATTATGCTTTCTGATACGTAGGTCCGGCAAATTTGCCATATTGCTTTGAAAAGAGATCATGAATTTATCGATACAGTTGGAGAGGGTACTGAGGAGACAAACTCACAGGTATGCTGAAGGCTCTCTGCAATTGTTTTACTAATATATTGATTCTGTAATCTTGAATCCTTAAGTATTGGATAATTGTAGGTCAGTCAGATGCATCTAGTTGCTCCTTTGGACAAGCATTTTCCACTACTGTATGTTCTACTGAAAGAGCATATTGCAGATGATGTAGATTACAAGGTACAGTGCAGTCAAAAAGCCTCTTCTCTGCATTATCTTAGCCTAAATATTCTCAAATAGATTATTTTATTTGTTTCAATTATTTTTTATTTTTTTTGAGAAGTACTGAAGTGCTATATGACTTGCATGGGTAAACTTTTTGCTTGGCTAATTTTTTGGTTTCAAAATAACTGTTTCTTGGTTGGCGTCGATCATGTTGGTTTGGTAGTGAGTGTATCGTTTTACAGTGAGATTGCGGTCTTGCTCTTAATGTCCAGGACACTTGTTTGTCGGCATTTTGATGTTTGCCCCAGAATTTTATTTTTTTTGCAGGTTCTTGTGTTCTGCACAACTGCAATGGTCACGCGGCTAGTTGCTGACCTCCTTGGTGAGCTTAATCTCAATGTTCGAGAGATCCATTCTAGGAAGCCACAAAGTTATAGAACAAGGGTCTCTGATGAATTCCGGAAGTCAAAGGGCCTTATTCTTGTGACTTCTGATGTTTCTGCACGTGGTGTTGATTATCCCGATGTTACTCTTGTCATACAGGTATCATGTTGATTTCCTAATTCCTAGTGTCTAAGAAGTTGAATCACTTGGTTGTTTATATATGGTTGGGATTCGCTTAATTCTATCTCTGTTGAAACTTGAATATTGTTGAATCGATGAATAATGCAGTCATTTTTACAAAAGCATATTAACGGATGTGTCTGATTCCTGTATATATAGTGGTGCCTTCGAGTACATCATCCTTAGTCCGCTGATTGAGTTGGACATTTCTAAAGCTATACTAAATGAGCGAGGAGATTCTTGTTCGAAATCTGTGTTGATGTATTTTGTACAGAATTAAAGATACCATTCTTATTTTTCGGTTTGCCACTAGTTGAAAGAAAGCATATTTGCGATTGCAGGTTGGCTTGCCATCCGATAGAGAGCAGTACGTGCATCGACTTGGTAGAACCGGTCGTAAAGGTAAAGAAGGCCAGGGCATATTGCTATTGGCTTCTTGGGAGGAATCCTTTTTGTCTTCTATTAAGGATTTGCCAATTGCGAAAGCCCAAATACCTTCGATTGATCCAGAGACAAACAAAAAGGTTAGTATAAGCAGAATTTACAGTTCTTCCTCAACATAAATTCCTAATCTTCAATTTTTATCTTGGTTTTTCTTCTTCCCCACCCATCAGCCAAATAATGGCAAGAAACTTGTCCTGCTAAACAAGTTGGCTTATCTCTTCTATTTAGACAAGGACATGCCCTATTTTATGCGCAAATTCTTGGTGATAGCTCACGTCGTCTACGTGGTCAAAGGAATACTATCTTTTATATGCAAACTAGCAGATGCATGTGCCTAAAGGCACTTTAGAATGTAAAATCATCTCAACGTAAATAAACTACCCGCTCAACCCGCCTGATCTACACATAGCATTAGTTATCATTTTGAGACGTTTTCGTAATAACAAAAGGCAACATTTAAAGTGAGGAGAGATGGGGTAGATTTCTTAGCAAAATATTCTTTGTATCTTTTGAAAAGAAATGACCTGATGGCTACAATCTTGACATGAAAATATGATCTGACAGCCGTTGTTACTTTATTTGTATGCCTAGACATTTTGTCATAAACCTCTGTTTTATTATATAGATTCCTGTTCTTAGTCGGTTCATGTTCTCTAATTTGATAAAGAAATTTCTTCTTGTATATGCAAATCCTTATCAGTACTGGTAACTGTTGAGGAAACTGTTAGTATACTAACAATGACCGAACAGGTGGAACGAGCATTGTCTCATGTAGAGATGAAAAACAAAGAAGCAGCATACCAGGCATGGCTTGGTTACTACAATTCGAATAAGATTGTGGGTCGGGACAAGTACAGGCTTGTGGAGCTTGCTAATGAGTTCAGCCGATGCATGGGGCTCGACAACCCTCCAGCAATTCCCAAGCTTGTCCTTGGTAAAATGGGACTGAGAAACATTCCTGGTTTGCGTTCTAAATAGATTTTGGTATGCTTCTCTTGTCTCATAATTTCTGTTGTGACCTGAAGGAAAATGGTTGCACCATTAACCCTACCCTAAAAGCTTAGGCCTTGTCTCGATTATGTAATTCATACGAGGAATTGATCTGTGTTCGTATTCGTTGCAACCTTCCGGAAAAAGATAAAGATTATATCAGCACTTGCTTTCTATTGTTTCCTTGTACTGGAAAGTGAGAGAATCTAGCATTTTTCCAATGAACCAATATTTTGATCTATTGATTCTGAAGACTGAATTGAGTTTTTCCTGTTGGCTATAATTCTGTGCGCAAAAGGCTTGATATTGTTAAACATGTAATGGGAAACAAAAAACACTTCTTCCAATAACAGACACTAATGGTGGATTTTCCCAAAAAAGTTTGCCAATAGCTTAAGGATTTTAGACAAGTTGTTTCCGCGAAATAGACTTTTAGTATATGTATGTCAGGAGATTGGCGTGTCTTGAAATTTGTGTTTTTGTTGTCTAAGATGGGCTAAATACTACAAAAGCTTGAATTTTGAGACATCTCATTCTCGTCACTCACGTCATTTAAAAGTCCAAATAGTCGGAACAACTTGTCTAAAACCCATAAGCTATAGACAAACTTCTTAAGGGCAACTCACCCTTGGTCTTTTTAGACAATAAATAGGGGAAACCCAGCCTAGCTAGATGAGGGACCCAGTTTGGCATCTTTTTTTATTGCAAGCACATGATCTTCATTCTTCAAGGTGAAATTGGAGACTCGAGAGTCTAAACAAGAGAATGCATTTGTTGAGGTGCTCAATGCAAGGTGGTGAATGGGAGAATTTGTTCTGGTCGAGATTCTCAATTTTGAATGAACTCCCTATAGCTCTTTGCTAGGTTTACGTATCTCTGAATTGCTCATCTAATGCTGTGGTGCTGTCTGTTTCTAGATGTCGTTTCTTAAAATACTTATATGTATCTTTAACATCTCGATAACTTTCTCTATAAACCCTACATTTGATGGTGTTCTCTTTTTTCTCCTGAAAAAAAAAAATGGTGAGGAATTAAGATCCACTCATCAAATAGAAACGTACTGGATCCGATTACATAAGGAATTGTCACATGATAGAAACTCATTTTGCGAGAGGATCCAAATTACCTAAGGAGTGATCACATGATAGAATGTCATTTTGGGAGAGGACCCAACTTCAACCGAGGCATCAAGGCTCCCAAGATTCAACCATTCATGTGACTACAGCTTTCTGACCTTACTCCTTACCATCTATACTTGGAAGATATAGCATTCACCTTCAAAACTCTAGGATTTGACACACACACACACACAGAGGGTGCGTGCCTCGTTGAAACATGTCTGTAACGTGCAAGTCCCAATGTCCGCAGCAATATTCGTATTAATAATAAAACGCGATTGTTTATGACATTTCCCAATTTCCCATGGAAGCTTTAAATCTCAGAGTTCCGTGTACAGGAGAAAGCATTACCGCCTAAGCTCACGGCTTCTAGTAAAACAACAACAACAAAAAAAAGGGAATAAACGAGAGGCTTTTTAATTGGTCTTAAACATTAATAACATTTGCAAAGACAGGTGAGATGGCCATTTTACTCACAGGGAGGTCTTCAGGTGTAATCACATGAGAACCGAGGATTAAAGAAAAACAATGCAAAATTTGTTGCTAATCACCGTGCACGATACAATTATTATGTCCATAAAAATATGGGACCCATTCATGCTTTGATGAAATATGGAGTTCTTTGACATCTAATTTCATCTTAACCAAGCTGCTGTTACACTGTTAACGTCCTGAACAAGAGCTAAAGGCGGCAAGTGCTCAGGGAATTTATCAATCAAAACCCTACGACAGCGTGAAGATATGCCCGTCTATAATAGCATTATAACAACGTAAAACCCTATTTTCTTAACCACGTGAGAGTTCTCAAGGGGTAATACAATCGTCAAGCCCTATAAGGAAACCCGAAAAAAAGAGAAAAATCTGAACAGGTCCAGCTTCCCCCTTCCCACCACGCTTCCACTTCGTCAGAAAAGGCTGTGGGTTAGATATGACTTGGTAGTTTACATACACACGCTAAACTAGCATTGAGGGTGACCGTATTAGTTAGCAAGATTTAAGCAATCATCTTATCAAGATACCAGGTGTTTCCTTTTGTGAATGACGTGACAACAAGGCTTTGTAGTTAGAAGCTTTCTCATTATGATTTAATCATTTTCTACCTGGTTCGGAAATGCAAGGGGTGGGAAATCCTCTTCTTTCAACTCATAATTCCTTTGGGCCACCAATCTGGCAAAATAATCAAAGCCTCCTGTTAAGATAATAAATTGACAGCATTACAATATGATTCCAGTGCTTTATTGGAAGCGAAGGAATGAAAGAGAAAGCAATTGGTAAGCAAGATAAATACAGCCACAGCATTAAAGATTCAGTCCAGTTTCATTCTAATCAGCTAAAATAGCTCTCTAGAAGTGTCATCTACTATTTGTCAGCCAATTAAACCTGAGAACTTTCTAAACCAGGGGTAACCAAGAGCATCAAAACACACCACAACCTGGGCTCGAAAAGACCAATCCCACTAGTTTCTTATCCTGTGTTCCCGCAAAGGTGAGGAGGGCTTCACATGCTAATTTGTAAACATCACCAAGGCAAACATACTGCTAATATTATACTGAACTTCCATTGAGGAAAAGTCGAAGCAATTAAATATACAACAAGAGAGTCAATTTCGATGGTCCACCATGTACATACAAGGGCAACAAGACACAAGTGGACTTGAAGTCTATGAAGATAGTAACCCATTAAGAAGTGAGCAAAATAGGATATAGGTTGAGGCTGAAAGAAGGCCGCATTGGCTTAACTAAGGACATGGTGGACTTGAAGTCTATGAAGATAGTAACCCATTAAGAAGTGAGCAAAATAGGATATAGGTTGAGGCTGAAAGAAGGCCGCATTGGCTTAACTAAGGACATGGCTTTTAATGGAGCCAATTGGAGAAGCAACCCATTTGACTTAATTCCAACTAATGATGATCAAGAGCAGCCCTTTCCTAGAAGCATTATGTACTACAAGTCTACAACATCCATCCTTGAAAAAGTCCAGTTTCCATAGATTGTTCATTCAGTTTATTAGCCTATTACCCGTACCTGAGGCTAGAAAAAGGATTTTGGGATCCATTTAGATTAATAAACTCCCTGCTTCGGAACAATAACGTACAGATTTTGGAAATATTTAGTGTTATCTAGTGACAGCGTGAAAATGAGTCCATATTTACTATACAGCACAAATAGTCGTCAAACCAACTTCGTATGAGCTTTAAAAGGAGAAATTACCTTTGGAGATGGGGTGAAGATGGCTGATCTGGGGATGACCGCAGAACAGAGGCCCTGTGAAACCGTTGTTCTTTGGCTTGGCTTCCCTCGCTTAGCTGTCGTTCGTTCGTACTGGTGAAACCCACTGGCCCAAGAGACCCAAACTCAAGCTGTTCAGCATGTGAACTATAACTTGCGTTATGGTCAAACGGATATAGCATGACAACAGATGGAAGAGTTTGTCCATTTGATGAAATTCCACTAGGGTTCATGACTGGTAACTGATACATGCTATATGCCATGTTGGGAGGAGCATGACTGGAATCAGAGTGCGATGGACCATTTTGGGAATGTGATTGCAACCGCGAGTTTGACTTCTCAGTTTGGCTGCGACTGTGATGGCGCCCAGCAGCTCTTGATTTTGAGGAGTTATTCCATTTCCCCTCTCTATCACCATGGTTGTCACTTCTATCATTGTGGTAACTTCCCCTTCTGGCACCTGAAGAATTTCGGTCCCTAACGGAAACCTTCTGAAAAAGAGTAAGTTCAAAATAAGTGATTCAATGAGAAGCTAACTGTATAAATGTTGCTATAGCTGAGTTCAAACTAATAATAAGAAGCATGCCCAACCCACCAAAACAGGAACAAGTGTTTCTTCTTGCTCTTACCAAACCATGGCCATGGCGCCATAACATGTTGATGGAAAGGTGTCTCTAGGACTGCAAAAACTTGCTGGCAAACAGCTATCCCTTACTGCACTATGGTCATTTTCTAAATTAAAGTTTAACCAAACAAATTAATGATTACAGCAACCACTATGTTCACAGCATTGGTCAAAATTGGGCATGATAACCTTGCAACAATTCATGAACATCAATCCACAGTCCCACAGCCCCATTAATCAAGCAATGCAAGTGAAGAACACAATAAATAGACGCATCAGAAAGTTGGTACTTTCTGTAAGCCTAGTCCATTCAGTAGGCTATGGTAGCATGTGAGAAACACAAGCGTCAAACATATAGAACACATTTTGTCCAGCAATATGGTACTTGGCCTTTTTATCAGTATAAAGAGCAGTAAACAGACTTAATAGTCGAAAAATAGCAGAATTAAACACAATGGCCAGAGACAACATAAAGAACTATCTTACAGGATTCGGCAGATAGGTTCCAGTCCCGCTACGATATCTTGGGACCTCATCAGCATGCTGTTGATAGACATTGGGAGGTCTGTTGGGAACATGTTGGAGTGGAGCAACGGGAATAAGGCGATGGCCATAACCCATTATCTGAGTAAGTGTGTTGGTATTGGCTGAAACCGGTCTTCCCGGACCATCCCACGGTACACGGCCTTGCAGGTACATAGGTGGCACAACAACGGGTGAATGATAATTCAAAGGCCCATGGTAACGTGGGTTTTGGCAAAACCGCCCAAACTGCAAATTTTGCCAGTGACTAGTAAAGTCGCTGTTAAGAATATCGGATTTATGTTCATTACCAGTCCCAACAAAAGCAGCCCTCATTGAAGAACTAGTAGTACTTAATTGCTCAGAATGATCAATCTCCTCAGATGAAATCAAATTATCTTCACCACTAAAATGGCTCGTCGATGAATCCGAAGTTCTCATTTCAGGTGGAACATTATAGAAAGGAAGCATTGTAATAAATGGAACAGGGGGCCCTGTAGGATAAAATGCAAAAGGAACCCCCCCAGAATTATCCAACGAGCTTTCACGAGAACCAGGACCTAAGAGCACCGGAGCAATGGGTATCATGGAGTCCGACCCACTTGTCCGAGCTAAATCATAGCCAGATAAGTGCTGCCTCAGGCCGCGTAAGTTTCCAAAAGGCTGAGGTCCTGAGTTTCTTTCTTCCATCTCACCACTCATGATTGATAGGGAATTCCAGTCACTCTCATCCTCCTCAACTTGATTAGTATTTTCAGACGCGTTTCTATATTTTCCATACGTAGAAGAAATCTCAGCAACAACTGTTTTCTTTCCCCTCTTTTCCCTTGTAGACTTTGAGACCTTTGCTGATGATCCATCCCAAGAACTCTCTGAAGAAGTTTTACTTCTTAGAGAACTACTGTGGGCAGCGGATGAGAACCTTGGACTTGTAGTTCTGTCATCAAAGTAAACGCCCTTTCCTCTGTTATCTTGATATGGGAAACCATATTCGTGATCTTCCTGCATTGATCCTCGGTTTTCTTTGGTGGACCTCTGCTTAACTTTCATTGAGCTACCTGAACCACTTAACCGAGATGATGGAACAAAATTAACACTTGACTCGGGCTTCTCATCGGACTGAAGAATGTCATGATGTCCACTATCAGACTCAAAGCCTTCCGTGGAACCCACATCCTTCCAGAAATCATGATGGACCTCTCCTGTTTTCATCTCCATGGATCCAAAATTTCCATTTCCTGGTTCAATAGCATCGGGAAAATTTTGGGTCAATCCAGGAAAGTAATGGGTCAGTGGCGGAGACACGAAACCTTGAGGAAATTGCATGTTTGAAAAAGAAGGATCAATCAAGGATACATTTTGGGGAACCATTCCAGCCAAAGCCCTCTGAGCATATTCCATTGAAGCTAGAATGGATGGCGAGATTTGAATAGGTCGGTGAGGCGATGCTAAATTCAGCGGCACATGAACCTGTCCATTAAGACTTGAAGATGCCATCAAGTTGACAAGATCTTGCTCTTCCTGATGCATCCCATGGGTCCCACTTACAGAAGCAAATTCATCACCACCCAAATCCCGCCGATGCCTATAGAAACCACTGGTCGAGTCAACGGCAGACTCGAGGCTTTGATTGAATGGAATTTCTCGGATAGGTGCAGGATCATCAGTGGAAGATTGAGAACTATGGTTTATTAAAAGTTCAGATCTTTGATTATTCCACCTGCTACTATCCTGTCTTGTGGAGGTAGGCTGAGTTTTCCCACTTTCTGGTGTTCTGTCATGCCTTCCTCGAGAAGAGACATCACTGTATGTGTCCGAAAGCTCAGGACTAGAACGTGTCCTCGCTAAAAGAAACCTACCCTGAATATCATTTACAAAATGATGAGCTCTAAAACTTCTCTGATGCACGCCCAAATTAGAACTAACTTCTCGTGCAACTGGATCTGATACCCTAGAGCTGTTCAGATTGCCATATGTCTTTTGGCTTTCAGTAGGAAGAGCTGCAAAAATGTTGGGACTTCTAGATGTGTTTTCTGTGGAAAGATTGCTATGTTGGGAGGAAATATTATGTAAACGGGATTCAACAACTTTAACATCACGACCAGAAGAATTGTCATTCAATGTTTTGGCACTAGGAATGTTTTTCAGATTCTCGGGCCTGTGTAGTTGATGTGGAGTTGATAATGTCAAGTACCACAAGTCAGTTCTTGGCACATCAGGGCGATTACCACTGCCATGTCTATCCCATGTGTTCATAAAGAACTGATTTACTTCATAAACTAGGTTCTCTTTGGGGCAGTGAAGTAATCTTGCGAGCCTTTTTGCCCCAAATGCAAATGCACTGCGTATTCTAAAAAAATTACCTGGTATAAAACAAATTAAATCAATATAAATTTAAAGTGGCAACTGATCCATAAATAACTAACATGCAATGTAACTACTGAGAAGGCAAAATCATTCTCAAGGACAGGAAGCAGTCAAGATTCAAGAGTTTGAACTAGTACATAGTGTTCAACAAGTACCTTTACTAACACTACGCCCAAGGTTGTTGTTTACGCGTAATGGATCAATAACATTGAAATGTTTGGAAACAAAATGCTGGCCCTGATTTTCTTGGCCACTTGGGAAAACAGCGTAGACTAAGCTACAAGCATCGAGAAATAATTTGCTAAGTAGTAACTCTCCCTTATCCTTTCTGGGATGTTCAGCTGTAAAGCATTCAAATCTAAGAATCAGAAAAGGCAGATTGGGCAAAGTATTCCTACATGGTCATTCAACAAAGAAAGAGATGGCAAGCTACCATCTGCTATTACCTGTCACATCTGGAAGTGATTTAATGGGTACAGGACCCCATAGACTTACACAAAAGTTATCCCAGTCAAAGTTACTAAAGAACTCCAGAAAACGGTAAAGGACCTGAAATAGCAAAGAAAATATTTCAGATGGAAAATCAACTAAAAAAGAGCAAATGGAAAAAAAAACCATACCAACCTCTAGTGGTCCAGTAAAGGAATTGTTGAAAACATGAAAAATGTAAAGAACCAAGGTCTCCAAAGCATAAGTTGAAATAAGTCCATGGTGAGCACCCAGTATACGGCTCTCATAGTAACACCACGCCTTGATCAATATAATGCTACGCTTGAGTAAATGATTCTGACTAATCAAATGATCAACCTGCAGAAATTTCCGTCCAGTACAGGCAACCTAACATCATCAGAGTTCATATTTTTCATACTGAATTTTTGTTGAAGATTTTTCTACATACGAGTAGTTTGAAGGTTATTTCTTATACAAAAGAAAATTGAAGGTGGTGAAACAAATAACTGACCTCATCTAGGAAACAAAGAGTGCACAGCCCACCAAGCTGATTAAAGGATATGTCTACAACAATATTTTCCACAAGACATTTTATTATCTTTACCTGCAATTAGATGAGAACAAAAGAACAACGATAAGGAAGAGGGATACATGTTTACATGTCACTTGACTCGCTTGCAATGCAAGGAGATTCATATTCATTTAAGAGAAACTAGGATAAGCTTTAAATAAACTGACTTTGGATGCCGTGATAGGGAAGGACTTGGACGTACTAAATCTAAGTGATCAGGTAGCCCTGGACAGAGCTCAAAGGAAAACAAGATTCATGTACCCAACCACAATTGATTGGGACACAAGGCTCGTTTAGGTTTGGTTAGGATAAGCTTTAAATGTAAATCACGTGACGGTAGAGGTTCTTCTCAGATAAAAACATAGCAGGCCACTATCTAAAACTTTAGACACCACAATCTTGTCTACCAACATAAGTTGACTTACCATCCACAAAACTTCCATAGGTCTAATAAGTCACAATGGTGACACTAGTCCCACCATTGTGCAAAAAGAGATGCTACAATATCCAGCAAAGAGTTGACGCCATACCAACAAGGTGGAACAAACAATTACAAAATCCATGTGACAGAAGGATAGAGTTTCAAAAGTCAAGGAAAATTCTGCTGATTCTTTGGTTCACTCTGTTGAAAAATATTGTCAAGTAGGACGTCATAAATTGAATTCCCATTGAAACAAGTACCACTAACTATGAACCAAGCTGATCATGATAAGTGTCATGTAGAACAAGCATATCAACAATCGCAACTCAGCAAAAAAAATGTTGCTAAGGAGACAGGAAACAAAAAGAGAAGTACAAAACAATAGAACATGAGGGTTCAAAAAAGGATGTACTTCTGCTTGAATATACTGAACTTCCTTGACACGAAATTCAGCATTCTCATTCTCTTCCTCACCCTTCAGCATATCACGAACATGATTAGCCCATGTGTCCTTCAAGTCCCCATTGTTACTGAAGGCCGATAAGTCAATGTCTCCATCGGGTAAATAAGTCTTGAGGGGTACAGACCCAAAAGTGAACACCTGTACGGAATTTGAAGTAACCAAACCAAACTAAGATTTTTGTAACAATCAATTGGGGTCTAATTAAGAAGAGGAAATTCAAAATTATAATTACTGCATGTTTTGTGAAAACTACATATCACATAAATAAAGCATACGAAAAGTAAACTGGGTTATTGCACAACAACTTTTCCCCTCTCAGTCTTGAATTAGGAATAAATGCCTTCGTTGTGCTTCTTATGTTTGCTCTAAAATGGAACTCTTAGCTACCCAAACAAAAAACCTTTGACAATTCTCCAACTACACTACTGTGCACGAAAAGCTCAAATCGAGGAAGCACAATCT
The DNA here is from genome assembly GCA_019656295.1 of Rhododendron mucronatum var. ripense. NCBI lineage: Eukaryota > Viridiplantae > Streptophyta > Magnoliopsida > Ericales > Ericaceae > Rhododendron > Rhododendron mucronatum. The sequence continues at coordinate 696,750 of BPLT01000047.1, forward strand.
CAAGCACTAGACTTGGCTACAATCTGGTCTTACCATTTCAACAAATCTATGGTCATCTCTCGACGATGCCATTTGCCAATTAAGGACCCTTAATTGCGTATTTGTTCTGATCTCTTATTGTTAGTTGTTACTCAAATCTGTCCACGAGTATCATACCCCAAATGACACCCTTTCCACTTCTCCTTTGTCCTTTTAGCAACTCCTACCGACCCACCCACAGCAAAGAACAAGGATCTTGCTAATCGCAGACTACAGGTTATGGCTAAGGTAGAGATAATGCCCAAAACTTTTAGAATCTTCACATACATGTCACATACTTCGAGACGCCACGTTTATCTACACACTTTCCCCCCACTATTTTATACACTTCATTACATGTACCGAGGATAACCGGCACACATTGACAAGTAATTAGCAGTTCCCAAAGAACAAAGCCACCTAGGAAAATAGAACCCAAAAATCTGCATCAAGAATCGCCACAACACAAAGGAAAGATTTCAAAGTAAAAGAACTACCCGGCATGGGAAGCACTTCATAATGAGCCGTTGCACATAATCGGCAACAGCTGTCCGGCGTCCTTCCGATGGTGGGTTGGGCTGAATGCAGGCAATGAGCTCTGCAGTTCTCTCCTCGGCCTTTGACCATCTCTCCGAGTCAAGAACTGGAATCACCGGACCTGCATTGGCCAATAGGCCATTTGGCCGTAGTAGCCCACTTGGCTCTGCCGGGCCCTCATCCTCGCCCATGGACGTGGCTATCGGCTCCCTGTACTATGCTGGTTCCTATTTTGCACCCAAAGCAACAAAAAAACCGCCAAAAGCACAAAACTTGATGTTTTTTAATCTTTTTATTTTTATTTTTATAGCAAACAGGGATTGAAACCCCCCAACGAACAAAACTTCGTATATGTTTATAGTAAACACAGATGAAACGGTAACAGGCTTCACTTTGGCCAATATTCAACTTTAAATAGTGAAAAAACTTGCAAAAAGAAATACTCTCAGAATGTACCCTTATCCATTTTAGTCGAAAATGGGAGGAAATGAATTGGAAAAATAATGCTATTTTGGAGGGAATAATGCGAAGAGATAAAAAGCAATAAACGAAATGGAAATGAAGTACGGAGTACAAGTTAGGGATCACCACATCGGGATAGATTGAAAACAAACCCTAAGCGGAACTGATTGCAGTTATTATTACGGGGACGCAACGAATTTGGTGCGAAATTAGGAATAGTTAAATGTCGACTAATCAGGAATTTGACAAAAATGCAAAAAATAAATGCATCGGATTGAAGCACCGGATGTTATTGATGCTGTTGGGGATCGTTGATAGAGATTTTAAAAATCGGGTATTTGCGGGCGTGGTGGTGCGAATCAGATATCAGGAGAGAGAGAGAGAGAGAGAGAGAGAGAGAGGGGTTGACGTTGGGGATTTGCTTGCTTGCGGTTTCTGCAAATAGAAAGAGTTATATGGGGTTTACGGCAATCTTTTATTGGAAGAGTAGGGCAATCATAGAAGATGATGATGAAATCTAAATACTACCAGATCAAATTAGTTAGTTAATGCATGGTGAATAAATCTGAAATGAGTAGTTGCAGTTGGAAAATGAAGCAAATTGATCAATGGATGTGAAAAACCAAATTATACCAATGCTCCTCACTTCTTGGAAAATACTGTACTAAACACCCTTTATGATCTTCGTAATTACTTGTGCTAATTTCAGTTATCAACTAGTATAAAAGTAGGGGAATGATTTTGCCGCTCCTCCTTTTGTTAATGTCACTTTCTTGTGTGTCTTGATCAGATGATTTATTTTGTGAGAGAATGAGAGTAACATTAACAAAAAGAAGAGTAACAAAATAAGTTCCCTAAAAGTATCAAAGAATGTCTAATTTGCACATAATTGGGCTGAGCTATTCGCAGCCACGTATTTTCTCCCATAACCCACTCTATTTCGGTAAGTGGTTGTTGAAAATCATAAATAACATTTCGGTAAATAGCTGTTGAAAATAAGATTATATTTCGGTAACTACATGTCGTAAATATATTCAACTTTCGGTAGACAACTGCCAAACATGCATTTTCGGTAAATAGCTGTTGAAAAAAATATCATATTTCGGTAAGTTGATGTTGAAAATGTATCTTAATTTCGGTAACTAACTGTCGAGTCTAATTGAAAATTTTTAACGGGCTATGGGAGAAAATACGTGGCTGCAAATAGCCCGGCCCTAATTCTATAACTAGCATTAGACATTTGCATTGTGGCACCAAAACCCTGACCAATTTTTATTGAGCTTGAGTTCGAATTTGCTAAAAACTTAACGAAGGAAATTAAAAATTCTATAATTGACTTTGTTTCGTCTCGTGTGCAGCCCTATTAATACTGTGTTATTTTCATTTCATTTTGTATTTTACTCGTATTTTATATGTGTTGACCTATTCTTAATTTTCACTCACACTTGTTTTGCTATGTCAATCCTCACAAACCACCATATACTTTTCTTTGAGCCCTTGTAGTTGTATGTGCAAAATCGGATAAAAGTTGCAAAAAAAAAAAAACTCATTATTGCCTTGTGCTTCATTAATTGTTGGCCTTTATTGTTTGAGTCTCGCAATTGCTAATGCTATGTTTGAATTGGTGTTTGAAATTTTTTTTGAAAAATTGTATGGGTAATAAGTGAAGAGAAATAAAGAGAAATGTTGAAAATAGAAAAAATCTAGGGAGAATTTTTGAAAAATTCTTTTTGAATTATAAAGAGAACAAGACATAATTGTCCTATAAATAGGCACAATACCTAATTATGACAAGTTCAACTCTATAATTAATTTACTAATCATTATTTAATTATTGCAACCCAAATTGTGAGCACGTTTAATCAAGTCTAACCGTGTTAAAAAAAAAAATCAAGGCTACCAATTTTATCATAAACGCTTTTATTGTTTTGTCAAGTTTTGTGTTTGAAAACAAGAGAGAAGGCGGATACTCATAATGATGTACGGGTGAAAAAACTAGGTTTAGGCCCCGTTCCGAAACGTGTAATAAATATTTATTTTTTAAGAAGGCAATTTCAAGCTCAAAAATGATGAGCTTATTGAAATATAAAAATATGTAATATGGATATTGTTTAAAAGATCTCATTGAGATCTTTAATACGGTGCAAAAAAAAATCAAAAAATTATTTTTTATTTGCATTACTTTTTAGTTTGAAAAAAATGAAATAAGTACTTTTTTTTAAGGAGGTGTTCTGGAACGGGCTCTTAGAGTATCCACAATGCTATAATCAAAAGTAAAATGTTTTTAAAATTAACAATATTTTTGCAATATATAACTTACAATGCTATAATCAAACTTAATAACCTTCTTAGAAATAATCAAATTTTGGACTTTGGATAACCAAAACTAGCAACCTTTTGACAATAACCAAATTTAATAGACCCTACATATTCTCAATCAAATACACCAATCATTACACAAAAATATTTTATCTCTCTCCCATTTTCATCACTCACTTTCTTTTTGAACAATATCTTTGAAAATAAAAATTTTACTAATTTTTTTATTTAGAAAACAGTTTTTGAAAAGAGTTTTTTTTCAAAAAAAGTTTCAAAACTATTTTCTATTTCTAGTAAATAATTTTTATTAGTTTCAAAACTATTTTTAGGAAAACTATTTTCTATTGTTCACAGTTATTAATTTTTTGTACTTTGAAAAGATGATGTGACAAGTTTTGGTTATCCAATTTTAATTATGTCATTGTAGACATCTACATTGCTAACCTTAGCAATTTCTTAAATGAATAATTAAAAGCTGATGTGGCAATTTTTTATTATCAATTTTTGATTATAGCATTGTGGGTACTCTTAGTTACATATATTTAACTACACGAAAATACTATGATGTGATGCATAATAAATATTAATTAATCTTGATGTGGTGTTATTTGAAAAGCTCAACCCGTATTACTCCTTAAAACTAAGGTGTTAAGCCTTATAACCAGCACAGCACAAATGGGGCACAACCGAATAACGGTCCACCAAACAAAGGCTCAACTAAGCTCTGATACCAAATTGAAAAGCCCAGTACAAGCTACTCTTTAAAACCTAGGTATTAAGAAGACGAAAACTGGAGTCTTATAACTTGCACAGATGGAGCATGTCGAGGCGGGTGCGACACATTCCAACAGTGAAAATTACTTATTTACAACAATTCAGATGCATACATATGGTGTGTCCCGTTGGGGAGGTTGAGTATTATATATACAAGGTTAAAATTGTTGTTAAATTAGAGTTCATGACTTTGAATTGAAAAAGGTAGAACTACCGGGAGTAGTTTGTAACAAGGATCAAATTCTAGGGTTTTCCTTGTAATCGCCGCCACACACAAACGCACAGCCGCACACATATACGCCATTTCTACCGTGATCAGAACCGGCCCAAAGTCGAGCAGGTACCTCTCTCTCTCTCTCTCGTCGTCTACATATGTGATTGCTGATTATTTTGCCCTTAATTTAGATACTTAAACCTGATATTTTTGGGGCCTAGTAAATAATCAGTCCTTTGAAAGAGTTGATTGGGATGTCCAATGCACACACCAAGAGTGAATCAATTTGACGCAGATGCAGTAGTCCCATTCTTTTAGGTGGGCCTTCTTCTTAGTATTCTCTTGAGGGTCTGAAGCAGTTGCTTTCTAGGCTTCTATCAAGGGCCGGCCCTGCTTGTTCTTCTGTCTTGCATATACTACATGAAATTGTTTTTATCCATTAAGCCTTTTCAAGGGTATCTTGTTTTGTGATATTTGACATACATAGGTCTTTTCGAATTACTGCGTCTGAGGCCACTTTTAGTTTACATTCATCTTTATGCCACCATATACCGTAACGATATCGATGCCATTTGCAATAGACCTTTTTAAACCAGCTCAATCTATTCTCTCTTCTCGTATGTACCTATGATAGCCATCTATTTATTTAATTTGATAACTCACGGTCGTCTAATCCGTAATTGTTGCATATCTGTGTAAACTATGTGCGTTGGACTCTATGAGTGTAGATATTGATACGTATGAGTAGAGATGTTGGTCAATGTTTTGATTCCATATTGGAATGTTTCTGTTTCGAAAATTGGATTAAATTGATCTGCTGGCCCTATGTATAGTATGAAACATCACCCAATGCCGAATATCAGGTTGAAGTAATCTTGTTCTTGTTTCGGCACGGTAACAATGCTAGGGGACCTTAAGACCTTGTATACATTTGTTGATGAGCAATGCAAAAGATTCCCGTTCTATGTATTGTGCAAAAAGAAAATGATGCATAACCTTATACGGAAACTTTTGTATAATTATGAGAGGTACAATTTGTGACCCTCAACCTAGTATTTTTAGTTGATCTACTGGTGATCCCTTTTGGAAAAAACCGAAATATTTTTGGGTGCATTTTGATTTATCAAATTTGTACCAACACAATCATAACTTTATTTTTTCTCTTCTGCGGATAGTTTGTAGTTTCCAGTGGTGAGTGGCATTTGTAAAGACAATTGGGATTATCTTAGAATAATTCAACAAGATGAAATAATGAGGATAAGTCCAATCTGAATATTCTGTTTTATTGATGGCTATTCTACATATCATATTTGTTTTCTTGTCGCCGACCTCGATGCTGGGGCTATGTGGTATAAAAAGAAGGGGAAAATGACCGTGTGTGCGGGGATGGATACACCACTTCTCATGGTTAGTTTTTGGAAGCAATCACACAGTTGGCTGCAAATTGGACACCTGAAAGAATATTGTTTGATGGTCAACGTTGCCTCATTTCTTATTCAATACAATAAGGTAGCAGATTTTCTTGTCAATGATGGTGGACACTGTTGGGTTGCGTTTGTGTTTAAATCTCAATGTTTAGACTCCTCAAAGTATCAAGGTTGAGTATGCATTTTACTTGGACATCTTTTGAGTGATGTCTGATCCCTTGAAAGGGCTAGACTTCTGTTTATTTGTCAGTTATTATGTACTGTGCGTCAGGGATAGAAGAAACATCTCATACATCTCTTTGTTCTGCATCTGTAGGTTTTGAACCTTCGGCCCAACTGTCAATGGCAGACTCGAGTGAACCCCAACAACAGTCTGAAGCAGGTCTGGTGTTATTTGTAGCGTTTCCACCTTTTGTTGTATGTCATTTTCTATATGCTCTTTTCACTGAGTACTTACTCATTCTGTATTTGGCAGTCTGCAATTTCTTCAGAAAGCCATCAAAGAATAAGAATATCAGAAAGCGGACATTAGATGAAAATGACAATGAAGATGAAGATTCTAAAGCTGAGAATTCGCTGGTACATAATAAGAAAAAGCCTCCAAGGCCTGATAATAAGCTTCATTTCTCCACAGGAGCCTCAAAACGCTCACTGTCCTCTGAGTCAAATGCGGAGTCTAGCGCTCCAATCTTTCAATTTGAGTCCTCAAAAGAAATTCAAGTTCAAGATGATAGCAGGGCAACTGCGACTCTGGAAACTGAGACCGACTTCTCAAGAGACGCTCGAGCAATTCGAGAGAAAGTACTTAAGCAAGCAGAGGCGGGTTTGAAGGGGAAAAGTAAGAATCCTGAAGGTGAAAAGCTGTATAAAGGAATTCATGGGTATACTGATTACAAAGCTGGGTTCCGTAGGGAGCAAACCGTTTCTTCAGAGAAAGCCGGTGGATCACATGGGCCTCTTCGGGCTTCTGCTCACATACGAGTTTCAGCCAGGTTTGACTACCAGCCAGACATTTGTAAGGATTATAAAGAGACTGGTTACTGTGGGTACGGGGATTCTTGTAAGTTCATGCATGATCGAGGGGATTATAAGTCGGGATGGCAGATGGAAAAGGATTGGGAAGAAGCTGAAAAGGCAAGAAAGCGAAATTTGGCCCTGGGAGGAGATGACATGGATGAGGGGGTTGCGGACCAGAGTGATGAAGATGATGAGGATTCATTGCCATTTGCTTGTTTCATATGCAGGCAGCCTTTTGTTGATCCTGTTGTAACCAGGTGCAAGCACTACTTCTGTGAGCATTGCGCTTTGAGGGTAAGCAAGCCCTCTTATGCTCTTTTCTTTTTCCGGTCATAATTGTGTTAGTGCTCGAGTGTTCCTTGTCTTTTGGCTTCTTGTCAGGTCTTCCCATGCTGGTACTGGTTTTGTGATTATCAGATAGATGGAATATACATTTGTAAGAAGCAACCACAGGAGGTTGAAAAATAACAGAACCTAATAGTTTGGGGGGTTGGGAGAGGAAAGTCCCTTTAATGGACTCAACTGTAGAGAAATAGAGATGACTTGCTAAAAGTCTACTTGGGTTAAACATGTTTGTGGTGTTACTATTCCGGATGAATATTTTTGGAGTTGACAACATATATAAGAGAAAACTATCATAACCAAGTTTATGAAATGTTTCCCTCAAACAATTTCATCTTTAGGAGCAGAACTGTTATGTTACAGGCAAACAAACTTTCCATTGCCCAGACTAGTAAGTCCGGGGGAAGAAATAAAATTCGATTTTGTGAAAATTCCAATTTTGGAGATGGCAATGGAACACACAGCTATGTTCTCTGTATGTTGGCCGGGTGAAGAGGTGGTGATGCATTTTGATGAGGTGGCCACTGGCCAGACTTCAGGGATTGAAGATAGGTTGTGGGGAGGAAAGGGTTGGTAGTTTGGTTGAGATTAGTTCTTTGGTGATGACCGGAGGAATACAAATTTCCAATGTGGTGTGAAGGTTAAATTTAGAAGCCTGTTAATGCTAGCCTTGTTTCCATTGGTTAGTTTAGGAAACCTTACAAAGAGAAGAATCTCAATATTAAGATCAGAGATATTATTGGTAAAGCCAGAGAGAACACGTGGAAAGCATTGTCCGAAGATTAAAGGTTGTGATGAGTGGCCCCAAGGAGTTGAACACTGTTTAGAAGTGATTGTATTAAGCGCTAAGTGATGTTAAACCCTCTGTGCCATACTGTATTGTGTTTTATTGCTGTTTTTCATTAGCTGTTTTTCTTTGTGCAACTTGTTGTGCTTGCTTTTAAAAAATGATAAAGCCTTGTAGCATGCTTGGGGAATATTTGAATCCTCTAAACCTTTCAAAGGTATTAGAGTTATTGCCATGATACATTTGCTTCTTCACCTTACAATATTTTAATTGTCTCTTCCTTTATTTCACAGCATCATGCCAAGAACAAAAAGTGCTTCGTTTGCAACAAGAAAACCGATGGCATATTCAATGCTGCGCATGAGATAAAGAAAAAGATGGCTGCCGAGGGTAAATAATGTGGCTAACTGTAGCATTCATGTACTGCTTTGGTTTGTACTTTGTAACTTATGTAAGTTGAGCCTTCCTTTCCTCCACCAACTTATAGTTGACGCTGTAACTTTTTCACCCAATATTCCTTGATGCATTAATTTCAGATGAACAATGAATGCTAACGTATTTAGCAGAAGATAATGTTCTAGAAATTGAGATGTGCAGCATCTCACCCCCAACCTTTACTGAACTTACTGAGAAAGTTTCAAGTAGAGAGGAATAGGAGTTAGGTGGCTTGAGTTGTGAACTAACGAGGTTTATTGGGATTTGTTAGAATCAAACTACACATATTATGTATAAAATTTGGTTTTGTTTCTTTCCCTTTCCTCAATCATAATCTAATAACAGAGTCTAAGAGTAAACATGGACGCAGTGCTGAAGATACCAGTGAGCCAAGCATGAAAAAGGAGATACAAGTGATAGAGTTATGACGACAACAACCATGAACACACATTACCCATCAACTAGAGTGTTAAGAAACTGCAAGCTAGAGTCTAGGTGATCCCAACCCAGTATGCAAAGCTCAGTACAGTTCAAAGCTGTGGCAGAAGCTAACTCAGGTATGAAAGTCAAAACAATCATCATTTGAGTTCAAAACCAATTTTAGCAATTTCAAAAGGTCCCTGTATTAGTGACTGATGAATCTATCATGGCAAACTGTTCATTCATTCCCTCTTAAACAGCTAGGTATAAGAAACTAGTTGTCTTTATCCAAGCCCTCTCTTCTTGTTCCCCTTTTACCTAATGTCCAAGTAGGTCCTAGGGAAGAAGTCAATCAAACAAGCAGCTTACATGGGCTTAAAGAGCAAATTAGAATGTTGAATGATGCCAAAAAAAGTTGAAGAAGATCTAATAACAGCGATTTGACTAAGCGCCTTCAACTATTTTCACAAAATAATCCAGAAAATGTAAGGAGGAAGGGAGACACCATAAAGATCAAATCCATTTTAAGCTACCGATGAAACAAGTAAAACCAATTAAAAGCTTGTTAATGGTTTAAAACGTTAAAATGACAAGCATTCCAAGAAGTAGATGTTAGTTAAAAATCTTACTGTTAGGTAAGAACATCATATGTTTTCTTCCTTGATGCTTGTCCAAAGTTCTAAACATCTTATTGCCAGGTCATAATCCAATCTTCGAGGCCACAGTCCCTATTAAATCTCTGCTAATAGATAATCTAAACAATGGAAATAAGGCTACCAAGTACCATCTGTATTGGGGGCAAACTAAAACTACCCTATTTGTGCTCTCCAACTTGAAACGAACTCATATTTTTATTGCATACCAGAAGAAGCTTACCGATACAACAGCCACACAAATGTTCAGTTTAAAATCATGATGGTAAGGCAAGTAAATAATTAAATTTATATCAAATAATTTCAGACTATGCCTCTTTCTCAAGCAGTTTCCTGGACCTTAAATATGACGAAGAAGATCCACAATTCACATTGGCACAAAAATGCAGAACCCTCGAAGTGGTGATGTGCATTTTTGCTTCTAGGAGAACAAAACACCTGTTCTAATACACTCCAAATGCAACAATTTAACTGCATTTACAGTCTGTACCCAAAACTAGAGAAATACAAATTGATTTCCTACCACTTTCACCAGCACTCTCTAGGACGACCATCTGGAAATGCAAGCATCTTTTCTTCATTCTTCAAATTCTCTACCTGTTTAGGTAATTTAATGGTAGAGCATAGCCTTGCCAAGGTTGAGGGTTCAAGTCCCTCCTTCCGCTCCTGGCTTCATCCTGCTCCTGGCTTTGTCATTTCGACGTTTAGTGGTAACGAGGGGAGTGTGTTTAGCGGTAACAAGTGGAGTGCATAAGCCGCTTTAGAGAGGGGCAAGTTGATTTGAATCCTTTACAGCAGATGTTATTTCCTGAGGGAGGAACCAGATCCCAGGTAGGGCTGAGATACAGTTCCTAGGCATGCGTTTTTGGATATTTTAGGAAGCATAGATGACAACATAGGCCATTAATTGGAACACTAGTACATTCTTCTAACTTGGAAAAACATCTTTTGAGTAAAGCTTGTACAAGTATATAGACGTTTTATTAGAGATTTTATCAACTGTAACTTGATAAATTGATGAACAACATACAAATACAATCACGTACTGAGATAGTTAGGCAAAATATACATGGAGTTTCGGGAAAATTTACCCCAAACTCGAGTTCTTATGGACATTATAACTCTAGATTTTGTGGTAGCAAATCTTCGGAAAAGGTTTAGACGCTAGTCATCACCTCCTGTTTTACCACCCTGTTTTCCTCTAGATTATGTTCATGGCTCCATGCACGTGGAGATTCTGTAGTCAACAGTGGCCACAAGAGACTTCCCTGTTTCCTCACCTTCCTCACAACTGTCTTTGTGTGCTGCCTAATAACCCCATTGACTGCTTTCAGATAGTTGCTTGAATCGTGGTCTCTGAGGATTGTACCTTCTGAGCCGTAGGCGGTAGGGTTGCTTAAGGTTTCCAGTGGGTGGGGAGAATTGAGAAAGGCTTTGAGGGCATTTTGGGTAAAGCTGCATCGGGTGTTTTCAACGGCGTAGAAGGCACTCCCTGGAGGGAGTAAAGGGTGAGGAGGAGAGGACTTTTCATCTGGTTGGAGAATGAATATTTTACCCATCGGAGAGTACAACAATTTCTGCAGAGAGTCATATTAAAAAGGGTTAGATTGCTGGAATGAAGATTCAGAAATGACTTACCTATCTTTAAAGCAAAATGGGTTTCTCCCGATATTTTGTTTAGTTTAATGGCAGGGCTTTTAGGTTGAGGTTTGAATATGCCAGCCTTGATGTCCAGCAAAAAGATCGGAAATAACCGAGGGACGCATATGAATCCACGGCTTTAAACATCGAAAGCTCAATAAGATTTCTGAAAATCAGAAATAAAAGAGTTCTGTGAGGATATCTACCTTCTTATTGAGGCATGGGTGGGATTGAAAAGTGCCACACAAGCGCTTAAGGAGTTGGGCGACACTGTTAGGGTAATTGCACGCGAATGCTCTTGGGACGATATCTCTATGCATCATCACAAAGTGAACGCGGTCCTCATCCAACCCCAACTCATCAAGAATCCTATGGCCTCCACAGAATACAAATGGCGATCCAAAGGTGACAACTGGCCGCAGAGCAGAGGGTTTGACTACCTTCCTTGTCAAGAGCATCAAGTTAACCAATAGGGAAAGACTACCGCCAAGAGAATGACCCGTGAATTGAAACTTTGCACGTTCCCCAAATTTACGTTTGTGCTCCATGATTTCTGGCATAAATTGCTCGTATATTCCCTTAGCTGCTTCGTAAATTCCTCTATGGACAACCGCATTTGTCCCCTATAAGAAAGACAGATTTTCCTGAATTGTTCTGGCTTTTGCTCAAGGTTTCTGTCTTATTCGCGTGAAAGAACTCTAAGACAAGTGTTGGGAGTTTTACGCTTATGCTTACCTCAAATTTTGTGGGTTCAAAAAAGAGATTTGCGTGCCACGATGCGACAGAGTCTGATCCCTGTAATTTTGGAGAACTAACGTGTTTATTGTATGGCTATACAAATAGGTTTAAGAGAGAAATTGCTGAAATTGATATAGAAGCATAGATATTGAGATATTTATGGATCAATAACCTGGATGATGAATTGACGAGTATATGTGCTCGGATCATCACAAATAAACCATTCACAGGGTGATGAATGAAGTGATTGGAGGTCCTTAGCCGCCTCCTGTTTATCTTTCTCACCTGCAGCTACCACTGCTGTCATAGTCGACGCTGCTGTGACATATGCAGCCACCTCCGATTTGTACACTCGAGGTGAACAACTCCCTCCCTCCTCTTTTCGGTACGCTTCGTTGCCATAGAAATCCCTGTCATCTCCTCCTTGTTTGTTTTCGTGGCCAAGGGGTAAAAGGTCGTCGGAGCAAGATTGGACATAAGATGCAGCTGAAGCAGCAATCTCATATGCAACGGCAGGGCAATTTGGACATTTCTCTGCAGATTTCACTGCCTTTTCTCCATTCGACACGATAGTAGCTGAGGAAGCAAAAGGTTCGCGAGTCAAGTCTTGATCAAGTTTGGCTTTTAGTGCTGCTGCCTTTGATTTCTTCTCCAAGGAAGACGTTACAAAGTAGAGGCCATATTGTCTTCTTAAATCCTTGGCCTACATGTTAGCCAGATCAAATTACTTACATATACGCGATAAAAAAGGTAAAGCAAATTGACTAGAAAGTTGTCATTCACAAATATTCTTGCTACCGGCTATCGGTATCTTCTGTTGATGGAGATCATTAGCAGATACTAGTTCCTGAGGGGCATGAAAAGTGAAATTATTGGATGGAGGGTTCTGTACTAGGTGAGACCATAGGAAGATATTCACTTGTGAGGCTTCAGAATAAACATGTGCTGTAGTTCTATTTGAAGGAGGGAATTAATCTTCTAATAAATGCAGCAATATTGATAGGTTTAACACGAAACCTACCTCATGGTTCTTGTGACAATCTCTCCTAATAGGTATGATCGAAACTCTACTGATCGGTCTACTATTTAGGGATAGAGGAATTGAAATGCTAGATCATTATGGTCCTCCTAATTACACCTAACAAGTAGATTCAGATTAGAATTTTTGAAAAAGAAAACTAATCCAGAACACTGAGGTGGAGGGATTTTGGGAACGGAGGGTGTTCTGATTTCAAGTTTAAGAAGGACAAAGTGGCACTGCATCATTCTGTTTGTGAATATTGTCAAGTACAGTACTTTCTTTGTATAGTATTACTCTGAAGACAAAAACGTACCTCGATGTCCGGTATGGCATATGCCATGTTGCAAAGGAAGGCCAGTTGAGAGAAACGCTTAGCATCGGACCAAGGAACTTGAACCAACAACCTCGAGAACGACTCAGAATCAATTTTCGTATTCCCGTCTTCTTCTTCTTCGTCGCTATAGTCTGCTTCACAGCCACCCTCATGATCTTCATCCCAATCTTGATCAATCACTCCATCACTGTGAAAATTATCTTTCTGTTGCCTCTCTCTCCAATGACTCCGAATCTCCACTATCCTTTCAATCCAATTCACTCTCTTCTTCATTTCCGCTTCGTCTTCATCATCACTCTCGAACAAGTTCTCCTCCGGCATATCTGTCTTCTTAGTCGTGGTCTCTGCCATATCCATGTCCTTACTCGTGTCCTGATCAAAGAGAAACGATCGGAGAGAGTTTGGGAAAATTGGTCCTGCTAACTTGAAATTGAAAAACCCCATTGATTGGCTGTTTTTCATCTGCGGTTCGGTTGTAGAGGCTCGAGAGCGGTTGATGGAGTGGACGATGTGGTTGTCGGAATACGACCTTTTCATTCTGGCTCGGGCACACAAGTCCATGCCAGAAAAAGTCCGGCGAAGGCCATGGTGTTCTTGTAGTGTATCCTTTGCCACTGTGGGAAGTGGAGAGCTAGTGATAGAAAATGAAGTGCATTCCATGACTATATATCCTCACTTTGAAATGCCTGGAAATGAACGATTTCGTTAGTGAAGATCCCTCCCTCCCTCCCTCCCTCCCTCCCACTCTCTCTCTCTCTCTCTCTCTCTCTCTCTCTCTCTCTCTCTCTCTCTCTCTTAGTTCGGTGGAATAGTTAATTGAAGAAAAGCAGCGGACTTATAAAGAGGCCATACATGCACCTTGTTTACAACGAGAACATAAATGATGATAGCGGTTTACAACGTTCTATCTGTTGAATTGACTAAGTTATCCATGCATTACATGCTTATAACTGCATATGGATGAGGGTATAACAGTGATTTCACTTATTTCATGGGACAAACCTCTTCCAGTGCCAATAAATGCGGCGATTAAAGGCTTGGTTTCATCACACGGCTAATACCAACATATATAGACCATATTTAAACTTTGGCCCTTCAATAACTTATAGTACTATTAAGTAGGGGTGGGTGTCGTGTGGTGTTATTTTCATGTAGAAAAAACTTTGAAGACTTAACTGACTTGTTAAACGTGTGAGCTATGCCGATCCTAATGATCCTCAAACGTCATGTTAGTAAATCATATCAAACGGGCTGGGACATGATTGGCGCGGTTGTATGTTAAAAAAATATCATGAGTCATGACACAATCTGGCGTGATTGCAAGTAAAAAAAATGTCATGACAAAATCGAGCTTGATATGGTAGTCGTAGGCGCGCGATCTAAGGGTTGCATTCCTCCCAATGGGAGGAGTTGTCCATTTTCTATGCAATCTCTAGCAAATTCCTCAAACTTCAAATATTAAAAGATTTGAAGGTTTTTATGCTTTTTACATACTCCAATAGACTTTTCAAACTCCCATCTTTCCATTCAAATTTTATTTCTCACCCTTCAAATGACAAACTAGTACAGTATTATTTATTGCATAAAACTTCCACTTTAATTCTTATATTGTGTACTGGTTATCATTTTTTATTGCAAAAATATTGTTTGAAGGGTCATGTTTAAATAATCTACTAGAGTGCACCATCAAAAGTCACCATTCAAATTGTTTGGTATACTCCTATGAGGTAGCAAAGAACACTTTTGTGTTTAAAATTGACGGATCTGCCAAAAAAGATGCTCTTAAGGAGACTATATATTTAGTTATTTTTTGTTAAAATATGGGTGGTATATTCACCTCGTCCATCATTTTTTAGAACAAAAATATTATAAGAGACCTACGACTCAGCAAAAGCCTAGACAACCAAGTACAAGTGGGAGTGCCCTTAACAATATTGAGGTTAACCTCATCAAATACAGTAATCTACTAGTAGAGTGCACCGTCTAAAGAGTCAACTCTTATTTCCCGCTCTACTCTCATTTTGAGTGAGTTTTTGGTTAAACTTCTAGTTAAATTTTGTACCTTTTTATTTCATCTTATTCCTCTCGATGAGGGAAATTAGAAAATAATAATAATAATAATAATAATAGAGACCAAATTCGAAGAAATTCGCCAAAGAAGTATTTTGTTTGTCTAATCTTATTGCTTTAGTTTTGTTTGTGCGGTAAGTCGATGAAGGGTGAAACTTATTCATAGCTCAACCGCGCACAAGTTGTTTACGTTAGCAACATATCACGACAGTCCAAAAGTATTATGGACGGTCCAAATTTTAATGAAAGTTTAACTCTTTTCCGGAACCGTTCAAAATATTTTCGGTCGCAATTGACTCCGTAAACAACTATTCACGGCTCCGCCGTTAAAAAGATTTTCTCGTCGATAAAATGGCAGCGGCCGGATACTAAGAGCATCTCCGATTCAATACTCTATTTTCACCTCAATTTCTCAATTTGAGAGTCTCAAAATAGTATCATATTATACCAAACAAAGGGGTTTTGGAGGAATTTTTCTGTAACTCCAATGGTCCAACCCAATACTCTTCTATACTTCAGAAAACTCATTTCAAACCTGAAACATTCGCCACTTTCCTCCAGAACTCGTATACTTGGATTCCAACCTTTATTGAAAATATTCAACAGCGATCTTATTTTACAGGTAAAGTGAATATTTTTTTAATGGTACTATTTTTATAAAGAAGAAGAAGAAGAAGAAGAAGAAGAAATGCACACGTACACTCTCATTTGATGAATATGTGATTTGAAAAAGGTGATCAAGTAGCGAAATGGAAGAGATCCTCCATAATTTTCTACACTCATCAAATCCCATATATCCTCCACGGAAGAGGAGGAGGAGGATTGGGTGGAGACTTCTCCACCGTGGCGTTCGTTTCTCTTCCGAATTTTTAAAAGAAATGGAGATATAGAGAGCAGGGGTTGACGATGTCGCAATAACAAAAACATCAAAAAGAGATCGAATAGAATTAATGTCAATTGTCAAACAATAGACCTGAAAACAACAGAGAATGTGATGTTACCGATTGTGACTTCTCCATATATACACGAATATGCGCAATGGTAGCTGTATGGACAAGTTCAAGTACTTTTGAGGGTATATAAACCATATGAATGTAGGCCAAAACACAAGAGAGTTGGTGTCCTAATGCGGAGTTGTTAGATACGTACCTAGCAGAGTTTGTTGGACGTCTCCAGATTCGCAATGTAGAAATTGAAATGGCAAACTGCAATCAAATGATCACGACATATACCTTGAAATTATTAATTAATTTCAACAACGATCGTGTCCAATTTGATTAATCATGGAATCGCTTCTTGGGAGGACGAACCACACGGTGGAGATCGCTTCTCGATCTCAAGATGATGATAGGTGCGTTAACTCCATAGGTAGCTCATCACATCCACATCTCGTGCAAATCAGAGAGAGAGAGAGAGAGAGAGAGAGAGAGAGAGAGAGAGAGGCTAGTGGTCTGCTGCGAAAGCCCCCATCGGCGGAGACATCTCGCAGCAGGAACGTAACAGATCCACACAATGTAATGCACACACATAAATAACAGATTCCTCTCTCTCTCTCTCTCTCTCTCTCTCTCTCTCTCTTCGATCTCTATATAACTTTATATATATACAGAGACCGATTAGTGCACACGTAAATTAAAGCTCTCTCGGACTAAGTATATATATAAAATAAATGCATGTCAGTATATATACTCTATCTCATGAGGTAGTGATGGTTCCCTGCATTCGCCTTATATATTAATATATATATATATATATATATATATATATATATATACACACACACACACAAATGAAGAAGGTAATCACAAAACCAGCATGAGGAGGAAGGAAGGGGAATCTAATCACGTGTCTCTCCCCCCCCCTCTCTCTCTCTCTCTCCTTCGAATCTACCTATTTTCACTGGACACAATTGCCCATTGTGTTTTTGTTTTTTTTAGTAAGAGTGTAATTAATTTCCCACAAGTAGGTAGGAAAAAAGAAAGATTTTTGGTTTTGTTATTTTGGGCAGGAAATAAACAAACGTTTTGGGCATAGTCACAAGACGTGGGGAGACTTTAGTCGTTTTGAAGAAAATGACTCATCAATTTGGTTCAACCAAATATATGTTTATTACTTGGTGGTTATATATAGTAATTAACGAATTTATTTTTCTGATCAGATCTAGTATTTGTTTTACTTCTCAAAATCATTCCCATTACTTAACGAAAGTAAATTCCTGTGGGTAGATGAGCTAATCAAGATATGGTCGTCCAAGAGTGTGAGCTTGATATTTGCATTTATTAAGGACAAAGAAAGAAAGTGGGGAAAAAAAAAAAAAAAAAAGGCAAGTTGATAAGTGGCTCATTATAATATGGATTCTATATTTATATATACACATGCACATAAATTTATATGTATTTGTGGTAAATTGCACGTTATATTGAAAAGAGCACCAAACGATATTTAAGTCTCCAGATTCTTCACACTTTCAAAACTCTTATAATTTCCTCTCAACTCTTTCGATTTTATTTTTTTTTAATTTTTTTGATCGAAAGTTTGTGTTAGTTTATGTGTAACTCAATTAATCTCAAAACCTTAAAGTTAACAACAAATTAAAAAAACCTCGAATGACTCCAAGTATTTTCGGTAGGTAGAGATGGAGATTGAACCTGCATGCAAGCTTGGGTGGTAAACCACTTAATTGTTGTAATGCTTGTTGAGAAATCGGCCAAAACCACAACACACAACGGCGGGAAGAACAATAAATTAGAAAAAAGAATGCAAATGAGAAAGACAGGACGTGGTTCTGTGGTTGTGTAATTAACTAAGTACATACATAGCTAACATCATCTTTCACCATGTATGAATGGAGTACCACTTACAGCGAATGTAAGATGTATTATAATTAGCGTTTACGTTACCCATTATCGTGATACCCTGCTAAATATAGGTTTCAAGGGTGCTGCTCTTGAGCTCCAATATAGTCAGCAAAGCCACAATTCAAAGTTAAATTAGGCTTCACAAACTTAACAATGCTTCACTCAGCCAACGTACGTAACTAGTTTTCTAACCTTAAGGGGTTAGTCTAGTGGTTAAGGTCTGAGACTTAGTAGTTTGCTCTCTTCTAAGATCTCAGATTTGAAACTTCTCAAATGCTATCAACTCCTCTAAGACTAGTCCAAATGAAGTATTTGCTCCAGCTTCAAGTGGTGCCCCGGCTACTGGATGGATAGATTTATGGTCTTCAAAATTAGTCGAGGTGCGCGTAAAAAAAAAAAAACTAGTTTTCTGTGTTCAGCAAAGTAACATTAGGTTAATGGTAATCATTAGGCAGTTCTTGGATTCTTATGTTATGTCTTGAGGCTGCATTCTCTTGAATTTAACTTAAATCTGAAAGTTTTTTCTTTATTTGAATTTTTTCGCATTGGTTATTTCTCAAAATACTTGGATAAAAATAAAATAACAAATTTACTTTTCCGATTTCTCTTGTCGAGACGAATCAAAAACTTACAAAAGTTTGATGCGAAATTAACAAATGTGAAAAAAATTCAAATAAGAATAAAACTCGTAGATTTAAGTTAAGTTCAAGAGAACACATCCTGACTCTTGCCCATTTGCAAGTTTGTCAGCTTCATGGGATATTCCTGTAAATCAAACGAGTGAGGGATAGTTTAGTCTTATTAAATGAGGCAGTTGAGATATATTTGTAAAGGCGTAGAAGGGGTCGGGGGTTACTATGGTAAACTCGGAAGAGTTGTGGTGCCAAATGTGCGGTTGCATGGGGACTAAAGCACCACCAGTCGCCACCGGGGGTGGTGCGCGCCTCTAGTTTCTGCTGTTTGTTTGTTTTTCTCTCTCTGCCCCCCAATTCCGGTGGCAAAGGGCAAAAAAATGGTGGAAAGTTTTCAGCTGCTTGGAAATGGAATTCTCCTCTCTTGCATGCCATGTGTGAATCACAATTAAAGCTGTCTTTTTATGAAAGGTGCATTGTATGGCTCTTTCACGAATTGTTATATATAACACCCTTTGCATATATACTTTTACAATGTGTTTAATTTTTTAATTTTATTTTACACAAGTGAAACGGCAGATACAGTACTCTATCACCTCCATCACGGATGTCCATCACCACATCATTATTTGTAGAAGATTTCATTGCACCTGCGTTTGGTCCGAAAATAAAATCTCATCACGTGTAAGTGATGTTAGAAATATGTTTAGACCCAATAAAAACCGAGGAGATCGACTTGAACTTGGGCATTGTCCAATTAAGTTCTGAGTTTCCACCACTTCCCTTGGTAAATACATTTACCACGTGTGCGCATACACTAACAGGAATATTAATTGTACCATTTATCTTGTAGCCCTAGCTAGCTCATATAATCCTCCAATAGTATTGGTGATTATTAATTGTTGTAAAACTATATATGACTACCTTTTCTTTTTCTTTTTTTCTGATAAAAAATTCGATGACTGTAAAATCTTATGCCATTTGTCATCACATTACATACTTGTGTTTTTATAATATATATTCCTCCCTAGCTTCTTAATTACCTCCTCTTCTCCATTTCATCAAAATGTACCTAACATGCAGGCTATAGGAGGAGAAAGCCTAATTAACCTTGGTAATAAGATCTCTTAATTATTCTCATGCACGGTCCAGCTCCTCTCCTATTGTATTATAGTCTATTTGGTTGTACTAAAATTAATCTAGCTCGCAATCAAATTAAACTCATTTAAGTCCACTAGTTTTTTCGCAACCAGCTGGCCGGCATGATGCCATGTGTTGGGTTTTCAGCCTCTCAATCCTTGAGAAATTATATCACTCCAACACTTTGATGCACAAAATACTACGTAAATTATCTGTCAAAGTTACAAACACAAGCATGGACGCCCAGATTCAGACATAAATATGTTTGATCCGTTTGATGCACGTGGGGGTCATCACAGCATTTATAAAATCCTCATGAGATCCACATATGTTTGTAGAGAATATAAGTTATTCAATCTCACACGTCTGTCTCGACAATTAATGGTTGAGATATGTTTTTAAACTTTGACCGGTAATAAATATCTTTGACCAGTAATAGTTTGTTTTTAATCCGAATCGTCCAAAACACTTTTGGACGCGCGAAATTGAGCTCCGTAAAACTTATTAATGACTCCTCGACCCGTGCATGAATAAGTTATTCTCATGCTTGTGTGTAGGCACAACTTTAAAGCATTTTGTTCCTTCCAAATACTCCTTAAATTTGTCTTGGTCCTCTTTGTGAAAATTCTTCTTCGCCACTTGTTCTTTTTTAGTAGTTTCGATCATCAAGTGCCCAATTCAATAGCCCATCGATTGAAGATCACAGAATAGCATCACGGATTGCTAAGGCCCATTGGGCCTTGGGTCAGCTTTTGCAACATTGTTTGGCAATCGTAATTACCAACCATGCTGCTGGGTGGGTCCTTTTGTGTATATTATCTGGGCCGGCCAACATAAAATGTCTATCTAGAACACCAGTTACGTTAAAAGTCACGTTCGTTTATTCGATATCAATCAACACGCATGATTGCGACCCATTTATATATATATTGACCAAAAAATATGGAACAGCACGGTCTTATCCAACTTGGAACCCTATTATTATGCTATCTTCTTCCCGAAATGATTAAACAGCTAAATGAGCACTAGGTAGAATGGATATATACCACACACCCATATATATACATACACACACAGTCACGATCAGGTCAGGAGGTCCGGTCCGCACCTCCTCATTTCTCACATTTTCCAATCAAATTTTGATGATCCGAGCAGCTCAAAGTGATCAGAACGTGATGTTAAGGGTGCTCGCGAGAAATCAGAAAAAAAATGACCGGAAAAAGGCTTGATCCGAACAGTTTTTTATTGAACGGTTTAATAAAAAAACTGCTCAAATCAAGCCATTCTCAATCATTTTTTTTGCCGATGTCTTGCACGTACCATTAAAATCACGTTTTGAACACATTGAGCGGCTCAGATCATCGAAATTCGATGGAAAAATGGGAGGAGCGGACAGGTGCGAACGGAAAGAGTGTGGATAGGAACCATATATATATATATATATATATATATATATATATATATACACACACGCGCGCGCGTCGGAAATTAGAATGGAGAAATATAGAACAACACCTACATGTGGGAATGGGTAAACAAATTGAACTTGACGCCAGAAATAGCAATGACTACGTACAATGGATAAGATCGATTATGGAAATAAAGAATTTCTTCAGCTTCTTTATCCATCCAAACAAATATACATGGACGGAAAGCATATAGCGTAGGGATCTCGCATCTACACGTAAAACAAGATTACTGGATGGAATACATCATTTTCCCAAAATCTTTACTAGCAATTCAAGATTAATCGTTTGTCCTTCATGAGATTGCATATTCGATCGAATTCTACGAAGGCTAGCTAAACATTTGAAAGTTGAAATATTAGGACCATTAGAGGATTTGTCCGGTTATTAATTTCAGAACCCCATAATCAATTTTGTATACATCAATAAGAGGTTAGCGGATGAGTTAGTTAATTAGGGCACAAAGAATCCAAAAGCTGTCATAAGTACTCTTTAACTTCAAGCGCCTCTAACGAAGCTGGAACCTTGATCTCTCTTGTAAGAAGATCAGGAAATAACCGCTGCGACAAATACTGAAAGGAAATCCAACCCTTTTTTTTTATTTTATTTAGTGTGGGATTCTGTCAGTTGGAACAAGGTGGAGGAGGCACTTTTGGCAACCAATGCGACAGGAACAATGAATATGGCCCCAAGATTGAATCTGATGCTCCCATCTTTTTTAAATATATATAAAAAATTGTGTCCTTAAACGCATATGTGTAGTAAGATACTGTATTATTTTTGGTAGGTATGATTTGAGAGAGACATTTCGTTCACTAATACTAAGTCCTTGCGGCAAGTTATCATCATTTGATTCATTTCAGATCGGATCATCAACATAAGATTTGTAGTACCCTTTCTTGGTACAAAATGGAGTAAATTATTCAGTAAAATTGGTAATTCTAATGGTATCCACAATGCTATAATAAAAAATTAATAATAAAAAGTTGTCACATCAGTTTTTGATTATTCATTTAAAAGATTGCTAAGATTAGTAATATAGATGTCTACAATGACATAATCAAAATTGAATAATCAGAACTTGTCACATCAACTTTTCAAACTCCGAAAAACTAAAATTCGTGAACAATAGAAAATAGTTTTTCTAGAATATGTTTGAAACTAATAAAAATTATTTACTAGAAATATTAGAAAATAGTTTTTGAAACTTTTTTTTTTTGGAAAAAACTATTTTAAAAAAACTATTTTCTAAAAAAATATTTTTTTCCAAAAATATTTTTCGAAAAGAAAGGGAGAGAGGGAAAAAGGGAAGAGAGATAAAACATTTTTGTATAATGATTGATGTATTTGATTGAGAATATATAGGGAATATATATGGTCTATTAATTTTGATTATTGCCAAAATGTTGCTAGTTTTGGTTATTCAAAATCCAAAATTTGATTATTTCTAAAAAGGTTGTTAAGTTGATTAATTATAGCATTGTGAGCTATATTTTGCACCAATGTTGTTAATTTTAAAAACCTTTTACTTTTAATTATAGTATTGTGAATATTCTAAGATAGATATCATCAAGTAATGCTTCAACACGCTGACGCATCATAATCAAAGATTCATATGCACCATACTCATTGTTGAAGGTGTCCAGAAGCACCGAATAACTCGTTATGGATTGGTCTCAATACTTTCGTTTGTATTACTACGTCTCTTTTCGGTTTCATGCCTCATTAATGTTGGATATGTCCAAAAACTCTTAAATAATGAGTACTATGACGTATGTAAAGATTGGACTCATTTCTCGAAAGGCCTATCACCGTTTGCTTGGTTAGATACGAAATGTGTTATATTTAGGATCTTATAAGTCGAGTAATTCCATGAATTTCGAATGAGGGGTTTATCAAATACTCCATTTTATCAATACATCAGACATTTTAAATAATGGTAAGATATCTCTTACGGCATCTCCAATGCATGTTACATATCTCCATTTTTTCCCTTCAAATCTACTTTTTCAATCCTCTATTTTATCTTTATGAGGGTGAATTAGTGACACAGAGACACGGAGTGTCCAATCGACCCTCCAAAATAGAGGGTTGAACTCTATTTTTTCCTCCCAAAACAAAGTGTGTCCTCATTCCTCCAAATATAAAAAGTAGGGTGGAGGAGTCCAACGCTCTATTTTAGAGGGGTGATGACACATTTCGAATCACTATTAATTAATTCCCATAAAGGTGAAATAGAGGAAAAAATGTGAAATAAGGGATGTGTTGAACTTGTTCTTCCCCTATGCTTGAAGAAATAGTGGGACGTTGGATATACTTTTAAGGTATCTCCAATCCACTCTCAATTTCTCCATTTGAGAGTTCTATTTTTTGAGAAAATAATACTCCAACTCATTCTCCATTTGGGAGGATCAAGTTTGATACTCCATATTCAGAGGATAGGAAAAAAATACAGGATCTCTAAACTTCTTCTTGACCATATTTCTTACTAATGAAGATCTCTAAACTTCTTCTTGACCATATTTCTTACTAATGAAGATATCTAAACTCTCGGCTTAAAGGTTGATGAGGGGCCTTACCTTAAAGGCTTCTCTATTTCACTATTCACCCTTTTCAAACTCACTTTATTCATCAAATTAGTTTGATAAATTTGCTTTTAATAAAATTTGTGCCAATTAAAAGATACTCCTATTTACAATATCTTTAAAATAAGACCAATATTGAATATTTTTTTTTTACTAACGTTAGAAAAATGAGAATTTAAATTTTGGAGGGTATGTGGTGAAGTGAGTTTTTAAAAAGATAGACTGATAGAGCTAGAAATAGAGTATTGGGTTGGAGTTAGATTTCCTTCAAAATCACTTTCATAATAAAAATACATTATTTTGATCCTCCCAAATGAAGAAGAAATGAAGGTAAAAATGGAGTATTGGGTTGGAGATGCTTTTTATAAGTGCACAATTACAAATACAACTCTAAAAAAAAAAAGGAATCAAACCGAAAAAAGAGTCAAACCTTTAACTCCTAGGTGCATGGACTCTAGCAAATTGAGCTAGCCTCGTTGGTCCATTTCGTAAGTTACTAATAATAATATCTCTTGTCTACTTTTTCTTGAGTTTAATCATTCGCACATCAATTTCATGTCTTTAACCGTTAAAAATAAGCTTTCACAAAATCCATTAATCATTCACCTTACCTAATCCACATAATCAAAAAATCAAACTCACACATGCCCCCAAATCCAATTGCATCTATATCCTACCCACATTCAGGGGATGTTTTTGATAGTGAATAAGTTTTGATAAAGAATTTGTTACAATTAAGTTGATAGCTGTTTTCGGTAGGAAATAAATTGTTGAGAATTGAGAAATGTTAAGTCGTCTTCGATAGTGAATAAATTGTAGACAAGTGTGTGAGTGAAAAAATTATTGAGAAATAAGTTGTTGACAAGTTGTTAAGTTAGTGTTAACAAGAAGTTAACATGGTATTAGAGTCGGGTATGCCAAAGATGGGTAGGGTGCGTGTCCCTAGCCTGCACGCAGCGGGTGCTGCCGAGTGACCACGCTGGGCGTGAGGGAGGGTGTGAAGCGAAGTCCCACATCGCTTGAGTACCAAAGTAATATGAAGAATATATGCGTGAGGGCACCCTCACTTCAATAGCTAGCTTTTGGAGATGAGTTCTACCCAAGATATTGTAACATCAAAACTTGTTGCTTAGTGTGAATAAGATAATAAAATAGGCTATGTTTTCTCGGATCTCGCGTCCCTGCAGTGCTCCAAAACGGCACCGTCCAAAGTAAGTATAATCCACTGCTTTTATTTGTGAAGGCCAAATGGCCAATCATCCAAGTTTGGCCGGTCAATTAAAAGTCAAGTAATTGATTGGAATATTTTTCAGTCAATATATTTTTACTTTTCTTTTATTAGTATTGTCAAGACAAATGTCAAAAATTGTTATTATTTTCATCTCATCACATAGGTAATTCCGGTAAAATATGATCACACGTTGGTAGTTATGCTATTAGGATACATTTATCTGGACAACATAACTATAGATTTACTAATAGAAAAATAAATGATTGTACATGATATTTTTTTTGGACATCAAGGCGCACAAACTAGTCCAAGTAACTGCAGAGTAGTTATTAAAGAATATACACATGTTAAGATTGTTACTTTATCCCAAATGCTACGATTATTTCGATGTGATTGTGCTTAATTGTAACTCATATTTTACGGTTACAAATAATTAGTGCCCTGCTATGTTAAGTTCCTAGATTTGCCACTGAATTCTCCGGATGATGGACCCATGTAGACAAAAACTTATAACACAAAAAATCTCATCAAGATCTAGTATTAAACATTAAACAAGATTCATATTGTACAAAAATATATTATCGATAAGTACCTTATTTTTTGGTTCGAAAAATGCACTTAGTTTCATAAGGGCCTAATTTTATGGGACGGATGAAGTAGTTATTTTGTCTAGATAAATGTGTCTTACTAACATAACTACCAATGTGTGATCATATTTTGTTGGAATTACCTATGTAATGAGATGAAAATAACAACGATTTTTGATATTTGTCTCGATAATACAAATAAAAGAAAGAAAAAATATAGGGAATTGATTTCTATACTCTCTTTTTTTTATAATCACAATTTTTTTTTTGAATTTAAGTGTTGAGACTGTTTATATTTTTTTTTGCTAAAAAATACAAAAAGAAATGTGAATATCAAAAAGGGAGTGTAGAAATTAATTCTTAAAATATATTCACTGAAATATATTCCAACCAATTACTTGACTTTTTAATTGACCGGACAAACTTGGATGATTGACCATTTGGTCTTCACAAATATAAAAGCAGTGGATTAAGTACTTCCTTACGGTGCCGTTTCGGAGCACTGCAAGTTGCAGTGTTTTCTTAGCACTGCAGGGACGTGAGATCCCGTTTTCTCACCAAAAATTTAGTGAAAACATGGCCTTAAACTGTTATTCTATCTTCTGGTACCCAAATAAGTACTAAAATA
Source organism: Rhododendron mucronatum var. ripense (assembly GCA_019656295.1). Lineage (NCBI taxonomy): Eukaryota > Viridiplantae > Streptophyta > Magnoliopsida > Ericales > Ericaceae > Rhododendron > Rhododendron mucronatum. Next base: position 723,086 of record BPLT01000047.1, read on the forward strand.
TTGAAGGGATCCCATCCAAAAACAGAAATACAAGGTGGAAGAGACACGACCGGTTAATGGTTTTGAATTTTAAATTTTAATTATTATTTTAAAATTTTTAATTATTATGATTATTTTTCTCTTTATCTCTCTCCAATAATTATTCATATTTTTAATCATTATTCTATTTTTTTTTACACTCAATAACCTATAAATTTAAATCCAAAATTTCAAAACCAACGGACAAGAAAACGACAAAGTGAAGCTAATGGTGTGGTTGAGATTGTCGTGGCCAATCGGCATTCACACAAATTTGCATTCAACAGTATTTACTCTCTTGTTTGGGTAGTTGGTATTTTAGTAGGAGTAGTTTAATTCCTACCGCAAAAGGAATACAAAAATGTGTGCACCACAATTTTTCATTACGCTTTTAAGGAAAATGAGCCACCACACAATTGTTTTGGTACATGTTGACAATTTAGGCAACACGTACATACAAATGGTTGGCAACTTTAGGATGTAGATAATGATAAATAAAAAAAATTAATCTCAAGGTGCTAGCCTAGTCCTGAAATATTTTAGGTGCTATCAATTCCTTTTGAGGCTAGTTCATACAGAACTTTTCTTCAAATTTAATTCGGCTCCTCATGTGGGCGGTGAGACTCTGATCGCATGATTAGTTGAGATGGTTGTAAGCTTACCCAATCACCTGAATTATTAAAAAAAAAGGAAAAAAAAACTGAAATGGTCCTTATAGTTAAGTGTTTGTGTCAATTTAGTCCCTATAGTTGTAATTGGCTCGATTTACATTACGTACTTTCCATTTTGTTCCAACTTGGTCCAATTACTAACCGCCGTTAGTCCTTTTAACAGCAAAATCAAATGCCCCTTTTTTTGGGAGGTTAAAACAGTAATTCTTTCATTCCACTCTTGCCCTAATATTAGGGGTGCGCACGGGTCGTTGGTCGGGTTTGACCCCCGAACCCGACCCCTACATGGCGGGTAACACATGTTTTAGGCCTACAAACCGAACCGAAAAGGGGTAAGAACCATTCACTAGTCCGATTCTTTACATCACTTTGGGTCGGCTCCGACTAAAAACCGAATTAATTTTTATGAATTGGTTGGGTCGGGTAAGAAACACACCAATCCGGACCCAGAACCAAAATCGGATTTTAACAGAAAATGAACCCGTACCCGTCCAAGACACATGTTCGACCCCGCCCGGAACCATTCGGGTCGGGTCCGCGGGTGGACGGATTTTTTGCAAAAGCCTACCTAATATACATCTGAACCAAAATACAGCTCATTCTTTCATTCTCCATTAATAAGGAGGCACCTGAGAAGATATTTGGTTATAGTTTTCTGAAAAAGTTGCCCTCTAAGTCAGCATTTTCATGGGTAGCCATGAGGCAACATAACCATTGGTATTGTCTAACTATTTAACTTGTGGACAAAAACTGAGATATCTCATTTTTCTGCATAGTACTGAAAATGCATATCGAACTATGTCCAAAAGTCACAACATGATATAGATTCAAAAGTCACAATATGATAAAGACCCATGTCCAAAAATCAGAATATTACATAAATTCAGGGGTTGTTTGGCTAAATAAACCAATTGACTTATTTTTTTGTCATTATTCAATTTTTTTTTCACATTTGTTAGTTTTTTTGTCAAATTTTTCAAAATTATTGTTTCGTCATGACGAGAGGAATCTAAAAAGTAAAAAATTACTATCAAAATTCAATTTTTTTGAATAAAGAAGAAAAATTGGCTTATTAGTTTAGTTTTGTCTTTATTGGCTTATTTTTGTCTTTATTTAAAAAGACTAACAGCGGACTAATGGCAGTTAGCAATTGGCTCAAATTGGAACAAAATGGAAAGTACAGAGTACAAATCGAGCCAATTACAACTACAGGGACCAAGTTAACACAAACATTTAACTACATGGACCATTTTCGATTTTTTTTCCAAAAAAAAAAAAAAGATATTGATATAAAAAAATGAGTCCTACTATTGGTAGTAACAAAATGAGTATCAATGGGGTACCGCCAGGCACTCTGGGTCCACTTCGGATCTTGCAAGGATAATTCGAGCTGTTGAAATTTTTTTTTTTAAAAGAATGAGTGGACTTGTGAAAAATCAATTCAATCTGATATGTTTAGAGGATCGATTCAATATTCTCATTTTTCATTTGGATTACAGGAGCTTTATCATATTAAAAAAAAAAAACAAGATTGTTTAAATTCATACGACAAAATCTCCCCGCCCCCTCCCCAAAAAAAAAAAAAAAACCAAAAAACAAGATTGTTTAAATTCATAGGACAAAATCTCCTTCCCCCCCCAAAAAAAAAAAAAAACTTAGACTTGTATCCTAACACTAATATCAATTTAGTGGAATATAGTATACCATGTGACTACGATACCCTAAATGAAAGAGTGACTCTGTAATCTGAATAAAAATTGAGAAGATTAGATCGCTCATCTACACATATCGGATTAAGCTGATTTTTTACGAGACTCTCTCATTTTATTTTAAAAATTTATTGAACGATTCAAATCATCCGTACGGGACCTGGAGTGGGACCTCACATGCCCATTGGTACCTCATCGGTAGGGGTGTAAACGAGCCGAACCGAGCCGAGCTTCTTCAAGCTCGAGCTCGGCTCGTTTCCTTAACGAGCCCAAAACTCGAGCTCGAGCTCGGCTCGAGCCTTAATGAGCCGAGCCCTTAACGAGCCGAGCTTAGCCATTTATTAAACGAGCCTCTCTTAATCGAGCCGAGCCTCCCTTAACGAGCCGAGCTTTTGTCGAACGAGCTGAGCTCTACTCGGCTCGTTTAGTAAACGAGCCGAATACTCGAGCTCGAGCTCGGCTCGTTTAGTAAACGAGCCGAACCGAGCCGAGCTTTAAAGAGACGAGCCGAGCCGAGCTCGCGAGTAGCTCGGCTCACTTACAGCCCTACTCATCGGTACTCATTTTGTCGGTAATCTTAGCATTTTCATATAATTGCTGAATTTTGTAGATTTTGTGTAGCATTAATTTGCACAAAAAAGTGCTACGTCAATGATGTAATAAACAACTGGCTTGAGAAGCCCGGCTAGCACAACTGGCTTTCTCACCCTCTACCAACAGTGGCGGCGGCAGAAGTTCGAGCCCCACGGGAGGCGTTGTTGTGGTTACTAACATCTCGCCAATTGACGCTGATATATACAATATTGGAAAGAAAAAAAAAAAGTACTCCGTAATAAACAAACAAAAAAAAAATCTAGAGATAGAATATTCACGAAATAGAAATTACTACTCATCATGTGTACAGTATGCTTTCATCATGTTTTACACTACTAAAATAAAAAAAACACTCCTGGTCGGTGCATGTTAAGTCAGCTGGACCCCACACGCTGAATGCCAAACCCCACTTACAAATATTGACGGTTCATCTTCAGTCCACAACGGTTCCAATTAATCTGTCACCACGGTAACGATCACAGCCTGTCCTGTTAGTGTTTCTCTCTTTTACTCCTACCAATAAAAGCAACGCGGAGATAAAATTGTTTAATAGTATTTTTTCTTAATCGGAAGAATTGCTTTTCGGGCATTGCGCTGTCGGCGGATTTTATCAGAACTAGATTAGATCTTTTTTTTACCTCTCTTTTCCTTCCCTAAAGTCAAAACTCAAGCTGATGAACTGAACCACATAGAGAGAGAGAGAGAGAGAGAGAGAGAGAGGGGTTACGGTTATCTGAATCGGGAGAAGGCGTAGATTTGAAGCGGTTCGAGATAATTGTGGTGATTTTCATTCTTGCAGAGAAATACTAACAATAATGGAGATTCATGAGTACATAAGGAGGCACCACAAGCACGAGATTAACGAGAATCAGTGCACGTCCGCTCTTGTCAAGCACATCATAGCCCCCGTTGATCTCGTATATCCCTCTCTCTCTCTCTTCATATATGTTTGTACGGATGTAGATACAGACATACATGCATGGATTAGGCAATTGAGTGTGCGATTTAATGTTTATTTTAATTTGTTTGATTTGCGGTTAACTGCGTGGAACGAATTGTTGTGATGGGATCGAGAATTTCTGATTTATTTTCTGATGAAGATTTGATATGCTAATTGGATTCAAGTCGTTTCGTTTCTTTGGATATTTGTTTGAATTCGAGTTTGATATTTCGTTTCGCGAATTTAAAGCCATGTCTTGTGATGCGGTTTTAAGTTCATCCCTTTATAGCACCTGAAAGAGGTTCATATATTGAGGACTGGTTTTCTGAATTGATGATCTTTATAGACTATATTGTAAATTGAGCTGGAGTATATGTGTGGTTGCCGTCAATTTTCAAGGAAATTTAAGGACTTGAAGAGTTTGACATTTGGAAGTGAAAAATTGGAGTCAAACGGTGTAAATAAATTGTTATCCTTCGATTCTTTCAACACGGTTTTCTAGGCCAATTATGGGAATAGTGGTCATCTAGAGCCTAGAGGTTATTCAGTAGTTAAAAAAGTTTGTTTAGGTTATTATTTTCTGATCTAGATTTGAGATACTACACTCCATTCAATTCATTTGGTTTTGTTTTGTTTTGTTTTGTTTATGAGGGTGTTTGTTTGAATTTGAGTGTGAGAGTTCATTTAGTGAATGTAAAGGCATGTCTTGTGATGTGGTTTTTAGGTCATCCCTTTGTAGCACCTAAAAGAGTTTCATATCTTGAGGACTAGCTGTCTAAATCGGTGTTATATATTCTTGATGGTAATTTGAGCTGGTGTATATGTTTGTGGTTGCCAACAATTTTTCAAGGAAAGTTACGGATCTGAAAAGTTTGACATTTGGAAGTTAAAAATTGGAGTTAAATGGAGTTGAAAACCTATTTTTTTCCCCTTCTGTAAACATGGGTTTCTTGGCAAATTATGGGAATGGTGGTCATCTAGATGTTATTTAGTGGTTAAAAGTTTTTTTGTTCTTTCTTTCTTTTCTAGGGAGATGGAGTTTTTCTTATGAGGAACTATTTTCTTTGGTTAGGTTTGGTCGTTGGTGAGGCGTTTCGATCAGCCACAGGGTTACAAACCCTTTGTAAGCAAATGCACCATGCAAGGTGACCTTAATATCGGAAGTCTCAGACAGGTGAATGTGAAGTCAGGGCTTCCAGCCACCACTAGCACCGAAAGGTTGGAACTGTTTGATGATGAGGAGCATATCCTTGGAATGAGGATTGTTGGTGGTGATCACAGGCTGAGGGTATGGATTTTTCTCTTTCTTCTTTTTTCTGTGCTTCCCCTGCAGCCTACCTTCGTTAAACTGAGTATGGAAAAATGTTTCTGCCATGTTTTGACTGTAAATTTTTTGTTGCTGTTTTTACTTTTTAGAGAGTTAGAATCATCTATTGCTAAGATGAATGCCCTAAATTTTGTTTATGTTCACTGGATTGATAATACACGAAGTCTTTGGGCCCATGTAATCGGTAGGCTTGATAATGTGGGGCTATGTAAGCTCCTAGGAAGAATAATTGTACCTGGTTGATAGATTAACGATAAGAGGATATGTCGTCCCCTCCAACGACTGTTTTGAGTGGACGCCGGACCAATCATGGCTCCACTTTTACAACCATTAAAACATAGGAGTATTTGATTTAACAACAAAATTTAATCAAATCATGAAGTTTAATCTGAAAAGATGTTGCTACTTTTCCAAGTTCTCTTAGACAAGCATTAGTCAAAACAGTTACTGACATGTTTCCTTGGGGAATATGGATAACTGCCATTGTAGAACTTAACTCCCATCTCCCGATGATGGGCCATCCTTTGATACACTGTTCCAGAAATCCATTGTCGTTTGCCATAATTTTGTGTTTCACTTAGATGATTAGGTAGAAGACTAAAGACGTACCTACTTCTGATTGGCTCTATCACTGTTATAGTTGTGTATTTTTATCTTAGTTACTGGCTTTCTTTTGTTTTGATGCTTCCAATCGTGCAGTTGTTGAGGAACGCCAAACTTATGGGGTTTTTGTTACGTTATTTTGCAGAACTACTCTTCAGTCATTACTGTCCATCCTGAGATAGTTGATGGCAGACCCGGGACTCTTGTGATAGAGTCATTTGTCGTGGATGTACCTGATGGGAACACTAAAGATGAGACATGCTACTTCGTTAGGGCCCTGATCAACTGCAACCTCAAATCTTTGGCTGAAGTCTCAGAGAGACTGGCTGCCATTCACGAAGAGTCCGGTATCGTTACTCGAGTCCGAGTTTGCGAGTGAGAAGGATTTAAAAGTATTTTGGTCCCTGTCTGGCGAGGTTTCAATTACCCAGAAGATTTGTAGACATTGGTTGGGGCAGATCTTTCTCTTCCTCAAAAGTTTTGACCAGTCATGCTTGTTGTTCTGTCATTTTCCTTCATCATCATACTCTGGACAAGCACGTCTGATAAAACTCAGGTCTCTCCCACAGTTGTGTATTGGGCCTTGAGCATGGTGTATTAAGTTATTGTAATGTAATTTGTATATAAATGTTTACGGTGTGTTCCCTATGGACTGGATTTGTATTGGTATTGCGTTCCTTCTGTTGTCACTTGCCCTGGACTCAATTTCAAAATGTACTTGCTTCAGTTCTCAACCAATGAACATAAAAACCTATTGCACAAAGCTGCCACATACAGTAAGGTATGCAAGAGGTGTGGAACATATTTGTTTGAAGTCCATGTATGTTACAAGTTTTGTTTTATGAAGTATGTATGTCATGTCCTTTGCTTTACCGTATGTGCCCTTGCCGATGGGTACTAATAATCGGCCGGAATCTCAATATATGTCAACATGAGTACGATAAAATCAAACGTATGATGAAATAATATAACCTTTCAGTTTCACTTTAGTTCGGTCAAATAAATGGGCTCCATCATGTTGGGCATTTGCATTTATACGTAATTTATGGAGTGTCTCTAACATCAGCAAACAAAATGCACATCCTACATATTGTAATGCAACTGTTTCTGCTGACAGTTTTAAGAGTTTTGAGATAGAAATATCAATAACTTGACTCTTATTCAACTTAATTCAAGGAAACTGTCCAAGCAGAAGTGATTCAATCCTACCCTGGCTCCCACTTAAACATGATGGAAAGTAGATTTTACTCTTCCCTGTTGTTGGCAGATAAGATATAGGCAGGAGCAGAAAATAAAAATTAAAGTGCATTTTCTCCTCTTTCCTCTTGGGTTCGGAAAAGGAAAGAAAATATATAGGCATTCGGTAAATACTTCACGAATTGTTCATTATCCGCAATGAGTCTTGAACGTACTTATGTTTTGATTGATAAATACAAGATCCAGACACGGCTTGAAACTCCAGGCCTCTTCGATATGCTAGACAGTGTAGGTGTCTTCATATCTATGACCTTACTATCTTCAAAAATGCCTCACAATCCCCACCCTTTTGCATTGACAGCTCTCTTGCAGACAATCATCTCAAACTGATGGACAACAATTCTTCCTTGGCATCCCCTTTCTGTTTGATAATTTTCCACCAACCTTACCAAATCCACCTACTTGTCACCATTGAACACGTAAAACAATGCTCATAAACTCCACAGTTCTTCCCCCACTACCACAAGTCATTGCAGGAACATTTCCCCTCTCTGAAGTGGTGAAACCGGACACCATCTTTGAGGAAGATTTCACGTCTTCTTAGCATGGAGGTATACTTGGCTACTGTATGACAGTCGGAACAGACTCTCGTGTTCTGGATCACCCTAATAGGTGAAGAGCTTCTCGTCTTTAGCAGTCCATATGTAATGGCCAATTTTTCAGTGTGAGCAAGCAACAACTTCTCCTTTTCGTCATAATCAATATCCTGGATTATGCATTTCAGATCTGGGATGTAACCCGAACTTTTCATTTCTGAAATCAACTGATATAACTCGAAATATATCTCTCCTTCATCTGGGTGAGCTTTTCCTTTGGAATAGAATAAGTGAATTTTCGCATTGATTTGTATCCAACTCCATTGCCCAAGTGTCACCATTTTCACACCCATCAAATCTCTAATGTTGTCTACATCCTCCCATCTGCCCGAAGCTGCATACAAGTTCATCATCAGTAAATAATTGGCAGGGTTATGTGGTTCTAACTTGAAAAGGTTCTTTGCTGCAATTTCCGCAAGTTTTAAATTTCCATGGATTCGGCATGATCCAAGAAGAGCGCCCCAAACATTGGCATCTGGCGTTATAGGCATCCTTTCAATAAAGTCCCAAGCTTCATCAAGATACCCACATTTTCCAAGAAGATCAACCATGCAAGAGTAATGCTCAATTGTGGGGATTATGTTGTGATCTTCCTTCATACTGTCGAAATATTTCCATCCTTCATTTACTAGACCTGAGTGCTTGCAACCGGAGAGGAGAGCTGTGAAGGTTATAGCATCAGGCCGAATACCCGCTTCTTGCATTTCATTGAAAAGTGAAATTGCCTCTTTTCCTTGGCTGTAGATTGAAAAACCCATGATCATGCAATTCCAAGAAGCCAATGTTTTGTCTTGGATTTTTCCAAAGACCTCGTAGGCACTCGCAAGGCTGCCACACTTAGCGTACATGTCAATTAGAGCTGTATTTACATATACCTCTTCCATGAAGCCATTTCTAATTGCCATACAGTGTATCTCTTTTCCCTTCTGTAGCGAAGATAGGCTGGCACAGGCTCGAAGTAAGGTGGAAATGGTGGCCGAGTTAGGCTTGATACCATCTTCTTGCATTTGGATGGAAAAATCAAGTGCATCCATAAAGTTTCCTTTCTGTGTGCAACCAGATATTAGAGAGGTCCAAGTGACAACGTTAGGAGTCAAGCCTGAAACTTTCATATGGTGAATCATGGACAGAGCTTCCTTATTGCGGCCCCATGTTGAATACCCGAAAACCAGACCATTATATGTCACTAAATCTGGTTTAATTCCTGCCCTTTCCATCCGGTTTAACATTTGTATGGCGTCTTCGAATTGGCCTGCGAAGGAATATCCTGAAATTAATGAATTCCAAGCAAAGATATTTCTATTCATCATACTATCGAAAACAGCTTGTGCGTAGGTTAGACTATCATTCTTCACATACATATCAAGCAGTGAAGTTCCCACATATAAATCATTGCTAAATCCATTTCTTACCACATAGCAATGTAATTCCTTCCCAAGACTCAAGTAACTCAATTCACTAATTGCTTGAAGACCGCTGGTGATAGAGCTAGAGCTAGGTTTCAAACCAGCAGCTTGCATCCTCTGCAAAAGAATCAGGACTTCTCGGTATAAACCACAATGGAAATGACCTGACATAAGGGAATTCCAGGTTATAATGTCTGGATACATATTACAACTATCCATGTCGGAAAACAGTTTCTGTGCATCATGTAGATGACCAAGTGCAGTATAGCTAGAGATGATTGAGTTCCATGAAGACAAGTTACGCTTTTCCATCGAATCAAAAACTGCTCTAGCAAGTTCAAGGCTATTGTTTCTCGAGTACATTCCAATTAGCGAATTACATACCCATACATTTGATTCCAATGTGCTTCGAATGATATATCCATGAATCTGCTTTCCTAGATCAAGAGCTTCCACTTTTCCGCAGGCTTGCACAACTTTAGCAAGTGTAACGCAATTGGCTTTCACAAATGAAAACTGCATTTCCTTAAACAATTGTAGAGCCTCCACCCATTTCTCATTTCTCAAATTCACCAAAACTGCCTCATTCCACAATAGACCCACTTGGTCAGGCACTTCATCAAACGCCTGATTTGCATATTCAATGCCCCAACAGCAACCATAAAAGTTCATCAGTGCACACTTCGAGTAGACATCCATGTCAAATCCCCTCTTAATCAAAGATGCATGAACTTCCATACCTAACCATACAACCCTTACATTTGCACAAAGTTTCAAAACAATAGTGAGAACTCTACTTCCAAAGCTCACTCTTTTATTATGCAACTGACAGAAAACCTCAAGAATTTCAAATGGGTCTCCCCCAAAACTAGTGAATTCTTTTACAAAAGAATTCCAGTGAAGGTAGTTTTGTGCAAAACCCAGAAAGAAAACCATAGCAGATGACCGAAAATCGCCAAAAATTAAGTAAGATGTGATCAAAGATTGCATTTTGGCATCTGAATTCTTGTCTTCGGCCATTTTTGCTATCTGGGCATGCATTATTTTGACTGACTTCAAGGAATTAGGCTCGTGATAGCCATTTAAACAATGAAATGGTGGAAGAGAAGTAGAGCGCTGGGTCTCTGCAACTCTAAGAATGCTAAACGTGGTGGAATGGCTTCGGGGTTTCTTGGTGGTGAGTGGATTTTGGAGTGGTGATGGATTGATGGGATGCAATTGAGGGATTGTCCCCATGAATGTGAGACAGCTGCGAATATAACTGAAGTTGGGCTGCGAAGCTGCGAAGAAAGATTTTTTTTTTTTTTTTGATCCGCTGCGAAGAAAGATTAGTTAAGACTATAAAGGGGAAATTGGAGTTGATAGTTTCCTGAAAACAGTGAAGAGAATTACCAGGGCTCAGATATCCGGTGGATAAAGCTTATCCTCTCTCTCTCTCTCTCTCTCTCTCTCTCAAAACGGTAGTGTCATTGAACCAAAAGGGGGTAAACAGTTCGTTTGGTCTGAATTAAGCATTTTTTTAAGGGAAAAAAATCGAAATGGTCCCTGTAGTTAAATGTTTGTGTCAACTTGGTCCCTGTAATTATAATTGGCTCAATTTACACTCTGTACTTTCCATTTTATTCCAATTTGGTCCAATTGTTAACTGCCGTTAGTCCTTTTAAATAAAGACAAAAATAAGCTAATAAAGGCAAAACTAAACTAATAAGCCAATTTTTCGTTTTTATTCAAAAAAATTGGATTTTGATGGTAATTTTTTACTTTTTAGGTTCTTCTTGTCATGAAGAAGCAATAATCCTGAAAAAATTGATAAAAAACTAACAATTACGAAAAAAATTGAATAAGGACAAAAAAAATTAAGCCACTTGGCTTTTTAAGCCTAACAACCCCTGAATTTATGTAATATTCTAACTTTTGGACATAGTTCTTTATCATGTTGTGACTTTTGAACATGATTCTATATGTGTTTTCAGAACTATGCAGAAAAAGAAAAATAAGGCATCTTAATATTTGTCCACAAGTTAAACAGATAGACAATACAAGTGGTTATGTTAGCTCATGGCTAATCATGAAAATGTTGAATTAGAGGGCAAGTTTTTGCAGAAAATTATAGCTAAATTTCTTCTCAGGTGCATCCTTATCAATGGAGAATGGAAGAATGAGCTGTGTTTCGGTTCAGAGGCATATTTGGTAGTAGACCTGTGCAAAAAACCCGTCCACCTGCGGACCCGACCCGACCCGGACGGGGTCGAATATGTGCTTCGGACAGGTACGGGTTCATTTTCTGTTAAAAATCAGATTTTGGTTCGGGGTCCGGGTTTGTGCGTTTCTTACTCGACCTGACCAATTCATAAAGATTAATTCGATTTTTAGTCAGACCTGACCCTGCCCGACGTAAAGAATTAGGATCGCAGACGGTTTTTACCCATTTTCGGTTCCGGTTTGGGAGCCTAAAACATTTGTTATCCGCCATATCGGGTCGGGGTCAGGTTCAAGGGTCAAACCCGACCGCCTGACCCGTGCACACCCCTAATATTAGGGCAAGAGGGGAATAAGAGAATTACTGTTTTAACCCCCAAAGAATGGGTCATTTGATTTTGCTATTAAAAGGACTAACGGCGATTAGTAATTTGAACAAGTTGGAACAAAATGAAAAGTACAGAGTGTAAATTGAGCCAATTACAACTACAGGGACCAAGTTGACACAAACACTTAACTATAGGGACCATTTTAGTTTTTTTCTCTTTTTTTAATTAAGTCAGATGACTTTGTTCGGTTAACCTTTTATTTTTAGTTTTAGTTTAATTTTCAATCATTGCCTTACTTCTTTCTCCAATCATTACCATATTTCTTTAATTATGACTTTATCATCTCTCTATCTCTTTTCAATCATTACCCCTATCTTCAATTATTACTCTACTTCTCTCTCCACCCACTATCAAAATTAAATTAAACTAAACTTTCAACCATTAGAGAATTATTAATTGAGCTAAAATGATTTTTGCACCAATGTAGTACTCCGGTTTGGAGTAGTATTGTTTCGAATAACATTTCTCGCTTTGTCAATACCGTAGACAATGTGATTTGATTTTGATTTCTGAGGTTCCAAATTTAAGGATTGACAGTTGACAAGTTGACACGGTACAAGAAAACTATTCATGAAAAGAAAATGAAGGCACTTTGAGTCTGAACTCTTCATTTTAATTTCATGAACACTTTCATGGATAATTTTTATGTATCCTACCCAAAATGTCCAAATTTATTGCAAAAATAGTTGAATTGACTAATCAATAAACATGAAGAATTCGAGCCATACATGTAAACTAAGCGACTTCAAATTGAACAGAATGAAAGTCGGCTACTAAAAGGAAGCTGATTCAAGTAGAAAGCTGATACTCCCTCCGTTCCTTTTTAAGTGTCCTGCTTCGTAACTCCAACTTATTAAAAAGACATCATCATTATATCTTTCACATCAACTTTTTCCTCCACTTTCCCTACTTACCCATCATCATTACACATTTACTCACTTACTTTTCAAAATGGAATCTACTTTTAGGGACAAAATAGACAATTCACTAACTTTTACCCACTAACTTTACAAAATGGACACTTATAAAGGGACAGTCCAAAATGGAATACCAGACTATAAATAAGGGATGGAGGGAGTAGTTTTTTTTTTTTCCTTCATCCAAAGCCATTAAAGGCATTATGTTTGTAAATCCAGAGTTTCTTTACGAATACAGGATCTTGAATCTGAATAAAAAACTGAAAGATTGGAACAAACACGTACACGTATTGGATTGAACTAATTTTTCACAGGCCTACTCGTTTTTTTAAATTATTGAACAACTCGGATCATCCGTGCGGGACCCTAGTAGACCCCGCGTAATGGTTAGTGCACCGTTGGTGCTGCTCAGTCGGTGGGCGTAGTAGGGTTGTAAGAACAGTTCATGCCAGTTTATTCTCAACCTTCTTACTCGGTGATCACCCTGCTAAATGTAGTGTTTAGATGTGCGGCATCTCACCTCTAAACTTTACTGAAAGTTTCAAGTAGAGAGGAATGGGATCGACTATGTTTTAGGTGGTCGTGAACTAACGAGGTTTATTAGGATTCTTTAGAATCAAACTAACGTATTATGTATAAAACTTGGTTTTGTTTCTTTCCCTTTCCTCAAAATCATAATCTAATGACAGAGTCTAAGAGTAAACATGGAAGCAGTGCTGAAGATAAGAGTGAGCCAAGCATGAAAAAGTAGATACAAGTGATAGAGTCATGACGACAACCATGAAAAATTACCCATCACCTAGAGTGCTAAGAAACTGAAAGCTAGTCTTTACCCTCGGCCTCCTATATAGGTGATCCCAACCCGGTATGCAAAGCTCGGTACAGTTCAAAGCTGTGGCAGAAGCTAACTCAGATATGAAAGTCACAGACAATTATCATTTGAGTTCAAAACTAATATTAGCTCCCTCTTAAACAGTAATAAGAAACTAGTTATGTTTATCCAAGCCCTCTGTATTCTTTCCCCTTTTATCTAATGTCCAAGAAGGTCCTAGGGAAGAAGTCAATCAAACAAGCAGCTAACAGCTAAAAGAGCAAATTAGAATGTTAATGATGCCGAAAAAAGTTGAAGAAGATCTAATAACAGTGATTTGACTAAGCTTTACTATGCGGAACACATAGTAGCCTTCAACTAGTTTCACAAAATAATCCAGAAAATGTAAGCTGGAGGAAGGGAGACACCGTAAAGATCAGATACATTTTAAGCTACCGATGAAACAAGTAAAACCAATTAAAAGCTTGTTAATGGTTTAAAACGTTAAAATGACAAGCTTTCCAAGAAGTAGATGTTAGTTAACAATCATACTGTTGAGTAAGAACATCAAATGTTTTCTTCCTTGATGCTTGTCCAAAGTTCCAAGCATCGTATTGCCAGGTCATAATCCAATCTTTGAGGCCAGTCCCTATTAAATCTCAGCAAATACATAATCTAAACAATGGAAATAAGGCCACCAAGTACCATCTATATTGGAGGCAAACTAAAACTATAACCTATTTGTGCTCTCCAACATGAAACAAACTCATATTTTTATAGCATACCAGAAGAAGCTTACTGATACAACAGCCACACAAATGTTCAGTTTAAAATCATAATGGTAAGGCAAGTAAATAATTAAATTTACATCAAAACAACATAATTTCAGACAATGTCTCTTTGTCAAGCAGTTTCCTGGGCCTTAAATATGAGGAAGAAGATCCACGATTCACATTGGCACAAAAATGCAGAACCCTCGAAATGGTGAAGTGCATTTTTGCTTCTAGGAGGACAAAACACCTGTTCTAATACACTCCAAATGCAACAATTTAACTGCATTTACACCTCCGTACCCAAAACTAGAGAAATGCAAATTGATTTCCTACCACTTTCACCAGCGCTCTCTAGGCCGACCATCTGGAAATGCAAGCACCTTTTCTTCATTCTTCAAATTCTCTACCTGTTTAGGTAATTTATTTACTCCAATTCTCACACTTCCACCATCTTCGTCAAAGTCCGGGGGAACCTCATCGTCATCGCCTTCTAAATCATCAGTATCATACTCATCATCAAGATCGTCCCCGTCATCATAATCCTCCTCCTCCTCATCAAATTCATCGCCCACCATGTCATCAATATCAAACCATTCTTTTCCACCCTCTTCCCTTCCTTCGACAGGCTCATCAGTTCCCTCTGCTCCATTGCCATCAGTCCTGGGAACACCTCTTCTTGGAAATCGTGGAACAGCAACAAGTGAACGGAGCTTCTCCTTATTAAGCAACAATCGATCCTTCTCGACCAAGTGCGAATCACGATATGCTTCTCGAAGGAAGACTGAATCTCTCTCTCCTTTCAAGGAGACGTAGAACATATCAGGATGCCTAATCAACATCCCCCTCAGCTGCTGAGAGAATCTAAACTCTTCACGAAAATGAGTGAGGTGGTCCACCAGAGTTTTCTTCTCGATGGTTAGGCTCAAGATTTCATGAATCACCCCACATGCATGCTTTTCTTTCTCCAGCGTACCAGACCTTAATGCTGAAAAATCAGAGTAAGGCGATATATAAGGCATGTCTCTAAACTGACCAATCCTCCGCATTTCGCCTCTGGAAAGATTAAGGCCCTTGGGCATCATTACTCTATTAAACTTCGGTGGTCTATCTATTATCAAATCTTTCGCATCCAACTCTCTATACCGATTCTCCTCCTCGGCTAGCTCAGCCGCAGAAACAGCAAGTTCAGGATCCCAATGAGTAAGCTCTAGAGCATGGCCTCGTCCAGTCATAACAACTTTAAAATATTGTGGGTACCGGCGGCAAATTGTGTCGCGGAATTCTTGAGGAAGCCCAAAATCAGACATCAAATGGGAAATCTTTTCGACAAGAATACGCTTCTCCAATGACATCATCAACAACTTTCGCAACTTAACAACCAAAACATCCTCCATCTGATTCCTAATCCTCAACTCCTCCATATAAAGCCTTTCTGCCTCGGGGGTCAACTTGAACTGGAGCGAGTAAGCCCCTTCTTCCACAATCTCAAAAATCGCTGGATACTTCCTCAATAAGGCGATAAATCGCCGCCTTTTCTGAAGACCTAGTGCCTTTCTATACCTACCCATGTCGCGAAGAGCCATTATCCTATCGGGGTTACTGACCAGAATTTTCCTGATCTTCATAACCAATTTAAGCTTCTTATCCCTCTGTATCACACTATCGAAAGGAATCTCTTTTCTTCTCTTGACAGCAGCTCTTATCGGACCAAATGGAACGCGGGTTCTCGGTACATTACCAAAAGGAAAATGTTTTTCCTGTGAACTCAAACTTTGACCCAGAAATGGTGTGTTCCGTGATCCATACCACGGTAGACAAACATGGGTTTTTGAAGAAAGCTTTGGTTTCTTAGTGAATGTCGATTTGAATGAGCCGAAAAAGGGTTTAGAAGCAATAGATGGTGATGTTGACAGAAACAGTTTGGGCTCCATAATCAGTCTCTTTCTTTCACAAGAGAAAGAAAATAAGGACGTTTAAGCATAAAGATAACAATAGCTATATGCAAAGCAGAGAAACCCTAGGAATATAATCCCAGCAAGTATTGCTCAATCATAATCAGTCTCTTTATAGGAATACTGGAGAGGGAGGCAATTCGTATACACACAAGTGAAGTTAGAGAGAGAAAATGGTAAGAGGTATACAATGGATGAAGAAGATGATTACTTACCAGGTATACAAGTAGGTTGGGAGATGAAGCAGGTTGGGGTTTGTCAATGGAAAACCCCTCTCAGCAGATATTCCTGATTCTGTGACCAAACATTATCTTGTCCCAAGGGACTTGGAGGGTAATAAACTAAAAATGGGAGGGTATAGTTGTCTTGACAAAACAAGTTGGGCGCGGCTATTCGCAACCTCTCTTATAGCCCACCATATTTCGGTAAGTAGTTGTTAAAAATCATAAATAACATTTCGGTAAATAGCTGTTGAAAATAAGATTATATTTCGGTAACTACATGTCGAAAGTAATTAGTAGTTGAAAAAAATATCATATTTCGGTAACTGGATGTTGAAAATGTATTTCAACTTCGGTAACTAACTGTCGAGTATAATTGAAAATTTTTAACGAGCTATGAAAAAAAATAAAGGGTCGTAAATAGCGGCGCCCAAGAAGTTTAGCCTAACATGCACTTTTATTACCTAAACTATACGCTTTTTGTCCATCTCATCCCTAAATGAAGAATTCAAGCTAAATCATTTTTAAAGTATGTCAACTAAACCCCACCCCACCCGTTCTTCCTTGAAAAACCCATGAACCTAGGCTACGAAAGTGTTGCGAACGTGTGCTATGGGCGTAACCACCGGCTTTGCCCAACTTTTCTAAGCTTACGTGCACCACGATTGGGATTGGAAACTATACCATAATAAGGACACTTTGAAAATTGGCTATTCGATGAAAGTTACTCATAACATACGTTGGTGATATATACACAAATATCACCACGTCATCTTGAGCCAAATTGATAGTTATTTTTTTGAAATTGTTCCACTCAAATATCATTCTATTATTCCCATGTCAGATTACCCCCAACCCCTTTGTTCAATAACCCCTTCATGGAAGAAAAAAAAAACATTTATTTGATGTAACTCTCAATTTAAGCCTTGGTTGTCTGTTAAGTGGGAGAAAAAAGTGATTTAGCCATAGAATACTATTTGAGCCCACATCGCCAATCTATACAAGAGCTTCACATAACACTTCCATCAATCAAATTTACAGTTTTTAATAGAATATTGACATTCACCCTCCTTTTTTTTGTTATCCACACATCCTTTGTCTTTTAGCAAAAAAATAAAATACATTTTCAACACTAAAAAAAAAAAGGGGACAAAAAAGGTTGTATGAATATCAATTCCCCTTTTAGTATACTGAATTAAATACTTGAAGGACATTTTAGGTTGATTTGTTAACTTGAGGATGACATATATGAAAGATTGAATAACTGAGAGGATAAAAATGCATTTTCCCCGAAAAAGTACATCTTTCTTGTTCTTGATCTTCTGACCCAGTTGTGATCGGAGGCGCCGGAGGATATGGTGGGTAAGAGGCGAGAGAGGCGAGTTGCCGCCGGTTCAGATCGCCGTCGGGACCGAGTCGAACTGTCAAATCGAGAAGACCTGACCACACAATCAGCTAGTTCTAAATCCAACCACGATCGCAATTTCTTCACAATCTTCGTCGTTATCTTCTTCACAGTCTCTACTTTGATTTCCCTAATTGTATACCGTACTCGATACGCTTCACGTACGGACGCTTCTCTCCCACACGTACACCAACCAGGCTTCGTCAAGACTGACATCAGTTACCTCGAAGTTCTTACTGTACGTGTTTTCATCTCTCTCTCCCACACAGACGTCAAGACTGACATCCTTCCCATTTTGCTTGCTTGGTATTATATTTTGGGATTTCCCCTCAAGTGTAAATTTTCACAAACTAACACTCATAAATGATTAAAAGCAGTTTAAAGGTAGATAATAAGCGGTAGTGTTGGGAATCTCACCAAATTTTCTATGGAGACCTGCATCAATTACATGGTCCCTTAAAAAGTTGAGTTCCCGTGAAGAACAAACAATATGGGACAGAGGGAGTATATGCAGATGTCTCGTTTATGTATAGATACATGAGTGTGGGTACACATTGTTTTTTGGTTGTAGTTGTGGTTGAGATAGAACTTTGTGGTATTTCACCTATTTCTTGTTTAGGAATTCAGGAAAATTCGAAGGTCTCAGAGAATACATCTCATCGGCATTTCACGAATGTTGTACTGGCCTACATTACTCCATGGTAGGTTCATCTTGTATAATTAATTTACTTATTTATTAAGTAATTTTTTTTTGGGTTCATTTGAAAGCAAAGTCATCAACCTTTGTAATTGAGTTTATTAGGCGTACAAGTGGTTAATTGTTATAGACGTTTCCTGCCCTTGACTTAAAACTTCATTTGGTATGAAACATTCCAATAGAAAGTTTTAAGCATTAAATTTGGTTAAAAACTTTGTTCATGGGATAGCGGTAAATTTTGAGGCCCACGAAATGGCCTTGAGATATTTGAGTGGACAGAAAAGTCTCCCTTCATTTGGGTAAAACTCGTTCTCATTTAGGTTTGGGAAAAGGAGTGGAAAGATGGTTTTGGTGGTATTTACTCAAATACAAATTTTGGTCGACATTTAAGGAATGAGTGGAGATTCTCTTGTTTGATTGAAACAAGATTACATACCCAATGGTAATGTGGGTAGAAAAGCTCTGTGAGTTTTCCTAGGCTTTCCTTTTGTTCAGTTCTAATTTTTAAGGTAGGAGGACAACACAAAAAACATCTTAGGATATGTATATTGTGGACATCTTTGTGTTTTAATAGCTTATACATGGTATAGGAAATTAGGAATATTGGCTTGTATATTGTGGACATCTTTGTCTTCTATCAGCTGGCCATTTAGCGAGCTGAACTAGATTTGGAGCTGAAACTTGTATTCTCAGTCAAACTAATTTTTGTCACTAAAAAATAAAAATGTACGTTTGCAATCAATGAAAATCTTATGGGAGAAACTCAGAAATTTGTTTGGTGGTATAGTTGTGTTTTTGCTAGCAAAGCTGTTATTTAAATTTTCAAGGTGATTTGTAGAAGCTCGTGGGTCCATATATTTTTCTTCCACTATCCTATTCACGTCAGTTCTTGGGTCGATTTTACTCTATCCTGCATTTATTATCTACTGTTGGCATTTGTTTGATAACCATATTTGCCAATTCAAACCTTGAGCTTATATGAATTCATGTAAGACATAATAAATGGTGCAGGAACTCAAGAGGTTATGAAATTGCAAAGAGGTTCAACTCCAAGTTTACACATTTGTCACCTGTGTGGTATGACCTGAAGAGGTGCGTCTGAATTCTGATTATCCACTTCAGTAAGTCCTGCATCTTAGAGGTATTGATGCCTTGATGGGGAGGCTGAAGTTTCTCCTCTGGGTTCTTTAGAATATATTGTCCCCTTTGGTTATGGTTGACACCTGAAGGATTTGAAGGATTAAACTTGTTTTTTGAGATTTCAAGCTTTTCCTACCACTGCTCGCTTTAACTATCTTACAGAAGTACTATCATGGCCATAATTAAGTCTCACTGGTGGATTAAACTTGTTTTATAAGATTTCAAGCATATCTCGTCACTGTTCGTTTTAGCTGTTTTACAAAAGTACTATCATGGTCATAATTCCTGTTGATCCATAGTCATGAACTGTTCTCAGCCAGCCAAATGACCTACTTTTATGGATGGAGCTTATTGTTGCTGGCACAAATCCTCAACATAGCTAGTTTTGTTTTTTTGTTTCTTTTTTGCTGATTGGCAAAATGGGACTCCAAGATCCCAGAATTTGGACGTTTGTGCTAAAACTAAGGTATGAGAAGTTGAACTGTATATACTGGGGCTGCCTTTATTGTCAAGTATCATATCTTTTCTTCTTTCTGTTGCCAGCGAAGGGCCAAAGTTAATTCTGGAGGGAAGACACAATGTTGATAGAGAATGGATTTCAGATCTTAGAATGAAAGGAAATGCTCAGGTATAATTAATGCATGTTGTCATAGGTGGAATGAGGCTGATCTACTACTTTCCTACTTTTGGGATTTCCATGTCTTGTTAATAGAAGATGACTATTCAATAATTCATGGACATCTCATTTGATTGTGAAACTTTTGAGGCTTTGTTGACTGAGTGAAGAGAGTGCATGACTTTTTGGTTCCAGTAAAAGATGCTCATGAAAATGAACAAACATTTAGAGAGTTTGAAACAGAATCATCAGCTCACATTCTTGGTTTCTTGTTTAGAATGTTCTGAAATATTCTTGTACTTGAAAAGTTGGCAGCACCTCGCATTTTGAGGGAAATATCTTCCCTCGGAGACCACTATGATTATAAGTACTCATACTTCTAGTTTTGTCCAGCATTGTGTGTGGAATAGTTCACTATCAGACTCTCTCTCTCTCTCTCTCTCTCTCTCTCTCTCAAAATAGGTTTTGCCAAGAGTTGTTCTGGAAGCATTGCCCAGTGAGCTGCTGAAAAAGAAAAATCAGAGGAATAAAGCTATCGATCTTATAGTGGCAGAATGCAAGTAAGCCTTCTATGCGGCAACAGATCTTTTTAACAAGTTGTTTTCTAGTTATACGAGGATGACATGATTTTCTCATACAAGACACCTTCCTACTTTTGGGATTGAATACTTCTTGTGTCTCTTCTCTAAATTACAGGGAAATGGAGTATGATGGTATTGTTCTCGAATCTTGGTCAAGGTGGGCAGGTTATGGAGTCTTGCAAGATCCAGCCATGCGGGATATGGTACGTGAATACTCCCAGTTGTGTTCCTGTGTCTTTTGAACAATTCTTTGCTGTGCTACTTTAAAATAACTTTGTACACACCATCTTCCACATTTAATCAGCTAGAGCGCAGGGGCTTGCAAATATCTCACTATCTTTTATTCCAGGATACATTAAGAGCCTATTCTGTACAGACGATTTGGAATCTCTAGTTTCGAAAAACTAATTGGCTTGGTTTTCTCTTTGATGCACCCGGCAATTACCCGTGCCATTTTGTTTCATGTTCTACTACCACTTTCCTCTCTTTTTCTTTCCTTGGCTGCCTCCTTGCTTTGCTTTTCTTGGGTTTTCAAATGTACTATAGTGCAGAATTTAGCAAAATCAAGAAGAAAACTTGCTGTTGTTATACCTGACTTATGTTTTAGTTGTCATAGACTCATAGCAGATATTCTTGTCATATTGTCTTCATTTGTACGTAAATATAGAACCTTGTGAGCACACTGTGCTCTTAAGTCTTGAGCAATAAGGCTGTGCTTTTTCAGTTGATTGGTTTTTAGCATTTTAACCTGTACATTTACCATTATATATAAAGCCATTTTATATCTTCTGACATCTGAAGATGTGCGTGGTACTTTTATTGCTTTGCAAGTCTAGGCACTTCAGTTCATAAAGCAACTTGGGCAAGCGCTTCATGCTGTGAGCTTAGAGAGGAGCAGTGAGCAACAACGTTTACAACTGGTGTACGTTATAGGTCCACCATATTCAGAGAAACTTCAAGCGCATGATTTTGGGCCAGAAGATCTTAAAAGCTTGAGTGATGCCGTAGATGGTTTCTCACTCATGACCTATGACTTCTCGGGTCCTCAGCATCCGGGTCCCAATGCACCTCTGAAATGGGTCCGTTCTACTGTGCAGCTGCTCCTTGGTCCCACCAGTAATGGTGCTCGAAGCCTGGCTCATAAGATATTTGTTGGTCTCAATTTCTACGGGAACGACTTCAGCCTCTCAGAAGGTATATATCACTTTGTTTAATCTCAGAACTATTAATTTATGTTTGGTCTTAACAAATTTGTACTATACCCGATGCTCTTGACTGATTAAGCAGAGCATATGAAGGAAGATATCATTAATCAAACAAGGCACCATGATTGGCGATTTCAAAAGACCCTGAGTCCTTGGGGTTTCCAAATTTCTTGACTTTGGAGAAAGTAGACACACTTTTTTTTGGGTAAAAGTAGACACACTTCCTCAGGGGCTTTCTTTGTTTTGTTCCAATTTTATTGGATGTCCCAAAAGGGACTCCTTAGGAGCCTTATCTTTTTAAATGAACCCATCTGGGACCTTGTCAGTGATTTTGATCTGCATATGCTATATGCATTGAACAACCTCATCATATTATCTGGATTGCAGAGAGGAATATTTGACTTCAGCAGATGCCCAAGTCGAGAATGCTTTAATTATAATAAACTCCAAAAACTCTCTAATCATGAATCCAATGACCTTTTTAATGATCCATAATCTTGTGCATGTCATATCTGGAGTCCTTATCCTGCCCAAAGGAGTATTTCTGATTCATAGACTCTGGTATTTGATAGGGTGTTTACTAGATACAACCATACTTCCAAATGAACATTCATAATGACGTGCATATACATGGCAGCAGACGATTGATCTCCTGAATTTGCAGGTTTAGGTGGCGGAGCTATCATCGGAAGTGATTACCTGTCTTTGTTGGAACTACACCGGCCTTTGTTGCAGTGGGATGAGAACAGTGCAGAGCATTTCTTCATATACTCTGACGATAAGCATGTCAGGCATGCTGTATTCTACCCATCACTGACTTCCATAGCAATGCGTCTGGAGGAAGCTCGTTCATGGGGTGCTGGCATCTCTGTTTGGGAAATTGGTCAAGGTTTGGATTACTTTTATGATCTTCTGTAGGTAGAGATCAATCTTATTGTTCATCCCTAGAAATTGTTACGTTAATTTTGGCTATTTGTTCTCCATTTTTATGTAACCGGGGGAATTTTGGGGGAGTTTATTAATCAGTTGAGGCTCTTCTCAATCAACGTTACCTTTCAGATGAGATGCTAATGGTTTGCTCATTGCTTCTAGCTAAGCTTTATGCCATTTGGCTTTGATTTGGGAGCATGGTTCTACAACAAAACGTCCCTGTAGCTCCTTTGTTTTTGAAGGTTTAGGGGGGCCATTGTTTCAGTGGTATTCTGAGAGCAACCACTTTGTGCATATATTGCCAAAGGTTAGGTCTGTCTCCAATCATCCCCTGCCCATACCCCCAATGATTGGGGACTAGATGTGTTCCGTTATGTTGTTGTTGTTGTTGCTTCGTTACCCAGAGCTTTATTAACCCAAAAATCTGTTCCGTACCCTCCTACCCCCTCTCTCAAACTTGCTAAGCTATATGCAAGAGGCTACACAACTGTAAACAAACATTATAGCATTGAAAATGATGCGAGGACGAGCAAATGCAGGTCTGCGACTTTTATCTTCAAGAGGCAATTGTTTGGCTATCTATTCCCAGGGCCACAAGTATCCTAGGTGCATAAATCTGCAGCGAAATCATCGTTAGTAATGTGATGTGATCGCTATATTTTGAAGGAGAATTGTTACACTTTCTGTGGACAGTTGGCCGAAACCATACTTCCCAGCTTGAAGGGATGGTGAGCTGTTTTAGCTGGTAAAGTCTATTGTTCTTCCTCTTTGCTCGTGGCTTCTGAAGTATAATTCTATTTGTATAATGGACCATATGCCATTGCATTGATGTTTTTTTGACTTTAGGGCTGATTGGTAAACCGTGGAAGAATGCGGAAAATTGGCCGGTACCTTGTTGTGATTGTGGTCCATTTGGGCATTACCAAGCAAATAAGGACAATGTAATGGCTTTGTTGAATGCACAAGCTCCATCTCATGTCAGATTAAGATGGAGAACGAGATGGAGTAGGTAAGCAAAGCAAAGTAACAGGGTTCCGAATCAAGTAGTAAAATTAGACATATGGAATAGGATAACTATGTACGGTACTTATGGAATAGGCCTCAACTGCCCTCCCTGCGGGAGAACGGACACATCTTTGCCCGAGTCCTATCAAAAAGTCTATCTTTCCATGTAGTTATGAGCCAAATTGAAAAATCCGAATTTGAAAATTTACACTACAAATTAAAAGTTGAATACAAAGAATAGTTTTCCGAAATGAAACCAAAATTATCAATCGCCCTTAAACGCTTTCTAGCTGACGCCAAATTAAAATGAAATTGCCACCATTTGTCCGTTAAATATCTTGTTATGCAATTTTTTTTTTTTTAAATTGCAATAACTAGCTTCATTCTTGTATCTAGGACGTCGAGCGGAAGGAACCGTGCAAATAACTTCAAATTGAGTGATGCTATATGTACCGATAGGGGGGGGGGGGGGGGAAGGACATCGTACCGCTGGCGCCGGCGGGCAGTCTCCGGCCACCGGACAGCCGATCTGAGCCATCTAAAAATTCTAAAAAAAAACCCGATGCGGCCTACGCGAGAATCAACGACATTCGAGGTGTTACACGAAAAAATGGTGCTCGGATCAACACCCTACACACCTCGGATGCCGTTGATTCCCCATCGATTTTTTTTTTTTTATAGAATTTTTGAACGACTTGAATCGGCCATCCGGTAGCCGGAGACGGTCCGCCGACGGCCATCGGTTCGATTTCTCTCCCCCAGATCGGTACTTATATCTTTACTGCTTCGGAATTATCCTTTATCAAATGCTTGTGATTGAATGTACTTGATTTTCCAGTAGACCATTTTAATCATTACCCATAGGATAGTGGTGACAATGTCCGTAGGATCCTAGCTGAAATTAGCTGGACAACATTTCTAAAGACTATTGTCTTGTTACCTCATTGTCTTATTTCTCTCATGAATCGTAATTTGGATGTGGCCCGTCAGACGATTTTTCGGATTTAAAAAAAAGGAAAAAAAAACTTTCAATGTGCTGTTCAATCCCGAGGCAGCAAACTGACAGGAAGTTTATAATCGAATATAGCTTAACCAGATTAACCAAAGTTATTTAAGCAATAAAAATTTGCGTAGAACTTGAAGATCATCCAACCACATACACATCAATCGCGTGAAAATCTAATCAGAAGGAAAAATCATGGACACAAGCACGACACTGGTAACTAAATTATGAAGTACAGCTAGCTTAATTCCAAAATCCAGACGATTAAGATTATATATATATATCTATATACCTGCTCAAAGACCGACTGTAGTTCTAATCTTTAAGCACGTTTGTTAAGATCTCCTATTGTACTTGCCGATCTTAACTTCCTTCCCACATCAAGTAATGTAATCATTCATGCATGTGTAATCTATCACTATACATTACATGAACGTACAGACTTTTTCCTAGGAACCAATAACGAGTAATCTAAGTAGGCACTTGTTGCAGTCTAACACTAAATGGACACAGTCTTTACCCTACAAATTAACCAATATCAGTAGCAGCACTCTTGAGTCTTGACTAATTTTATGCGAATTCCAATTCCCATGGACAGTGATTGCCAAGTTTCTTAGGGGTTGAATCTCTTGGATAAACAATCAAAGATATTGCCTTGTTCATTGCCTCAGTGCCAATCCTCCATCTGCTATGTCCCTGATATCTTGGACCCTGGTAGAAGGGTGATTTGGACAACGAGACCGGAAGGATGGGGAATACGGCATCTCATGTGGTTTTATATGGACACTAGACGGGGCGGGTGAATCGATACGCAATAAACAGGGAGGAAGGCCCAAGAGCTAGAACTGCACTTGGTGATAAGATAACCAATGCTATTATTGCTATTTGAACCGACAAGACAAGAGGAACAAGGACGGACCCAAATAGTTGTAACAGAAACTTGTTAGTTGAGTTGTTTTTGTTTCAAGTTTTCAGAATAATGACAGAAAAGAAAAAAAGGGGTTCTCTGTGACACACTTAAGCTGTCTAGCATTGCCGAGTTTTTTCCGTTCAAAATGGGCAAATCAATTGTTATTTTCACTTTTTTTTTTTTGTATTGAATAATCTTTGAAGGATGGATACATATTTACACTGAGTTATTTCATGCACTTGTCTTGTTATTTTATACCATATATATGCACTTTGTTTAAGGAAATAATTTTGTCACTTCTTTTTTTGTTAACGCCACTTTCCTGCAAGTATATTTTTACACTAAAAATACATTTGCAAAAAAGTGGCGTTAACAAAAAAAAGTGTGACAAAATCAATGGTCTTTGTCTAGCCATTTTGGTGTTTGTTTGAAGCACTGATGTGGATGGTAGATCACCAACTTTAATGGTTAGTTATTTTCAAGCACATTCTCTTGTCGTTTCTGTGTTTGTTTGAATCACTGATGGAGATCCACGGAGGGAAGTGGATAAGGAAAAGAGGATTAGAAATCTAAGGAAAAGAAGATTAGACATCTTCAACAGGTAGCTTAAGCGGTAATATGAATGAGTTATAAATTCACACATCTTAAGTTTGAAATTTGGCAAACTTGACAATCTCTTAGGATTAGGTTGTAAGAGAGAAATCGATCTCTTGTGAATTCCCGAGTTTCAGCGTTAATAGTTTGCCTTTAACTAGATTGGAAAGAGGAATAATCAAGATGCGTGTATGTTAGTCAAACATCCTAACTGTCCAAATAACAAAAGAGAGAGGATTTGGACTTTGAACGAGGACATTTAGCCGTTGTTCTTTTTTGTCTCAAAATTCATGTGTACAGTTCATAATAAATTTTTTCTATTTATCTCTTGTCATTCATTCGTAACCTTCAAAAAGCTGATTACCACCTGCCAAAAAGCTGATCCGTCTTTCACCCATAAGAAAGGCTTATTAGAAAGCTTTGCAACTCTCGTGAAAGCTGCCAAAATGTAGGTATTTGACCTTTTTTTATTCTTTTTCTTTTTCTATTCTTTTTCTAGTCTAGTAAGTACTCCCTCCGTCCCATAATATTTGTCCGGTCCGCGAAACGGAGACGTAAAAATCATGCATTTCTTTTAAGAAAAAATTCAAATTTTTTTTCACAAGTTAAAAGAACTCTTCGAGATCTAGTAAGTTGTTGAATTTTTTCCCAACTTTTTCTTACAAAAATAGTATTATTTTTACGTCTCCATTTTGCGGACTGGATAAATATTATGGGACGGAGGGAGTAGTAACTAGAAAACAAGTCGTCTCACCTGAACCATTAAACTCTAAAACCTTGTACGGACCTCATAAGTACTCCTATAATAAAAGAACAAAAGTTGGTAAAAGCGTATCTGGTTTTGTTTCTTCTTGAACCCTATTGTATTACCACCCATGGATTTTGTTACCTAAATTGTCATGTTCACTGTACAATTGAATACCAATATATGGTTTAGTCAACTCCAAAGTTTGGTCAAATGGGAAAAAGAAAACAACTAGAGCTTGTCCTAAGAGATCGCAAGTTTGAATTTTATCCAAACTAAACATTTTGAATTTTGGGGTCAGCGGAGATTTTTCTGAACATCCGATTATTAAAAAAAGAGAGGATATATAAGGTAAAGTCAAGGCTCGTATATATTTGGATGTTAAACTTGTAGGTATGTTGGAAAGAGATTCTCTCCGGTTCCCTCATGGAACTGGCCTTGTCCTAGTTATTTATGGATCTTTCTTAGGCCTATTTGGATTATGAAGACTTAAAAGAATCATCCTCAGAACCCACCTCTCGTAAATTTTCATCCTGTCCAATTTTGACACTTATGTTTTCATTCTCTCTCTTTTTTAATCCCAGAAGTACCCTTACATGCAAATATACATATATAACAATGATTTTCGGGATGGAATCTTAAGACTTCAAGTCCCACCGTTTAATTGGGCTTTCAGTTTCCATATATTTCTCTGCACAATTCCGCAAATCTTGAGTAGATATTGACCGCTTTGTTCCCCTCAAATGAAAAACCCCATGCCATTTGATTTTTCATCTCCCTGTTTGGAAGAAATCTTAAATGGCGAAACACACGTACTCCATTGTTGCAAGTCTTGCAATATCCGGTAAAGAAAATCGATCGGCTCATGGATCTTCCTCAACAACAATCTGAATGCGGTTTCTATGAAAACCCCAAATCGGCACCAGTCCTCCATTGTGCCCAACATCCGGTAAAGAAATTAAATCGGCACGCGGATCTTCCTCAACAATCCGAATGCGGTTTCTATGAAAACCCCAACTCGCAAGGATGATTTTGAGTCACCAGTGGTCTGCGATGCTTGGTTGGCAAGGGCTAGGCTTGGATAGTGAATTCATGGTTTATCGATTTATTTCATGGCTTATTTTTTCATGGTTATTCATGTTTTATGTATTCATAGTTTATTCATGTATTTTCAATTAAATAATAGTGTATTCTCCTTTGGTTCGTGAAATCATGGAATTCATAGAATATTTGCAGAAATTTGTCAAGAAATTAGTACGATTTCAATGGTGTACATGTATTTTTTTTTTCATGGTGTATTTTGTTTATCAATAAGATTTATGGTGTATTCTATCAAGCAAATATCATGGTGCATTATATCAAGCAGATTATATGATGTATTCTATCAAGCAAATTTCATGTTGTATTTCGTCGTGGGGTATCTTATCGAGCATATTTCGTGATGTATATTGTCGCTCATGTGTAAGAAATTGATTTCATGTTTTTGGAATGTCATATTTAGGAGATCAATTTCCCGGTGGAATTATAGAATCCGCCATGAATTTGTGGGGTAATTGGTTTCATATTTTTGAGGTTCATTTTTTGAAATCAGTCATGTTTTTTATGAGACCAATTTCATGGTGGAATTACGTATAGTACATAGTGTTTTTGTGAGTTAAATTAGGAATATGCACGAGAAGGGACTAACGAGCTTGCATAATTGCAGGATTGTAGTTGGAATGATGAACTTGATGTGTGGATTACAATATATGTGAATTTTGGATGCAATTCGTTATATATAGAAACAATATCAATCCCACTGTATTTGAATTCCTCCAAATATTTCAAAGAGTCCTTAATTATAGATAACAATGAATCCCATTAATTTAGGAACTATTGAAATGGTTGAATCTCACTAAATTAGGAAATGGTTGAATTCCACTAATTTAGGAAGACAATATACACACACATATGAATATATTTTATTAACAAAGGTAAGATAGGTATTCACCATCTGAAAACATAAAAACATAACCGTTCAAAATGACCGGAATGAATACTTACGTGAGATGAGATCTGAGGATGAATATTTAAAAACTTCTATTGATTAATACATATATTTTTGACACACATTTATATTAATGTTAAGAAAAAGTTTAGATACAATGAATTAAAACTTGTATCATACAATTGAATACCTCTCTACTTGCTATTCCGAAGCACCTATAAGAAATTGGAATACCTCCCTTCTCTGGTATATATGATTTGCATTCCATAAGTTTAGCTAACCAAAGTATACTAATACTTTAAGTAGGCACATTTTACTAGGCTTAGTGAACTTAGTAATGCATAAGTTTAACCACTTTTGATGGTGAGCTTAGTAATCTAAATAAAGATATGGACCTCTCATTTTGTATGATGTAACCCAACTACATCAACTCTTCAGAGTTTTTGCTACTGCTGAGAAATTGCCACAGGATACAACAGCATGCATTAAGACAAAACTGAGAACAAGCTACACCTGTAGTGGATAAAAGGCTGCCAAGCACATGAAAATACAGTTCAGCCCATATCTACAGCAAGTCCTATCTCCTTTGGCGAAGTGGTAATTATGTCTTCTCTTAAGTCCGAAATTGGGGGAACACCAAGGCAGAGGATCTGGTACCACAGAGGGTGTTTTTTGTCTTTTGGCCGAAGTGATATCCGAGTTGGTTTATCTGCATTTCAACTAATTTTTAGAAGATCGATCAGCCTACTAACTATAGGTCTATTTAAAACTGAAAAGAAGAAGAAGAACGTATACCAACGGATCTCACAAGAATTAATCACACCTAAGGAGTTTTAAAATTAAAACCTTAAAAGAAACAAATCTTGATGTTTTTTGTTTTTTTTTTTTACTTTATAACCACCCTACCAACCCACCAGAGTATGTTCTTATTACAGCCGATTCAAAACACGAACGGAACAACTACAAGTCAACCACATACATACAGTTTGTTTGTTTGGTAGGACCAGCCGTTCCATCTCTACACACACACACAGTCACACACACACACACACACTCTCTCTCTCTCTCTCTCTTTCTCTCTCTCTCTCTCTCTGCATGACACAGTTTTCTGAGTACGTACGTTCCAGATACTAGTAATTATTATTTTTATTTTAAAAGTTTCCTTTCCTATCCTGGCTGGAGTACTTTTAAAATTACTACAAATACTATATGTTACCACTATAGCTCCTCCTCCTCACCAACAAACTTTCCTCTTGTTTTTCCTTTCTATGGTTCTTCTCTCTCCAGTATCTTTCATTTCCTAGGTAATTAGCCCCTAATCAACCCATGGATAAACGTCGGAGGAAGCAGCTGAAGACTACCCACACTAACTCTTGTAATTGCTCTCAAGGTGGTACGTTTTCCTTCATTTTCCTTTAATTCGATCTGGGTTACTTTCTGTTTTTCAATTCCTTGTCTAATGGTTTTGATATCTCTCTCTCTCTCTCTCTCTCTCTCTCTCTGTGGGACGTTTTTTAGCAGAGGTGAGCAGCATTGAGTGGGAAGTCATAAACATGACGGAACAAGAGGAAGACATGATTTACAGAATGCACAGGCTTGTTGGGGACAGGTAATAAACCTGTTTATTAATTAATAATAATATGGTTTAATTGTTTGTTACAGCTTCTAATGCCAATATTAACACGAACCGAACCCGATTATTTGCGAATGCTCAATTCAAATGAAATCTTGTCATATTGATTTCAAGAAATGCTGACAAGTTTTTCTAAAAAAAAAACAACATAAAAACGAGTCAGCATTTCTAAAAAGAAACATAAAAACGAGTCAGCATTTCTTGAACAGTAGTAGTATATTGTGGTATGTCTTTTACCTTTTGGAGTAATAAACAATGGGTGCTGAATGCGGTCAGGTGGGGGTTGATAGCCGGGCGAATTCCGGGCAGGAAAGCTGAAGAAATCGAAAGATTTTGGTTAATGAGCCATAGCCAAGTTTTTGCCAGCAAACGTACAGCCCAATTGAACAAGCCCCGTTAATTAATCTTGCTAAACCCTTTTTATGGGAGAATCTCTCTCTCTCTCTCTCTCTCTCTCTCTCTCTCTTTTATATCTCTATCTCTCTCTCTCTGTTGGGCTTAGCCATTTTCCCCACAACAAGTGCTTTTGTTAGTGAACTGTATACATGAGACTTCCTAATTCCATTTCCCTATCTCTCTCTCTCTATATGTGTATATGCATGTGTTGAAGCACAAATTAAAAAAAAATGAAACTGCATGTATGTCAGTAGCGGGTCGTTAATTCCAAATTAAAAAAACTTAATTAAGATAAAGGAGAAGTTTTTCAGTGCCGGGTGGGCACGGGTCACGTGGTGTTGAGTACGATCTTGGCCATCCAAATGTGTTTTGGACGGTCCAAATCTGTTTGAGTAATTTTTTAGTGTGAAATTACCAAAACAATTTCTCAAACCCAAACAGATCTGAACCGTTTAAAACACGTTTGGACGGTCTAAATGCGTGTTCAGCATCACATGTCCCGTGCCCACCAAGCACTGAAAATTTTCTCAAGATAAAAAGAGACAACCTCAATTTTTGCAGGGGCAGTGCGTCCTCGTTCATTAAATGGAGTATAACGTAGCAAGATTTGAGGTAGGTATGTATAGATGAAAAAACATGCCGCACCACAAACGTATCACATCTCTGCTAGTGTTCTTGTATCAATCCAACCTTTGTCAGACCAATATTAAATTCAAGTGGTGCCCTACTATTGGACCAAAATTGGACTTGGGGAAGCTGCTGTGCAGCTTCTGCTGCACAGCGTGCTGCGCAGCCGCTGGCGCCCGTTGCCGGCATCGGTCCGACGATCGGAGACGTTCAACGCGTAGAGCTTGTCGAGTTTTACTTGTGCACCAAAAATCAGCTCAATCAAATATTGTTAAGTGCCTCATCCGAACACATATAACTTGAAAAAAATGAAATCCAAATGGATACAAAACACTGGATTGAAACCACTGAATCCATTTTTTTCAAGTTATATGTGTTCGGATGAAGCACTTATCGATATTTGATTGAGCTGATTTTTGGCGCACACGTAAAACTCGACGAGCTCTACGCGTTGAATGTCTCCGATCGCCGGACTGATGCCGGAAACGCGCGCCGGCGACTGCGCAGCACGAAGCTGCACAACAGGTTCCCCAGGTCCACCAAAATTAAATTCAACATTAAATATCTTTGTTTGGTTATGACTTTAGATAAATACAGTCACCAAATCCTTGGTAGAATATACTCGCTTGGCGCATTTGAGTCATCCATTGTTTTTTTGGACGGCTCGGATTTGAAAATAGAAAAAGTAGTCGGGTGAGAGGAGAAAAGAGAGAGAGAATTTCAATCTGAATCGTCCATTAGTGTATTGGACGGGCCGAATGTATCAAGCGGTAACCACGTAGGATATATCCACCCGGCATTGAAAAATTTATCCCCATGATAAGAGCATTGCAGGAGACTTGACTGGATTGGACCAACAATACGACCGAATCAGTGAACTGATCGATGGAGGACTTCTTCATCATGCTGACTCTCCGTGGCTGACCTTGTTTGGTTTCTATCTCATTTTATTCTCTATACGTTTTTCAATACATTTTTTTCTCTAGCTCTCTCAACTCATTACGTCAAAAATAACTTTCAAAAATGGAAACCAAACAAGGTGGCAGCATCAAAGAGAAGAGAATCCCCATCATCTGCCGCAAGGGCTAAATCTATCACCATCAAGCGGCACCATGGCATTATGCGTAGGCAAAACCAGACCCCAGAATTGAAGAACCCCCCCATAACCACCCTTGCCTTGAACCAACCAAATAGGGGACCTGGGATAGTTGTTGTGCAGCTTCGTGCTGCACAGCGTGCTGCGCAGTCGCCGGCGGGCGTTGTCGGCATCGGTCCGGCGATCAGAGACGTTCAACGCGTAGAGCTCGTCGAGTTTTACGTGTGCGCCAAAATTCAGCTCGATCAAATATTGTTAAGTGCCTCATCCGAACACATGTAACTTAAAAAAAATGGATTCAGTGGTTTTGATCCAGTGTTTTGTATCCATTTGGATTTCATTTTTTTCAAGTTATATGTGTTCGGATGAGACACTTAACAATATTTAATCGAGCTGAATTTTGGCGCACACGTAAAACTCGACGAGCTCTACGCGTTGAACGTCTCCGATCGCCGAACTGATGCCGGCAACGCCCGCCGGCAGCTGCGCAGCACGAAGCTGCCCAGCAGCTACCCCAAGTCCCCAAATAGGACCCAGGACTCCAGAGCAAGCCAACCCAGGACTACCCAACTAAAACAGAAAAGACTCAGTCAAATCAACTCCATGGTCTGCATTACGGGTTCAGCTCCAGTCCAGTGGGTCATTGTCCATTGTGGTCCAGTACACGGTGAGGATTAACTCTGGGGAATCCAAGGCTCCATATGAAGCCAGCGTGGAGCCTCACATTTGCTCTTAAACAGCACTGACGATCGTTTCGTTAAGTGCCAAACTAATTGAACTAAAGTACTAGTTATTATAAAAGTCAATCTACTCCATGCCTCTTAAGAATAAAAAATACTAGAGTATTCACAAATTGGATGAGTTCCCCAGAACAAAACGGTAGGAAAAAAAACCTTCGTTACTAAACTGATTTCGTTAATTACAATGATTTGAAGTAGGAGACAGCATCGTGTTTTATCAATTTTGTCCAAATCGTGACAAATGGGTTCGTGTCGAAATGCCTTCGATCACTCAAATGCATTACATATTTTGACATTAACCCAAGCTGCATAAAATGATGTTGTGTTCGGATTGACATTATTAACCCCTGTAGATCTTTAAAGATGTGTCTAAAATTATGTGCGTGCCATGTTTGGGTTGATAATTTTAATCCCATTTAACTAGAGTGAAAATGATTAAAAGATGCGAGAAAGAGAAAAAAATTACTCCTAATATTTTATTCATGTTTGATTAAAATGAAAATAAGAAAAATTGACAATTTTCACAAAAGTAAAGTTCATTTATGTTTTTAGGGAGAAAGTTAAAGGAAGGTAGCCATGCTTATGTTGTAAAAAGAAATACCTTTATTACACTTTTTATTATTTTCAAGCTAATCAAACATGAAAAAGGTTTTTTTTTTCTTCTCTTTCTTGCATTTTTTATTATTTTTGTTTTAGTTAAATTGGATAAAATGATCAACCCGAATATGGCATGCTAATAATTTTATCCACATCTTTAAATATTGTTGACCTATGGGATTAGGCCGTTCCATTTTGTTGAAAAAGGAAGTTTTAGAAAAGGAAGGTAATTTCAAGCTCCAAAATCATGCGTTTACGCAAATAATTTTCTTACTAATATGGATCTTGTTTGATAGATCTCATTGAGATCTTTTAAACGATGCAAAAAAAATTGAAAAATATTTTTTCATTTTCGTTATATTTGAGTTTGAAATTACCTTCTTTTTGAAAAAGAAGGTTTTTGGAGAAAGCGGAACGGGGCCTTACAGCGTCAACCCGCATACAACACGATTGTTAGCAAGTTAGGTTGAAGTTACACATTTAAGTAATATATAGGTACTTGGATACTCACCCATTTGTCATGATCCAAACACGATACGTCAAGACACAATGCGCACCCCTCAGTCATTATAACCTACATCAGCTAATTAATGTAATTATTTATGTTGGTATTTTTCATAATTTTTATTTTATTTTTTGATGGGGACTATATCCTACTCCTGGTTGCTCTACTTTTAATTCTTCTTAAGCTTGTCGTTAGCAAGGGTTTGGTGGCTGGGGCTTTCCGTTAAGGAACGATAGTCAGTGCCGTTTAAGAGCAAATGTGAGGCTCCACTCTGGCTTCATATGGACCCTTGGATTCCCAAGAGTTAATCCTCACCATGTACTAGACCACAACGGAGAATAACCGATTGGACCACAATTGGAAAATGATTTATACGCTCTCCTTTTAATTATTCACACTCTTTTTTTGTTTCTATTCACATAAATCTAAATATTGTCCTTAAATATGTGAAGAATGTGAAGAAAAAAAGAAAAAATAATAAATTTAAATGAATAAAGACAAAAAATAAAGCGTACGGGTCACTTTACAGGTACATCGACTAATTGAAGGTACCTATCACACCGTTCATTAGTAGAGGCACAGCCCAATTACAGTACAGTCCATTGACTATATAGTAATTCAAGTCGTTTTATTGACACTGTTTTGAGGCACATCATACTCTGCGGCAGTGCAGATCCCCCAAAATCCGGCACGTTGACCTTTAGCAAGAACGAGGAGCGAGCGAACCTTTTTCCCAAAGCTATCCGATCTGTTG
The DNA here is from genome assembly GCA_019656295.1 of Rhododendron mucronatum var. ripense. Taxonomy (NCBI): domain Eukaryota; kingdom Viridiplantae; phylum Streptophyta; class Magnoliopsida; order Ericales; family Ericaceae; genus Rhododendron; species Rhododendron mucronatum. Next base: position 758,635 of record BPLT01000047.1, read on the forward strand.
CTCGACATCCTCTTGAGACTCCCCGTCAAACCCCTCGTCCGTTTGGAGCGTTTCTCTCTTTCATCCACCACCCTCACTTCTTCATCAATCGCCACCTGACTCGCACGAAATTCACCCTTCCCCAGACCACCACCACCATTTCCTCCTCCTCCTCCTTTACTACAGATCCTTGGAGTTGGAGGAGTACTGGGCAAAATAGGGAAACCTCCTGTCGTTAGCTTGGGTGGTATATATATATATATATCTCCCTCCTACGTACCTGAATATATGACATTTGGTTTTATGAAGAAGGCAAGCAGGTGCTTGCTTTGTCTTGCCTAGGCCTGGTGTTCTCATTGTGGTAGGTGCTTGTCTTATCTTAAGTAAAAAAAGAGAGTAAAATGTGGTTATATAGCTGGGGAAACAAGTACCTGAAAGAGCAAGTTGACTTGTACGCATTTTTCAAGTCTAATAGTTAGAACACAGGAATTCTTAATTATCATCAAACCATGAGCTGAAGGTATTGAATTCAAACTCATCTTGATGTTTTGCACTATCAAGTATGCATCAGGCCAGGGTGAACCAAAATGAAATTTACCGGACATAGAAGAATTTCATTACAGCGTTTTGAGTACTCAGAAGTACAGGTTCGTCCGGTCCTGAACATGTTTGCAACATTTTGAGTCAGATTAAATCGAATAAATGTATGTACTGGAAGCTAGTTAACCTTAGCATAAGGCAACTGATCTTGCTTATGTTTTTGCATGCCTCTGACAGTGCAACTAAGACTGCATAGAGTTGTTCCAACGCTTTTGAGGAAATTGGAGTATTCCTTTTAAGACCATGACTCTCTATCTACCAATACAACGTACCTAGGTTCTATGTTGTTCGTGTACTTCCATCATCCACTGCTCTTCAATCCAATTTGTCCCTAAAAGATCATTTTGTAATATTTTTTTGGAATTGGTTGTAGGTTCTTTCTGTGTGTGGAGATTTAGGTACTCGTGGTATTCCAAAGTTTTTAAGCTGTAAATATATGGAATCGTTGTCGTTGATTGCTCTCGTGTATCGTGTGCTTGGAATTGGAATACCTTTCAACTTGTCAAGATCAAATTAGTGCGCGCAGGAAAACAATCCCGAGACGTAACCTTAGCTGCCGTGCCAATGCCGCGGAGCACCACATTTACTACCACTGCCACTGCCACTGCCTTCAACCAGTACAACGGCTTTTGGGACCTTGATAGCTTCTCTCTTATTCTCGTCATTTTATGAGGTTAAAACCATTTTTTTCACTCCGTATCACGCGAGTTCAAAACCCTTCTGTTGAATTCATCAGTTCTCTCCCACATCAAATTAGGGTTCATAGAAAATTCACTTGTATGAATTTTTTGGGAAGGTGCTCTAGGATTAACTCTTGAATAGTATAACCAATTTAGACTCTGATAGTTGGTGAAGGAAAGCTGTTGCACTGAAAACTCTCTTCTTGTTGGCTTAGCAAAAGAAAAAAAAAAAAAGAAGAATAAATGGGCGGAGGAGGTAGCAGTTACAAGCGTTTTTCTTGATCAGTAAAGATTGTGGTACAGCAAAAGCTGTACAGCAGCGTGCACAGATGTGTTTTTCTCTCGTCTCGGGTCCCGCAAAGATGATCGGAGCCGCTCATTTTGTTCAAAACATATTGTTTAAGGTCTCTGTAAAAAATCATTTCAATCCGATATCGGTAAAGGCGTTTATGAATCGTCCAACTTTGCTTCAAAATTTACCTAAATTGTAAAGTAATGTTGAATGATTCGTTAATGCCTTTGCCGATATCGGATTGAGATGATTTTTTACAGGGACCTTAAACAATATGTTTTGAACAAAATGAGCGGCTCCGATCATCTTCGCGGGACCCGAGATGAGAGCAAAACTCATCTGTACATGCTGCTGTACAGCTTTTGCTGTACCATTAGCAGCACTCTTTCTTGATACCGTGTCTGGGTAACCGTACGGGCATATCAACTAGTTTTGAGTACCGATCCTACCGTCTATTACTGGAGACCCAACCCAATTACAGTATAGCCGAAAGAGGAAGAGCAATTTCAATGGACGGTTGAGTTTTGTTGATACGGAGGTCCAAAAAAAAATTAATTGAGTATTTCCCCAACGTGGTATAAGAAGGATTAGAACTGGACAACGGACACGAAACAAGATAACGCGACATGAACCGGACACAAAGTTAGCGGGTTATGGTTGACCATTTCTGACACGAAACACGAAAATGACACAACTCAAGAACATTGTCACCCATTAACACGACATGACCTGAACACGAACATATATATAATAAATTATTTTTTATTATATATATATATATATATGTAGAAATAAGGAAAAATAAAATAAAAAAGGGGTTGAGCTAGGTCAGGAATCAAATCTAGGTCTCCGGCTCATTTTCTAGTATTCCTAGACAAACAAACCATTATTCCACAAATTGACTTGTGCCATGGATGAAAAATTAGTATAAAGTATATATAGTAGACCAGGGCAACGGATACGAAATACGATAACACGACACAAACACGAAGTTAGCGGGTTAAAGTTAATCATTTTTTACACGAAACACGAAAATGACACGACTCGAGAGCATGAATTCTAAATGGGTCGGATTCGGGTTGGATGGTTTGTGACATGAACCCGGCTAACCCAACGCGAACACAATTCGACACGACTTATTACCCAGATCTAACCGTCTAAGAAGGATGCGACTACGCTCAATATTATTCTCCTGTTTGAGGCACAACGTACCCTGTTGGTGCCTCTAGAAATTCTAGACAAGGTATTCATCTGATGCCGGCATTAGAAATTCAAAGTGAGGTTTCTTTGAAGGGTCGAACTATTTGCAAGTGCGAATTTGCTATATGTAATCAATTCATAATAAGGAATTTAAAATTTTCCGCTCATGAATTGACTACATGTAACAAATTTGCAGTTGTATTTAGAAGCACCTCTTTGAATTCATGTGTTTAACTAATTTAAAATTTATAAATTATGGGTAACAAAAAAAAGTAAAGTTATGTGGCTAAGGTGTTCATTTCTATAGTAGATTAACTACATTATACCTAACTATATACCAACTACAAAGGGTGTACGTTTCCAAATAAAAAATAAAAAAATAACGACATTGAGTGTAAGTTCTATCAGGATGAGGCGGAATCCATGGGATTTCTGCCACTGTCCATTCTGGACTCTACCGAGAGTTTATTGTAATAATTTGAACCGTTAATTTTATAGGGTTTGCAAATAGACAGTTCAGATTACCACAATGAACTCTGAGTGAAGGCTACAATCAGTGGCGAAAACTATTGGATCTTGTTTGTTTTGGAGTTTTGAATTTTGAATTTAAATCATTATTCTATTTCTTTCAAATCATTATTCTTATTTTTCTCTCTATCTCTCTCAAATCATTTTTTTTCTCAGTTATCTCTCTCCAATCATTACTCTTATTTTTCTCTTTATCTCTCAAATCATTATCGTTATATCCAATCATTCTCTATTACTCTCTGCACCGATTACTTACAAATCCAAAATCTCAAAAACGGAGGGGTCTTGGGTTTTCACCAAATCCGGAAATAATTTAAACTCGCAGGAGGGGTCTTGGGTTTTCACCAAATCCGGAAATAATTTAAACTCGCAGGAGTACTACTTACGGAGGGGTCTTGGGTTTTGCTTGAAACGACGGCTTTTGAGACCTTGATAGCTTCTCTCTTATTCTCGTCATTTTATGAGGTTAAAACCATTTTTTTTCCTCCATATCATGCGAGTTCAAAACCCTTCTGTTGAATTCATCAGTTCTCTGCCACATCAAATTAGGGTTCATTGAAAATTCGCTTGTTTGAATTTTTTTGGAAGGCGCTCTAGGATTAACTCTTGAATAGTATAACCAATTTAGACTCTGATAGTTGGTGAAGGAAAGCTGTTGCACTGAAAACTCTCTTCTTGTTGGAGTAGCAAAAGAAAAAAGAACAATAAATGGGTGGAGGAGGCAGCAGTTACAAGTGTTTTTCTTGATGATGTGTCTAGGTCACCGTACGGGCACATCAACTAGTTTTGGGTACCAATCTTACCGTCTATTATTGGAGGCCCAATCCAATTATAGTATAGCAGAAAGAGAAAGAGGAAGATCAATTTCAATGGAGGGTTGAGTTTTGTTGATACGGAGGTTTAAAAAAAGAAAAATTGAGTATTTCCCCAACGGAGTCGCCCCCCTCCAGTTTTCTTCCATCCAGTTTACTGTTCAGTTTGCAATATGTAGGCCCATTTTGGGCCCACGTCAATAATCAGAACCATTCATCATGTAGAGCTCGTTGAGACAAGCAACCACACCAAAAATCACGCCGATCGGATTTGTATTGATACCTATTCGAAACACATTTATTGATAAAAATAGTGTTGGGCGGGTTCCTATCTAGTGTGCCCAACACCATTTTTATCAAATAAATGTGTTTGGAATAGGTATTAATACAAATCCGATGGACATGATTTTTGGTAAGGTGGTTTGTCTCAACGAGTTCTACATGATGAACGGTTCCGATTATCGATTTTGGGCCCACAAATTGCCATATGGACAGTAGACTGGATGGAAGATACTGGAGGGAAGGTGAACCCCAACGGAATCACCTCCCCTCCAGTTTTCTTCCCAACGTGGTGTAAGAAGGATGCAACTACGCTTAATATTATTCCCCTGTTTGAGGCACAACATACCCTGCTGGCGCCTCTAGAAATTTTAGTCAAGGTATTCATCTGATGCCGGCATTAGAAATTCAAACTAAGGTTTCTTTGAATTCATGTGTTTAACTAATTTAAAATTGATAAATTATGAGTAACAAAAAAAGTAAAGCTATGTGGCTAAGGTGTTCATTTCTACAGTAGATTAACTACATTATACCTAACTATATACCCAACTACATAGGGTGTACGTTTCCAAAAATAAATAAATAAATAACGACATTGAGTGTAAGTTCTGCCAAGATGAGGCAGAATCTATGGGATTTCTGCCACTGTTCATTCTGAACTCTACCGAGACTTTATTGTAGTAATTTGAACCGTTAATCTTATAAGGTCCGCAAATAAATATATTCACGCAAATTAGTTTGATCAAACATCAATTACTATATCTAAAATTGAATTGTGGTTTATAAAACGGATAACCGAATTCTATTACTAGTTCTATAAGTTAAACTGTCCATTTATATAAATTAAAATTTAAGTTTTGATATATCTATAAATGTTCAATAAAGTTGAATTTTTTTTTTTTTTTTTTTTTTTTGCGTGAGTATGATACTTCACAAAAACCTTACAAGATAGACAGTTCAGATTACCACAATGAACGTTGAGTGATGACCACAATCAGTGGCGAAAACTACTGGACGGAAAATGATACTCACACAACCGTTGTGTGTGTTGTGTAAAAATTCTGGCCGTTAGATGTGTTTGGACGTTCAAGATTTTAAAAAAACTCTTCCGATGGAAAGTTTAACTTTTCCGGGAAAAAATTTGAACGAATCTTGACCATTTATTACAACAATAGACGGATGGAGATTGGTTGAGTTTGATATTTTGCACAACTGTTGTGCGTGTCGCATTTTTCTGGACGGACCTCGTTTGTGCTGAGGTTTTAAATTTTAAATGCTAATCATTATTCTATTTCTTTCAAATCATTACTTTTATTTTTATCTCTCTTCAATCAATTTTTTTGCTCGGCTATATCTCCTCAATCATTTTTTTTGCTCGGTTATCTCTATCCAATCATTATCCTCATTTTTCTCTTTATCTCTCTAATCATTATCTCTATTTTCAATCATTGTTTTATTTCTCTCTAATTACTTACAAATCCAAAATCTCAAAATAGAGGGGTCTTGGGTTTTGACCAAATCCGGAAATAATTTAAACTTGTAGGAGTACTACTTACGGTACACTATATTACTATATATACAACTTCCCCAAATCTAGGGTGTTCAATTGAGTACTCATGTATAACATGGAGCCGCCAGACTTGTTCACCTTCAACTCAGATTACCTTCAACTCACAGCAGAACCCCAAATCTGGCGCGTTGACCTTCAACTCAAGGCCGGCCGGCCGGCGGCACTGCGTGTGTAGGCCAGTGTATTGTTGCAAGCAAGGACGATGAGCAAGCAAACCCTTGTTCCAAATCAAGGATCCATCCATTGATTTTCAATGTATATCTCCAGCCTTCCCCGCGACGTGTTGCTCGACATCCTCTTGAGACTCCCCGTCAAACCCCTCATCCGATTCTCTCTCTCGTCCAAACAACTTCTCTCTCTCATCCACCACCCTCAATTCATCAACCTCCACTTGACTCGCTCGAAATCCAACCCTTTCCCAGATGACAATTTCCTCCTCCTTTGCTACAAATCATCCTTGGACTTCAAGAAACAGTACTGCTCTATCTCCAGCTTCGCAGACGGAGGTAAAACCCTTATTGAGGACAAGAAATTTCAACTTCCATTCAAGAGCAGCCATGGTGAGTATGGGTACGTTAAAATTGTCGGTGCCGCTAATGGGTTAGTTTGTTTGTTTGATAATGATTTCTATTCGCCTGCTGCTGATATAATTCTATGGAACATGGTCATTGGGAAATGCAAGAAATTGCCCTGTTCCCGCTTGGGATATCGATATCGTCATAGCTTCTCTCATATGGTTGTTGGGTTTGGGTTTGATTCGGAAGCGGGTGATTTCAAAGTTGTTCAAATTTTGTATGATGTTGATAGTGATGATATTCCTGATGTATTGGTATACTCTATGGAGTTAAATTATTGGAGGAAAATTGAAGCCGTTGCGCCGTGCTATATGCCTGATCGTTGGTCTAGCAATGTGTATGTGAATGGAGGAGTTCATTGGATGGCCTACAAGAGGCCTAGGGTTGGTGACCTGCGCGATTCAATTATGTCATTTGATATTAGTGGTGAGGTTTTCAAAGAGATGGCATTGCCCAGTAATCGCCCTATAGGTTATGACAAATTGCACTTGTCTGCCTCGGCTTCTGGTGAGACACTGTCTCTGTTTTTCCAGTTTGATGACCGGTGGGAAGTATGGTTGATGCAGGAGTATGGTGTCGTGGATTCTTGGATGAGACAAGTTTCCATTGTAGGGGGACAGATTTCGTTGCCGCTGAACCTTATGGATAATGGGGATGTTTTGCTTGAAACGAAGAGTGGAAATCTGGTTTTGTGCGATGCTGAGAACCAACAGATGAACGATCTTGGAATTAGTGGTCTTTACTTCCGTTTAGTTCCTTGCACGTCAAGCCTAATTTTGCTTGATAGAGGAGAAAAGGTATTGGGCCAAGAAAATTTGGTATGGGAAATATGTTTGAGGTGCAGTTAAAGGAAAAGGAATTAGGAGGATAAAATACTTAGTGTTTGAAAAATCAACAAAGGAGGATAAAGACAAACTATCTACTACTGTTTCTCATTAATGCTTAGAACTTATCGTCTCTTATATTAGTGTTGATATGATCTAGTTTTTCTGGATTCTATGTAAAAAGAACTTATTCTTTGGTCTGAATACTTTGAAATAAATCCTTTCGGTTTGGCAACACATGGGGTAGAACTAATCCTAATTCGATTTCATTATGTCCTTTCTTAACGTTAACGTATACTGTCGAAAGAGTTTTATTGAAGGCGGGTTATTTTTCTTTCCTGCTCGCATATGTCCAAAGATGGGGGATTAGATGCTTACTAAACCAGGAGCCTCGTTACTGGTTATTCATGATTACCTTGCTGTGAGCCTGTGACAGTGGATATGGTTTCTTCGTGTTTCTGGAATTGCATTGTGTAACTATTGCCTGTAAGAACCGTTGGTTTGGACCGTAATAATGAAAAACTAGGGAAACCTCCTGCTGTTTGCTTTGGTGGTATCTCCTTCCTGCCTGGATGACATTGCTTTTGAGGAAATTGTATTCCTTTTAAGACCATGACTCTATCTGCCAGTACACCCTAGATTTTATGTTGTCTGTGTACTTTATCATCCAGTGGTATTCAATCCAAATTGTCACTCAAAGATCTCTTTGTCATACTCCTTTGTCGATAAAATTACATTTGACAGACTTCTTGGTAGGGAAGTGGTTGTAGGTTCTTTCCTGGCATGGAGATTTAGGTACTTATGGTATTCCAAAGTTTTTAGCCTTAATTGGTATCATTGCCATTAATTGGTATCATTGCTGTTGATTGCTTTCACATGTTGTGCGCTTGGAAAAGGAAATGATGGAAGGAAAGAAGAAATGCCTGTATACATCTTGGTTTGCATGTTGAAGCCTAGCTTGTTTCTCTAACTTGGATTATGTTTCACTGATGATGTTTTCAACGATAGGTGGTGTTGTCTGGTATTACGGACAAGCACACCAAATTATGTTTCACTGTTGAAATTCAAAAGCTGGTGTTATGTGTGTGCAGGTTTGTGTGTGGCCCTGTGTTTTAGGAACAAATCGAAGTTTGTGGAGCTCTGCTGGAATCATAATGAGTTAACTTTTCTTGTGAGGAAACTCAAACGAGCGTTCTAAGGTAAATCTTTCAAGAACAGAGTTACTTTTGTTTTCCATATCTTATAACTAGTTGTGGTTGAACTATTGATTGTGCCTGTAATATATTAGGTATGTTGCAGTTGTGCTGTAGCTTTGCAGTTACTTTTGGGCTTGTGTTGGTACAGAAGATAGCAAGTAGGAATTGGGCTATTGATTAAATCCAAGGACTCAATGGCTCCTGCTATTTTTTTTCTTCCCATGCTTAGACTACTGGGTGAACAAGTATTCATTGAATTTGATAATTTTGTTTTTTAGCGCTGGTGTTCCTTCTTCTTCCTCGTCTTGACGGATATTGTGAGAAATAATTTAAATTTTGAACAGAGAAGCATGTTTGGTTGTTTGCATGATTGGAAAACCTTAAAGTTTTGGAAAAGATATTACAATGTACTTAAATTAAAGAATATTGTAAACTACCATTCTTATTTTCGGTTCAATATTTTTTTGAAGAGCAAAAAGAGAAATATGTTTTGGGCAAAACAGATTTTATAAGAATGGATTTCAAGTTCCCTGTGCGGGTGCTATTTACTTAACTGTGTGATGCTTTTGGAGCTGGAGATGGTTTTGATGTAGAAGTAGTAGTTTTTATCTGGCCAAATGTGAGAGTTTGTGTTCTTCCCTCTTTTTTGCACTCAAGATTTAACCATCCAAGATTAAGCAGGTTACACCTTTGGCGTGCGCTATCGGTACCCTTTACGTTGCATCCCATCAACTTAAATTACTAAAGGAAAGATGAAAACAAGTAGGCATGGAGCCATGGAGGTACATAGAAATCACTCAAAACAACTCTCGATTAAATAATGGATACTATTGAACCGCATACTTATTTAAGTTATTTTTTCTCAACTTGTTTGATCGGTAAGATTAAATAACTTAAATTACTAAAGGAAAGATGAAAACAAGTAGGCATGGATGTACATAGAAATCACTCAAAACAACTCTCGATTAAATAATGGATACTATTGAACCGCATACTTATTTAAGTTATTTTTTCTCAACTTGTTTGATCGGTAAGATTAAATAATGGATAAGGTTGACCGCATTTTTTGTGGTCAATTTGTTGGAAGAAATACAGTGTATGATCGTATAATTCCAGAATACAACTTTCATTGACATAAACGAAATGAATACATTGTAACGAAGTCACGATGCAATAGCAAATCAAATTTTGTATTTCACACAATCTAATTATAACAAATTTGCAGCCTACTGAAGAATGTTGAGGTTGAATCGGCATCTATCTTCCAAGATGATTTGGCTAGAACCACAGCTTATGGGACACACCACCATAGATTGCCTTGGCAATTGGCAAAGTAACTTGCGTCTGACTATCTCTCTCATCTCACAAACAAGAACGATTTCAGAATGTTGGTACGAGGAATTTGTGAGCTGGAGAAGAACTCTATATGCAGGACTGGTCAATTAATAGCGAAGAAGAGACCCTTGAGTTGATGTCAGAAATCAATACAAATGAAACTGCTGAAATGAATAGGTGGGTTGAATTCTACCATAACCAACCTCACGTCATGGGGGGAGTAACCAGCCTTAAAAGTTAAAACCATGGACCTTTGAACTACAATGTCCGAATACAATGAACTACAGAGGAACCTTTCGGTTGCGAGGGAGACCCTCCGAATTTTCCAAGTTCATACACAAAATTTCCAACATAATTGACCTCAATTGGTGCATCAAATAATATATACATATTAAGTTAAGGTGGTCCTTAGAAGAAGGGGACTATATATATATATATATATATATATATATATATATATATATACACGCGCGCGCACGCGCGTGTTATGAGATGTGATGTGGGTATCATCTTCACTATTAAGTAGTATTAATTAACCCGAGTTAATTCATGAGACCAGTTATCAATTAGTAGATCAGTAGTCCTACCATTCCAATATGGTGTGATTGCTTTCCTTGAAAACTTTGAACATGAGAAATGGGTCTATGTACTCTTCTTGTGTGAGAGAAAGTCTCCAAAGAAATGATTGATATGTACTGTACGTACATGAGAAATGAAGAAACGTATTCAAAGCGTTTTATTTTCTAATTTTTGACCAGGTGGGGCAGGAAGCCTTGGATGATAATAAATAAAAGGCACACACACTCTTGCCCACCCTCCAAACCGTGTGTTTAGGAGAAAGGTCTGGGTGGGGGTCCACATCTGTCTAGAAGGAAGGAGAATGGAATCTCTCTCAGCCCAACTATTAACCTCGTTCACACTTGACGACAACACTTTTGGAACCATCCTACGTTTTTACCACTTTTGCAATTTCTTGGAAAGGAATTGATCAGAGACCTCATCACACATATATTAATTAATATATATATTATGCATGCATGTCTATTTCAACTTTCTGTCCATCTAGTCTATGGTGGCATATACCCCACTTCTCAATCCTGATCATTGTTCTACTATTGCTTTCCATTGGATACAAAAAGAAATAAGGTCTTGTTTGATTGACAACTAATTAGAAAGGGCATTGCATCATCAGACAGACTGACTAATTTCACCTTAAGGAGAGCGACTACTCAATCTACATGTTCAGTTCGATATTGTTCAATCATATGGAAAGGTGAGTGATCACAATTACCTCAATGTAACTGGATTGGTTAATATAAAATAAGATAGTCTTCTTGATACCACATTAATTAACAATGTGCTTAATTCCATCTTATATATACTTTGTGAGATCGAGCTTGGTCGTCTAATGGATTTATAATCTGCTGTCCAATGTTAGAAGCATCCAAATTTTGATGACAAGAATCGATGGGATATCTACTCCAACTTCATCTCTAGTTGTTCCGTCGTTTAAATAGTACTCCAAAAAATGGCAATGTAGTGGTCAAGATTCGTAGCACTTAATATGGAGTGCGGAGAGCATCTAAATGTAGACACCGTTCATTTTGGGACAAAATTTTTCTTGGTTCGAGCTCGAGACCTTTATAATGCAGGAAAACGGCAGGTACTTATGTACGGATCGATATCGCACTTTTGCAACAAGCTGCTTACACTACACTTTATGTTAGACAGAAGTAAATGATTGAGAGCAGAGGTATATATTGTACTCTCAAATCCTATATTCCGATTCAAGTTGAAATCTTGAGAGAGCAGATCTTTGAGACATGATTCAATTAATGATCAAACATGATGAAAGGGAAACGAGCCCTTGCAATGCTTGATTTAGCTAAAACCTGTTGGGAAATCGGAGCCCCGCGCTGAGACTCATAACGAACAAAAACACTTCAGGATCTTGGGATACTATCATCACGGAAAACAAAATCAGAGAAAAGGAGAAAGAGGAATAGAAAAATAGAACACACAGATATCCGAGGTTCGGCAACTTACCTACGTCCTCGGGAGCCACACCAGTTCACTATGAACAAAGAAAACTAAAGATTACAAGTTTTCTCTTTCCTCTCTGAGAAAAAATTTCTCTTGCACACTCTCTCTCTCTAGAATTCTCTCTCTGTATAGCAAAAACAGCCTCTCGCTTTCTCTGCTCGCTCTGTGCTCTCGCTCAAGAAATAATGAATACAACAACTAATATTTATAGGCAAACCATAAGTGATAGCTGGACCTGTCCAGCCAACTTGGGCTGCGGCCCATCTCGACCGCGAGCCTATCTGTCGCGCGCTACCTGCCACGAGCCTGACCGCGTGCTTACCTGTCGCGGAACTCTCTGCGCTGGTCACAGACCTTTGTTGCTGAAAGTTGTCTGCATCCCAACAAAACCACTTTTTATTGTTTTGTTTTAAACTACTAGGAGCTTGGTTGGTTCGCTGCTTTTTTAGTTATTTATATTTTGAATTATCAAGACGAAAATATCGTCACCAACCATTTTATTAATTGTCCATATTGACTCTTTATTTTTTACGCAGATTAATAAATAATGCATCAACATCAAAATCCAGCAATCAATCTCAATTAGTTACTTCGTATTTGGGTACTACAGAAAGTACACATTTTTTATAAAAAAACTATGTGCTACTACAAGAAGAAGTGGAAAACGCTTGTCCAAAATGGATGAAATAAATACGTGGACAAGGTTGGTAGTTATGAGTAACTATTCAGCACTTTTAGAATTCCACGTGGCTCTGCCTATCACTTTCTATCATTTACGTAGCGACAAATTATGCAATAATGACATTATCATTCATTTTTGTTAGACGATTGGTGAATGACAAGTGACTCACATTGCGTGAGGTCAATATTTTTATTTAAATAAAATATCACATGATAATGTCACATTATACTCTGAAAGTACCAATAGTTTAGCTTAAGAGAAAAAAGCTTCTTGACGGAGGCTCTGTAAAGAAGGTTTTTATGGAGGTTAACAATCTCATTCGTCCAGAAGTGTTTTGAGCGGTCCAGTTTTAAATAAATTATTTACACAAATAATTTATTTAAAATCCAAACAGTCGATTACCGAAATGAATAGTGAAATGGGGCGGCGCGGAAACCCTTTTTAAGGAACTCTATGAAAAAGGCAACCTCTTAGAGCATCCTCATTGTAATAAGCAAACTTGAATAATCAAAACTAAGTTTGATTATCCATTTAGAAATTGTTAAAGTTAGTAATGTTATGTCTCACATTGTTATTTTTTGCCCATAATCAAAATCTATGGGCCTAGTGCCACCTATTCCTTCCCTCCAAAATTTTTACCTCCATTTTACGCTTATTTTCATCCCTCCAAAAAATTTCCACCGCTTCGTTCCAACAAATTTTCCACCATTCCGTTATTTTGTGGGTTTTGCTAATTTTGGGTTGCCGATTATAGTTGGAAAATTATACTTGAAAGCTTAAATAAAACAAAAAAAAAAGTATTGTTTTCCTGTAAATCAATGATGCTCTTTTTTGGAAGCATTTAGCTGCCGAAAGGGCAACTGATCACACGAACCTGTTGCCTTCCTTTTAATTGGGGAAGAAGTTGTTAAGAGGAAAGAGGAGAAGAGGAAAGAGGAGAGTGAGAAGGGGTCCAATATATTTGGTTATTGGCAAAAATATTGCTAGTTTTGATTATGCAAATGTCCAAATTTAATTATTGGTTAGAAAGTTGTTAAGTTTAATTATTACAATGTAAACACTTTTTTAAACACATATTACTAAGGGAATTGATATTCGCGCTCCAAGATTTACTGCATGCGCTCCACCTTTTTGTTTTTACACTGTAATGTTGCTGGCAACATCACAGTGTAAAAAAAAAATATACACTGATGTTGCCAGCAATATCACAGTATAAAAACAAAAAGGTGGAGCGCCTGCAGTAAATCTTAGAGCGCGAAAATTAGTTCCCATTACTAACTTTAGCTTAATAGTTTATGGTTTTGCGAGCACATGGCAAAGGAACTTTCCAATACGCGGGTGACCTATCAGAAATCAGGCGTAAGCAAAGGGGTTGAACTTGACACCACCTATCTACGTCACTCACTCTCTCTCTCTCTCTCTCTCTCTCTCTCATAGAAGGTAGAGCAAGGAATAAGTAGCAACGCGGAAAAATCCTTGAAGATTCTTGGTCAGTTCTTCCCCCCTCTCCATCTCTCCGACCTTTCCAAACGCTCATCCTAATTTCACAGAGTACAAGAAAACAAAAAAACCTAAAATTCACCTCCCCTATGATTTTCCTATGGTAGACAAATATTAGCTGCCCCTTTCGATAAAGGGATTTCACAAGAAAAGAAAAGAAAAAAAAGTTATGATTTCTAGTTGAATCAATTATTTGGATTAAATATTTTGATGAGAAATTGTAAAAAAAGTACAAAAATTAAACTATTGATTTATTCTTTTTCTTTCTTGTGGGATCTCATTAAAAATGACGAGATTCGATAGGAAAGAATTCCTCTTCCTGTCTTGTACTATTTTTTCACCGTCCAAAGGGTTATCAGTTATGTATAGATGTGGGGCCTCTATTGCCCTCCCCTCCCTTTGAACGGGTCAGCAATTGGGTTTTCCTCTCCCCTTATCTATAATTTCCTTGACCTTTTCTGAAAAAAAAAAAGGAAAAACACTCCCCTTTCTTGATTTTTCAGTCAAAAAATTCTCTTTACATCAGCTTTTCCTCCCCTATATCATCTTCCTTTGTTTTCTCCTACCTCATCATTCATTAACCAAGGTTTTCCCCTCAGAGCTCTCTCTCTCTCTCTCTCTCTCTCTCTCTCTCTCTCTCTCTCTCTACCCTCCTGGGCAAAAATCTAGACCCAGGTTCAAATTCTGGTGTTTCAGTTACTTCTCCCCTTTTTAGAACATTTTCTTGTTCTAATCAACATTTCCCATTTCAGCTACTTTACATTATCTGAATTGATCAAATCATTTCAGCCCCTACTACTCAACAAAACCAGTTCTTTTTCCTGCAATTTCCAAATGGAAAAAATGGGCGGGTGGGAGCAAGAGACTCTAATCAATGAGCTACACCAAGGGTATGAGCTAACAAAGCGGCTCAAACACCACATTGGCCCATTGACATCACCTGAATCGTGTGAATTTCTGGTTCACAAGATAATTTCCACTTATGACAGAGCCCTTTCAATTCTAAAATTTGGGGATTCTGCGGGAGAGTTTCAACAGGTTGCTGGGACTTTCGAACCCCCACAGCCTCTCACTGGTGGGAGCCCAATGAGTGAGGCTTCAGATCAATGCCACAAAGATGCTTACAAAAAGAGGTGAATTTTAGCCTCTACCACCTATGGGCGCCTGTAATTCAGCTAATTCTCTTTTCTTTTTCTTTTTTTTGATCAATTTGATCTAAAGTTTCTTTCTTCTTTTTTGGTGGGGAATTTGCAGAAAGACATCGCCGCGGTGGACTGAACAAGTAAGAGTTTGCTCGGGAAAAGGGATGGGTGATGACGGATTTACTTGGAGAAAATATGGCCAGAAAGATATCTTGGGAGCTAATTTTCCAAGGTGACAGATGCTTCCGTTTTTGCTGTTTTTTTTTTTTGTTTTTTCCCATTTTTTGGAATCAGGGACAGTTTGTCAATTTGACAATTGACGAACTGTTCCTAAAAACCAAGCTACGACTTTTCGGGTTTCTGAAAATAACCCACTTTCAATTGCCGAAATTTAAAGAACAAAACAATTTTCAAGAGCGCTTTTTAAGGACTGTTTGGTTATTATGGATCACTAGCTTATATATCCTGCTTACTTTGATTTTGAATTATTAAGAACTAAAATAACTTACGATGTAGATGCAAAATAAGCAAATAAACAGGGATAACCAAACGGATCCTCGTTGTGCTATTATTTTTGCTTCTGGAAAACATGGAAGCTACCACAAATTTTATTTTCTCTAAAACGAAGAGTGTTGTGTTGCAATTGCAGGGCATATTACCGGTGCACTCATCGCCATGTACAAGGCTGTTTGGCAACAAAGCAAGTGCAGAAATCAGATGCAGACCCTTCAATAGTTGAGATAACATATAGAGGAAGACACACCTGCATCCAATCACCAGCCCTGGCATCAAGTGGAAAGGAATTTGCCAAACAGAAGAAATGTCACCTGCTAGAAGAAAATCAGAGGATTCCATTATTTAACTTTGGAACTGGTTTTAAAACTGAGGATATGGGCATAATGGAGGAGACTTTTCCTTCATTTTCCTTTCCTTCTTCTCCCAGTAAATCCCAAAATGTTGAAACCATTTCCTTTCCAGAGCCTCTCAAGGAGAAGAATTTATTAGGTAGTGAATTCCTCTCATTGTTCGAATTCCCCATTGACAACTTTGGATTTGGAGAGAATTTGCAGCATTCGGAATCTGATTTGAGTGAGATTATTTCAGCTCCCACTTCAGTCACCAATTCTCCCACTGGAAATTTGGACTTCTTCTCCCTTGATCAAGTGGACTTTGATCCGAATTTCCAATTCGACGCTTCTGAATACTTCAGTTAACGCCACGGAGATTCATCCGTCCAAAATACCCAGAAAGATAGAAATCAAGAGTGGCATCCACTTAACTTTCTTGATCCTAGCCGGCATCGAAAGAGAGAGGAGGAAAGCCTGTTCATACGAGTAATACTATGATGCTGGTTCAGAGAGTTTTACTTTGGAAGTTGTAGTTGTAGTTGGGGATGGAAAATATATATGTAATTTCTAAAAGTCTAGAAGTTTTGGTTTCTGTTTCTAAGCTGAGAAGATTAGAATCTCTGATAAACATTTTCGAGTGAGGGCCCATTGTATGAAAGTTCTAAGTACTCAATGAAGTGAACTCGTCTTGATTCTAGTATGGATGATGATATAATGTCCCCGGTCATTTTGAGAACACCGTAACTTTTGGCATAACAAAATCATTATAAGCATAACCAAAACCCAATATAAGCCTAACAAAACCTAAACAAGGCATAACCAAGGAATATCCAAAAAAACCAACCAAAGCATAACCAAACCCAACCAAGGCAGAACAAACAAGTTATGCCTAAGTTAGGATGGTGCTATGGTGTCCCCGGTCATTTTGGGAACACCGTAATTTTTGGCATAATTTTATCATTAGGAGCATAATTAAAATCAATTACAAGCATAACAAAACCCAAATAAGGCATAACCAAAGAATATCCAAAAAATCAACCAAAGCGTAACTAAACCCAACCAAGGCATAACAAATAAGTTATGCCTTGCTATGGTTTTGGTTATGCCTTGTTATGATTCTGTTATGCTTGTAATGAGTTTTGGTTATACTCATAATGGTTTTGTTATGCCAAAAGTTACGGTGTCCCCAAAATGATCAGGGACACCGAAGTCATTCCCCCTAAGTTATGCCTTGCTATGGTTCTGTTATGCTTGTAATGGGTTTTGGTTATACTCATAATGATTTTGTTATGCCAAAAGTTACGGTGTCCCAAAATGACCGGGGACAACAAAATCATTCCCTTCTAGTTATTAGACTCGTCACTCTTATTACACGGACTTCTAAACGTATAATAAAGTACATGTGTCAGATACTCAACAATCGTATCGGTATAGAACAAAAGTTATGAGACACGTATACATTTTAGGTGGACATATACATATGTTTCGTGAGTTCAGTTTACCTTGTCTGTCAATGGTCTCGTACTATCTCACATGAAATGCTCCAGCTCCATAGTACTTCACCCCGAAAAATATAAGGCAAAAAACACAACCGGAGTAGAATAGGAAAACACTTGCGTATTCTGTACCTCATATATGCACTCGGGTTGTTCACTCTTCATAATGAAGATAGATCATACCCAAGTTTCAAGCTAACCTAACCTAACCACACCAACAGACCAGATTATGCATTCCAACATGCTAAATTTTCGTGGATAGTCATCCTATAGCAGTGCAAAAGAACAGGGAAGGCAGCTATGACTCTGGGCCCAATTTGCACCAAACGTAGGGAAATATTGGTTGAGTGGCCAATCCAGTTCTGCTGGCTAACTCAATTGGAAAGGCCTATTATGCATGTTGGTGTACAAGTGCTTTTCGAAAGCCCAAACCAGTTCCCAGCGGGCTAGATGGTGGCCTTGGCCACAGAATCTAATAGTAAAAGAGAGTCGCTGTCACCCATCAATTTGAGCCCTTCTGTTTTAATTTTATTGGACCAACCCATCTATATAATATAGAGCAGCGATTTTTGAAGGGAAAATGATGGCCAAAGACGTGTTTTGATAATTAATACTCGTCAAAGACATTTTGCTCATTAAAAAATGTTCTTTGCATGTCCGTAGCGGATATTATTTATCAAAACGCGTCATGGGCGGTCATTTCCCCTTTTTGAATTCTCTATATTTTGGACTATTAGATTTGTACATATTTTTTGTATAACTAAGATTTACGGGTAGTAAGATTAGAAATAAACTTGGAAATAATGAATATTTGGAAGAAGGATGAAAGAAAAACTAAAATTAATGTTTCCTAATCTTATTCTGATTCCTTATTTTCGAATTTTCCTTATTTTCTTAACAATTATCAGTCAAAAACAATTACCGTGATCTCTCTCTCTCTCTCTCTCTCACACACACACACACACACACACGATAATTCCAAAACGGATTCCAATTTTGAATCAAAAACTACTTTCTCTCTCACACATATGTTTAACTCTCTCGCTTTCTCGCCCTGTCATTTTTTGAAATGTATTCAAATTGCTAAATGTTTAGTTGGTTGAGTGATTGAAGGGAAAAAATTGATTAATTATATATTTGTTTATTTGATTCATTGCAATATATTGGTGGTAACAAATGTATTGATTTTGTTGCATCTTGATTCTAAGTTATAGTTTCATATTTGCCTTCATCGGGTTAAAAGTTGAAAGCGAACGAAAATATACAGGTGCATGTGCTTCCGCATGGGAGTTAATTTTATTATTTAACTTAATTTTCTATAGTACATAACACAAGGTTGTAAGGCCCATCCATACTTAACAAAAGACAAGTTGCAATGGACGATTACTTTGGTCCAACGGTTCAGACTCATTCTTCTTCTTTCAGTAAAGTGTTCACATTTTTTGCACATATTACACAATTGCCGTATGGATTTATTTACTCATAACAACTATACATTAATGTCTTTATGATTTTTCAAAAAATAGATAAAAGAATACTAAAAATTTTCAAATTCTGTGCAAATTTGAAGAATATATATATATGGGAGCGTTCTGGTGATACAAAAAAAGACACTTCATCTCAACCATTGAAGCCAATGACTGAGATTAGAAGTTCACAAAAAATTACTATTGGCAGCAAAAAATTACTCCTGGCTGCGATGATTTACTCTTGGTCACAAAGAATTACATTTGGCCGCAACGAATTACTCTTGGCCAAGAATTACTATTGGCCGCAAAAATTACTCCTAGCTGCAAAAAATCACTCTTAACTGCGATGAATTACTTTTGACCGCAAAAAATTATTTCTTGGCCAAGAATTACTTTTAGCAACATCGAATTGCATTTGGTCGCATCGAATTGCACTTGGCCTCTACAAATTGCACTTGACAGTGAAGAATTATTTTTGGCCGCTACGAATTGTACTTGGCCGTATCGAATTGCATTTGGCCGCGTCAAATTACTATTGGCCGCATTGAATTGCACGGTCAAAATCAATTCAATGCGGCCAAGAGTAATTTGACGCGGTCAAGTGCAATTCGATGCGGCCAAGTGCAATTCGATGCGGCCAAGAGAAATTTGTAGTGGCCAGGAGTAATTTTTCGCGGCCAAGAGTAATTGTTTGCAACAGGAGTAATTCTTCGCGGCCAGGAGTAATTCGATGCGGCAAAGAGTAATTCTTTGTGGTCAGGAGTAATATTTTGCTGCCAGAAATAATTCTTTGCAGCTAGAAGTAATTCTTTGCGGCCAATAGTAATTATTCGCATCAGATTCTTTTTCTTTTTAACTAATAGGTAAGAGAATAAAATTGTTATTCAATACCACTTATGCTATTGGTTTAGATGATTTGGAGTTGCATGATCTGTCTTGGATTGAAATCAACTTGTGCTATTACTATTGGCCGCAAAAAATTACTCTTACCAACAAAAAATTACTCCTAACCGCGATAAATTACTCTTGCCGCAAAGAATTACTCTTGGCCAAGAATTACTTTTAGCAGCATCGAATAGCACTTGGCCTCTACAAATTGCACTTGACTGCGAAGAATATTTTGGCCGCTATGAATTGCACTTAGCCGCATTGAATTGCACTTGGCCGCATCAAATTGCACTTGGCCGCGTCGAATTGCACGGTCAAAAGCAATTCGATGCGGCCAAAAGTGATTTGACGTGGCCAAGTGCAATTCAGTGTGGTCAAAAGAAATTTGTAGCGGCCAAGAGTAATTCTTTGCAGCCAAGAGTAACTATTTGCGACAGGAGTAATTCTTCACAGCCAGGAGTAATTCGATGCGGCCAAGAGTAATTTTTCGCGGCTAGGATTAATAAATTATGGTCAGGAGTAATTCTTCGCGGCAATAAGTAATTCTTTGCGGCCAATAGTAATTCTTCGCGTCAGATTCTTTTTCTTTTTAACTAATAGAAAAGAGAACAAAATTGTTATTCAATACAACTTGTACTATTGGTTTAGATGATTTGGAATTTCATGATTTGTCTGGGATTGAAGATTGTAGGTTTTTTGTTGGAACATTTTGGGTAGACAGAGCTTCAAACTCTATTTCTTACCTGATTATATGTAATCTTAGAACTATTTTGCTTTCTATTTTTCTAGGTCAGTTAAGGAAACAAGTGCGATAGGGGTGTCACTTTTGAGTGTGTGAAAGTTCAAAAAATTAAATTCGAGTTGGAATCTGGTATGATTATATATTCTTAATATCTTTGATGCTATCCCTTAATGCAACTAACGGAATTAAACAGATTTGGTAACATTTATCGTGTTAGACTATTTTATGAACTTGGCTAGATGAACCATATTTGAAGCTTATTCTTAAAATGAAAATTTTCGAGAATTAGATTTTGTTGGGAGAAGGAAAATTTTTCTAATTCACGGTTATTTATAATGCTCTTTTCGAACGAGGTAAGACTATATGCATATTCAGGACCCACCTCATGTGAGATGACGTTAAAAAAAACCGTTATATCCACAAAAAAAACCTTCAAAAAAGTGAGGTTTAATACTTCATTTAGACTATGTTTAGAAACTATTGCAGTGTGACTTTAGGCACGGACAATTACTAGTTTGGCTGTATGCCGTGGTAATCAATGTCTGAATGGAAAGGCACCAATATCTTCCCCGACTTTCATCAAATATCTTCCTTGATTTATGTTGAGTAGAAATTCCAAAACCACATACAAACACTTACACACCCTCACTTACAAGAGAGGTGAGGCCCATGCACAGAAAAAATCTTCCTTTACATTAAGGAAAATTTCTAAAACCACACCCGAACACCCCACACCAGTGAGTGTGAGTCCAAACACATAAACACTTACGCACTCTTAGTTACGAGTGAGAGTGCGCAAGTGTTTTTCTGTGGTGGTAGCAAAGTTGATATGTTGAGATTAGGGCATTAGAGGAACATTTTCATTCGTTGGGTGGCAGAGGGAAAAGAAGATAGAAAGTTGGATAAGGAGAGAGCACAAAAAGGTACTCCTGAAAGAGATTTGTTTTGAAGTGAAAAATATATAGTCTTATGTTCAAAAAGGCAGGGCAATTATTGACAACTTTAGTCTTCCCACAAGTCCCTGTACTTATTATATCAGCCAAATTGGCTAGTTGATCCGTAAAGATTCATAGGGTCAGATGTGATGTCCAATTATCATTCATAGAATCATAAAAAATAACTCTTTCCCTTTCCCTTTGCCATTCACCTTTATTTTTAGGTAGTAAACAACTTTGAAAGAAGAACCAGTAAATACAATTAAATCAATGAATTACACGATTAGCAGAATTGGTCACCCTAAATATTGTCCAAAGAATGTCTTCTCTTTCATAACCTCCTTTATTTTATATACACAAAAACTTAACCACGTTTTAATTATTATTATTATTTTTTATTTATTTTTTAAGTCTTGATGAACCTGGACACATATTTGTAATTAGATTTTAATATTTTAAGCAAATAGTAAGTTAATGAGACGCCTTAACAGTTGATCTCCCAAAAGTAAAAAGACATTGGTCAACCCTACGCAAAATTAAGAAATTTTTACATTGAATGCCTTGACCAGAATTATCGGTCAGTTGAAATCCTCAAATTTGAAGATTTTTTGTTGTATATACAAAATCTTAACTCAGTTGGTACAAGTTCTACTACTAGCTTAATTTCTCGATGAAATTGGACACATATTCGTTAAATTTTACTCCCTCCGTCCCTAAATAAGTGTTCGGCGCGCAAAACTAGGTCTTAAAAAAAAAGCATTTGTTTTGTTACAAAAATTAATTTTTTTTTCACAAATCAATAGATAGCAATGATTTCTATTAGATTGTGAAAAGAAATTAAATTTTTTAACAAAAAATATGCATGTTTTGTAAAGCCTAGTTTTGCTCACCGGACAATTATTTAGGGACGGAGGGAGTACTATTTTAAGCAAATAATTTAATAAGACACCGTAACAGTTGATCTCCCAAAAAAAAAAATTTTTGAAGTTTTTTTCATGTGCGAAATCTATTGTTGTTAGAGTAGTTAAGATTAACTGATTCCTTAGAACGTGAGATCACGTCGCTCTGTTTTTCTTTCTCAATGTGTCTTCGTTTGCCATATTACAATTTAGTCAACGTAATCATGTTAACAATTTTTTCGAAGGAATCGTGTTTAAACAACCTAATAAATTAACTTCAACCAACTAATTAAACCTCTCTGTGATTGTTTTAATGAAGCAAGGAATCATGTATAATTATATTCCTAATAAACGTATGAATCGTGTTTATATTTATATATCACGCGTATGAATCATATATATATATATATATATATATATATATATATATATACAGTAGGCTTCTACTGCGGACGTCCGCAGATTCGTTAGATGCGGACTTCTTTTTTCAGCCGTTGGATCTCATCCAACGGCTGGGATTTTAAAATTGAACTCGCGGGTCAAATGGGAGCATGGGTCGGATAAAATTGGTATCGGGTCAACCGCTTCCCACACGCGGATCCTTTTTTCTTTTCCAGCTTCCGGTGGAAGCTTTGCTTTTGCTTCAAACGGGGAGAGAGATGGAGGGCGATATTGACCGACGACCGACCAAACGAAGAACAAATGGATTGCAAGAACCACGAAAGTATCTCTCTCTCTCTCTCTCGAGATTTCCCCTCTTGATTAACCCAAAACCCTAATGTTTGGGTTTTTTCCTGTGTTTTTTTTTTTAATTTTTTATGTTTACACAAAGCAGATCCACGAAAAAGAGACCACGATCGGAGAATAACGAAAAACCACAAGATTAGGGTTCCAGTTCAAGGTATCTCAGGGTTTCATTTCAGATCGATGAACAAAAAAAAGAGGACGACGAAAATCAGAACGACTGAAGGTATCTCTCGCTCTCTGGCTTTTCGAATCTGTATTTTTTTTCCCAAATAGGGAGGGCAGAAAAAAAAAAAAAAAAAACGAAACTAGAAATTAGCACTGCCAAAATTTGATAGGGTTTGTGAAAAGCCCTTATTTTGAAAAATCCTAATTTTCGAATTAGTAGGATATCATTAAAATTATGGTTTTTCGAATTAGGGTTAACACCAAAATCAGTTTGAAAAGTTCATTTGTACTTTTTTTCCAACCAGATACAGTTCCATCAGATTTCCATATAACACATCCTTTCTTCATTGGGGAGGTATGTAATGATTTTGTGAGTTTAAAGCAGTTGGGAGTTTAATGCTAGCTATGTAATGATTATGTGAACCAAGCTTAACAAGTTGAAAAAATCCAATGGTTTTGATTTCTGCACTTGACAGGTTGATTTGTGCACTTGAAAAATCAAAGCTTAACAGGTTGATTTAGTCAAGAAAGTAGACATCTCCATTTAGTAGTAGTAATATTTCAATGGTTAGGATTTATAGGAGGCGAATAAAAAGTTTTATGATTAGTATGTATTGCAAGTTTTATGATTAGTATGTTCAGTGCTTTATTCTGGATGCTTGTTGAGTATTTTATGGTTAATATTTTATGATTGAGCTAAATCATGTGTTTAATCCTTGAACGTTTATTCAAAAGAGGTCTGCCTTTAGTCTTTGGTAATGAACATAGTTGTGTTCAAACTTCAAACTGTAAGATTCATAACCTAAATGCCAGTACAGTTCTATTAATATAACATAAGTTGATAAACTCGTACTCTCTTTGGATTCCTCCAACATGGGGCATTGTATCCTTTTAAACTGATTTCAGTTGTGGTTTCGTATAGCAGTCTACTGGTGTGGTAAGCGATTGACTATGACGACGATGTTGACTATGACGATGAGTGTAAGTGTTTCTGGTACATCTAAGTTTACTTCTTTAGTTGTTATTGTCCATATGACAGATCAGATTCATTTGCTGCATTTTTTTTGCTCCAGTTTTGAAGACTTGATGTGAACAACACCACGTGGGAGATTAGTCACAAGGGACCCAATTCCAGTTCTGCGCTGATTTTGTGTTTTTTTGAAATCTGGATGAGCTATGTTTGTAATTATATGTAATCTGGATGCATTGGCTGGAAGATTTGGTACACCATGCAAGAATTGGCATTTGTAAGAGCACCGATGGGATCTTTGTTGTATTTGATGTAGATTATGTTTAGAATTCCAAATCTGTTTCTGAATTTGATTTCTTTTGTTAAGGAATGAGATTATTTTGA
This sequence comes from Rhododendron mucronatum var. ripense, assembly GCA_019656295.1. Taxonomy (NCBI): domain Eukaryota; kingdom Viridiplantae; phylum Streptophyta; class Magnoliopsida; order Ericales; family Ericaceae; genus Rhododendron; species Rhododendron mucronatum. Next base: position 783,415 of record BPLT01000047.1, read on the forward strand.
CAATTTGACTACCTGGATTGTGAACAATTCATTGCTTGGCTCGATTATTATCCGTTCTGTTGTAGCACATATATATGAGTGCTGCGCACAGCATATAGAGTGATGAATGGATATTTCTTCTAGTGGATGTGGTAGCAACCTTGTAATGGATAGCTCAAAGGCGGTCATTACTGCCTACACGGAACAACAAAACAGGGGAAGAGTGGAACTGCCCAAATGGATTTACCAATTATAGCAGTCCAAATTTCATTATCTAAATTTCAACAGTCCAAACACAATTTCATACATTTTCACTTGAACTAAACTAGTGGATGTGGTTGCAACCTCATAATGTACACAAGCAAGTTCAAGTTTCAATAAGCTCAAATAGATACAAAATTTCTAGTCACATTTTTGGTACAGTCACAACTCATAAGGTTCATGTATACAACGAAAGAATTAAACTTAGATGTACCAAAACAACACTTGATCAGAAGAAACACCAAACATATACCAAAAAAAAAAATCATGACGATTGTGAAAAACTCAATTTTGTCGTCTTCTAGTTCAAGCTCGGAAGTGTGATGGTCTACAGGTAAAACCCTTCATCGCTGTCTCAGGCTCTTTCTTCAACTAATAACAAAGCTTCAAGTTCCTCTCTACACCGATCTAACTCCTTCAAAAGTCGACAAGGCAACAGATTTAATGATGCAAATTCCTAATTAGAACACCAGTAGAGTACTGCTATACAAAACCACAATTGAAATCAGTTTAAAAGGATACAATGCCCCATGTTGGAGGAATCCAAAGATAGTACGAGCTGGGTACTCCCCATGATCAAAAAACACCTCAGTGGTCATCTTATAGGTTATCTAAACACTACAATAACATGTTACAACAAATCAAATTTGAAAAAACGAAGAATTGGGAAAAATGGTTCATAACAATCATATTGTCCTACTTATTTTACAAAATACTATCAGATAAACCATCAAGAAAGAGTGAATCTTTCAATCGGTGATGACAATATCAGTAGAAAGAATCTTTCCATTTGAACTACAAAGGCTGGAATGAGGACTTGAATTGAGATACTTATATAATAGTATTAGTTCATTCACTTTGACTGTTGAACAAATTCGATGCCATGTTCAGAATCAAGTTTCGGTTGGGTAGGACCTTTTTCCTTTTTCTGTCGGTCGGGAGTTCAAGAAGTTGAGGAGATAGCAATTGCACATTCACAATCTTGTTTGTCTAATACTAGTTATTTGAGACGTATCATGTATTCAAAAAGATGCAATTCCTTCAGTTAAGTTGTAATTGGCCTTGAGCATATGCTTTGTGAATCTTTCATGGACAACAACAGCTGCTTAGAAGCTGAGCTTACCTCCGCCGTTAAGCCATTGCAACGATATCAAAGAGTAGAAATGCAAGCGCTTTAGAAGAATATATTGCATTTGTTCAATCAAAGTACATTTACTAATTCAAAGAAGGTTATTCATATGACAATGTAGTGTACCGGCATTGAGACTATATCAGTATATCCAGTCAAAAGTGGCATGCTTTTCCCTTCTTTGAATTATAAAGGCCATGAAAGCAAAAAAACTTCCATCATCAGAACCAAAATCTCTAGACAATGTCTGAATAGCCTAGAATTATGATCACTTCCGTATAACCCCAAAAACAAACACTCTCCAATTCTAGAACGGCAACTTCTTGCCCAACATTTGTTTATCGTATCAACCCTAACTTGAAATAAACAAAATCAACCTAATAAGCAAAAAAATCAACTTGATAACCAGCAATGTTGGGGAATTCCTCCAGATGTGAGTCACTCTCGAAATTTTGAAAAAGAAGAAGCTAAAACCCTAACTCGAAATAAAAAAATACAGAGATCGAGAGAGAGAGAAGAAAAGAAGAGAAGAGAAGTTACCTTGTTCTCAGTCGGTTGTCTTCGTGCAGTACCCTCCAGTCGTTTCTCTTCTTCGATCGATCTGTTCGTGTTAACTGGAAAAACCCAAATTGGACAAAACCCTAATTAGATTTCGAAAGAACGAACGAGAGAGAGAGAGAGAGAGAGAGAGAGAGAGAGAGATACCTTCGTGGTTTTTGCAGTCGATTTGTTCTTCGTTTCGTCGGTCGTCGTTCAAAATCGCCCTCAATCTCTCTCTCCGTTTGAGGCAAAAGCAAAGCTTCCACCGGAAGCTGGAAAAGCAAAATGGATCCGCGTGTGCCGTGTGGGAACCGGTTGACCCAATACCAATTTTACCCGACCCATGCCCCCATTTGACCCGCGAGTTCAATTTTAAAATCCTAGCCGTTGGATGAGATCCAACGGCTGAAAAAAGAAGTCCGCATCTAACGAATCTGCGGACGTCCGCAGTAGAAGTCTACTGTATATATATATATATATATATATATATATATATATATATATATATAATCAGATATGCCTAATTAATTTAGAAAGATAACACCTCACTCCAACTTTGGACCAAGACTTGAACCTTTGATGTCATGCATGCCTAATGATCGCGCCTACTAAAAGTTAAAATTAAACTTTCAGGCTCCATTTGTTTCGATGTAAAATGTTTTACAATGTAAAATGTTTTTTCAGAAAATAAATTTCAAACTTTTATTTTCCGGTGTTTGGTTGGCACTTGAAAATATTTTCAGAAATCAACAAAATATTGTAGAGAGAGAGAGATGGGGCTTAAACGGGAGAGAGATTTGAGAATATTGGAATTGAACGTGGATTAGGACCGATGATCGAGGAAATTAAGTAGTGAGAATTACAGTAGAAAGCAGCGGGTTCATTTCGAAAAATAACTTATGGAAGATTTAACAGTAAGTCATTTTTATCCAATTGATGGAAAATATTTTTACATGTAAAGTGTTTTCCTAATTTTTTACACAACCAAACATCGGAAAATAACCGAAAAATATTTTACGTCCAAACAAGCAGAGCCTCAATGTTTTATGCACAAGAACTATGTTCGCTTTGAGTCTCTAGATCTAAGCCTTTTTCTCTACGCACAGTTCCTAATGAGTCAATTTCTGGCACGCTCGGTCTTGCACACTTGCAAGTGAGAACTTAACACTAGTGTGGTATCGGCCAACACACCCTCCCATGCGATTTTGTGTCCTAATTTTGTTTGCCATTTTTGCATGACTTCAATTTGATGCTTGGGTTAGTTTAGGGAAATGCTTCAATATAACACCCATTACTTTTGAAAAATGTTATGCTTATTTTTGCTGAATGTTATGTCTCCTTACGTAAAATGGTAGCATAACTTATTTTGGTGAATGTTAGCATGTCTTTTTATGGTTAGGGGTGCATATGGTATGCATTTTATAGGTGTTACGCCTATTAAGGCAAAATGTTACCCCTCTTTGTGGTGCCTTTCTTTTGTTCGAAATGTTACACCTCTTTGTGGTGATTGTTACGCCTCTTTTTGGTAATCGTTTGCGGGTGCATATCATATATACCTGTGTATTGTGGCTTGATCCATGAGTATTGACTGCTCCAGTTTGTACTTGTAAGGCAGGTGACTCGGTAGAGGAAGACTTTTGAGTTGCTGCCATTTGGAGGAAAACCAACCTTGCCGGCCGGCTTAGTTATAAAATTTGCCGCCAATTTTTTAATAGTTCGACCACGTCGACATGTTTAATGGATCCATTTAAACAAAATACAATATAAACTAACCGGGTCAAACGTTGCTGTGGTGTCTGCTCCTTGCCAATCTTGTCCACATGTTGTACTAGGTTTTATTAGGGATGCCTTGATCTAAACAAGTAGAGTGACATTTTATGGTTATTTAATTGGTCTTGATCTATCTGGTCTGAAAACTTATTTTGAATTTAGAGTTTGAGAGAGGGAATTCATCTGCCAAAATGAATGGGTTAGAATCTAGCTATTCAAGTTTGTATAAATCGTTGTGTTATATTGATTTTGGTATTGTTCTTTTCTCATTTCCATGGTTCAAAAAGGGACGCTACTTTCATAATAGGAATACAATAGTACATCATATGCACAAAGCGAAGTCATGATTGACTAAAATTGATCATATGATTGTCATCGTTTTTGTCTAAAGCTAACTATACTTGCAAGCTTTTGGAAAAGCCTTCTAAAATCAAAACCACCATCAATTCTTCGATTAGTTATTTAAATCTTAAATACGAGGTATTTTGCTTCAAGCTACAAATTTTCTCGGTGGATGAGACATTGACATATATTAGATTTTGATTTTATAAATGCAATTTGCAATTTTCTTTTTCTTCATGTGTACTATCAAACTAAAAAAATACTAACAAATTAAAAGAATTCCAAAGAAGATTAAAGCGGTCATTTTAGATAGAGATAAAATTATTCACAGCGGTTTTTTACAACAGCAACCAACTGCAACCATCTAAAAAGTGCTCTGAACGGTCCAGATTTCAATAAAATTTTAACTTTTTCCCAAATAAGTTTCATTAATATTCAAACTATTCAAAACTCTTTCGAACGGTCGCGATTAATGCCGTAAACAACTACTATTCACAACGGAGCAGTGAAAAAGATTTTCTCCTTTAGATACCCAGCTACTTTTTCATCAACACCCAATCAATGTGTTCTATGATTGAATGCTAATGGGCGTCAATGGCAGCCAACAAGTTCTTTAATGCCTAGTGGCACTGGCAAACCACCTTTGTGAGCTACTAATAAAACTTCAAAAGTGGCTGGGGTCCATCCCTCTGGCGCTGGCGCTGGCGCTGGCGCTGGTGCCCGCATGTTTCATGTGGATGCACCCATCCCACCTACCACCTTTTACAATCATAGCAACAAAGAAAACAAAAAAAAAAAGAGACTAAAAATAAATGCCACTTCAATACCAATAAAGAGCATACAAGCTTGTACAAGGCCTTATGACAATAGGGAGAAAAGGAAAAAAAAAAAAACCAAGGAGAAAGAAATAGAGCCAACATGTAGACAGACACTAATGACTAACCTAATCAATTTTCATTACTAATCTTGTTCTTCCACTTCTGTGCCAACTCAGCGAGCAACCTTGTCGAAGACCCGTCAGCGCTTAGAACCCTTTCCGCGGCATCTTTTAGGTCTCTCATTCGGGTTCGAACGTGCTTCCCTTCCTCCCCTTCTATTAGACCCTTCACGACTTTGGCAATCTCAACACGTCCAACTATACCGTTTTCACCAACCTTCGGCCTCAACGCCACTTTTACATCCTCGGTTAACATCACAGCATTCATCTTCTGCTCTGCATAAAGTGGCCAAACGATTAACGGAACGCCATGAACCACGCTCTCTAACGTCGAGTTCCAACCGCAGTGGGTTAGGAACCCTCCAGTCGAGCCATGGCTAAGAATTTGAGCCTGTGGTGCCCAAGATGGCACCAGTAGGCCATACCCCTTAGTCCTGTCTACAAACCCTTTTGGTAAAAATGAAAAAGGGTCAGTTTTGCTTTGGACAGTGAAGAAAGAGGAATAAGCAGCTGTATCACTTGGACTTCTAACAACCCATATGAATCTTTGTTCACTCATTTCCAACCCCAAGGCAAGCTCATTTAGCTGATCATATGAGAGGGTCCCACCACTCCCAAACGAGATAAACAAAACAGAGCCAGGTGGCTGATCATCCAACCAACTCAAGCAACCCGACCCGTCATCCCCGCTACCCGAATCCATCTGTATGAGTGGCCCGACCGGGTAAACGGGTGGTTTCCCGGGTTTTCCCTCTTGCAAAGCGCCAACTGCCCCACCTTCCAATTCCTTGAAGCTATTGACCATAATACCCTCAGCCAAACCGTAACGATTTACATGATGAAGAACCCATTTATAGGCCTCATCCTTTCGGTCCTGAACCGGGTCCAGCAAGTCCTTCCCGTGGATCGGTACGCAACCCGGAATCCGAATCGGGTCGGGTAAATCTCTATACTCGCAAGAAACAGAGGAATCAAGCTCTGGCAAGTAAAAGAATAATGACAAGGCCATGGCCGTGGATGGGAAAAAAATATAAGGAGAGATTTGGAATTCCATAGCTATGTCAAAAGCATCGGTACCGAATAGATCAACGACGAAGGCGACGACCCGGTGACCCGAAACGAGTGATTTTATCTGGTCGCGGAGGGAAGGAAGGGAGCGGGTCACGGAGAGGGAGATACGGGTCTCGATCCGAACGTCGTCGGGCAAGTCGTCGAAGTTGACCGGAGAAAGGAGGACGTGCGATATGCCGGCGGGGGTGAGAGATTCAAGAAAGGATTTCTGGGCTTTGGGCAACGGGCCGTCGGTTGGGATCAAGAAGGTTGCGGAGAAGTTGTGAGTCAGGACGAGTCGCTTGGCGAACTCGGCGAGTGGGATGAGGTGACCCATGCCGGGTGAGGGAAGTAAGGCTATGTGGGGTTTTTGCTCCATTTTTGTCAGCGCTTCCCACCAAGAAAGATGATGTCTTTTGTGTGTTGAAATGAAAGGTTTATCGGAGGAGATGTAGTGGTGAGATTGAGAGAGAGAGAGAGAGAGAGATGGCAATGGTGGTTTATATAGGCATTATGGAGCTTTTGATTGGACTTTTTTTTTTTTTTTTTGGTTTTTGTTTTGTTGTGGTGATTGAAGGGCGTGTCATGTGTATGTATTTATTGTTACTGAAATGGTGGTTTTGTAATAGTAAGATTAAAACGGGGGAGATTTGGGTGGTTCACATTTTATCATCATCGTCTTCATGTGGGTGATGTAATAGCATAAGTAAGCCTGATGTCAACTAGTTTCTAGAATTATAACTTCTCTCTCTAGACCAATTTTGACTCTCACAGGAACAGTGATCCGGGGATACTGTAGGGCGGGGTGCTCTACAGGCTTCCTGTAGGATGTATTCGGGTCGTCCATCTCGGTAATGGACGATTCGGATTTTAATCCAAACAATGGACGGTTCGAATCAATAGGAGTTCGAATTAAATCCGAATCGTCGGTATTAAAATGGACGGCCGAATCGACAGCCCTACATGCCCTGCAATGTCGGCCACACCATAGGATATCCCCAATCCCAAAAGTAGTAGCAGGCCATTCAAGCCAATTATTTGGTACTCGTGGAACATCACGTGGGAATTACATGTGATACTCTCCTTGAATAGAAGATCGTCATCATATAATATGAGTCACTTTTTATCTCTAAATCACCCACAAAAATAAATGGTAATATCTCTATCATAAAGAATGTTACTATATAAATGATTGAAAGTATCATATAGACAACCCTACTGTAGTAGTAGTACTACAGGAGAGCTGAATTGCTTTTTGAATAAAAGAGGATTGTCAAAATCTACAACTTCATTTATGCTAAAGCTTTTGCTTGTATTTGTTAGTTTCAAGACTGAATATGTGCTCAATTAATGTCCTTTCAAAAATGGTTAAAATTGGAGTGAATGAAAACACAAAAAGTAGACATGGTTTATCCTATGTCTTCATGCACGTGTGAATGAAAAGCGAACATGTGAAACTACTTTTCAACAAAATCTCAAATTATCTGAATTTGAAATGGAAATTGAAAGAATCTAACCAAAAGATTACGCGAACTAAGACCCCGTTACAAAACATCTTCTTAAAAAATAAGTACTTATTTCACATTTTCAAACTCAAAAATAATGTAAATGAAAATTTTGAGTCCACCTTAATAATATCTCCTTTTTTGACATATATGAATTCAATACATTTCAAAATGGACTCCTTCCACCTGCCCACCGATGGAAATAGACTATAGATCTTGATTACTTTTCATTGGTAAGTCGTTGCCTTTTTTTTCAGGTTACTTCGAAAGTAACTGCTTCAGCATTAGTCATTCGAATATTCAATATTCCCTCTTAATTTCTCCTGAATGACATCTTATTCTTACTTCGGGACCGATCTCTAGTACCATAACAAATTACATAAACAAATAGCTAGAATGGCATATTTTCGCCACATGAATTGGATAAGAGTGCCTTGATCTCGACATTTTGTGTTACGTAAATACCTAGTCTGATACGATTTAATATACTAATATGAAAGAATTATGACCCATACACTTTGTGAAAAATCTATTTTTCATTCAAAGAGAGAAAGTGACAGGTAAGTTATAGGTGATTACAATATAACATGGATAGATTTCCAGACCTAGTAAGTTATAGGCAGGCAGTTCTATCCACATTTGTTTGTATATCCAAGTAATCAAGTAGTTTTGGTTTTGATTTGAGACTTAAGATGTTTGCTCCATTCTAATTAAGATCTCATGTTCGATTCTCTTTGCCAATAACTATTGGAGCCATCTCACCCCTACGCATAAGCGTGTGAAACGGCTGTGGGAGGAACTGTGGAAATTAGTCCGAAGTACACACAAACTGACCTCTCAAAAGAAAAAGTAATCACAATTCACAACTAGTATCGTATAACAAAAGAAAAAGAGTACATGCAACCCCACCCAATAGCCGTGAAGGCCTCTCAGAAGAAGCCCATCACCAGTATTGGCCCATCGAGCTTTTTCCAATTGGGCCGATGGCCTTCTCCAGGTCTTCTCTCTTGATCGCCATCGAGGAGAGAGAGAGAGTGTGTAAGAAAATGATATACCGCAAATGGAGTCTGCTAACGGGACCAGCTTCGATTTTGGGATCAATCGTCGTCACGGCCGTCGTCGCCAACTACCTCTTCGTCCAGAACGTATTCTCTCTCTCTCTAGATTTCTGCATTCGCGTGTAATTTGGAATCCGAATGATTTTCAATGCGATTGTATTCTTCGATGACAAGATTGAAATTTTTTTGAGCCAATCGACGGTGGTGTTGTGACTTAGCATCTTGAATGATCAAATTGCAAAACCAAAATTTCGCACTTATCAAAAAAAAAAAAAATTGCAAAACCAAAATTTTTATTTTTATTTTTTTTGCAGCAAAATGGGCTATGTTGATTTAGGGTTTCCTTAAATTGGTTTCAGGGTGATAAAGTTAGAATTTTGTTGTGTTAGTAAATGCCATAAACTATAGTATCATGTGAAAATAGCTGCCTCTTGCCTTCTCTGAGTTGATGAAATGCACCATCTGTGGGTGCCATCAGACCTAATTTGTCTCCTTTTTAAAAAAATAAAAATAAAATATTCAGTTTAAGTTTAGTGCTTGTCAATTGTTATTGATGGGTCCTTACAAATTGTATTGCAAACTACATCAGTATTCCTGGAACAATCAACAAAAACAAGAAGATGGAAAAAGTTGTTTTAATGAGCTTAATGCATAGATTCCCCCTATTGTTTATGCTAATCAAAGAGCATGAGTTTATGAGTCTTTTCCAATTTCCATTGCAACGCTACTTTAATGAAGTAATGCTGCAGTCTTGTGAAAACTATAGACCTCCTCCCTCTTCAGCTTCCTTTCTACTTCTTTTGAGGCTATTTTAACTGTTTTTTTTCGGGTTGCTAATTTTTCTTAAGAGCATTATTGTATCCTAGCTAACATTTAGTTCGCCTAATTTGAATTTGCAGGACCTATTCCTTAAAGCGGAGCCAAGCAAGCAAGATATAGCTCCTTCAACCAAGTAGGAAAGAGCGCGAGGAGTGTTTGGCTTGAATGTGATCTAAACTTGTTTCAGGTTTTATTTTATGTTTGCCATTTGCAAATTTATGTTTTTAATGGCTGCGTTGGATACAATTTGCGTATGCATTGAATAAGAAGATGTTTGGATCCACTTATCAAAAAAGGAGAAGATATTTGATCCGTTTCGCAATTCAATTGTGGATCAAAAGTTCCATATTTTCATTGGCTTGTTATTGACGTTCGTTGCTTGTTGCTGATTTGTATGCGTGTGCATTCTTTTGAGAGTTAACACGGATGGGCCCAATTCTTGAAGTCTCCTTTTTCTGCTTCAATTCATGTTCATGGAAGATACAGTAACTTCTGTCATCCGTTTGTCAATATCCTCATTGAGATGTTTACACATAGTCTATGTTTTGATTCATGAAGAGTCTTTCAGACAAACACAAACTGAAATCAAGAAGCATTATACAAAATGAAAAGTAAAACCCTGTGCTGCAATTTTATGAACTTTGTCACAGCCTCACAGGCAGAGCATGAAAGGGAACCCGGTGGGTTACCATATTTACAGGATCTTCTGCTATGCTTCATATTTTTACATGTTTGTTGAATTGCCCTAATTTTGACCTTCATGGTTATAATCTGCTTCAATCATGAATTCATGATATATGTCTTCTAGTCTATCATATGTATGTTAGCTTGATAACATCCAACTCCACGGGTCTCTTTCCTCTTCCAATCCGTAATGTGAAGGAAACTCCATTCCAATAGCACATGAAACAGCAAAGTTACTTCACTTGATTAAGGTCAATTCTTTGCCTGAGAAATGATCAGACGAAATACACATTTCATTCATGGATGCAACCAAAAATCAGATTCTACGAAGATTAATCAAATCATTGCGCACTTACACCACATGTAACATGTAATCTAATACCACGTGAAATGTAATACTGGAAAATAGACATTTTTACAATGATGCTAAAGTAAAATACTAGGACATTTTAAAATCTGATATTACATTTCAAAACTCTCACAAAGTGATGATATCTTTGTCGTATATCTTCTCCTATGCTTCATTCTTGCTAGCTCAACTTTAATCCGTACTAAAACAGTAGCTCTCATTGGTATTCCAGTTGGCAGGGATCCTCTTCCTTTCAGCACTTCAGATCATTAAGATCACAAAAAACCCATAATTTCAGACCAGGAAATTTGAAGGCAAAAAAGAGTTTCTTTTCTTATTCTTAATTCTCAACCACTGAACAACATTTGCATTAGCAACTCATTCCAGGAATCTATCGGCCCGGGCAGGCACCAATGCAAACAATCATTCTTAAGTTTTTCGTGTTTACCCCTGGAAAACGGCTGGGATGGCAGATAAACTCCTGGGTGCCCATCAGGTCTCAACAATGAAAGGTGGTTTATGTCCAGTAGTTTCAAAGTCACCCCCTTTCTGGATCCTATTTCCACTGCCTTCTCAAATTCTTCTAACTCAACATCTCGCAACGTTGTGTCCTCAGTGGTTAAATCAGCCTCGCCTTCTTTAAATGGTCCGGTTCTATTGCAGTAGCCCCCACTGTACCACTCTCCATTCTCAAAATGATCCGCCGCGGTAGTTCTAAATACTATGCGTGCTTTGTGGTTTGAACTTGTAACAAAGTTAAAAATCAACTGTAGGGCTTTACGGTAGGCGTGATCAAATCCTAACTCTGTTAAATTCTTACTCGGGCAGTAATGGCAGCCTTTGATCGTGTTGTTTTCATAGTATGTTGCTGTTCTGGGAAACCATTTCCCACCTGCAATTACCACGTAATCAAAATTTGTGTATTGTTCACTCCATTGTGTATCGAGTTTGTCAAGATGAAGATGAATTTCAGCCGTTGAAACTCTAAACATATCTTCAAGAATGGCTGCTTTTAGGAGGAAAGGACTCAAAAAAACTGACAGAGTGAAGTTGTGGGAGGAAAAATGCCATCTTCTGGATCTGTATTCCTCGTCATGGTAGACCTCCACGGCTTCTTCTACCTTCAATGAAAATTCAGTAAAATTCCTTCAATTGCATTAGTCATGCAACCAAATCTTCGCTGAATGATGCAAAGTAAAATTCTCTGAAAAAATGAAACAAACATGAAAGCAGCCAGATTCTGTTGATCCTTCATCCTTGTGTTTTTCAAACGATGGACCAACTAAATGCCTTAATCTGGGTATTGTGTTGTGGACTCTTCACCCAGGATAGAATTAATATTGTCAGTGGACCTTGTTTCGTTCCCTACGTGAAATTTCAGGTTTTGAACAGAAAAATTACTTTGATGAAGATATAAAATGATTGCTACAATTGGACTAACTTATATTTATACTTTCACTAGAATGGGTATTCCTACGGGCACCAACTTTCAGATCATTTCACCCATAATTCTGCATAGTATGATTATCAGTTACAAGTAAAAACTTTCACCAACGCCATTCTGGATTGAGAATTGGCTATAAAAGTGGTAAAACTTGCTCCATCAATGTTGTTAGGCTTTTCAATGTATTCTCAAAAACAATAAAATAAAAATTCACCAAATTTATTTTAAGTGCTATTTTTCCTCCTTTGTTTGACTGTTTTCTAGCTATGAATTAGTGATATGATCACCAACCAGCGAGCAAGACTAATCCTGTAGAGGACAACAACCTAGTACGAGGTAATGGGCAGAAGACTAAAAGAATGATACTACTTCTCAAGGTAGAACTTAGCAGAAGATGGAAAATGATGACTCCATGCATTTAAGAAAGAGAAGTTGCACCTAGGACATTGTTAATTGAACTATCCCAATAAGTGGAAATTCGTAAAGAAGCTAGAGAAACCTAGATCAAATTTTACTCTGACGGAGAATTTAACATCGGACGAGGTGGTAAATAGCCTTTCACAAGAACAGTGCTGCATATAAGTAGTTGTACATTCTTGTATTGGATTTGATAAGTGGCATTAATTGCTTACAAGTAATCTACACTACAAGCTAAATAATTGTAAACACAGACCAGGCAACAATCAAGTGGGTCATCTCTCACTAATTAAAACATCAGAGAAAGGCAAAGGAACTAAGTCCAAAGTCCAAATAATTCGCAAGGTGTGTGATACAGAATTTTAACTTTTGAGAATGACAACCACTTAAGACAAGGTGATCAGTTTCAATCATCCACTAAAAAAGTTGGTGGTGGTTTCATGTTCCAAATGACCTGTCAGCTGGCACAGAAAGGAATTCAATTGGCACAAGTTGTTTTGGGGGGGCCAAACGATACGATGTAATTATGATAGTATTAGTTAGCTAACTACAAGGGCCAACCTCCTGTCATAGGAGTCGAGTCCTAGACCTCATGCTGCAAAGAAGCGACACACAACCATTGGACCAAACCCCAAGGTTTAATCTGCACAAATTCACGAGTCAGTAGCTAGTAACCATGACTTGCCCACCAACCGATACTACTAGAGATCAATTTCTGGCCTATCTATAGCGACTTGGTGAAAAGCTACACCACGATGTCCACGAAATCCTTCTACCAAGCTGAAAACCAAAAAAGAGTAGTCTTGCCCAAATCCTCAAAACCGGATCCAGTATTTCTTAGGCATGGGCAAGGCGGGGGTCGACAGCAGTAGCAAAGGAAGTTTACGATGGATGAAGCAATACTGTATATGATTCATCCTATCTCGATCTAGAATGCCGAGCTATAAGGTCTTTCACCATTACCTAGCCTCTCTGGTTGTGAGGATTCTTTTGATTTTTGTTCGACTCCTAGGCAGCCAGGGTAATGGGAGATGTGGGTTATTTGGTAAATGTTTTGAGGGAGAGTTTTCGGGTAATGAGTAGAAAGAGATAGATAAAAATAAGTAGAGAGAAATTTATTGAAAACTGTGTCAGTGTGGGTGAAAGTTTATGGGAACTCAATAGAACAAGCCCAGGTTTTTGGTCTAGGTTTTGATTTTGTTTCCTATTAGAGATCCATAATGCTAGGTAGTCCGAAAAGTGAACCAGAAAATATTCCGAAAAGTGAACCAGAAAATGTTCCGAAAAGAGAAATCAATGGGTCACATTCACTTTGATGTGCTCCAAAATACTGATTTCTCTTTTTCAGACATTTTTGGGTATTGGGAATACAGTTGTGGGTTTACTTTTTTGTGCTCCCTCTTGTATTTGGTCTTGAGTTTTCTCACCAACCAAAACTGATAGGAGTACTTTTTTTAAGTGGACTAAGCCTTTTAACGGTATAGTGATAATGTGACATAGTACTATGTGGAATCATATTCAAAGTTGAAGGAACCAATCAACCCAAACAAAATTTGTCTTCCATACACATTGCAGATTGGAAGTGGAGAAACGTTTGTAGTAAATGAGGGCATGCGGGAATAAAGAAAAAGAAATGCATAATCACCATATAACTGGCAAAACCAAACAGGGAAAACAAGAAAGAGAATTCAGCAGCTATTCCAAATTTATACAAATCACAAATGCTTTTGATCTTGTAGAGTTCTGAAGTTTGGGAGTTTTACCTGTGACAGAGTGCAAAGCAATGACTGCTGATGATTACGTTGAATTGAATCGCCGATGAAAGCAAACGATTTGTTCCTCATCAAATCAAGAAATTTCCGTGGATCAAACTTTGGTAACTCACAGTCGTGGGGCTTCCACCTCCAGTGCACATAATCCGAATCAGGGCGGCCGTTTTTCAGACAATTTTGAGGAGCTTCAATGTGTTTGCAACTCTCACTAGTGTAAAATGGACCAGAAGAATCTGGTACCCATTGTCCAGTGAATATGTCGCATTCTGTTGTGACCAGATTGTTCAAGACGGTATGAATGATTGTTAGTTGATCTGATTACAAATGAAAACTATTTTATTTGTGAATTCTCTAGTTCAGGCGTAGATAGTTTGCCTTTGATAGGAATGGGAAAGTGATTAATTGAGGTGCGCGTAAGCTGGCCTGGACACCTCGACCGTCGAACCAAAAAGAATAAATAAATAGAACATATTCCCCTGTGTAGAGTACCATGTGAAACTGCCAAACTGGTATTTAGAACTATAACTTCACATATTCTTCAGTACCCAACTGAAATACTACTATATGGTAAGTTCAATGAAACAAGAGTCTCCGGTACCTCTTATCCTTTCCATCACCAAACATAGAATATAACGTAAGTTTGATACGTTCTCCCAGACTTTTCATCAAACAGGTTGAAATACTTAAGGGTATGAGGCCAAGAAGGGCAAAGAAAGTAAAAGGAAAAAAGGTTGAGAAATTAGGGAATCCCACTTTCATCAGAATAGAAAAGAAAGAAAATCCTTGTTTTTGTCAAGTTCACATTCATGTGAGCTTTCCAACCAGTCAAAACAAGGACTAGTTTGGATTTAACTGACAACGAAGGGAAAAACCCAACTTGTATAATAGGAAATATAACCTGTATTTAATTTGCATTTCGTGTTTGATACATTGCCATTTTTCAGAGAGAGTGCAAGAAACAACTTCCACTTACCATTCTGAGAAGTTATGTTATCACTTGCCGGAAAACTTTCATCGACCAGTAAATGACCCGAAACCAGCGACTTATTCGGCGGAGGTGGAAATGTCACGTTTTGTACAACAAGAGAAGGGTGAGTAGTTTCTGAAGAAAGCTGGATAGGATTATAAACAAAGAGCCGAAAAGCCAGACCCAAAAGGAGAGAAAAAGCGGCAAACTTCACAAGAACATGATTGCGCTTGTGGGCTAGTGATGAAAACGAAAATGGGTGGCTGTTTTTGGAATCCAACGTCATTGGTTTCATTTACTTTTGGATTTCTTGTTTTGTGACTGAGACCATGAAAAAAAAAAGGTCTCTGCAACACTAGAAAGAGGGAATAAGAAGAAGAAGAAGATGACAAAATGGATATGGAACCACAGTGAGAGCTGTTGTTTTATCACAAATCGCGTGCATCTAACCCAAGAAATCGTTATTTTGTTTTGTGTATTTTCCTGTCATGAAACTGGGGATTGATGTATGAAAAATTGACCATTAATGTAATTAAAGATGGCGTTGTAAGTTCCATTCAATGAAACCATTAATAGTACTCTCCACTAATAGAACTCTTTTGTAGAGTGTGTTCGGAAAAAGAAAAGGAAAAGCGGTATTAATTGGTTTTTCATTTTCCCAATAAATAAATGAACACATCACGGTGCTGTGGACCCCTTGCATCATCATCCCCGTTTCCTCTTTTATTTGGCAATGCACATGTCCATCCTTTTTATTGAGATTTTTAATACCTATGTTTTTGGATACGGGTAATTTTGTCATCAGTTTGGCAACAGAGTGTACCATCCTTCTTGAGAATTTCATTACATAGATAGATGTTTGGCTTAAATACTTAAATGGTCCTTACAAAATAGAGTTAGTTTCATTTTCGTCCTTGTAAAATTTTTTGTATCAATTTCGTCCTTTCAGTTTGTGACTCAGTTCAATGCTAATGACATTTTAAGCCTAGGATGGCAAAATCGTAATTATTCAACTGTGGAATTATGGGACGAGCCATCATGGATTCGATCCGAGTGTGTTTTTTAGCTGTGTGATTATTATTGAATGAAAAGAGTCTAGAGAGCATTTTCTCTAAACCTATATCATTTGAGATTTTTTTGTCGCACGTTCGTAATGTAATTGAATGGCAGATTGATCTTGTGCGCCTTTTTTGGTAGAAAACGATGTGGGTAATATTGGGGGGAAGAGACATGGGCCAGGTAAGTACCAAAGAAGGTTTCCGTTATCCAAGTAAGCAAATTCCGTCCACTGGTTGACGGCAAGAGTGACATTGAACTGATTCACAAACTAGAAGGACGAAATTGACACAAAAAATTTTACAAGGACGAAAATGAAATGGACTCTATTTTGTAAGGACCATTTAAGTACTTAGCCTAGATGTTTTAGTTCAGGAACAGTCTTTGAGACAAACACAAACACAAACTCAACTCAAGAAGCATCATACCAACTGGCAGGGGAAAATTTATGCTACAGGTCTATTATGTTGGTCACTACTAGAGTTTGCAAGGGAACATGGTGGGTTTGGTTGTTTACGCAATCTTCTGCTACGCTTCATAATGCATGCACGTCAAATTCGTGATTTCCCCATATCTCCGTTAGCTGTTTGATACCATTCAACCGACTCGATCTGTTTCCTCTTGCAATCTCTGTTGTGAAGGAAACTCCATTCCAATAGCATATACAACAGCACAGATACTCCAATCTTTGTTCTGATTAAGGTCAGTTAGCTCTTCACTCGAAAAATGAACACAATGACCATATGATGTAACTCAGTCAGGGATGCAACAAAATTCAGATTGTACAAAGAAGGTATTGAATCCTTGCGCTTACACCACATGTAATTCCATATTCGGAAATAGAAAATAGACATGCTTACAAGAATGCAGAAGTAAAACCTAATCATTGACTCTCTAACAAACAGAAATCAGTACCTGTACGTTTACATAGTGCATTGACTTCTGAGCTCCCTGGTTTTGTGGAATAAACAATCACTTGTATCTTTGTTGTGTATATCTTCTCCTTTTCTAACTTCTAGCCAGCTCCTAGGGTTCAAAATTGAACCCATACTAAAACAGTTTCTGGGCTAATGTCGTCAATTACTACACAATCGGGCCAGTTATGCAATCATTGTTATTCCAGACGGCAGAGATCCTCTTCCTTTCAGTGTTTTAGTTCATCAAGATCACAATAAGCCCATAATTTTCAAACCCAGAAACTTGAAGGCAAAGAAGAGTTGTTTTTCTTAGTCATAATTCTCAACCACTGAACAACATTTGCATTACCAGCTCATTCCAGGAATCTATTGGCCCGGGCAAGCACCAATGCAAACAATCATTCTGAAGTTTTTCGTTTTTACCCTTTGAAAATGGCTGGAACGCCCTGTAAACTCCCGGGTGCCCATCAGGTCTCAACAATGAAAGATGGGTTGTGTCCACTAGTTTTAAAGTCACCCCCTTTCCGGATCCTATTTCCACTGCCTTCTCAAATTCTTCTAACTCAATATTTCGCAACGTTGTGTCCACGACGTTTAAATCAGCATCGCCTTCTTTAAATGGTCCGGTTCTATTGCAGTAGCCCCCACTAAACCACTCTCCATTCTCAAAATGATCCGGCGTGGTAGTTCTAAGCAATACGTGAGCTTTGTGGTTTGAATTTGTAACAAACTTAAAAATCAACTGTAGGGCTTTGCGGTAGGCATGATCGAATCCTAACTCTGTTAAATTCTTGCCCGGGCAGTAATGGCAGCCTTTGATCGTGTTGTTTTCATAGTAGATTGCTGTTTTGAGAAACCATTTTCCGCCAGCAATTATCACATAATCGAAATTTGTGTATTGTTCAGTCCATAGTGTATCGAGTTTGTCAAGATGAAGTTGAACGTCAGCTGATGAAACTCCATTTATATCTTCGAAAATTGCTGCTTTTACGAGGAAAGGAGTCCAAATTACTGACAGAGTGAAGTTGTGGGAGGGAAAATGCCATCTTTTGGATTTGTATTCCTTGTCATGGTAGACCTCCACGGCTTCTTCCACCTGCAGTGAAAATTCTACCTTCAATTGCATTACCCATGCAACCAAATCTTTGCTGAATGGCGCAAAAGTATGGTGACATGAAAATTTGAAACAAACATGAGAGCCGCTAGATTTCTGTTGATCCTTGTACATCCAAACAATGGACCAACTCATTGCCTGGAC
This sequence comes from Rhododendron mucronatum var. ripense, assembly GCA_019656295.1. NCBI lineage: Eukaryota > Viridiplantae > Streptophyta > Magnoliopsida > Ericales > Ericaceae > Rhododendron > Rhododendron mucronatum. The sequence goes on from BPLT01000047.1 coordinate 801,669, forward strand.
CTGGTTATTAATGTGGAGTCTTAATCACTTCACTCTTAATTCTGCGTAATATGCTTATCAGTTATGAGTAACAACTTCCGTTAATACCTTTATGGATTGAGAATCTGCTATACACGTGGTAAAACTTGCTTCATCAATACTGTTCTGCTTTTCAATGTGTTCCCAAATTTATTTGAAGTGTTGTTTTTCCTCCTCTCTGTTTCTCGCTATGAAGTAGTAATATGTTCACCGCCCGGCACTTTTCGAGTGAAGTACTGTGACAATTGGGACGACTCATGGAATGATACTTCTCAAGGTAGAACTTAGCAGAAGATGGGCATTGATAGAATCACTCCAATTAACAAACGAGCTGCACCGAGGACCTTGTTGAACTTTCTTACCAAGTGAAATTTCCTAAAGAAGCTATAGAGAACCCTAGACCAAATTATTATTCCAACACAGAAATTTAGGTAAATATCCTTCCTTCACAAGAACAGTGCATGTAAGTAGGTGTACATTCTTGCTTTGTGTTGGATTGGTAGCAAGTGTTTAATTGGCATTAATTGCTTACAAGCAATCTATAGTACAAGCTAATTTATTATAAACAGAGACAGGGCAACAACTATGTGGATCATCACTAATTAAAAAAATTATAGAAAAACAAGAAGCTAGATCCAAAATCCAAATCATTCACGAGGTGATTTGATACCAAAATAATAATAATAATAATAATAACTTTTGAGAGTGACTACTGAACCACTTAAAACCAGGTGATCATCTGCAATCATCCATTATCAAAGTTGGTGGTCGTTATCATTTTCCAAATGACCTCACAGCTGGCACGAAATGGAATTCGATGTGCACAAGTTCACAAGTCAGTACCAAGTATGCTTGCCCACCCATCATGATACTACTAGAGATCCATGGATTCTAGATCAAAACTAGACTATGGATTGTCGAGATAGACGGCTCGGATCGTGCACTACACTCCTATAGTGCACCCCTGCACCACAAGGACCCAAGTCCTACCTGGCCTATCTAGATTGAGAGGATGAAAAGTTACTTTGTGAAACGGATCCATGATTTCCTAAGCATGGGGGAGGTGGAGGTGATCATTAGGTCTTTTACCACTCATTCTCTCAGATTGTGAGAGGATTCTTTCGGCTTCTATTACACTCCTAGATTGTGGGAGTAGGGGGAGAGATTAAGGTTTTTGGTCTAGGTCTTCATTCTGTTTCCTATTAGAGTTACAGTTGGGACTCGGGGGTTTTTTCTTGTTTGTGTAAAAAAAATAAATTGGACTTAGCCTTATTTAATAGTTTAGTGATGATGTTAAACCGTACTAAGTGGAATCATATTCAAACTTCAAGGAACCAATCAAGCAAAAACGCGCACCTCGATTAATCTTGGGGAATCAATCAGGCAAAATAAATTTGTCTTTTTTCACACACATGGCAAATTGGATGTGGAGGAACGTTTTCAGTAAATGCTTGCATGGGTAAATAAAGAAAAGGAAAAGAAAAATCAACAAATGAAACAAACAAACTAGCAAAACCAAGCAGCAAAATGGAGAATTGAGCAGCTACTCCAAATCGATCACTTCGAATGTATTTGGCCTTGTAGAGATAATAAAATGTTACCTGTGAGAGAGTGCAAAGCAATGACTGCACGTGATTTCGCGAAATTGAATCCCCGATGAAAGCAAATGATTTATTCCTCATCAAACCAAGAAATCTGCGTGGATCAAACTTAGGTAACTCACAGTCGCGGGGCTTCCACCTCCAATGAACATAATCCGAATCTGGTCGGCCGTTTTTCATACAATTCTGATGAGCTTCAATGTGTTGGCAACTCTCACTACTGTAATATGGACCAGAGGAATCTGGTACCCATTCTCCCATAAATATATCGCATTCTGCTGTGGCTAGATTGCTCAACAATAAAACAAAAGAATGACAGTTGATCTTATTAGAAATGGAAACTAGATTATGCAAAAGATAAGAAAAAATCAGTCGATCTGATCATAAAGGAACTAGATTGTGCAAATAAATGAATGTTGATCTTATGATCACAAATCGATTCTGGGAGAATGAGAAAGATTAATCACCGTTCAAAAAAAATGAGAAAGATTAAAGGGGTATAAAACCACAGCTTGCAAAGATGTCACTCGGGCATGATGATAGTATCATTACAAATTTACAACACTACCAAACAAAGCTCTGTATGGATTGGCTGTCCAAGCTTTGCTCTAGCTTTAATTGGTAGCCTCGCAAGTGGAGGATCGGATTGTTCCTCAAAATTAGCCAATGTGCGTGTAAACTGGTTCAGACACTTATGAAAAAAACTAAAGGAAAATCTAACCCTCTGTGTAGACTGCGATGTGAAACTGGTATTCAGAGCTATAACTTCACATATTCTTCAATACCCACCAATTGAAACAATGTTAATTTCAACGAAAACAGAATTCTCCAATACCCCTCAACCTATCCATCACCCAAAATACAGAGTAAAACAGAGCTATGATCTGTTCTCCCAGACTCTAAATTTTGTTAATCAAACAGGTTGAAAATTGAAATACTTGCAAGTTACAAGTACGAAGCCAAGAATGAGGGGAAAAAAGGAAGAAAATCTAGGAAATCCCACTCAATTTCACATTCATTTGATTTGCATGTTACGTATGATGCGTTGCAATAACAGAGGGAGTGCAAAAAACAAAATTCGCTCACCATTCTGAGAAGTTAGGCTTTCATTCGCCGGCGAACTTTCATCTAACGGCAAATCACTCGAAACCGGCGACGTATCCGCCGGAGGTGGAAATGTCGCATTTTGCGCAACAAGAGAAGAAGGGTCGGTAGTTTCTGAAGAAAACTGAATAGGGTTGGAAACGAAGAGGCGAAAAGCCAGACCCAAGAGGAGAGAAAACACAGCGAACTTCACAAAAAGATGATTGCGCTTGTGGGCTAATGATGGAAAAGAAAAAGGGTTGATGTTTTTGAAATCAAACCTCATTGGTTTCATTTGGCTTTGGATTGTTAATTCGTTGTCACTAAGACCTTGAAAAAAGGTGTATCGAAAACTAGAAAGACGGAGAAAGAAGCAACAAAATGGCAATGGAACCAAACTGATGAGAGCTGTTTTATCGCAAATAGCAACCAACCCAAGAAAATCGTTATTTTGGTTTCGATTTTCTTTTTTGTATTGTTGTAGGGGTTGGTTCGATTCCTCACTGAATGAGTACCGTAAAGTAAGTGGGGAGTTGTGACTGGTATGATCGCGCTAGTTTTCTGAAGGTTTAGATTGTGCAGTCGAATCCATTTAGTAATCTGACGGTAGAATGTTCCTCCATTAAAAAAAGAAAAAGAAAGAAGCAGCAGCAGCAATTAAGTGCAATAATAGATGGCGTTGTAGGTTGAAGTCTTAAGGGGCGTCCTTGACCTTAACTTCTTTGCAGGTCTGGCTAGTGGCTAGCGACATGAAGCCATTAATATATGAGAACCAAAAAGGAGGAAAGGAAGGTGGGTTTTTCTTCTTTTCCCACCAAAAATAAACAAATGAACTAGTAACATTTTATTTTTGCATTTATTTTATTTTTGGGTAATACTAAAAGGTGTCCCAGGCCAGTTTGCACGCACCTCAAGTTTTCTGTTTTTCTTCTTTTTCCTCCTTTATCTTCTCTTTCTCCATCTTCTTGGTTAATTGGGTTTTACTTTTGTTTTACAATTGAGAAAATCAAACCAACTCAGTTATTGTTCTTTCTGCATCGGTTCTTTTTTTGACCCTCGCATCGGTTAGTTGCGAAATCATTTAATCGTTCGCTTCTTTTTTCTCTTCCAGTGTGCTTGTTCCAAACAAAGGCTTAGTGTTTTTCGTTTATTTCCATGCATGGTCATTATTCTTGATCACATAATAAGATTTCTGAATTTACACTAACTACTCCCTCCATCCGAAATAAATGTCCATATTATTATTCCAGACATTTTAAAAAATCATTTATATCTTCCAAAATATATTATTTCTTTATATGCAATATGAATCTTGTTTGATAGATATCAGTTGGTTCTATTAGACAAAATTTTGAAAATTATGAAAAACGATATAAATTAAAAGATATAACGAATTTAAAAAAAATTTGAAAAAAGTAAAACTTGACATTTATTTAGGAACGAAAGGAGTACCAAATTTAAGACCATGCCAAATTTTATGACCATTATTTTTCTTTCTTTTTTGAATTAACAATCTCCAATTCAAGATGACGAATTGTGAGGGGGGGGGAAACTGTATACTATTATTGTCAGACACACGTATCTAATTTAAATCAACAAATATGGTGCACTCACTCTGTAGTCTGTACTATTCCCACTAGGAAAAGCTAAAAGAGTTTCGATCTTTAGTCCTTTGGGCTCTGATATTTTTGGCTAAAACTGAATTGGGGACAATTACAACCATCCATGCATTGAATTGCACATGGCCCCAGCTGCCTTATCATATCTCCGTTTTAAAGGAGTGGACAGCTTTTGTCTTCTTCTCGTAATAGAGATAGGAGTATAGCTGGATGGAGCTTTTAAAAGTAAATTTGAATCTTCTTCATATCATATGCGGATGGTCTTGGACCACATTCCCAAGGCCAAACCACATTATCTATATCTTGCACAACATCCATGACATTATTTTATTTTGTGTTTTTTATTATTATTATTATTATTCAAGCGTCCGAATCAACTAACGCACGTCTTGACTAATCCTCAAAAACCAACTATCTCATTTCGTGTTTGACAATAGTAATTCATCCAATCGTATATATAATATGTATGCTGCACTAGTGTATTTTTGTATGTCTCCCAAGTGTCATGCATGCTCTCTACCTTATTATAGGTATTTTGTTTTATCGGACTCTACCTAAACTATAATATAGTATTATTTTTATGATTGGGTTCCACCATCTTGTATTCTGAAAACCCTCATTATAATCTTTATCCGATTTAAAATGAAGGAATTATGAGCATTTTACTGAAACAGTTTGTTTTTCGATCAACTGAGGATAAATGGTCATATCTTTTGATGTACAAATAAATTAGGATTCAAATTAACTGGGTTAGAAAGTATATTTGACAAGCTTTTAACTGTTCAAACCATGCACAAATCGGAGTTCGGGAGTGTTCGTGACAAGCCCGCAAAGTTTGACACATTCTGTACTTTTTATGCGCCTCGGACGCAATTCCATGCGCCCCAGGCGTACTTCATTGCGCCCGGGCGCATCCTCTGAAGTTTACAAACGGCCAAACTTTGCGGTTTTGCCATAGACACTCCCGAACTCTGATTTGGACGTGATTTGAACCGTTGAAAAGCTTGTCTAGATTACTTTCTAACCCAATTAGTTTGGATACAAAGACAGATCATCCACATCGGGCCTAGAGAATTTACAAAAATTACTTTTTTACTACAGACCCCAAAAATCGAATTCTGGTGAACCCTTTTTCTATCACTTGTATATCTCTTCCAAAACTATAATAAGGAATAAAAGAACCTAGCTTTTTTTAAGATAAAAAAAGATGAACCAAAGTAACGAGATTACTTATGATGCACTTCATCTTTGATTCTTTCTAGTTTCCATCCTATTCAACTACTCATATTTTCCTACTTGTTCCCTTTCTTTTTCAAGATTTATTAATATATTATATTGTCCTTTTGCTAATTTCCTGATTTATTGCTTTTCGTGTTGGTTAACGCTTACCCCCTTGGAGTTTATTTTAGATATAAACCATCGTCGTCGCTTAATTGATTCACAAGAGATCTGCAAGTTTCAATGCCATCCGGATTCCAGCCATGCAAATTTGCACCAACGGAGGGACGTTGTGAAACACCCTTCCGTTGTGTGGTTGTCTACATTTGGTTATGTTACAACGTCAAAAAAAAAAAAAAATTTAATAACCAAATGTCTGGCCCAGCTGGAACCATCCACATTCGATTGTGATTGAACAACCCACAATCATAAACTTGTAAATTCAGGATTTTGTAACTTTCGTGTTCTTTTCCTTTGCTACTTGTTCCCTCTCTACCTCCTCTCAATGCATTTTTGATAATTCGAGTGGTTCGAACCAGATTGTGCATACCTCGATAAATCTTGAATCAATCTTACCTTCCACTAGCGGAGGGCTCAACTTAAGCTAGGCAAAGTCCCACATGAACTCAACTCAGAATGAAACGCTCATTAATTCTGATTACGTCAAGAAAGAGTCTATATAGAACGGAACGAAATAATTCATAAATTATGTAAAGCAATGGTTAATATTCAATTTCTCACTCTCTTTCGAGACTAATTTCACATCTTAGGTGTGATTAATATGTTGAGAGATCTGGTAATTGCCTAACGTATAGGATGAGGATCTACATGTACTTAAGAAATTTTCCCAACCTTAGGGTCTTTATCAGAACGCCCCCGTCACGCCTAACTCAAGGAAGTCTGTTCATGTTTTCCTTTGGAGAAAAGAGGTTGTTGCTAGCCTTCGATGCCCGGCAGGTTAGATTTAAAAGAAGGAAGACTCCTTTGAGGTTTGCCCGTCTAGAACTTTGTCCTGTTTTTAATTGGGACCTCCGTAAGTGGACAGTGGAATTGGTACTCCTCCAAAATTAATTGAAGTACTGCACATAAGCTAGCCCGGACCTGAATTATGAAAAGAGATGAGTTGGTGTGTTGTCTTAGATATGTCATTGCGAAAGGTTTTTGAGTTGTGTCACTATATCGACTAATGACTAAGGCCTTTTTTGGTTCGTGCCCTGGGCTAGTGTGGGCACAACTCGTGGCCCTTCTTGTTTACTGAAATGTATTTGTGGTCATAGGTGGGCTTGTATCAACAGTCCAGTAAGCACTGTGGTGAGGTTCTCCATGAGCCATCAAACTAAATCTTTTACCCTACAACATAAATACACTAGTGGTGTTTGCATGAGTGGCAATGGTCGCAGTAGAGGGGTAGCGTTGGTGGTAGCGGTGGTGAAGTGATGGTGATGTATATATTGAAGTGATGGCGGTGTACATATTGAAGTGACGGTGGTGGATGGATGGTTTTAGTAGCCTACTATCTATTCCCTTTTCATAAACTAAAGTTCATTATTTTTAGGGTTGATTTCCACCATCTTCTAGTATTTTGAAAACCCTCATTATTGATATGTAATAGATCTTTATCCGATTTAAAATGAGAGATGTGAGCGTTTTACCAAAATGATTTGTTTTTTGATCAACTGAGGATAAAATGGTCATATCTTTTTACTTTCAAATAATTTAAGATCCAAACTACTTTGGGTTAGAAAGTAGATTCGACAAGATTTTTAACGGTTCAAACCATGCACAAATCGGAATTCGGGAGTATTCATGACAAGCCCATGAAGTTTGACATATTGTGTGCTTTTTATGCTCCTCGCACGCAATTCTATGCGGCCCGGGCGCACTTCTAAAGTTCACAAATGGCCAAACTTTGCAGTCTTGTCACGAACACTCCCGAATTTTGATTTGGATGTGGTTTGAACCGTTGAAAAGCTTGTTTAGACTACTTTCTAACTCAAGTAGTTCGGATCCAAAATTATTTATGCATCAAAAAATATGACAATTTCACCCTCGACATGTTGAAAACTAAATTACATTGAAAAAATCTTCGCATCACACTAATTTTAAACCAGAACAAAATCAATTTTATATCAATAAAGAAGGTATTCAAAATACTAAAACTCGGTGGGATTGGACCATAAAAATATTAGATTTTTGTTTACGAATACACTCGAGGAATTGGGGAGTGTCTGTGGCAGCACTGTGGTGAGGTTCTCCATAAGCCATCTAACAAAATCCTTCAGTACAAAATATTTGCATAGGATGTTTGATTAATGCAAGATATATGGATCAAAATCTATACATACTAATTGTACACTACATTTTCGCAGAGTAGTTGCATCCGCGAGAGTATACAAATATCTGAGTTGTATTTTTTCTTCGTAAAAACCTCTGGCAGATATTAGATAGAGTAAGCAAGAACACCAAAAACTAATGCTTGAATCCGCAAATATATGTGTAACCCTCATTTGTGCAAAGGTTGGTTATAAATAAAACCAAGATGTACCCATTTTCGGCTAAATGTAACCCTCATTTGCAAAGCTATTTCCTCCATGCACCTATCCTTTTCCATATTCTGTAGAAAACACCACGTTTAACCATCTTGGGCTTTTCTTCTCCTTCTCCATTCACCCTCCTCTTTTTACACAAAACCTTTTCCGGAAATTTGCCAAAACTGGTCACAGTTGATGACCCTTTAGCCATTCCAAAGCCAGAGGCTCCTCCCTGTTTTGATGAGATCAGATTTGAAGAACGAGAACTACTCTGGTTTGTTAAGCACCTTGATCCACTGAGTGATGGTAATTCCATGATATGTCTATCAATGACATGGCCAAGTGATACCAATTCATATGAATCATACAGAGGGCTTCCACAATCCCATATCTTCGTTGATTCTTCTCCTCCGCCTCCTTTTCCTTCATTGGATTTGGATCCTTCTCTTTTTTTCATCTCAGTTGTGGAGTTTCTTTGGAGTTTTAGGGGGGATATGAGATTATTGATCAATAGAGTTGCCAACTCATAGATGTCAGAAGCATTTTAAATTTCAAGCTGGCCTGTTTTAATGGCCAGCTAATTTTTTCATTACAGGATTGAATTCCTTAATTAGGAGAATTAAGAGATCGAAATTCCCAATTTGCCCCTCACTGAGAGTAGTTGATTATCCATTTTTTTGGACTAAGGTTGTCTTTTGGCTTAAGTACATGGGTGCCCAATGACCAGTGTTATTGAAAATTGCTTGGCAAAATCAAGGTCCAGAGTTGTTGAAGAAAATGACAGAGAGGCTCATTTAATATTCTATCATAACAACAATACACAAAGCAGGTATGATTAGCTTTTTGATAATTATCTAAACTGTAATTTGCATAACAGGGAAATACTCTATGAAAAATGTACACCCCTAAGGATTTTGGCCGAGTGGCATGAGACAGCAACCTCCAAGAGGTCGCGAAGTCGAATCTCACAAAAACTAAACATTCCAAACCTTTGAGCCACTTGAGGTTTGCTGGTCATTAACTTCAAAGCCCCGGGTCGAGATGCAAGCAAGCTAGCTCGGACACCCGGTTATAAAACACACAAGGTAAAATTGTTTAACTTTTTATATAAAACAGGCTCAACAATTGCTGATGTTGCAGTGGCATTTCGTAAACCAAAACAATCAAAATGTATTTGACATTTTCAAATGAAAAAATCTAGAGTAAATTACACTAGCCCCCCTCAACTAATCCGCATTTTTACTTAACCCCCTCAGACTACAAAACCCGACATCGTGCACCCTCTAACTATCAAGAGTTGACATTTAACACCCTTCTGTTAGGTTTCCGTCCATATGGCAAACGGAAAAAGGCAGTCAGCTAAAATGGGGTGTTTGGATCGAGCATCTACGTACGTCAGATGCCGTTGATTCCTGCGTAGGCCCACTCGGGGTTTTTTTTAAAATTTTTTTGGACAGCTCGGATAGGCCATCCGGTGCATTTTTTCTACGGTACCATCGGTACCAGTATCATTTTCGTTAATTTTTGGCTTTATGGCTCTCATACAACCAAACAGCCGATCCGAGCCGTCCAAAAATTAAAAAAAAAAACTGAGTGGGCTTACTCGGGAGTCAACGACATCCGGCGTGCGTAGATACTCGATTCAAACACCCCATTTAAGCTGACTGCCTTTTTCCGTTTGCCATATGAACGGAAACCTAACAGAAGGGTGTTAAGTGTCAACTCTTGATAGTTAGAGGGTGCACGATATCAGGTTTTGTAGTCTGAGGGGTTAAGTAAAAATGCGGATTAGTTGAGGGGGCTTAGTGTAATTTACTCAAAATTCAATCTAGGAAAAATGATAAGTTTGATTTTGAGTAGATGATGAATTAGTCATAACAAGGAAAATATTACATGAATTACACCAAAAGGGAGCACCTTCTGGTTGGTTATAGACTTACAAAAAAAAATAAAAAAGATACAGCACAAATAATGTGCATTCATACCACAAAACCCCTATCACCAAATAAAACAATTAAATGGAAAAGTGAAGGTAGATGGTAGATGGGGTAGGTGGTAGATGGATCATGGGATTTTCTAGAAACATTGGAAAGCCATGCATCAGTCATTGCAGCGGCCCTTCGGGCTCTAAGGGATGGCCTGAACCTAGCTTGGGATGGCCCTTTGGGCTCTAAGCCATGCTCTTCATTTGCTAAAGGATCGATCCGGGAAATATTCACCACCCGCTATATCATACATGCGCAACACTTGCAGTGAATTATGCAAACACTTGATACATATACACCAATTCGTACGCCAGTATGCCTTAAACCCTAGTGCTGTCTCATCTTCCAGAATGTATAATTATAAACTGGTGTAGTTTGTGTTATTCTAACTCCAAGTGTACAAAAAAGCACAACATGTCCTGTGAAAGTTGCACCTTTTATACACATATCATCAACATGAACTGAAACTCAAATCGTACATTATGAGAATTTGTATGGATAAACAAACTATCAATGTTTTTAAGACCTTGTATACATTTGAGTTCCTTTATAACATGATAACAAAGTAAATGACGCCAATGTTCAAGCTAAAAAGCAGAACTGAAGTAGCTCTTGACCACGTCGCCACTGAGGATCTGCAACACGTTGTTATTAGCGGGGCCCACGCAACGCGGAGTCTTGAACTGGCTGACAGCGCCTCCCTGTCCGACAAAGTGATCTAGAATCTTGTGGAAGGTTCCCCTCTTAACAACTTTGAGCTCCAGCGCTCCAATGGTATTAACCTTACGCGAGCTCATATACCCTGCATCCACAAATGATCGGTCCAAACAGTTGCAGCATTCTTTCAAAAGATCGTCGCCTGCTTCCCCGTTCACTTCCCAGAAAATAACATAGTGGCCTGGATCTGTTGATACATCGACATGGCTTGTGAAATCAACAACCTCCAGTTTTTCTTCTGCTAACAGTTTGGCTGCAGCTTCAACGGCAAGCTGCAAGTCTTTTTCAGTATTTTTGTCGATGTTAATGGTGAGAAGAAGGTTACTCCTGCAAATAAATTGGAGTTCTGGAGTGGAGTTGTGGAATCCCTTTACCTTGACCACATCTCCCAACCTATACCGGTACAAACCTGCAATTTAATTGGACAGTACATAACTTTAGTACTTCAGACCGAATTTGAATCTCCACTGGTAAGATTTTACTAAAATCGCAATAACATGATAAGAGGAAGATTGTAAACATATGCAGGAGGTTATGCACGTATGCATAGAAAGTGCAAATGGGAAAATTCATATGAAAACTATGAAGTCATAGAATGCTGTTCTTCGATGTAAAAAAGAAAGTGGGGAAACAAGAAAACTTCTCAAACCACATAAATTTAACATGGAAAAGTTAAGCAGCGTTCATTAGTCACATGGTGTAGCCCTGTTATTCTGTTTGCTAGCTTTATCAACTTTTCCTACATGCCACACCAGTAAATTAAGCTAAAAATGCAAATGAAGTGTTTACCTAATGTGATTCTTTCAGAAGTACTTCCCACTGCCCTTGTTCGTATCCTAAGTCACATAAAGCGGGTTCGGGGACATGAGCGAAAGTGCAAGAGAGTCTTTCTAAAACATCCCATACTACTAGTTTTACGAGAGCAATGATTCAGAACAGTAGCCAAACTGCTAGTTTTATGAGAGCAAGGATTGGGAGCAGTAGCATTTGGCGAAGATTGACCGTGGGAGCCTCCTACTGGAGGATTATGTAACCTATCCATACATGTTCTTGTTGTGCTGAGACTTGAGATTAAAACTTCCACTTACAGCTTGAAACCATGGAAAACAATTGAATGATTCTTTTAGCATTTGAAAAAACATGCGCGCATAAGTACAGACAAAACCATTGCGCTACTTTGTCAGACTCAGTTGTATCCAAGTAAACTACATTAAATCCAAAAAGCAGACTATATTATCTTCTCTAGTAGTGGCATCCACATGGAACCTGAAATAAACTATTCTTGGTTTGTCGGCTTCTGTATGGCCTAGAAGGAAAAAATTTCTGCCATACATTGGTGGACAAACAAAAAGAATACCTACCACTATTAATAAGGTTTAACTAGAGGAAAAAAAAATGCCAACCAATAAGCCATGCAGATCAACTGGGCATATGAAAATTCTATAATACAAAAAAAGAAATATAGATATTTGTGTCTCAAACAGCCAGTTTGGTCATGTGAACTCGACAACCAACGAATACAAAATATGCTCGTTCTGAGTCGTTCATGTTCTCCATATGAACAACCTAGACTATTGAAGAAAACGAGGCAATATGGGGAGAAGAAAGAAAAAGACCTCTGACCTGCCCAAGGTCTTCTTGTATCCAACAACCACATGGCAAGCATCCAAGGGAAACAGGGGAATGTATATATTAACCAATGATAGCTTATTTTACTGGTCCCCATAAAATAACTCTATACCCATGACCATGAATTTGCCATTACAACTGAAAGGTCCTCCATTAGGGGGTAATATTTTGACATGAGGAAAGTGCAATAAAATTCTGCAATTTTTTCAGAATGCAAGAAGCAGATTATTTCTATTACCAATAATAAGACACGCCTTTACTCTATCTAAAGGATTAAGTACCTGCAAAATTGGTGACAATGATCTCGTACTCCTCCCCAACCTTGACCTCAGTCAGACCAACTGCTTTGGGCTCCATGGAAAGGAAGCATCCAACTTCATCTTTCTTCAGAACCTCAGCATTCTCCCTCAGTGGGATAAACTCAAAATACCCGATATTAGGAAGGACAGCATAAGCGGCCGATTCAGGAGGCAATTTCGGGTTCACATTTGCTCCGATCCACCCTTCAGAAGCCCCATAATCCGCGCTCAGTAGCGGTAAATTGCCCGAATAGTGCCTCAGTTTTTTCAAATAAGGTTCCATTGACCCAGTCATAATCCCATAAACATACTTGGCATTAGGAAATAGCTCTGGTATTAAACCGTACCAATTAGTTAGCCCCATGCACTTTTTAGAGATCATGTCAGCCAATTCAGGATTTGGCTTGAGCAGTTTTGACATAGCTGTTCGGATAGACGGGACAGTGATTCGGCTTGTGAGAACTCCTTCTCTTATGTCAGTACATAGTTCTTCCCATACTTGTTCAAAGGTTCGGAAGGCATAGATAATGCTGTGTGCAAATGTAGAACCCACGAGCTGGACGTCATCACAGAAAATGAGCCCACTTAAGAGATGGCAGTATAAGGACTGCTGGAAGTCAGGACCAAAAATCACTTCATCAGGGCTACAACATGGGGTTTGCATTGCCTTCATTGTATTCTTGAACTGTAAACTGCGATACACGTTTGTAGTAGCAGTGCCTGCAGCAAGACCACCTTTCGTTTCAAACTGCTTGCTGCTGTAGATGAACTGTAAGGCCTTACCATTTCCAATTGGGAAATCCCTGGAAATAGGTCGTTCCACACATAAGCAGCTAAAAAAACAAGGTATCAAGGAGAAAAAGCAAGAAAATGTTTAAACACTGATATTATAGATGCAAATCGTCCGGCAAACATAACAAAATATAGATGGCACATTGGCAGAGTAGGGGTGTGTGCGGGTGTGGGAGTTTTGACCAAAGGTTTACACAGATATGTAAAAACACAAGGTCTACACCAATATTTATATCTGTACATTTGTCTCACAACCAGAATTAGCAATCTTTGAAACATCCATGCTGAGGATCAAACACTAAAATGATCAAATTAACTTTAAGGGATTAATTGACTGCTTTAAAGAATTCAAATATGAACCTGTAATTGAGTCCCACAGAATTAAGCATTTTTCTATGATGAAGACCTCGAGGTTGGAGATATGCTTAATCGTCTTACTCATGAAAGTTCCATAACTTCGTTGATTCCTCTCGAAAAGGAAGAACAACGAAAATAAGGAAAAGTGCAATATGCAATGCAGAATGCTGAGAATCACACGTAATATTACCCACAAACAAATGAAAATACAGTGTGCATTACCTGTTTCTAAAAGCATAAGATGTCTTAAAGATCTGCATAGTTGAATCCAACAATTCATCATTGAAAGGGACAAACTTGGGCTTTCCCTGAGTGGTACCAGAACTGCAAGAAACACATAATTGGTTACTTATCCTTTCAGAGAATTAAGCTAACATGTAGCCTAAATTAAAACTCAAAATACCTTAATGAGATGGTTGTGATGGGTTTCCCAGTAAGAATGGGGGAATTATCACCATCAGCGATCCTCTGAATGTAAGGGTCCAAATCCTTGTGAGTGACAAGGGGCACACAAGCCTTGAAACTCTCCGGGTCAGTTCTTCCATCAAGACCCCATTTCTCCAAGTACTCCGCCCTGCCATTTTCTTCCAATATTTTATGCAGGGTCTCTCTCTGAACCCTCTCGGCATCCTTCGTAAGCATCTCAAATTCTTCTATGATTTCCTCGGGTTCAAATTTTTTGTCCATCTTTTCTAACATCCTCATAGACCTTTAGGCTTTATCTGCTGCTACAATTGTCAACAAACTCCATTAAGTTTCAAGAAAAAAAAAAATTGAAAGATGAAACAACATGAATGACTTGTGTTAATATCAAACAAGTGCAGCCGTTGAAAAGTGAATGAAATTAAGAATAATTCCACGTACACCACAATTTTATATAATTTAGTAATACAATACTTAGTTTTGTGGCCGGTTTAAGAGGCAATTAAAGAACTCTAAAATGAAATCCCACCTAACTAATCAACAGACCAACAAATCACAATAAAGGCAGCCATGGTGCACTGCATGAACACGAGCATACGATTCCCATAGAAAATTTCAACAAAACCCAGGCAATCTAGAAACAACATTTGCCAAAAATTCTAAAAAATTATCAAAATTCCGGCTATCTAGAAACAATATTTGCAGAATATTCAACAAGATTGTAATCAGAGCAGTAAATTAATTTCTCAATCATAAAGAGCACATATAAAGTCAAGTTTTCAATCAACGCGGCAAAGAAAGATGAAAGTTATCCTTTAGAAAAATGTTTACCCATTGTTGACAAAAAGTATACTCCCAAATCCAGGGACTGAAAAGCGGTTTTGGATGGTTGACTGAGGTCAACTAAAGTCAGAAATTAAAAATTTGCAACCAAAAAGCATCGATTTTGATAATACCTCGATTCAACAAACGCGAAATTATCAATATTTCGTCCAAATAGGACAACGGAATCCCAAAACAGTACTAATTCATTGTATCAGAAGAGAAGTCCAACAAGAATGATACTAACAAGCTGTTCCCAAAAAAGAATGATAACCAGCGTTAAGAAAATAGAGACTTGGAGATGTACTGTGCCCATACGCATACATAATATACACAAACGTAGACGTAAATGAAAGACAAAAAGCGAAACCACGAGAATCACACCGCGCTTTCACAGTAGAGAGGTTCGAATAAATTTTTTCCATGAAAGTCTCAAATTTTGTTTAAAAAAAAGAAGAAACAACTGACAGAAAACAAGTAATTAAACCGAAAGCTTAGTTAAAAGCTGAATTAAAGCACCAGTCGAAGCACAAAAACAGTACGATCTCGTTCAATCACATCAATTACGCGACACAAGTACGTCCGTACGCAGAAAAACATATGCAGAGACAGAGGAGAGGAGAGGGGGGGAGAAGGGCCATACAATGGAGGAAGCTTTCCGATGGTTGTGGAGGAAGTCAGGCACGCCACTGGAGGAGAATGGGACAGCAGAGGTAAACTGTTTGGCAGAGACTTTTAGAGAGAGAGAGAGAGAGGGATTGGTTAGTTTCTTTCCTTCTCTTTGGAAGGTTGGGGAGTGATGAAGATTCTTGCGGGGTTGCAATCATTTATATAGGCGTTTACGAGCTCCGTCCACCAAATGCACCGTCCTAAATTACTAACTCCGTATATTTTTTGTGAGGTCTTAAAATTTTTAAAATACTATTTTTTAAATTGACCATTTGTTTGAGACTAAACTTGCCACACCAAACAAATTATTTAATTAAAAATTCACAAACATAAATCTTAATTAAAAATTCAATTGTAGTTAGTTACGGAGTACATTTTTTTTTACAACTCAAGTGTTCGAGCCAACTCACGCACGTCTCAGCTAAACATCGGAGACCAATCACGTCTCCCACTAGCAGGGGTCTCCATTCAAATCAAAACAAAGCTCTGTATTGGATTGATCTCGAAAAAGTTGATAGCATTTGCGAGGTTTTAAACTTGAGAACATTTTGTTACGACGTTACGATAGGACAAACCATGAGCTTCAAACCTTGACCCTAGGCGACCTTGGGGTTGAAAACTAGTTACACTTATAATTGTTCAAATGTGAACTTAATAGGAATTATATTCGAGTCAATGAAGGAACCAAAAAAAAATTACTAATGCCTAGCCATGCTACCAAAAATCACAAGTCATGTATGATCCATTCAATGTTTCAGAAGTCAAATACGTACGTTTGATCCATTCAATGTTGCAGAAGTCATAACACATCGAAATGGAAAATTTTACCGAGCATGTAAAATGACAAATTACTCCCACAAAGTTGTGAATTTAATTTTAACTTTACGTTCAAAAAATAAAATTTCAGGTATTTACACACATTTTTCGATGTAAAATGTAAATAAGTTTTGATTATTTATGTTCTTATCCATGTAAGCTATGGATATTTATGCCCACCAACACATAATTTCGACTTAATGGCAACTTTTCATCAAGTATATGCTTTATTCCCTACAGAAAACAACACATAACAAGGCATTGAACTTTAGAATACCAACTTTCCTTTTTAAGATATGTTTTGTTATATTTGTCTCACATCGCTCAGCTCTTGATCTATCACTTTCACGTGCATCGCATTAATTTTTTTTCCCAAAAATCATGCTAAATAGATTAAAATATTTCGAGATCGATGTGTGAAGTAATGGCAACTTTTTATCAGGTATATGCTTTAGAATACCAACGTTCCTTTTTAAGATATGATTTGTTAGACTTGTCCCACATCGCTCATTTGAGTCACTCAAATTTGGTTAATACTTCTAGAGGTTAGAAATCTAACATGGTATTAGAGTTAGGTCTTAGGTGATCTCAACTCTCATGAAAAAGTCTCTGTCGCAAGAGTCAATCGCTCAACTCCTGGTCTGTTACCTCTACGTGCATCACATTATTATTTTTTTTTCCCAAAAATCTTGCTAATAAATAGTTTAAAATATTTCGAGATCGATGTGTGAAGTAATTCAACCCTCATTCGGGTTCCCACGTACTCTGACCCTTGTGATTTGACCCAAACATTCCTTTCGAGAGGCTTATAAAGCTTTTGTGAAAAATTATGTTGTATATATATGATTGAAATATAAATTCAAAGCTTGGAAAAGTTAAACGAGTAACATGACGTGAGGATATTGAATATCCGATATTCATAAGGACGAATTCTCTTACTCATGTAGTTTAATTACCGATGCGAGACCAGCAATTCTTTTGTAGTTTGATTTCCGATCTGGTCGAAATAAAGTGATAATTTTGTTCAAATTATAAAGCTGGGGTGGACCTTAATTATAAAAGTAAGAGAATGACTTCGGTGTCCCCGGTAATTTTGGGGACACCATAACTTTTAGCATAATAAAACCATTAGGAGTATAATCAAAATTCATTACAAGTATAACAGAATCATAACAAGGCATAACTTTTTTATTATGTCTTGGTTGGTTTTTTGGATATTCCTTGATTATGCCTTGTTTGGGTTATGTTATGCTTGTAATTGATTTTAGTTATGCTCATAATGGTGAAGTTATGCCAAAAATTATGGTGACTCGGTCATTTTAGGGACACCATAGCATCATCCTATTTTATCCTAAAAGTAAAATAGGAAGATAAAATTGGAAGAAGGCCATTGACTTGAATTTCGTTGGACTAGTAAATTGCATCATTACATTTTCATTGAGAGAATACTTTTGTAAACATTTGGGAATTCAAGTTAATGCAGAATACAATTATCAAAACTGGCGATAATTAATGCGTCCGGTATGTGGACATCGGGTTGGTGCTGTGCAGTGAGATTTCCAGCACCGTGCTGCGTACCTCTGAACCATCGGATCGTGTATCCGACGACTCGGATCTCATCTCGGCAACCAACGATCAAGAGCCGTTCATTGCCAAGAGAAGATTCAAGCCGTCGGATGAGCAATCCGATTGCTCGAAGGTACACAACACAGTGCTGCGCGCACCCCTGCACCGTACCATCCCCAATTCCTAGTATGGGAAGAAAATTTCAACCTTCGGTTGTCTTTAGAGAACATTTCTAAGCTAGTATCTAGATAGAGATTTACTATATCCTACTTTTACAATAAATCCAGGCTGCTACTAGCTAGATAAATTGAATATTGATGATGTCAAGTTCCCATTGACCCCAATTTCAACTCCCCAACTTTAGCCTTTATTAGCCCTATATTTCATAAATCTCTAATCTTCTTTTATCTATATTTTCAAAAAACCGAGGGATTGGACCATCTTACATATATACAGCTCGATATATTAAGAGATGGAGTAGTGATGCAGAATGAAAAGATTATACTATTTAAAAATATATATATAAAGTTCCCTATTTTGTTAGAAATTTTGCAATTATAGAAATAAGTGTCTACATTATTTAGTTTATTTAGTTTCCTTTCAAGAATTATTTGACCAAGAAGAATAACTCGATTCTAATTTTGTAGTTTCCTTTTTCTTTATTTTCTAGTGTGTAGGATTTCTCCTACTATAAATTGAGTTATAAGTCTTAAGGCTATTCAGTTTTTTATGATTAATGAAATTATAAACAGTGTTCTCTTTTATGCCAACTTTTAGGTATTGTGTGTGAATCAACTAATTGTCGTTGCCTTTATTCCAGGGTTTCCAAGGTATTCTCAGACTAAACAAGTTTAAAGAAGAGTTGTCGTCATCTGACCAAAACTATGTCTCATTTTACGTCAATTAAAAAAACAATCACTCTACTTTCACACCCACTTACACACCCACATTCACAATAGAGGTGGAGCCCACACACACTACAGATCCAGTGTGTATGGATCTCACCTCGATTGTGAGTATGGGCGTGTAAATTGGTGTGGAGTTAGAATTTTTGTTAAAAAAATGACAAAGTTACGAAAGTACAATTGTTTATCTAGTTAATCGGTTCCTAAATTTGGTCCTTATCGAAAATTTCAGACTGTTCCTAACTCATAATTATAGTTTAATTAAAAAGGCCATAGGTTTACAAAAGTGGCACCAATTAATACGTACGTTTTGCAATCACTCTCGGAATTAGTGATTTTCCTCGTCAAATCTAAACGCCATTGTGACATCATAGGGAGGAAATCTTCACATAGGCCAAAAAGGGCTCAAATATGCATAAATATATCTCGATTTTTTATTTACTTATTGTCGTATTCCCATTTAATAAAATGTTCTTTTAACTGTTTGTCATGCATATTTGATTTTTAATTTAAATGAACAAATGGAAGAAAAATGTGTTTATTCCGACCAGTTTAAATGTATTTTAACTGAAAGTTGGGGGATTAATTTCACTGTCCATGAGCTGGAAGCCATTTAAAAGTATGCAGGATAAAGTTTCGTACGAACTGACCCCACAGTAATTGTAGGTATTTTTTTTTTTTTGGAGGTATAGTTGTAGGTATTAAAAGTACTTAAATCGTTATAAGAATTATACATATCTCATATTTTATGAAATTTTATATTTATCAGTAATCTAGCTACCTTTCTTAGGTGCGACTTTCCCGTAGGTTTCAAAACGTGGAACATGTCCTTGATCCGCCATGAAAGGGATAAGTTTGAGCTCTAGTGTCCTTTGGGTCCTTCGGGTGATTAAATAAATGACATCTCGGCCTTGTACTTCTAAGTTTTTAGGATTTTTTTTCTCGTTTTATTTTTTTTCAAATTTTTTTTCGTTTGTTAGTTTTACATCAAATTTTTGTGAATATATTATTAATTCATCTAGCTGGGAGAAATCAGAAAATTCAATTATTTTTTACTTTTACCCAAATATTTTTGAAAATATGCAAGATAAAGCCCAAAAAGCAACAAACACAAAAATGATCCGAATAATAACAAAATAAGAAAAAACTCCAAAAAGCTAAGGAGAACAAGGCCCTCGTCTTTCTATATGCCTTTACTAATGCATTTTGTCGGTTCGACATTTTTTATCGGATCACTTTAGTACATATTAAGTTCTCTTTACTTACCAAAAAAAAAATATTAAGTTCTCTTTAATACAAGTACTACTTTTACATTGACTTATCAAAAAAAAAGTACTACTTTTACATAACCCGTAATTTAAAATCTAGGCTTGAATTCCAGAATCAATATTTTGGTGAGTGAGTCCCTCAACATGATCACAAGAAAGATTTAGAAAGATATCCATAAATTTTTTTTTTCGATCACAATATTTTTCTGACGATATGATAGATTATAACTCTTCACATCAGGGATCTTTATAGGTTTCTAAATTGTCCATTAATATGTCTCAATGCAGATTGCACTTCTTCAGTACTCATGGGGTCTACTACTTTGTTTTCCTTTTATCTACCATTGTTTTCCTTTTTCCTTTCCTTTCCTTTTCCCCAGAGGATATGTACTGTACAGATCTGCCAAAAGAGAAAAAAAAAAAAAAAAAAACAGTTCCATAAATTTGAATCTGCTATATCTCATTTTAGGATTGAGATAATTAATACATAAATTGAAAAAGCATATTACATGCATGTTTATATATTATTATTACATTAATGGATTTCAGATATAAGAATATTCTGGCAATAAAAGTTCCATAAATTGGAATCTGCTATCTCATTTTTGGATTGAGATGATACATCGAGAAAGCATATTACATGTTTATATATATTACATTGGATTTTAGATATAAGATTCTGGCAATTTCAGAAAAAGCTATATATGGAGGATGTCTTGGACCTACGGGTAAAGATGATGTTAAGGCAATGCTACATACATAAACCAAACCAAACCAAATCAAATCAAACCGAATCTTATATCTCAATCACTTGAGGTCGGTTATATGAATGCTACATACATAAACACCAAACATAAATCCAACCACAGATGACTTTTGTAGCGTCGTCCAATGGCATGCACGTGGGACTCACAACATCATACGACTGCGAAATCATCCATGGTCGATGTCTATGTTTGTAACATATCCGGTGATATATACTACTCCTATTAACTTGCCGACACTGAGTAGTACTGATGAGTGGAAATGTTTTGGGGACCAGCCTGTGGGTGGTCAATGCCATGCATGGTCTAGGTTGCAGGACAGTACTAGTACTAGTTGTAGTGTTGTACCACTACTAATTGGAGTAATACGTACAAATTAACAACGGACTACTAGAGCTATACGTACGTAGCTGGAGGGATTTTTCCTTGTGATGTTTTTTCGGTTGATTTTTTATGTGATGTAAAATGAAATTTGTCATGGTTCGATCTAGGTGGTCATTTTATAAGTCTTGATGTGTTTATGGTCCATACCAATAAT
Source organism: Rhododendron mucronatum var. ripense (assembly GCA_019656295.1). Taxonomy (NCBI): domain Eukaryota; kingdom Viridiplantae; phylum Streptophyta; class Magnoliopsida; order Ericales; family Ericaceae; genus Rhododendron; species Rhododendron mucronatum. The sequence continues at coordinate 823,289 of BPLT01000047.1, forward strand.
CAAATTGATTAAATATCAGTATAACTTATTTATCTGAATATCTTGTCTTCTAACAACTAACGAGTATTATTCAATCAATCATTAATTTATTAATGTCTAACGAATAGAGGACCCTCTAGTAGACGGTAAAATTAATCCTCAAGAATAAGTTGACATACGTTGGCCCAACCATGCTGAGTAATTTTTTGCCTAAATCATAAATGCATGATCACTTTTTACAAGTTGAAAGCTCAGATTGTCGAATGAGATTATTATGGATCTCAGTTTGTGTCACATAAAGATAACATCAGAAATTTTCAAATGAGAAGATTTTTTTTGGTTCGACTGTCAAGGATGTCCGAGCCAACTTACGTGATACTTGACTAATTTTCTCCCTTATCCGATTATAGATAGGTCATTCACACGACACTTGACTAATTCTCTCTAATCCGATTATAGATAGGTCATCCATGTTGGGATTAGGAGAATCAAATTTATCAATCTCGTACGGGTAAGCATACGATTTTTTCTACTGCGACGGTACGTACGTAATGTCACCAGTTTTTATCTCGGTATTGTTTCGGATTTATCGCGATATACATTTTTAAATATTCTTAATATACATGTATAATTGCAAAACTTTAAATCGAGAAATAAAAAAAATTCTAACATTACCTTAACATTTATGCATTTTTTATCAAAAGGAAAAAAAAAAAACACTAGTTTTTGTGTACCGTCGGAGATCCCAGTACAGACCTGTCATCCAGTACCGACCGATATATATAAGCATGTATTTTGGCCGGTACAGAACACCCATATATGTGTAGTGTGTACCATTTTATGGCCAGTACATAGGCCCGTACCGATTGATATAAATGGTTACGATACGATCCAGGTTCACAACCCTGAGGGGAATGCTAGTGCTGTATATATGTAGGCCTCATACGCATGCACAAGGGAATTAAGGTACACAGTATGTAATGTATGCATTATAAGGACAATTTTTTCTTGAATCATTAGGGTTTTAGAAAACATTAGTACCAATGCATGTATGTTAGTATAAATGCAATGAATTGCGTGTATCTAAACCACTCCTCCCATGTTCAGTTTTTTGTTGATCACATTAACTTGATGATCAGTACTGGCACTATGGCAGCTAGCATACTACTGCCAGCACAAAATGCATGTTGGAATTGGGGGATGGTGTTGTGCAGTGGTGTGCGCATCACTTTGCTGCGCATCTTCGGGCTGTCGGATCATGCATCCAACGGCTCGGATCTCATCTCAGCAATGAACAGCTTTTGATCGTTGGTTGCAAAGATGAGATCCGAACCGTCGGATACACCATCCAACGGCTCAAAAGCGCATAGCATGGTGTTGTGCAACTCACTGCATAGCACCAACGTGAAGTCCGTCAAGTTATCATAAGCTCGATCACTTCCCTTAAAATTAAAGTGATCATACAACAAGTTAATTTCTAGGTTTCCTTGATCTTCTTTAATTTTTGTTGATAACCAGATATCCGAGCACACTTGCACTTGCATGCATGCACCTTGACTAGTTCTGAACCCTAAAGTTATAACAACCAGGTAACTTCCTCGTGGCCCCAAAATTTGGAATGTTTAACATCCGTGAAATTCGAATTTGCCACCTAGACAGACATTGATCTCTTGATTATTGAGGCTTCTTAATTTGGAAAGGAAAATACCCAACATGTGCAAACTCCCACAAGTCAATGATTTGGAAGGTGAAAATTCTATGTGAGGCCTTGTAATTTACGAACTTTATCTCGAATATTTGGAAAAATATTTGGGTAAAATTTATAATTTTTTACTCTTTCGAATCGTCTTGATGAGACAAATCAATAAATCACAAAAGTTAGGCGCAAAAATAACAAACACGAAAAAAATTGAACAAGTATAAAACAAAAAAAATCCAAAAAACTTAGCGGAACTTAGCCGTAGTACAATATTGCTTTACCAGAACATTAATTAAAAAGTAAAAAAGATACATACCCTTTTCAAGAAGATTAATGTTCGGTGGGGAGTAGCGCTAGATAAGCTTATTTGATTTTCTAAACTCTCGGTCGTTGAATTAATAAAATCAATTATATATCGATATGAAGAGCGATATGTACTCATATCTCATCCACCAGAGCGATCGCCCTACACATGTTTTACATTTTCTTTACTTTTTTGTCCAAATTGTAAAACCATATAGATTTTCATGTGTTAAACGCAACTTTATATGTGTAATGTGTACCATTTTATGGCCAATACATAGGTCCATACCAGCTGAGGTGAATGCTAGTGTTGTATGTAGGCTCCACACGCATGCACCAAGGGAAGGTATATACACAGTATGTAATGTATATGCATTATATATAAGGACAATTCTTTCTTGAATCATTAGGGTTTTGGAAAACATTAGTACCAATATATACATGTTAGTATCAATGCAATGAATTGCGTGTATATAAACCACTCATCCCATGTTCAGTTTTTTGTCGATCTATCAGCACTGGCACTCTGGCAGCATATATACTATTGCCAGTGCCAGCACAAATTAAATGCATGTCAAGTTACCGTCAGCTAGCTAGATCAGTATTCCCCTTAAAATTAAAGTGATGATCATACGACAAATTAATGTCAAGGTTTCCTTGATGATCTTCTCTAACTTTTGTTGATAACCAGAGATCCGAGCAAATTTGCGCGCGTGCTCCTTGATTAATTCTGGGACCCTGAAGTTATAACGACTAGACAACTCTCAGTGACTGTGGGCAAACGCCCCGAAAATCGCCCGATTTCGTTGTTTAAAACCGGGGTGCGGCCCTTTTTAGAAAATAGCGCGGCGAAACGCTTCGATTCAGAGTCGCCACTCGGGTTTTAGCGGAAGAATACCCAAGGAACCGAACTAGAGAACGTTTTTGCTACGTTTTGCTTTGATTTGAAAAAGGGTTTGATTTGATTTGAAAAGGCGTAGACTGGTCCGTCGTCACCTTCGATATCTGAGGTTCGGGAGCCAGGTTACGAGAGGGGAAGGGTTTTATGGCACCCATCTCGCCCGATCCGGAGATCGGTCTCTACTTAGGCATTTTGTGAAACGTTTGCATTTTTCTCTCATTTGATCATTTTTTAGCCAGTTAGGGCAGGAGAACAGATAAAGGGGATTAAAACTGTAACAGCTTGCAGTTATGTGACAAAATATTTATGAATAATGATTTGCTTGAATCGATAGAATGAATATAGATTGAAAACAAGCACTGAGAGCGGTTTGAGCAGAATGGTGTATGCTGTCTCTCAGGTGCGTGAGCAGGCAACATACTGGCATGCAGTGGCTGAGCCTCTGCACGCCACCATACCCTGCGCACGCCACCAAGAAGCTGGCGTACACCACCTTTTGTCACTCACAGCCTTTGTTCTCAACCCTCTGGGCTCTGGAATGGACCAGTGCATACCCAGGACAAACCACACAGTTTATAATATGATCATATTTACAGATTACAGACAGCTGAAATGGCTTGAAGCCATGAAAATTGACTGGAAGCCCCATAAACAGAGTGGGGAAATAACTAGAGGCCAAGATTGAGCAATGATGCAAGGGCCAGGCACTGGTCTGTGTCAAGCATGCCGTACGCCACCCCATGGGGACCGTACGCCAGGCTTGCATTCTAACCAGCGTTTGGCTTTACATCATCTGGGTTCTGGAACATGACCAGACGTACCCCAGAGGCCTTATGAAGCAAAAAGATACAAGTATTGAAAACTAGATTTGAACAGTCCTAAAATACAGAAAGCAATAAACTGGTTAGTAGCATGCAATAAAGTGATGAATAGACAAGAAATGAAGCACAAAACAAAGATCTGGGTCCCATTTTACGACTGGAGTACCCCAGTTTCGGAGGGCTCGGACCTGCGGTACGCCACCTTTTTAGTGGCGTACACAGGGTCCAGACAGATCCCAGACAGATCAAATTTTAAAACTGTACATACTGCCACGGACCGGCGTACGCGGGCCTATGACCGGCGCACGCCGTTTATAGTCAGAAACGTATTTTTTGTTTTTTGAAACCTTAACAGCTTTAGGGCCAGGACTGGTATTGATTACCAGCCTTGACCCTGTTAGCTCCCCTCAGGGACCAAAACTGAATGCAGTACAAAGATGTATACCTTTGGCTTTTGGATTTGAAAGATGTTTGAGCTTTGAACTTGGCTTTGAAAGGAGAATGTGGGTGGATGTTTGACTGCAAGAGGTGTATGGAAGGGTCTCTTGTTTGCTCTTTCAATGGATGAAAAAATAGCAAGCAAGAGAACCAAGAAGAGAGAAAGAAATAGACTTGAAATGAAAAGAGCCAACCCTTTGTTAGACTAATGGAGGGGGGTATATAAAGGGGAAGAAGGAGAGAGAGGGGTTGAGGTCAGTTAAAGTGACTGAAGCCTTAGCCCTTAAGTCTCTCCTCTCATTGGATGAGAGGAGAAAGGTGATGGGATGGGTGTAAGACATGTCACCCGGCCGAGATTGATTTTTCAATGAATTGGAAGGTTCCCATGTGTTTGTAAACCCTTACCCATGGCTTCTGCATGCTGAAAATGCTGAAAAACACAAGTTTGACCGGAGGTTTGACTTGGCGTACGCCACTAAATACCTGGCGTACGCAAGGTCAAACCTGGTCAACGGTCAAAGTTGACCGATGACTGACACGTGGCAGAGGGCCAGCGCACGCCAGGAAAGTATTGGCGTAAGCAAGAAGGGTTTTGTTGAGGCCTTTTGGTTCTGGTTTAGAGAGTTTGAAAGGGTTTTGAAAGGGTTTTTGGAATGCTCAAAGCTCAAACACACTAACATTTCTGAGGCGTTCTTGATCCGTTTCATCATCGGGGCAACAAAAGATAGTAAAAGAACTAAGTCCGGATAGTCCAGAATGGGGTGTCTACAGTGACCCCAAAATTTGGAATGTTTAACCTCTGTGAAATTCGAATTTGCCACGACAGACATTGATGTCTTGATTATTGAGGTTTCTTAATTTGGAAGGAAAATACCCAACATGTGCAAACTCCCACAAGTCAATGATTTGGATGGTGAAAATTCTATGTGCGCCTTGTAATTCACGGACTTTATCTTGAAAATTTTAAAAAATATTTGGATAAAATTCATAATTTTTTACTCTTTCGAATTGTCTTGACAAGACGAATCAATAATTCACAAAAATTAAGCACAAAACTAACAAACACGAAAAAAAATTGAATAAAGACAACAAAAAATCCAATAAACTTAGTAGAACTTAGCCGAAGTACAATGGTGCTTTTCCAGAACATTAGAGATGATTGGGATTTTGAAAATAGCTAAAAAGTAAAATGATACATACCATTTTTAAGAAGATTGATGTTGGGTCGGATTAGCGCAGGATAAACTTATTTGATTTTCTAAAATCTCGGTCGTTGAATTAATAAAATCCATTATATCGATACGAAGATCGATATGTACTGATATCCGAGCGATCGCCCTACACATGTTTTACATTTTCTTTATAATTTTATTAGTTCTTTTTTGTCCAAATTGTAAAACCATATAGATTCCCCCATCTGACATTTTCTTTTTAAAACCATCAATACAGGAGTGTCAAACACAATTTTCGATTCTAACTTTTTGTCATAGTGTGATAGAACACTATGGCAATCCATGTTTTGAGGGTTGTACGTAGTGCAGTCATTCGGTCTTGTTGCTTGTTCTTTATTTGTATTTATGTTTTGCTTTCATTGACCGATGTGTGGATGATATTATTCTAACTTTTTGCCATAGTGTGATAGAACACCATGGCGATCCATATTTTGTTTCAATGACCGATGTGTGAACGATATTATTCAAATGGTATTATTCAGACTTTTAGTCATAATTTAATAGAACACTATAGCGATCTATGTTTTTGAGGGTTATATGTAGTTCAGGTCCTTAATTTGGTCTTGGTGCTTATTCTTTATTTAAAGTTACATTTTGCTTTCGTTCATCGATGTGTGAATGGGACTTATTCAAATGGCCTTCATCTTTGCTTGTGTATTATCCTATAATAATACGCTCCTTCCAAACTTTGTATAGTTTTTGATTGGTCATCAATTCTTCCGCGCACGCGTTTTGACCGTGTACAAGTATGATTTGAATCATTAGATGAAGCAACAAAACATAAAATGTAGAGAATATAGATTATTAGATGAAGATCAAAATTAAGCATAGTTTAGTTTGTGCTCCACCCACAGATCGATTTGATGAGTAGTATATAGTATGGATGTGGGACGTCAAAATCAATGAAATGACATTTTGTTATTAACTAACTACAGTAATGAAGATATATGATCAGTACAAAAAGAAAAGTACTGGCTGACCCTTGGTGGTGCCACCAAAACGTGCAATTCATGCTAGTAATAATCTTGCTCCCTCCTCTTCCCCTCAAAATACTAATACTCTTCCAACTCTACAACATTGGAATTAATGCACCTTGGTTACCTAGGCATTTTTCATGAGACTTCTTCATTAGAACTGTCTAATTTAAAAAGGTAGTTGAGCACTTTATTGATTACTATAAAACAAGGGATGATAACATCCAAATTAAAACACCAATTCTAACAACTCCCCTCTTAATTTCCTTCTCTCGATCCTAGATCCAGCAGTTTTCCTCTCTTTCCTCCATCACCCCCCATTCTTCTCTCCTCCACAGCCTCCGCTCTGGGTTGGGCTAGATCTAGGGACGAGATGATCATGCAAGGGTGGATTGGTCTTCTCTGGCGAATAAGTTGCCCAATCCAACGCAGCAAGTTCTGGTGACATTGACAGGAGCCGGAGTTTATTCCTTGTGAAGTATTTCCTCCCCTTTGCATGTAGGGAGTTTTCTTCTCCTTTGTGGATGTTATCCGATGGTGGGATTGACATGTTATTTCTTTGTGTGTGAGTTTAATTTTATCAGGTGTTGGTAATTGTGCGATTCGTTACTTGACTTGTAAGGATTTTGAAGGATAAGTGTTTCTACTTGGGAAGCTTATCCGCCGTTGTGGCTGTCCATGCCTTTGTTAATTAATGTTGGATGTGCTCTTTGTTTGTTTTCCTGATAATTATCAATGGCATCGATTATCCTTTCGGAAAAAGAAGGAAAAAAACAAAAAACAAAAAAACAACTCCCCTCAAAATAATACTAGCCGATAAGGAAGAAGGGTCCCCTCAAAATAGTAGTAAATGAGGACCATACCGTACGTACCGATGCATTCTTCATTCGCATGATGTAGCCGGGGAAAATTTATTGATCCTCCCAACCATCGCACATGCACTCACAACAAACACATACTGTACAAGCTTGCACATTGTCACTCTCTCTTCCATTGAATGACTCATGTTGAAGAAAAATGGGTTCAATAATTATAGCTAGGACCGTGTATATATTTACCATATTTCTTTGACGGAAAAAAAAATTTGTACTATATATTTACCGGTCAATCAAACGGACGCGACACATATTTGGATATTTTCAAAAAATGATGAATGGTGTGGAAAAGTTGGAGTATGTTTTAGACGGGCCCTGTTATGGGTGCAACACTTTTGTGTTCGACTCAAAGATTTTTAGCACCCAATATTCGGCTGAATTGATTTTTTACAAGAGTCATTCAAAAAATATTCTGAATAAATTGAAAGGCTCGGAATATATGTGTGTGACCTCAAATTGGGTCCTACACAAAGTGGTGTATAAGTGTTGTACCCATAACAATTTCGATTTTAGGCCCTTGCCTCCAAATTTCCATAAAATTTAATGGAAATTTTTTCTATTCTAGAACTCCATTTGATGATTTGATCCCACCAACGGCCTTATTGCCTCTTTAATTTAGTGGATACCCACCACTCCCGCAATTGTATCTTTCTGGAAGTTCAAACCCTGCAATTTTTGCCTAAGCGCAACATTTTATTCCAAATGGATTCCTCCAATCACTTCAGTATTCTGAAGGAACCCTTCAAAAGTATCCTTTCTAATCACTTCAATATTCTGAAGGAACCCCTTTTTTTTCATTTTGAAATGGGAAAAGGAACCCTTCAAAAATATCCCTTCTAGAACCCCTTTGGATACGGGATACGGATTAGTTATGAAGATGGATAAGATAGTAGAGGATAAGAAGAGTGGGCCCACATTGATGTGACGAGGGGGATTAAATAGTACTTCGTTTAGATGAGGTATAAAATGGGGTATAAAGTTGTTTTGTAGTTGAAATGAAATAGATGGGAGTATTATCGAAGGTATTATGTGATAACATCCCAGAACCTCCCCATAAATAATCCCCCACCTGGGGTACTAAGGGGTACAAGAGAATCCGGAGCTTAGCTAATACCGCCAGTAAAATGTGTTCCCAAACCATGGCTTAACCATGGGCCCACGATCTTAGGAGAGGATATTACTAAAACCCCTTCGGTAGCCCCATCCAAACAGGCCCCTATAGATAAGTAGAAGTTGGAAACCTTGAAGATTTCCTTCTAGGTTTTTTTTTTATCACTTTGCTTCTTTCTTTTTAATATACTCCTATTCATTACCTTGGTAAATTAATGTAAAAGCATACAAATAGTGTTCTTAGGGAATTGAAAATCTTGTAGTGTGGGGGTTTCAGATAGGGATAGTGCAGCATCTCTTAGGGAATTGAAAATCTTGTAGTGTGGGGGTTTCAGATAGGGGTAGTGCAGCATCTCAACCATCTATTTGGCAATAAATGGGTGTAGTGCCCCCTGCACTATAAAATCCCCTTGTCTTGTTTCGACTTTTGCAAATTTTCAAGAAAAAAATTTGCCCAAAGGATATATATATAAACACTAGATTTTGAAGCCAGGAAAATCATCATAACCTCTCTCATCTAGATTAGATCAGGTTCATTTGTCTCTATCGCAAATATAGCCCCTCCTACAAATTAAAAAAATGCACGAATGTATAAAAGCATAACATATGGTGAAGATGCATCAGACAAAAGGCACTGGCCATGCCTTTAAATTACAAAAATCTTAATTAGGGGCCCATTATCCATCAAAAGTCTGGGACAAAAGGAAATCAGCCTACTAGTAGTGGATACGCAGCAAGACTACGCCCACGGTAATATTTACCGCTCAATATCTAACTGTCCGTCTCGACAATTAATAGTTCGAAATTTATAAAAACTCTGAAAGAGTTTTTTAAAATATGGACCGTCCAAAACATTATTAGACGATGAAATTAAGAACAGTGAAGGAAGCGGTGAATGTTGAACGGTGAGCGTAAGACACGTGGTGCCTCTTCTTTTTCTTTTCTTCTTTTTTTTCTTTGAACCAAATGCTTGGGTTTGAAAGTACTGAGGAGTGTGCTAGTATATTGCTATCCCTATCATCAGCCCACACAAAAAGGAAAAGCAGTCCACTTTGGAGGAGTTTGGATGCCAAATGCCCTCCCCACTTCCCACACTTCCGAGCACCTGTACTAGAGTTTAATTAATCATGCACTCAAGAGGCTTTTAACCGCATTTTAAACTCTCTTTTTTAACATCTTAAAGTGAACTTTTACGTGGTGGTCGACATGTCCTAATCTCAAATTTTTCGCCAAGACTCCTGACCCTGGACACTTTACTATAAATGCGAAATGACTTAAGCTATTGAAAGGTGGTTGATATTACACGTTGTATAGACGGACCCATATTCATAATGGATTTAGTGCTATAAAAAGTACCGTTAACTTGTTCTGATCTCAAATTTTAAATTTTGACTATGACTCAATCTATACACCGAATACGTTACAAAATGACTTATAAATACTCTACTTTATATTGATCCTGTAAATGTATGCAGACCCATACTCGTAACGGATTAAGTATTAACCTAGCTTTGTTCCATTCATTATGCACTCTTTGAAAAAGAAAAGGAAGAGAAATTGAGCTTTCCTCTCTCAACTGCAAACAAAAGGAAAAAGGATCTACTATCTTTACTTCTCCCTTTCTTTTCCTCCATTTTAGTATTTCCTTTCTTTTTCTCCTGCCCATATATATATATATATTAGCATTAGCGTGAAATTAGGAAAATGAGCCAGCCGTTAATTTTTTTTTTTCAATCGATAGAAGAGATCATTTATATTAGATATGAAATACATGGTACAAATTCAGGACACTATATAAAGCCCATTAAAGGGTAGAAAAAAAATGAAAAGTCCTCCAAGGAAAGAACACTCACACGCAAATGGAAAAAACTCGATCTCCTTGAGCTACTAGTGAGATGCAAGAGTCTTGTCCAAGTAAGCTAGCCCCAGTTGATTAGCCAGCCGTTATTTAACAATTCCCAAATTTTGAAACTTTACACTTGCGTGGAGGAATGGGTGGACCGAATTCTTAGAAATGGATTTATTGGGTCATGAATAGGACCACCGGCCCAAAAAACCTCACGTGACACACGTGGTTCCAAAATCTTGAGCAAAATTAACAGCTGCCGACTAGAAAGGATTTGATAGCCCTACTAATTATTATTATCCTTAAATGGATAGTGTGTGCTTAATTTGCTCATGGATGAACTTTGGGACTCTTTACTAATCTACCCCTTCTCTTTTAATCAAGTTGGGAGTGTTCCACAACTACGAAGATGAGCTTTGTGTTTTGTTTCTTTGCGCAATTTTGGTAATTTTCTAACAGATGAGTTATATATTTGTTTCTTTGCACAATTTTGGTGGTTTTATATTTGTTTTCTTTGCGCAATTTTGGTAATTTTCTAGAAGTTTAATTATCGAGAACTTGTAGATGATGTTGGTTTTCTTATTTTGAGTGATCAATTATTTTCCCTCGTTTTTCACGATTGCATTTTTAATTTAGCATTTCGACACGTGTTTTTTTTTTTTTATATCCAGAGAGGTCTTTTTAAAATACATCATCACTTTCATTAGATCTATATACAAGTACAATGTTACCGCTATAATCTTGGGTTTGATGGGGACCATGGCCTCGTAACCTCCAAAAGGGATCCTTTGAATCTTGAAAAATAATATACATGCCAACAATTTTCCGTTGAAACCCACTCATGGTATAAGAGGATGAGCCCTAAATCTGTGGAGCCAAACGAACAATTTTATCGTACTATTGCGCATTGTTTTGCCACCTAATTTTTGACATAAGCAGCATAGCTTGTTTTAATCTTTTGTTAATTCTATCACATGCGCCTTTCAAAAAAAAAAAAAAAACAATCAAGGTGGACAAAAACAACAAGCTTTCAAGAAGAGTAGTTGGTTTTGCAACAAATGTGCATGCAAAACTAACAAGGGAAAAAGGAGTTCAATGATTATGAGAATGTAGGGCTGAGGAGAAATTTTTCGGCGCCAGTTGAGTAATTTCCACGTGGTACCCATTCAGTACATTCGAATCGTTCAATACACTTTTGGACGGCTTTGATTGAAACTCTCTCTTCTCCTCTCATCCCAACACACTCTCTCTCTCGAGCCGTCTAAAAATGTAATAAATAGCTCGACTGCGCTGATCGGACTACCACGTGGTACCTCCTAGGCACTGAAAATATTTTCGGGGCTGAGACATCACAATCTCTATATGGGGATGAGAACCATATTAAATTCCAACGTTCCTTGGAGTATGGTGTATTCAACGTGCGTTTTTGTTTTATTTTTGCCAATGTGGGCTTCGAATGGTACGAATCCAATTTGGTCCATTTTGTCCTGATCAGGCCACTTTCAGTCGGATAGATGATCCAAAATCCGTCCACAACAATTGAAATAAAGGTTGTATTTGGATCATGTAATTGTTGTGGCAATTATCATCGGGCGCCCGAAACAGGAAAGAATTAACTATTGGTTCACTTTCCTATCTTTTCCTTTCGTTCTTGAGCTCTCACCCGGGTTATTTTTTTTTTTTTTTTTTAATGCAAAATATCCCGGGTATGCCTTGAGCGCACCTCAAACTAATTCCTATAGTCTCTCCCACAGTCGTTTCATACGATTACACATGGGGCGAGATGGCCCAAGAGTTGTTGATAAAAGGAATTGAACCTGAGACTAGTGGCGGAGCCGAGATTTTTGACCCTAGGGGCAGAGCCGCCCAACCCCAAGGCCCAACAGGCCGGGGCCTTGGCCATCCCCTAAAATTTCTATTTTTTAGGGGCACTCCAAATATTTCACTATGGGAAAATGGCGGCCCAAGACACCATTTTGATAATTAATACCTTTTTTAAGGACATGCTAAGAACATTTTGTTAATGAACAAAATGTCCTTGGCGGATATTAATTATCAAAACACGTCTTTGGCCGTCATTTTCCCTTTCACTCTTTGAGTTTAGTAGAACTCTTTTTAGTGAAAATAACAGCCCTGGACGTGTTTTTTTTTATAATTAATACAGGTCAATGGACATTGGTGAGAATATTTGTTAATGCTGAAAAATATCATTTTTTTTTGCTCGGCAATGCTTGAAAATATTCATTGACGATGTTAATTACAAAACACGTCAGTTGGCCGTCATTTTCCCTCTTTTTAAGCCTAATAGAATGAAAAAAATATCCAATTAAAGGTTACTGAGTTAGTTCAACCCACCATCCAATAAGCCCAAGTACTACAACCTACTAAATCCCCAAATCATTTCCCCCAACCATCAAATAACACCTCCCCAAAATCATTTCCCCCCAAATCCCCCAAAAACTTGACGATCTCGTATTTTGGATTCGTATTGTAATGATCAGTAGAATGTTTATATTGATTCTCTCGTATTGTAATTGTTGTTGTAAAAATTGTTAAAATTAACTCTTTATAGGTACACTTTTTTTTATTAAGCCTTAGGCACTAAAAAATCACTTGGACCGACCCTGCCGGGAGGGCCGGCTTAAAAGACATATATATTTTTTTTATCAGAATGTATACTTATTATACCATAAGATTTTTACTTTTTCAATCTTATTACATTTTGTACATTGAAATGATTTTTCTAGGCCTACTTCACCTATCCATGCTTATTTTTTTATTTATGAAAAAAATGAGAAATGAGAAAATATAACAATAACCAATTTTTTATCAAATCGAACCTAATTATTAGGATTATTAAGTAGCTATACACAAATAAATACTTATAATATTCAAAATAAGTATATACAAAATAAAAAATTTTAAATCGGATACTTGGGGAGCTAGGACCGGGCGTCCCTGGCCCCAACAAACTCCGCCCACTGCCTAAGACCTCTAGGAGAGAGCAAACCCCTAAATCCCAGGCCAAGATCACTTTGCCAAACCCCTTTGGGTTCTCTCAACCAAGGTTTGTGAATCATGTATCGTACGGTCCAGTACTTAGCAGCTAATGACTTGTCATCAATTAGTTCTTTCTCAAAATTTATTGCCTACCGAAAACACATAAGTTGCAACTTTGTTTTCTTATTTTTTTCCCTAGTGATAGAAAACCCATAAAACAAGAGAAAATGAGAATGCGAATGGATCTAAGTGATTTTTATTATTACCCCAAAAAGAAAGGGTCTGTCGTGTATTCTTTTTCTATTCAAAAAAAAAAGAATGCGTCTATCAACCTTCAATTCACATAGTGCTTGAGCAGCGTGCAAAAACACAGCAAATTCACATCACTTGATATTCGGCTGACGGGAAAACCACCAAGATTCCGAATGTATGGATCGATTGTCTTGCTCATGTTATGGAAAATAGACTCGAACGTAATCACACATCGTCCGAGCCTTTTGAAGTGCTAGCACGTCAATAGTTGTAGCTGTGGGGTAGGGCTTTTGTTTTTATGACTCCGGGTGTCCGATCTGTATGGAGTGCAATTTAGTTTACCCTCCTTAAAAGAGAGTGAATATTACCCTTCTTCTTATTGGTTGAAATGGTGTGGATCCCACCAATGAGAAGGAGAGTAATGTTCACCCAAGTGGAGGGTGAACAAAACTCAATAGATCTGTATGACCTAGCTCCGGGCGGTATTGGAATTTATCATCATATATATCTACACAATTTATCTTCTACTGGATCATTGTCATGGTGGACATATGTGGTGCTTTGCTTCCCACTTGGCCTCGGCAATTTTCTCCAATAGCCAATAGTGAACCCCTATTATTTTCTTCCACACAAGAATCGATCCACCCTTTTAACTAGAGAGAGAGAGGAAAAAAAAGAAAAAAAAAAACGTTTTTGAAAAGGGAAGAAGCTTCGTTTCAAAAACGTTATTTTTTTAACCAAACGTTTTCATCTCCTTTTGTCGGAAGCTTCTTCCCTTTTCAAAAACGTTTTTTTTTTAACCAAACGTTTTCATCTCCTTTTGTTTCCTTCCACAAGCATATATATATCGATATATCCACCCTTCACGTCAAAAGGAAAAAATTAACGTTTTTGAAAAAAAGATTTCAATATTTGTTCATTTGCCCACTCACTATCATCATATTAAAATAAGACAATTTTGGAGAAGTGACAAATTGGAAATTAAGACAGATGCGGATGTGAAGGTTTGTTCACATATTCTACGTACATATGCTAATATATTGGCGGATACCCGTGCGTAGAGGCACGTCAAAATGTATCATAGTCTCAACTTAAATAAAATTGTCCGTACTACCGACTGCTCTATGGGATAATTATAATCTCCGCAAAACCGTCAGTTTCAATTTTGAGATATTTTTATATGTTAATCATATAAGACAACATTATTTTACATGTAAATTGCCTAAAAAGTGAGGATAGAGAGGGATAGATTTATTGTAGGAGAATTTTTATGTATCTTTTTTTAAATGATTCGATGGCTATAAATTTAACATGAAGCGATCTAACGGTTATAGAGGTTATTCTCATTTAAATGTCTAAACATTTTTAACAAAAATCGTTCTATTTTATAATACAAATGTTTCAAAGAAATACACATAAAATATGTTTATGAATTTCTGAAGTACCAAAAAGAAAAATTCTCCGTGCCTATGAACACAACATTGATATGTGTGTAAATGATTTCGTGTGTCTTTCAGATGACGTATCTGTCATTCAAAGATACAATTTGGGTGTTGAATATTGACCAAGTTTAGATGTATACTAACCAATTGATGAAACACTCTACCCAATCCATCATTTCAATCAAATCCAACAATTCCAGATTGAAATTAAGGACCTAATAATCGTTGGGGTCAGCGTTCAATTACTATTTTGCAGGCGAATTGGCGGCTGTGGCAACCAGCAACGCTAGCAGTCTATTTCGCTATACTAAAATAAGGAGAGAATTTGCGGTGTCGAGCGAGTATATCCCAAGTGGTATTTGTTTGGCGCATTTGAGCCATCTGATACAAGTTTAAACAGTTCGGATTGAAACTCTCTCTTTCCTCTCACCCAAACACTTTCTCTCTCCTTTTCTCTCTCTAAATCTGGGCCGTTCAAAAATGAAATGGACGGCTCAGTTGCCCGAGCGGGCACCCAGTTGTACCTGCTCGGCATTGAATTTTTTTTCATTAAATGGACTAAATAAACAAAAGCCCATAATTTACGGATTTTTAGGCATGTCATTTTCCTCATAAACTAAAATGTCATTTAGTGGAAATAATTTGACTATTACCATTAGTTGTAGTTCATTTAGTTTAACGAAAACACATCCTAAGTGATATAGTTCCAAGTGCGCGAGTGGGAGAGGGAACGAGAGCACGAGCATGAAAGCGTCTCCCAAAAATATCTCAAAGCATCTTTCAAAAATATCTCAAAGTACTAAAGTTCGGAAAAATAAGAATTGAGAGCAGAAGCAAACGATTTTTTAAAAAACTGACTAAGAGCACGGACCAATTGTTTATAGAACATGGGGGATGTGCTGGATTGTTTAAATAAGAGGCCTTGCAATTCTTTGCACAAATCTGGCCCAGTTGAGCATCCAAAAATTGGGCCTCGACCTTTTTGGGCCACCTGAATATATTCCATCTGACCCACCTTGTTTTAAGGGGCCTTGCAGGCCCACTCCATGCATTATTAGCTAAGCCTACATCATGAGTTTCCTCCTTCTTTCTTTTTTCAAATTGATGGGATGTTAGGGGTTATAATAGGAATGGAGCACGTGTTAGAGGTTAAAACGGGAGTCAAACACCTCTTCCATGAGCATGAGGACTCGAACTCACGAGACCAACCACACTAGCCGTGGTGCTCTAGCCTCTTGAGTTTCAAGATTAGAAAAATGCATTTATGAGGATTTTCTTTGTGTAAAGTAAGTGATAAAAGCTTTTTGCCAAGTTTTTTAAATGATTCACACAACTACACACACAAAAAAAAAAAAGTAAACAGATGATTATAACTAGAGTCTAGTAGGCAATGGCAAGGAATAAATAAAGACAAATTAGTACGATAAGAAATTCATTTTCGCAATTTTTTTTAATCATTTGAACTATTTCTTAATGTCACGCCCTCTATTTTTAACATAAATAAAGATAGCTTTTCATAAATAAAACTCCTCACATTATCTTACATAATACCCCAAAAGAGTTCACCATGTCCTAATCATTAAAATTACAGATTCAACTCCAAGAGTTTGAATATATTACATCATAAAAGAAATAGAGTTAAGGTTCTATTACATTCCCAAAACATATTTTATCAAAAGTCCATGAGTTTCCTTCGCCACTTCTTTCAAAAATATGCACTTGAATGCATGCACTTCACTCCATTCTACTGCTCCGGGTTCACACCTGAAAAATGATAGGTTGAGCTACACTAGCCCAGTAGAGAAATCTACACAACCATTATATGCAAATGGGATGACAGGTAGAATGAATAACGGAAACAAGGTAAGGTATCTCAAAGTAGAAACAAAACATAACTAGTGATTGTCCCAATATCGACGACGTAACATCAAGACTGTAGGCTAAGCACAACATCCTATTCCGAATACTCTATCCGCTCCTCGACTTCACTTTAGTCATAACGTCACATGTTTTAAAAAAACAACCTGTTGATACATGACTCAATGATGTTGTTTCAGCAACCAATCACTTTTCTCGTATGTTCATCAAATAAACCCTTACGTTTACTCATATATGTCACCGTTGCAATCCCACATCACACGTCATAAACGAATGCTCCTTTCCGAGCTATTTATGGAGTCCTGCTACTCCTTACAAATACCTTCCTCACTAAAGGAACTAAATCGCATCACGTAGTATAGGTCACCGTATCACAATTCCTCCAATACACCTCACAACTCAGCCATTTATATCTCAATCACATATAATGAATTCACAACAAAGACTTATTCACAAAGAGGTAGTACGGACGATTTCATCTCAATCAACTCACGATCATAACGTTATTAGTTTCTCATCACCATACAAACACTCACATATCAAAAGATATTCTCTCACAACGATTCATAGATTTTCACCTTGCAACTCGTAAAATCGTATAAGTTACGCATGAGGTATACCACATATCAAACACAAGGAAATGTCTCAAGTACCCGCGCCTAATGTTGTTTAACTCAAAGTAGTGTTCTGCGCATTCGTTTCTCACATCACATGTCAACACATACGACTTTCGCCTACCTGTATCCCTTATGTTCTCTAGACCTCCGTTTCGGTGTCAAACGACTCATACAGAACCCAACGTCCACTACCAAGCGTTAAGTATACCACTAGCCTTGTCAACCCATTCAACTAGTACTCAGGAGAATCTAAGAACATCCATGTCTCACCCAAACGATTCTAAGGAAAATGATTCTCCAACATATACGAACATATCTATCTTATTTTGGCTATCAAACCTTATTGGTTAAGAATTAGGAGATGAGACCACCACCATTGGAAAGTAAACTTCCGGTACATGAATTTCGATATAAAATTTGCCCAAAACGGAGTTCGGATGAAAAAGTTATGCCCTTCCGAAATTTTGCCAAAATGCTGAATTTTTCATTCCCTACCGGTAGGACACTTTTTCCTACCGGTAGGAGACCACATTTTCACGAAAAAGACTCTACTGGACAACGTTTCTACCGATAGGACCAAAACTCCTACCGGTAGGACTTGGGTTTTTAGTGCACGACTTTTAGATTTCACCAGAACAATTCCAACAACAAAACCAACGATCTAGGGTGCGATTCAAACACCAAATCAACACATAAACATGTAATAGAAGTGAGAAATCCCTACCTTGAAGTTGAAGAACGAAACCCAAGCTCCATCAAGCAAGCTCTAGCTCCGGAAACCTTAAATAAACCGAATACTCCTCTCCGAGCTCAAACCCATGAATTTTCAAGCTCTAAAACACTTAAATGTGAAAACTTTGCGGCGGATCGAGGCGGGTCGAGGTATTTTGGGGTGTTGGAGTGTGAGAGTTTGAGAGGGAAAGAAAAGGAGAACGAGAGGAGCCGAGAGAGAGATCGGGAAGAGAGAGAGAGGGTTGGGGATTTTTAATCCTCTGCACCCTCACACACATATATACTAGGGTACACACCAACCACACTTGCACCCCGTCCACTTTCAATCCTATTACATTGACCCCAAATCTAATAAATTTAACAAATTTCACATTTATTCGATATTCTAACATTAATAAAACCTTTAAATGATTTTTCGAAAATACGGGTCTCTACAGTTAACGTGTCATTTATTTACGAGAAATTGAACAAGTACTAAAATAGTGGCGTATTTTTTTGAAAATGAAAAAAAGGGATATAGATTAGGGGTATAAATCACTATACATTCGAATTTTTTAATCAGATATCTATGGTTAATTTTTGTAATTGAATACTGCATTTTTTGTAAAATTATATTTATAGAACACTTCTATAGTAGTAATTTTTTTTTTTGGCCAAGCCGGTGTGCATCAACGGGGTTAGAGGAAGTTAATAGGTTAATTCACCAAGGTTCAAAAGCTATCTATAATTCTGAAATCCAAACATTCAGACGAGACTCAACACCTAGCCTCTCACAAGAAAGAACCGGAAAATACCATTGGACAATAAGCCCTTTGACACTTTTTTTTTTTGTTTTGTAAACTTTAAAAACTCACCTTCGGAACCTTCACATTCATCAAGTTGCGGAGTAATGATTTAAGAAGAGAGAGAGAGAGAGAGAGAGAGAGAGAGTTGTGGAGTAGAGTAAAAGTATATGAAGAAAGTTATCAATACAACTTTAAAACAACTCCGTACACAATTTCGTTTGGAATTATTCGATGCGCATATGAGTATACATGCATCAAACTTTATTAGACGCAATTATGTTCAAAGCTGTATTTGTAAACTTTTTTTGGCAAGTGGGAGTAGTATTTTGGGGATATTGTCCAGTAGCGTCAGTTGTCGAGCATCCAATCACAAGGTGACAAGTAGCGGTCGTGAATGGGATGCATTCTTCACCAGAAAGTGACGGAGTAACAGTTGGCCCAGGCACACCATGCAATGCAAACGGCGATCTAGGTTTCCTTCCGTTTTAGGAATAGGATAGGATACCCTCTCTCTTTCACCAAAATACTACACTCCCCAGACAGCACACGGGAGTACCGGATTATCTCCTTCTCCTTTAATACTCCAACCGCGTTTGTACGGGTCGATACTGGTGGTAGCTACTTCCAACACGTGGCTAAAAGATGTAGCGAGTGCTTGTGCGAGTACGTATAACTAAAATTACCTGACTCGGCGTATACATATCACGTACACCATCCCGTCCAATAACAGACGCCGTCACGCACACTCAGCTCCCACTTCGTGCCGCGTTTCATCACTCTCTCTACCTTTCTCTCTCCGTCGTAGCAGCAACCGCCGCCGCCGCCGCCGCCGCCTGCGATTCTCGGAGAGAAATGCAGACTCTCTCTCTTCCGTGGTAGCCGCACCTCGTGATCGTACTTGCGCGAAAATCTAGATCGGGCCTTGATTGATTTAATCATTTAACCTAGAGGGGTTTCGATGGCTTCGGAGGACGTGAAGACGAGCGAATCGGCTGTTTCGACGATTGTTAATCTGGCTGAAGAGGCTAAGCTTGCCAGACAGGGAGTTAAGGCGCCGAGTTATGCTGTACTCACTATCTGCAAGTCTCTTGTCGCCGGAGGAGTCGCTGGAGGAGTGTGAGTTGTTATTCTTCTTCTTTTTTATATCTAATGAAATTGTATTTTGCCAACGTTGGATATTATATTTGTTCGATGCCCTGTTTTGCTTTAGCAATTTCTTCTTCCCTTTTCTAATTATGTATGTTATTGTAATCGGATTTGATGGAATAAATTAGCTGAACCAACTAAGTGAGTAACTGAAAGATTATTTAGGCGTCTGAGTTTTTACTTCTTGATATAGTAAATTGTATTTTTCTGTAGCGGAAAGTAGTTATTCGATGCCTTGTTTTGTTTTCCAGAAAATTAGGACATTGCAATTTCTTCTTCCTTTTTTTTTTTAAAATTATGTGATACTGTAATTGGTTTTTGGAAAATGGAAATGGGAAGCTAAATTAGCTGAACCAAGTAGTAGCTGAAAGATTATTCGAGTGATCTGAATCAGTTGCCCCCTAAATGAGTCACATGTCCAAAAGTAAAAAAAAAAAAATGAAATTTCTGTCGAGAAATCGGCCAAGCTAACAAACACACAATGCAAAGAGTATTCAAGAACAGAAGACACTTAGATTTTTACGTGTTTACCCAACTGTACATCCATGGCTCTCTCTAGTTTCCTCCATGTACCAAATGAAGAGTACATATATATCACCTGCTTTGTATAGCAAGCCCAACAAGTTCCCCTGTTCTAGTTTAGATATTTGATTGCTGGACTTAAGAAACGTGTCATTTAGTCATCCTATCAAACTGCTCTAGACTCCGAGTCTATTGGCTTGCCCCCTTTACAGTGTTGCAATTTGCTATCATTAATCTTCCAATGAATTCCTATATGTCTAATGCAGGTCACGCACTGCTGTAGCTCCCCTGGAACGGTTGAAAATATTGCTTCAGGTAAAGACCATTTACCTGTAAAGATTTTCACTTCATTTTCCTACTGAGTCGCCATGTGTATGCTTCAGTGACAGTTGGAGCTTTTGCTCCTTACTCATGATCAACCTTTGGTGATCATGGGTACATTCGCACATTTTATGCTATATGAAATACCTAAACAATGCAGCAGTGAAGTCTGATTTTTTGATGCATTGACAAGGCTTCAATTAGTAGGTCTTATATTCTCCTCATGGAAGAATCCCCTAAAAGTTCTTCTTTTGGAAGATATCCAGTATCAAGCAACAGTCATTTGATATTAGTAAAATTCTTTGATCATGCTCTGTTGTACTTTGTGGATGATCTTGCTTTTCTCTGTTTAAAAAGGAGATGTTCCTTTGTAACATCAGCATGTGCTGAATCCAGTCTCTAATTGCCTGGTGTACTTCAAGAGCACTTCTGCTGTGTCCCTGTCTCTCTCAGCTGATTTGACGCTGGAGTGAACTGTAAATGATTGTGAAACTTATTTTTTCTTGTGAAGGATCCCTGGAATTGTCAACTTCTATCTTATGAATGCATTGCAAACGATGTTTGGTCCACTTTACTGTGTCTTAATCTTGTTGGCTCTTGTGATGTGCAGGTACAAAATCCGCACAGCATAAAGTACAACGGTACTATTCAAGGCCTAAAGTACATATGGAGAACCGAGGGCCTCAGAGGGTTATTCAAAGGCAACGGTACAAATTGTGCTCGTATTGTACCGAACTCAGCGTCAAGTTCTTCAGCTACGAGCAAGCTTCCAAGTACGATAGTTGTTGGTCCCTTGACACCTTTGGGTGTCCTACTTAGTATTATTATTATTTCCTTCTTTTTGACTACTGATTCCAGCATTTTCAAATTTACTGATTCTTGTCCTGTTTGTGGAACACGATTTGTTCCTGATTTCCAAGTGAATTTAAATTGTTAGATTGGGATTACCTCTGTGCATTTATTTGTACTTGAGAAATGGTTAAGAGGTTGAAACCTCTTATATAATTTGCGGATCTCTCTTTTCATTGCCTTAGCTATCTAGGTATCGCTGATTCAATTCACTTATTTAGTATCTCTTTATTTGTGCTGGACAGGGCTATATTATTGTTTTACCAGCAGCAAACTGGGAATGGTATGTCCGTTTTAATTCCTTTCTGTTTCTTTGTTGTCTTCGTTTAGAAGCCTTTTTTTTACATGGATTTACTCATCAACTCAATAGTTTATGGCTTTATGCACATTGTAAGAAGCAGTTGTCATTTTGGTTTATTGATAGTTGGAAACCCAAATTAGCTTGTTATTTCTTGTACGATGTGTTTCCAGAATGCTGCTGCCCATTGTTTGTATAGGTTCTCTTTTTATTCAGTGTTTTTGTTGTGTGGAATTTGTTAAAATGCCTGTCTTTGGGTCATCTTATGACTATATTTCACTGCATTGATCATTGTTTAGTATTTAATTTTTAACCAGGATCAATGGGACAAAAATTATTCTCCTTTTTAACCATTCAATTTTTTCTTATGAAGTTTGTGTTTTCGATTATAAGTATCATTTATTTTGTAGTTAAGGTTTCTGCTTCATGTGCAATGGGGATTCCTAGTTTCCTTTTGACTACCACTTTTGTCTGGCTGTAAAGTGTATGAACGTTTTGGAAAATTGTTAAATAAAATAAGCTCATTAATTTCAGATATTCAGAGGCATCCTTGGGTCCATGTCAAGTGTATTGTCAAACAGTAATGTTGTAGCTTTCTTTGATTTGTTAAAATCTATCTGTATATGAAACAAAACAAAGATTGTGGGGATCGTCTAAGACATTGTTTTTGCTACTTCACTGCAGATGATGCTCAGCTCACTCCTGTATTACGCCTAGGAGCTGGAGCCTGTGCTGGAATAGTTGCCATGTCAGCAACTTACCCTATGGACATGGTTCGTGGCAGGCTGACTGTACAGGTACTTGGCTTCTCTATGGTTGATGATTCTCTTTGTCAGTGTCAAGGGTTTTGATTTCTAGTGCAGTTTGGGTAGCTCCTCCCATCGTTTTGCAGTAGAATGACCCCCTGTTCCTTTGTCTTACTTCTTCAGACAGATAAGTCTCCTTATCAGTACAGAGGAATGTTTCATGCTTTATCGACTGTTCTGCGGGAGGAAGGCCCGCGTGCTTTGTACAAGGGCTGGCTTCCTTCTGTCATTGGAGTTGTAAGTCTTCTTGTTCCATGATTAGCACAATCATAATAAATCCATGTATGTGAACTTCTAACCATCCAAGGTAAAAGTAGTGAAGTAAACCATTGTTAACGTCATCTTCATAAATCATAACCTTCACCTAAATAGGTAGTTTTTACCATTTTATAGTCAAGTTTAGAGTTGTGTCAAGGGTAAATTCATCAATTGTCTTTTATTCTCTTCTCCCTTGAACTTTGCCTGATTGATTATGGCAAAGCATGGAAAGACCTGACAAGTAGAGTACATGAAGCGATTGCAGGCTAGTGTGAGCTCAGCCCAAGATTTCCCTACTCCCACCGCCAGAGGGAAAGGTCCAAATTCAACTTGAGCATCCAAAATATCCTTGACCAAAGTCTGTCCAGCTGTCAGCCTGCAATCCTCAAGCTCCTCTTGGCTTAGCCCAACATAGAATAATTCCTTCTTAAATGTCGGGTTGAAATCGATGGTGAAATTACTTTGTTCAATTGATTGAATAAATTACCAACTCAAATGTAAATTGAGTGATAAAACATGAAGATCAAATGGGGTGTGAAACTATTTGGATTAGAGTCATGGAAGAATATGAGATGAAACTACTTTCAAAGCCTTCTTTTGGCTTGGCTCTCGTGTGAGGGATAGTCAATGCCCATCTTGTGTCCAAATTCTGTTGAATGACTTTAGAGTCCTTTGTGAAGTATCCATGCTCTAACAATCGAGCATAGCAGCTTGCTCTTATAAGCAAAAATAGCTTCAATCTGTGAATAAGACAGAAATAAAATAGTCTGGTACTTCAGAGTACGAATAACAGGAAGTAATAGGACAAGGCAAACCATGAGTCCTTTTTGCGAAATTCGAGTGCTCAACTGATGGGAACTCCTACTTATAAACGAGTAGCTTCTTCGCTTCGAGCTTATAAAATCTTTCGGGTCTCCAAGCTAAGTAATCCAGGTTTTCTAAATTGTAGATGGGCCACTAATCACTGGCTTTTAGCTATTCTCCTGCCTGTTATGGGCTTGAAGGCAAGTAAAGGTGGCTTGCTGTTTAGTTACTATGTCTTCAAAATTTGCAACTTTGGTACTTGAATTCAGCATGGCAGTGGCACCATCTCATGCCGGTTATAGTTGCAATTTTATGCACTTGTACCCTTGGATTAGACTTCCTGCAGGCACGTGACATTTTCCTTTGCCATCCTGGTTTGGGAGTCGGGACGATATTCATTGTACTCACATGATCAGGCATTGTTGACCTCGTATGCTATTTCGTTTCGAATGTAGCATGTGTATTCTGTCTAATTCTTTTTTCGCAGAAGAGTATTCTTTCTTTCTTTCTTAGCTGGAAAGTTGAAGCAGGCAGTCTATTGTATTTGTCAGTCATACAAAAAACATAGAACACCACCATTTCCCCCTTCCACAGACATCATTAAGAATTTAATGTTTCCTTCTTTGGTCATGTTAAGAATATAAATAATATAGTTGCCCCTCATAGCTTAAGCTTTTAGATAAGTTGGTGTTTAACAATCTAATATGGTATCAAAGCAGGCAATAGGTCCTGGGTTCGAAACTCACCGCCTACCTAATGATTAAAATCTACACGTGTTTAGCCCACTTATGGAGGAGAGTCTGGCTACACGTGAGGTGTGTGTTGAGAATATAAATAATATAGTTGCCCCTCTCTCTAATAGCTTAAGCTTTTAGATGAGTTGGTGCTTAACAATCTAATAATGTACAATAACTTTATGCTCTGATTTGGTATTTGCAGGTTCCGTATGTGGGTCTCAACTTTGCTGTGTATGAATCTTTGAAGGATTGGTTGATTAAAACCAGACCCTTTGGACTTCTTGAAGATTCTGAGTTGAGTGTGACCACCAGGCTTGCATGTGGAGCTGCAGCAGGAACTGTTGGCCAAACTGTTGCTTACCCTCTTGATGTCGTTCGTCGAAGGATGCAAATGGTGGGATGGAACAATGCTGCTTCTGTTATCACTGGGGATGGGAGGAGCAAGGCTTCACTCGAGTATAAAGGCATGATTGATACGTTCAGAAAAACTGTTCGGCATGAGGGTTTCAGGGCACTGTACAAGGGTTTGGTCCCCAATTCAGTGAAGGTCAGTCTTATAACATGCCCTCTTACCTTTCATTATCCAATATCCCTTTTGACCTTCCCCTGAGCACAAGTGTTCCACACATATTTGAAGGGTGGAATTGTCTGGTAGAGTTTCTAGGTTTGCTAGTAACATGTTGCGGGTCCCTCTTGAGACATAACGTGACCACAATTTGATAAGTTGGATAAGTTTAGACAGAATGAAATCTAGTTCTAACTTCTAACAGAAGAAAGTAGTTGATGAAAACAAGCAATGCTAGAGGACATGGTAGAAAGCCTCGAAATGTGTTTTTCGTGTCAGCTTGACTTGGATGGACATCCTCCAGATAGTTTATGCGTCTAAAACCACTGTAAATGAGGCACGCACTGGTCAACTCTTGATGACACTCAATTTCTATGGCCAGTAAATGTTATTGTGAATGATCTGAAGTGCAATGTGAATTTCTGAGAACAGGCAGTGTATTATAGCATGTTGTCCACTACTTGGCACCCAAACTTTTGTTTCCCTGCTGTTGTGCTTAGATGGAGGTGCGGGTGACAATTCTTTCATTTTGGATGGATCATTCACAAAATTGGATGGATCATTACAAAATCTGCTTCTGAAACCACCTTTGGTTGTTGGAATATCTGGACTGTAGTTGAGTATCTGTGCATCATCCTTGAATATGTAATGTTCGCTATTCTAAACTGCAAATGGAATCTGATGATCTCGTTAACTTTTATCTTTGTTCAGGTTGTCCCATCCATAGCTATTGCTTTGGTGACCTACGAACAGGTGAAGGACATCTTAGAGGTTGAGATTATGGATATCGGACTGATCATGCTGGAAACTCTGGTGTCTGTTCAACAGGTGTTCTATTTTTGCAGGCAAGGGGGAGGAGAGAGAGACGAGGTGAACTGGGACTAGGGAGTCTCCTTGTCTCAGAGAGAGAGGGTTTAAGGGATTAGTTTGAGCCTGTGTGTAACGCCATTTCCTTCCCCTTTGTTTAGCCATGTATTTTCCCTCTTGAACCTGTATCTAAGTTTAGCTGCTGATGCACACCCTTTACGTCAATCACAGCATTTGTGAGGAACAATGTAACAAATGCAATTGCCATGCTTAGCAATTCAAGTGAATAAGGCTTTTTACCTGGCCTGGTGATTCTTGTTATTTTCTGTGTTAAGGAATCCTGTTTCTTCTCTACGGATGGTTATGCACACATTGCAAGAGAGATCACATATTGCAGATTCGTCTTGTTTTCCAACACTGTTTCTATTTTCACAGACAATGAGAACCATAAAATTGAAAACAAAACCAGGATAGCAATTTCTTCTGCAGAGGTATACACCGATTGTGCATTGAATGGGGAATACACCAGGGAACTGCGCTACAAAAGGATCAGGACCCTTAGTTTGCCGAGGAAAGAAGGCAAACAGCAACACATTTTAACTCCTAAAACACAAAATGGGCCTATTTGAAGAAACGGACGCTATCAAAGAAAATCTTTGTTCACCAACACAAATCTCATGAAAAATGCATGTAGATTTCTCCTAAGCAAGCACAAGATCCACTGTTTGTTCATGAATATGATGGACCACATCCATCAAAATCGGATCAATTGGCAGGTAAAACTGGGGTGATTAAATCTCCATGCTTCCTTTCAAAGACGTCGAAAGAAAATATTCAGCATTTAGTCTCCAACATCCACCTCCTCTGGTGCTTGTTCTTGTACACATTCACATTCTTCTGCAGTGCCTGAAAGTAATGTAGAGAAACATTTAATCTCCGTAGACGTGATTGTTTATAAACTTGCATCTTTATAGGGTAACCTAAGTGCACATCCTCTCAAGACTATATATATTTAGTTTTCAAAGATTACTCATGTGATAGCTGTGGCAATAAAACATTGAAAAACTACAAATGCAAAAATCTTACCTGCAATCTCTTATCTTTGTCTGAAGCCTTGGTGTTCGCGATTCAACAACCTTGAATTCGTTTATTTCTCGCTTTCTAGCATGC
Organism: Rhododendron mucronatum var. ripense; assembly: GCA_019656295.1. Taxonomy (NCBI): domain Eukaryota; kingdom Viridiplantae; phylum Streptophyta; class Magnoliopsida; order Ericales; family Ericaceae; genus Rhododendron; species Rhododendron mucronatum. The sequence goes on from BPLT01000047.1 coordinate 850,456, forward strand.
AATCTGATATGGTGTCTTTCGCTTCAGGAAACTTGACATTTTCATTTTCTCAATCTCCTCAAAGTCAATGCACTCTTCCGCGGGATAATGACATGAACGAGAGGATTAAAACGAGGTTGAGCTTGCCAGAAAGTTGCGCTTGTTCCCAAATATGCATCCGAAGTCACGATTCTCTCCGTTTTCTTCATTCTCTGTTCCACCCATTTGCATTCTTCCTGATTTTTTTCTATGGCAGTTTCAGCCATTTTTTTTTTCCGGATCAAAGGCTGCACAAAAGCATTACATTAACATTTAAGAATGCCTAAATTGCCTCAGAAAAAAGTGAGTGCTTATGCTACAGAAAATATAAGCAGATAATAGACGTAATATTTTGACAAGTGTATGGTGAAAAAAGAAGAAGGAAGAAGATGCTCTAACCCAGGAACATGGCTGGCTAATAATTGGGTTAGTTGAGCATTTTTTTGGGTTCTTTTTCCGCTCTCCATTGATAAAACTGGTATATGGATAGGGTTTAGTATATTTGATTTAATTTCTGTATATGGATATGGGTTAGGCATATTTGATTTAATTTTGTTTTCACTATCCTTTTTATTCCTATATAATCTTGTAGTTTACCTCAATATTCTCAAAAAACTAAAAAACCGTGTGAAAACCTAGATTACGAATAGACCTTAATCCTACTACAACGAGTTTTGCCTCGTGGGGACATAGGGGTTTGCTCCTTCTAATTTCTTTGGTTCGAAACCTCGTAAGTGCTATAGATTATTTAGGGCGAGTTTATACTGAGTTTTGGGTAGACGTGTTATCCACACAGACAATTTCTACATGTCATCGGTTGTATTTCAATCCGTATCTTGATAGAGGGTGATTGCACACAGCTGATTTCTACCTGTATCAGTTATAATTTCAATGATCTGATACATTCATCTTGGAGATATCGTTATAAGCATGAACCATGTAAAATATAGTTCAATTAAATTCAAATTAGTATCTAATCTTACCAGATCTTATTGTTTTTGTGTTTCTTAAAATGAGTTGGGCCACACTGAATGCGAGAACCATCAACCCCGTTTCTATCCACCCGCGTATCCACGAGACTGGAATTTGTACGACGCCGCTTCGTCGATTACACCTCGCATCTTCAAAACCGGAGGGTCCCCTACTTTCTAATTTTCTCAATTTAACCCCTCCATTTATCAAAACCTCTCCCATTCGGCCAAACCCTACTTTCTCGGATGATTTGCAAAGAACCCATTAGTAGTTGGGAGATTATGGCTGAATGGAAGTCGACAAAAAGTGCATTGACTGGAGTAAGCTCTATGTTTTTAGCTCTACTGCCTTTCAGAATGATGTTCTTTGGAATAATGTTTGCAATTTTTTTTTTTTTCCCGATAATCCAGATTGTCCCGGCCAACTTGCGCACACCTTTTCATGGTCAGTTTGTGAGTTGGCCCCAAGTTGTATTGTTCTATGTTGGTAAGATCACTATCTTAACTGGACGATGGTTATTCAAGTTCAGTTTGTGAGTTTCTGAACACTAGTGACAGTAAGGGGTAGTTTCCCTAAATATGTATATTTGCCTTCATTTTATTTTTTCTTTTCTTCAAATTATTTCTTGTTTATTACTCCCCTCCGTCCCATTTTCATTGTCCATTATTCCTTTTTCACTTTTTTGTGTATTGCGTATATCTTTCAATCTATAATATTTTTCATGAATTTGACATCTTTGTATTATAAAACAAATTGAAATCTATCAAATAAGATCCATATTGTATATTTTTTGGAGCTTCACATTGGAAGATATAAGCGATTGAAAACTGACACGAACATCAAAAAAGGGCAATGAAATGGGACGGAGGGAGTAGTTTTGCCTGTGAACTTTTCTAGATTATTGATTACTAAAGGTTACTAAGGCTTTAATGGCGATTCTCTCGTGTATTCATAGGCTCGTGCATGGATTTACTCTCTAAAAAACAGAAAATTGTTCAACTGAGAGAAACGGTAGATTTATTGAAATAGCCATGATCCATCCTTCTTGTGTACGAACACTTGAAGAGAAAATTGTAGATTATTATCCCTTGCCGTTATAAAGAAACATCGTGAAAGGTAATTTCTTGTTGTAATTCAGCCTAAATAACTCGGCTAAAGTTGTGGCAGAAATAGCCTGCCAATGTTACAAAAAGGTGGTATCCCGCGGGCAAGCCTCCCACATACTGGGGCTATCCAAAATCGGAACTAAATGGGAAGATCTGTTTTGGGTGGGGGCAAATATCTTGTGGAGGTAAGTCATAATTATGGGGGCGGGGGGGCCTATGGTAGCTCAGAATCTGAGGCATGGCATGATTTTCGTCGTGGTTTCGGACTCATGGACAGTAGCTGCCCATCAGAATTCGTTCTTATACTGCGGTCCACCAAGTAGACAGTTGTGGAGGCTTCAATGACCGTTCCTTTTGGTGTCCCTGTAAAATCAAAGCCACAGGAAAATATTAGTGATCATGGTTTGCCATTCTGCTCTAAAAAGGATGGTAAAAGATAATTCACTGGGTTTCAGCTACCTAGGCACTTTGTTTGGGGAGTGTCTATGTATGGTAATATACAGGGACAATAAAGATGTTGGTGTAGGATGAAATTTTAAAGATCTGTCAAAACGAGGACAAGCAGAAGTTACTAGAACTTGTTCTGTTTACAGGCGACTTATATTTGCATTTTCACGCTTGTCTGTGTTTTAGAGAATGAATATCTGTGAACTGTGCTCTAATTTAATCTAAATGATGTTGTATCTTATGAAGTCATGATAAACGAGATATATTCAGATGTTATGCATGGAATCGGTATTATTATGACCATAGGAATCTTGAATGCATATCTCCTTTTGTTACTACTGTCCTATGTTCTCACAGAAGAATGAGAAAGTATGAGTTCTTGATGGAGATTTTATCTTCAAAAGATTAGAAATTTCAATCATGGATGAAATTGTTGTTGTCATCACAAAATAGTTTTGATCCTCTTGTAACTTCTGTCGAAATATTGCCGCCACGTGTGCTTGTCTGCACTTTTCAGAGAGAAAGATTTGGCTTAATCAATCGTAAAGCTGGAGATTACCTGGCTGTTTGTTGGCTTTGACATCTGTAGATTTCTTCAATGCGGATAGTTTCCTGTTCAAAGTTTCAGGAGAGACTAAAGACTTCCTCTCGCTCACCGTCGAAAATGGGTCGTCCGCACTCATATTCTCATCCCCACAAGCCGAGGCTCCATCACTACCTGATTCAGAGGTATCTTTTTGACATGTGCTTGTTCTCTCTTTCTCCACAACTCTGTAAGCAAACATCTGGAATGGGATTTGCCATATCGGCAACATGTCTGAACTCCCCACACGGAAAAGTTCTTTAAAAGGCCTGCCTCAATGTCAATGTAATCTACCATCGGCATTGGTGGGTCCGGATGGTTGAGTTCGTAGTTCATCACCAAGAACCTCTTAATATATCTGAGAATCCCTACAAATGGATGAGAAACTTGGCCTTTGATTTGGGTCAGTGTGCCAAATTTTTTTGTCAAGCTAGTCAGATATTTTGGCGAAGGGAATGGGAACAGTGGCCTCTCTCCTGTCCTAATATTCCGGCTCATCTTATCTCCTTGAAGGTGACTATCCTCAAAAGGCACTTTCCCTGTTAAAAGCTCAAAGCATATCATCCCAAAGCTATACACATCAGCCTTTGCTGTATATCTACAATTTCCAATGCTTCCCAAATGTTCTTGCTCTGCTAAAATTTCCGGAGCATGCCAATAAAAGGCATATTCCCATTCTGATTTGGAGATGTCTTTTGGGTGAGATTAACGGAGGATGATAGGCCGAATCCAGAAACTTTGCATGTAGGTACCCTTCTGTGGAGACGTTTCTTGGTTTTACAAGGATGTTAGAAGGATTCAAATCTCCGTGATATATTTCTTTCGAATGGAGATATTCCATCCCTCTTGCAATCTGAAGCATCAGATCAACTGCAACAGGAAGAGAGAAAGGAATTCGTTGTTTCCTTGGGCCACAAATCTCCTTGATGTAAATTGAGAGATCTCTATTCATTAGCTCCATTACCAGAAAACACTCTTCTTTTCCTCGTCAGTAAAGCCGCAATGGATGTGCATTAGATTGGGGTGTGAGAGAGACATTTCTTTGGAAATCTCAGGAACTAATGCTTCAATGTCCCCATGGAAGTGTCTCAGAGCAAAACTCTCACCTAACCATTGGATCTCCTTGTACTGACTTCCACTCCCTAATCGCCTCCTCACCTGGTAATCCTTTGACCCCACCAAGATGGAACAAGGCGAGAGTTTACAATTCAACGATTCTGATTCGTTCAAATTCTTGGAAAGTAGATCAGCAAGTTGCCTCTCATGCTTTGTCAAACCGGATTTCCTCTTCTCCTGGATTTTGTTGAGAAGATTCCATCTATCTGCATCCCAAACAGCTGCTAACCGATTACAGAAATCCTGTGATACCAGGTATTGCTTCCCGTATTTCCACCGGAAAATTTTAGGGTCTTTGCAGTCCTTTTGATACTTCATTGAATATATGACCCTCTTCCTCTGTGTCTCCTCATGGTCCCACCCGGATATTTCTCCCGCGGATTCAATTGCTTCTACGACGATTGGAATGCAACAGAGCAAGTTGTGGATGTGAAATTCTACACAATCAGTGTCTTGATAGAGGGTGATGGCCTTAGCCCACCGGTCTCTGGTTTCCAAGCTCTGCCTTATGTACATTTCTCCTTCTTTGAAAATCCTGTGGAGCTCTCTCAATGGCTGTTCGAGGATTTTCCATTTGGTATGTTTCTCTTCGAATCTCAGGTTCTGTCTCATCTCTTCTGCAATGATTCGTAAGCGAAACAAAACATGTCAAGCAACAAGCCGCATTGCCGTGGATTGATCTGTATTCGTCTCGGAATACCATTAGAGCCTTCAAGCTTCCCACTACCTCTCCTATCTGCCTTAGTTGTTCCATACCCCGATTGGAAGCCAAAGATTCTGGAAATGGGGAATTTTTGGTATTCAAATTGGTTGAAAATTAAGAAAATTTTTGGTACTCATTACCCTATTTTCTCTCTCCACTCATTACCCAAAAATCAAACTCAATACTTTTCAAAACATCATCCAAACAAGGTTAAAAATTAACAGAATTATGAACATAAACTTTGTTGAATTGAGACGCGATCATAGGACACGAAATAGAGATTATAATTGTCGAAAATCACTCACAAAACTGTTTTCTTAGGAACCGCAGGCCTGCTAGACAAATATTTGTTGAAGCAGCAAATCCTTCGACCTGATGACAAATGCCCAGTAAGAACCTCAAAATTTCTTGGCCAATTCTTGCCAAACCATTACGAAATCTGACTGTTTGAATTCCTTGATATGATCACCAATGCCTGACAAACTCAGAAGATTTTTGACAGATTCTTGCTTCCTTTGATCCTCTAACAGATGCCCAAGAGAAATGCAGAAATTCCTCAGCAAATTCTTGACCGAAATTCATTATTGTTTTTGGGTGTGCTCCAATTGAATACATGGAATGACGGGCGAAAATTGGAAGCCCGTGGTCGATTCAGAATCTGGAGGGAAGAAAGAGATCCGCAGGAGGACTGCTAGGAGAGATTTTTGATGACCCAACACTTGGCAGCCCCTTGGGTTGGAGTCATTGGCCGTTTTGTGTAAATAGTTCCCGCGAGTTTCGATTGGGGAGGTGATGGAGTGCTATAAAAGCTTTTCCTTTTAGTGAAATCCTATTTTGGTGCCAATTAATTCTTGAAGTTTGTGAAGGTTCTAAAGATGCGATTGTTGTGGCATTAGCCAAATCTTCTTATGTTGTGTTCAGATATGAGGCTATGAATTATAGAGAAAATTGAAAGCGATGGAATCCAAAAAGTTATCATCTCTCTCTTTGTTTTTCCTTTTCACATGCAAATCTCTTCACAAATCTTACATTCATATACTGAAAAATCCTCATAAATCTTGACCCGGGGCTCTGGCTAAGTGGTCATGGATGGGCTTAGTGGCTATGTGAGATGTCTCAAGTTGAATTTGGTGGTGCAACATCGCCTTCTTGTTGTAATTTATTAATCACTAGCACACTAAGGCTAAACAACTTTAAGCATCATTATTAAAAGAGAATAAATTCTTTGCACCGTCGGTTGTAAATATTTGTTTCCTCCAAGTCAATTATATTGCACCACGTTGCAACACAATGGTCCCAATTAATAGAACATGGCAACGTTGGGCAATATAATTGATTTAGAGGAAACAAAAGTTTACATTGATGGTATAAAAGAATTTAATCTCTTATTAAAAATAACCAACTTAATCTTAAAATAAAAGAAAGAATAAGCCGAATAAATTCGCGTTCTTTTTTTTTTCTTTTCCAAATATTTCTCTTGGGCATCCGTTTCATGATAATCTTTTTATAAGAATTTTTACACGATTTTCATAATTGGTTTCCAAAAATGAGAAGTTTAGACAAGTGAGAAAAACCTTCTTGTAAATATTCTTTTTCAAACAAAATCTTCACCTCAGTAGCGAAACTGTGTTTTGGAATCACTAATGAACCAACCTATCTTCTGGTCTTGACTCGATATGGCCAAATGGGTCACAACGTCAAGGAATATGTGAAGGAAATTTGCAAGGGAGATTATCATACCTTAATTTTCGAGAAACATAAAAGAGTATCAACCGAAGTAGGGGCCGTTTCGACAACTTCACAAAAACCAGGGATCTTTACGGAAGACAACAGAAATCTGTCCTTAAAAGGAAAATACTATATCGTTGGAAACCAGAAAAACTGAAAAAGCCCCCGTTGCAGATCTGCTGCGTGACAGTGTAGGAGATGCAGTGGTACGTCGTTCGCTGGGCTTCTCACCATCCTCACCAGTTCTCAGGTCTCTTTCTAACCCTAATCTCTTTCCTATGATAATTGATATTGATGGTCAAACTTCATGATTCGTGGTATACACAATGCTACTTTAAGGTTTAGCGGAAGCAAATGTTAGATCTCAAAAACCAATGAAATTACTTCTGAAACGCAACAAAAAACTTGTGTGCATTTGAACCAATGGACATTTGAAACTGTTGGTCTGCAAATTATTGATAGGAAAGATAACAAAATAAGTAGAGAAACTGAGAGTGTAGAAAACGAAGCCTTTGTTGTCTAAGTGAAGTCTTTATATTTGATTTCCGTCGGTTGGATGATGAGGAACTTGTATGTGATTGACAATTCTGCCTGCTTTTCTTGAGCCCTTTAAGAAAGTTTGCTGGTTAAGTTTTTGTAGCTTTTTTTTAGCCTTTTGAACAGGCAATGTATGTATGATGTATCTAATTGACCATTTGATCTAACAGGCTCATTTATGGGTTGTTATTGTCTGTTGCCTTTATTGCAGGGAATTTGACTACATTGTCACAGAGTAATGGGAGATACAAATATGACTATGCAACCATTCCGTTTCTGCTGAAGTGTTAAGGTACTTTTGCAAGTTTCGGAAACCAGAAGCTGATTTGCAATTTTTTTTTCAAAGGAAAAACGTTTATAGGCAAATTGCTACAACGATATTCGCTTCCCCCATTGGACCTTTTGTTCTCTCTTTTTGACTATTCGCTACTGTTAAATGCAGCTTATTGTATCTGCTCTTCTTTCTTTCGAGGGAGATCAAGACATCAACTCCACCGAGAATGACAACAGACTGGAAAAGTTGTTCGTTTGTACCCTATTCCATCGATCATATACCTCATCCACAATAATGTTCAATTTGCTACACTGACATACGTGGATACCTCCACCTATCAAATATTGGGCAATCTAAAGATTGTCACAACTGGGATATTGTTCAGGTGTTGCTCTCAGTCAACAACATATAAATCCGACCTAATTTTTTAGCACTTGAATTCTTTTCTAGATAATGTCAATTCACTGTTGTCTTAACGATTTTAGGCTGTTCTTGAAGAGGAAACTTTCTAATTTGCAGTGGCTGGCAATTGTTCTTTTGGCTGTAGGAACAACAACAAGCCAGGTGCAACTGGGATCTACTGCCTCCATTATTATCTTGCTTCATATATGCATAGCATGTCATACATTCTATAAACTTGCTTTCTGAACTCGTACTTTAAGTATGTTTAAAGTGATTGAGATTTTCCACAACTAGCTAGCACTGTTACAACCAGGGTTGGCATGATAAAAGGAGGGAAACTACAACTCCTTTCCTAGTTTGTGTTGAGACCCAGCACAATTTGATAAACAAGGATGCAATTCACTTATTTGACCTGTTGAATTAGACTGATGTATCTTGATAACCTGGTAGAAAGAGTTCAATAATGTCTTATGAGGACGGGATACAACCTCATTTGAATCTGACAAACATGGCTCACAGAATGCTTAACTATAGGCAGTCAGGTTACGGTTTGGGTTAGCTAAACCTAATTTACCAGTTGACATGTCTTCTGCAATGCTCAATTGCACAGATTTGTCTTGACTTCAGGTTCTTAGAGTGAAGATACACTATATGCTGAAATTACAATCCTAATTCCCATTCCTCTTTCTGTTGATCATTTAGGTTAAAGGCTGTGGAGGCGCTTCATGTGACTCTGTCTTCTCATCACCAATTCAAGGGTACATGTTGGGGATATTGTCAGCTTGTCTTTCTGCATTAGCTGGCGTGTATACGGAATTCTTGATGAAGAAGAACAATGACAGTTTATACTGGCAAAATGTTCAATTATACACGTAGGTCCCTTCTTTGTGAAAACATAGCTTCTCATGACTTACACTCAAACTTACATGAACATCCCCACATTCTTCTTTGGTGAATCATCAGGAGTTAGGAATGTTCCTGTTCATTGGTTTTTTTTTTTTTTTTAACAGAATGGAAAAGAAAAGGAACACAAAAAAATAAGAAGTGTGTGGAAGGATTGGTGCAAATGGTACTTTTAATCAGTTGTTTTGTAAATTTTGGGTTGGGTGGGAAATGCTAACCTCTACCTGGGATATGAGAATGAAATATTGTCTGATTGAGATGTAACTTGATGTACTACTTAATGTACTTACTGGATTTTATGACATTAGAGGATGCCACAATGTAAGTGTCTACAGTCTAGTGTTGTAAAGCAAGTGAAGTTAGTTCCATTGTCCACAATTTGTTCAGAACTGAAACATTCGTTAAAGTTGATTCAGGAAATGGCATTCATATTTTCAGGTTTGTTCAATATTCAACATGGGACATCTACTGTTCGATGATTTCAGAGGCGGATTTGAGAAAGGACCATGGTGGGAACGGCTTTTCAATGGATACAGCATCATAACATGGATGGTGGTGCTAAATCTGGGTTCCACTGGGCTTCTTGTTTCCTGGTTGATGAAATATGCTGACAACATAGTGAAGGTATCTCCCTTAAGTTTTTGTTGTCTTCTATATCATTCTTCTTTCCATCATGGTGATATTCATCTTGCACATTATTTACTATGGATGAACCTTGATGAATTGGAATTTTCGGAGGTGTTCACTTCTTACGACTGCTAAGTGTCTCACATTTGGGCATTATCCTCTGGATGACCTCAATGGGCACTTCCTTTTTGTTGCAATATTTTTGTCTTCTTGTGTTACATGTGTCAGGCCTCATACCCATGTCCCATTGTGTCAAGGCACATAGGCATCAAATATATTCTTTCAAGTTCTCCATCCCTCCGGAAACTAACAAAATTTACTTCCTTGTTTTTGGGTCGTAATTGATTTATGGATGAAGAAAGGTAGGTCTCGGAGTTGGGAGCACATACTCAGATAAACTAGGACTTAGAAGGATCACTCCAGATAAACTTGAGGAACTCCTGATTTGTGAAGGACGAAAGAAAATACTTGAAAGCAAAGGACTTTGACCTTTACAACCTCCTTTAATACAAGCCATGTGCCAAAACTTTTTTGCTTGTCTGGAACATGGACAACTGTTAAAATACCCTTTTTTATGGGACTTTATAGGAAACTGACCTCATACTTGACGTAACTAATAAAAATATCAGACATGACCCGACCATGGTTCTAATTCTTCTTACACTGAGATCATTGCAATTTCCATATTTGGTGCCTCATAGATAGACTTTTCCTCGTCCTACATGGAGACCATCATAAAGCCAACTCAACAAAGTCTTGTCCCAACTCTTGGGTTTGGTCGCGTATACACCTACGTATATTCTCTCATATCTTTGTACTATTTGAATTAAATAGTTTCTACAAAACATTGCAACCCAGTTGCTTCCTTGTGACACCACTTTTACTGGCTTGCAGTCCTTATATGCTATTTGTTAAGTAGTTATGCTACTCTGTAGTCATCTTTAGATGTTTTAACTTTTGGCATGCTGTTTTTAACTGAACACTAATTGGACGTTCAATATTCATCTAGCTTGAAAGTGCTTCACTGTCTATTCATCTAGCAGTGCTGGATGGATTTTGGTTGCTTTTGATGATTTTGTTGGCATCTTGCCGACGTTTTTGTGTTCTTATTCTGTGTTTTTTTATAGAAAAAAATTGAGAGGTGAAGGGATAGGTTTAGATTTTGCGAGTTGCAGCACTAGAAGAGTCTTGTGTACTCTTTGAAGCTCTCTCTATGCTTTTCTTTTCCTATTGTAGTGGTTTCATTTTTTATCTTTATGTTCTTATCTATTGCAACATTCAATATCATCGTTTTTTGTTATTTACTTGTAAGTTTTGGCTGCAACTTTTAGGTGTATTCCACTTCAATGGCGATGCTATTAACAATGGTGTTATCTGTATTCCTCTTTAGTTTCAAGCCCACATTGCAGGTAATTTCGCAATGGTTTGTTTTCACTTTTCCTTTTCCGCCCAGTGGTCAAGCTCTTGTCCTTTTGTTTTCATTGTTGAATAGCTTGATATATATTGTTGACCCATTTCCTAATAACTTAAGCTTTTTGGGACAATTGATACTTAATGTGGGTATTGGAGCTCAGGTTGGGAGAGGTCTCAGGTTCAAATAGTTGTCTAAATTTGTTCAGATGTTCTCCATTTGCATTTTGATTCTCCCGCTTTGCAATCTGTTTCATTCCATGTGCGGTTGTTTGCATCTCCCCGTGCAAGATGGGGTTGCATGTGAGGGAGGTAGTGAATTGCTTAATATGCATTGTTGGTCCAATTCCTAAGAGCATCTCCAGTCCTTAAACCTTTTTTTTCACTCAAACTCAAAAATTGAGCGAAACCCCACTAAAACTCACTCCACTCCTTGACTCAAACCTATACCAAATTGAGTTTTACTCATATCAAGGGAGACTCCAATTTTTACTCAAATTTTTGCAAGACTATTTTCTTCCTTTCAAATTTGCAATCCTGCTATTAATGAAGCTTTTACTCAAATTTGTACTTAGATTTGGGTTTACCCATTGGAGTGCTTCATACCAATGAAGCTTTTGTTAATTTTTTACTCGATTTTTGGTGAAAATATGAGTAAGGGCTAGAGATGCTGTAATAGCTTAAGCTTTGGGGACAATAGGTAGCTTAACAGATATGTGGTATAGGAAAGTTCATATAGGCTCGCCATTGTACTGTATTTATTTGTTTACTGCTGTCATTGTTTCTCCATTGGGTACTATGAGCACATGTCTTTGTATGTGCTAAAGAGATGAGTTAACAATTTCCATTTAATAGGTGCCCACCTCTTCCATCATTAAATCAAATCATCTGAATTTTGTCCCCAAGGACCTATACATGTCAATAGATAGAGTTATATTGCACACATTCTATGCTTCTATAACTGCACGAGTAGATTGTGGTCCTGGTTTTGTCAGGCAACCACATATTACTTTTTTCTTGCTTTGCAAGGCAACTTGGCAATTGTTGATCTTATGTAACTCGCTCTCTATCTTTTTCTTGTGTATGTGCAGCTCTTTTTGGGGATTATTGTTTGCATTACGTCTCTGCATATGTATTTTGCCCCTGCAAACATGCTTGTAGATTTGCCATTGACTGCAAAAGTGGGTCCTCAGACTGTAATTGACGTTTCTGTTGATCGAAAATCAGATTCCTGATGGTTCATCTTCATTGAAGCAAAACATTTAATGACATGTTTACATTTTCAAAGAAAATCAATGTGGTGTTGTACAGGAGATAAAGTTTTGTGAATTTATGAGCCTTAGCATAGAGTGAAATTTGGATATGAAACAAATGATAGGGATTTTAAGAAGACAAAGGATAGGAAAATACCTTCATCATTCTGGGACTGGATTCACCATAATCCCTTGTAATTATCACACCCAGCCGCATTTCAGTTTGTGACTCATCTAACTAAATTCCAAACAGGGAAATATAGACAAGCCAAATATGCATGTGTATTTTGGCTCTTAGTTGATGAAACCTCTGCGGATGATGCCTTTGGACATATTCAAGTATGGGAGGAATGTCATACTGATGGCTAGTTCTGAAGAGGTGGTCGTGGTATGAGTAGTTCAAAGTTGGCAAGGTGAAGGCCTCTCTAAATGCTGGTTTGGTCGTTTTGTAAGTGGCAGTGTTATGGTGGTATCAAAGCTGTCTGAAGATCATACAGACAAGTGTCCACATACAAGTCTGCAATTGGTAGATCTGGTCAAGTAGTTCTAGCTTTAAGCATCATTTCTTCATGATGTTGGGTACATAGTTGTCATGGATTACTGGTTCCATATTGATCTGGATAGAATTTTTTATTGACTACATGTTGAAGCTATGAAGAATAGGCATGGAACATTGATAACTAGCAAGTATACTTATATTCGCTAATGTGGTAGTTCAATTGCTGTAACATACAACTTGTGAGACCGAGTTTTACCATCTCACTAATACCAATTGGTGTTAGGTAGAGCATCACTTTTCAAGTTTAGTCGTTGTGGTGGTCAGACCTCTAGGGCAGTTAGTCCCTAAGACTACGTCGGTTAGATTGCTCAGTCCATTAGTCATTGCTAGTTCCTGCGAGTTTAGGAGGGTACTTTGCTCAGTTCACTAGGGGTGGTTCCTACGAGATTACATTTGTGGATTGTTGGTAGCACACCCCACCAGCGGCTGGCCATCTTTTGATTTCCAACATCCTTGCTGCTCTATCGGTCTCCCTATATGGTCATGTTTGATGCCATAACTATTGGGTTGGGTTGGGTTGGGTTGGGTGTGGGGGAACATATATGCCCTAGCCCCTAGGAGCAGTCGGGCCCAGTTGATTGTCGGAGAAGTTGTGGGACTATTTTCTAGGCTTCATAATTTTCTTGGGAGACAACTAGTTCAATTGAGAGGGTGGTATCAGCTAATGCCTCTTCATCGAATTCTCTCTCTTCTCATCCAACAGTAAAAGATACTCCTCTGCTTTTATCCTACTCTTGCCAAACAAAGTAAAAGTATATATGATTTGGGCCATTGTCCTGTGGACCCCTATGGTTCTCTCCCTCCACATCCATTACCCTATCTTCTCCAAACCTTCCCTATTTAATCCGGAAACATTGGGTGCACAGAGAGAAACAAAGAAGGAAAACAAAAAGTCATGTTACACCAATGGAACGATAATTTAGCAAGAGAGGGAAATGATACTAGGAAAGGGCCGGATTTGTATGATAAGTCTCTAAAGTGCAACCCAATTGACCTTTTTGTAAGTCTACATAGTTAAAGCATCTCAACATAGTGAAATCGCAGAAAATGTGCAGCCCAGGGGAAACAACAATTGGACGATATGTTTTATTTTTGGGTCTAACCCATTTTGAACCTATTTTAAATCCATTTAACCCCATGGATGTATGGGTTAATGTGGTTTACCCATATATATGACCCATAAAACAATATGGGGGGATTTGGATGAGTTATAATTGGACGAACATGGGTGGCTCCATGGGCCGGGTTGCAAATTGCCGCCTCTACTTGGAATACTGAACAGAAATACCAGAACTAGTAGCCAGCTATGGATTGTATGTCATATCCTTGTAGCTAACCCAGAACCGACACAGGCTGTGGATGGTGAATTTCCTCTTTCTCAAGTGAAAAAAGAAATGATTTCCAGATTTCCAACCGTCACATGAAATACAAAGCCAGGTGGTATATGGAACACACTTTTGGTGTTATATTTTGCTTTCATTCAAGAGGCCATTTGTATTCCTCTGTCAATTAGTTTGCAAAATCCAGCAAAGTCTGTGGCCTATAATGTTTGGTAGTTGAGTAATATCTTTCATCACTAGTCATTAAGGTGCAGCCTGTTGATAACCACTATGTATACAGTTGATGCACATACACTAAATACACTGATTGAAGAGTCGAACAAAGTGATTCTTGTCCATGAAGTAAAATTTGTGGACAAAAACAAAGCATTTAATGTTTCATTGAATATGGGTGGCAAGTAGTTCTGGATTGTTGTTATCAAGCTTTGATATTATGTCATCTCAAAAAAGCAAAAAACAAGAGCCTTTGGTGTTATGTTGAATAGTTCATTGGAAAGGTTAGCAATCCTTGTCCTTCACCAACGCCATTTTTTTGAGTTCACTACTGCAGAGTGCAGAGTTAATCTAGCTTTGTTGCCTAGACCCTTTTGGTTGGTATTTGACTATTTGGTAAGGTTAAAACTTAAAATTAGTTTTTACCATGCGATGAATTTTATCAGACACCATCATTATGTGATGTTGCATATTACAAACTCTTCTCTGCATTCGGAACTTGAAAACGTTTGTGTGCGCAAGCGTGCTTGTTGATGCTCTTACCTCTTTGTCTTCACTCCCATATTGTTTCCCTACTTCCTTCTTATCTTTTTTCATAGGCTCTGTTTGGACATTGGAATTGTCGAGGGGTTTACCCGCGGGAAAGGAATAGGAAAACTAAAGGGAGAAAATTTTATTTGTTTTCTGCTCGGTTTAGCTTATTCACATCAATTTTTTTTTTTTTACCTTTGCGAATCCCTTAGCATAATTTTGTGATCCAATACAGCCTCAAAGAATGGGTTTAGTAGGGCTGCTTGGTAAAGACTTCTCCAGATGCAAGTTTCGATGCTTATATAAAGATGTATATAAGTATATTTGAATGGACTTTATATCACAATTTATCATCCTATTGGAAGCATGGGTGTGGGGCAGATCCCCTTGGTGCCCTTAAAGAAGGGTAAATACTCAATTCAGATTGGCGAGAAGCAAAACAATTGGTCCTACACTGAAGTGAAGGGAGACACATTTTGTGGCCGAAATGAAAAGCAGTACAATAATGCGAAGGGTTGATGTTCTTCCTTGGTTTCTCTAACCAACCTCATTTATTTTGGAGGGACATCCATTTTTTTTATTTATTAATGGTATAGGATTTGAAGTTAATGTTGTCAAACCTAAATGACAGCTACTCTGTTTTAACGTTTGAGTAAATGGAGAATCAATCTTTAGTTTGTGAAGAAGTGGTTGTCACCACCTTAATAAAAGGAATCTTTTCTTTAATCTTTGCTTTCTCAGATATTAATTGCATACCTACCCGATGCTCTCTCTCTCTCTCTCTCTCTCTCTCTCTCTCTCTCTCTCTCAACACTCTATAAATAGGCTGTAATGTTGATATCAGTGTGTATACTGTCACAACAAAAGTTGGGAATCATAGCGGTAAAGATAGATATGAGTGGAAGACGTATGGAATCCTATGCCAGGCCACCACAAAAACTTGGCGGCGGCACAAACGGATACCATGTCAAGGAGCAGTACGGATACTTTCAAATGCCTTTGCATTACCCAAGGTACACCAAAGCTGAGTACGAGGCCATGCCGGAGTGGAAGCTTGACTGCTTGCTCACTGAATACGGACTTCCGGTCACCGGAGATGTCAGCTACAAGAGGAAGTTTGCCATTGGAGCCTTCTTGTGGCCTCACTAATAAGTTTTTAACTAGTGGAGGATAGCATAAGACAAGGATTCGCATGTGAGGAGTTATGGCTGCAAAACATTGAGTAGATGCATGGTTTGAGTAAGCTGGAAAGGTTGTAGTCACCTGTAACAAAGTTGTGTGTAACCTGCATGTGTCTTACTATGTATTTGTGATCTTGTTGACCTAGTAATGAATGTAATCTTCTCTAGAAATGGTTGTCAAAAATGTCCGTAAGAGAAAACTGGGTTCACGAATATGTCAATTTGGATTTGAAGAACAACAGTAGTTGCAATTTTTATTTTTTTTTAAATCGGCTACAAAAGTTGCAATTAGTAAGGCATGAATCAAAAACACGAAAACCATCCCTTTCTTGAAAACATACCTGTGTATTATTGGGTTTATGAATGAGTTGTTGGAACCGGAATTCATTTATCACTGGAAATTCGCTACACACCAAAAAGAAACAATATTAGAAAATTTACTGGACCAATTTCAAGCGTCCAGAAAATTGGCAATCAAGGTTAGTATTTTTATGGAGAATACTATATTTTTAAAGCAAATTCATCCCCCACACCGGTGCTTTTGGGTCTCTTGAACGTTTGCCTCCCAGGATTACCCGATTTTCGAAGAACGAAAGTAGCACTACAATCTGTTCAACGGGCGAACCAGGAAACTGTGCAAAACTCTCTCAAAATATATATGTTATGAATGCAGGTATCAGTACTGAAATGGGAGAAGATGAGTCCTATTTATAAAGAAGTAGGCACCCGAACGAAAAGGAACGGTGACTGTTCGAAATGGTGTTAGGAAAAAGACGCAACCGTTCGGAATGGTTTCGGCCGGAGAGACACCACTGTTCGAACTCATCTTGGCCGAACCAACACTTCCATTTCCATGTTACAAAATGAAGAGACACTTCATGTTGCCAAGGTAAATGAAGCATTGACACCCATTGATTTAGATTGCCACATGTTGGTCTATGAACCTACACAAAATTCAATTCAAAAGACTTCAAATAAGTAAGTAACTAATTAAAATAATTAGTACAAATTCCCTTCAAATATTAAGTCTTTAGAATCGTATGAACCCGCTGCCTTGTTCAGCCCGGTTCAACGGCAAACCAATTAATTCCAAGTACTCCAAATATATTTATTTATCCACCATAGGACAAATAAATTACAACCAACTTAAATGATTTATTTTGGAGTCAATTTCCAATTCACTTATTTCCAACATGAGTGTTGAACATTTTCCATTAATCATTGGAGACCCATTCATATTCGAGAGTAGTTTAAAATAATTTCAATAAACTTTCTAAAAAGATCGTAAAAATATGCCATCGTTTTATAGTAGTCTTGAATACTAAGGGAAAAAATAAACGTAATTTTTACAATTATATGAAGTGTTTTTGAATGTTATGAATAGAAATATGCAATAATTCAGCATTGTTATTCTATAATTTTTAAACATTTGGAAAAAGGAAATTTTGTTCCAACATGGGCCAGGCCATTCACTATAGGCCTATTAGCATGTTTCGGCCCAACAAAGTCAGAGTTGTTGCCAGCCAGCCAGATGATTGTCCCGATTGGGCCTTCAACGACCACCATGGGCCCAAACAAGTTCTTTACTGGAGTATTATTAACCAACACATACCGCGTAAGATAGCACCAACAGCTCACGTTAATATTGGCCGGCAGGCGGAGTTCATCATTTTCAACTTCCCCCACAGAGCGCCAGTGGCAGTATAATCACTTTCCCTCTCTCTATCTTTTTCGAAAGAATACTCCCCGGTAGTGGTCCCACTTTTTCTCAGATCGGAGCCCTAGTTTTCACAGGAAAACGAAGACAGAGAGACAGAGAGAGGAGAAGAAGAAGAAGAAGAATGCCGCGAGAAATTATAACTCTACAAGTGGGACAATGCGGGAACCAGATCGGGATGGAGTTCTGGAAGCAACTCTGCCTCGAGCACGGTATTAACAAAGACGGGATTCTCGAAGATTTTGCTACTCAGGTGTTGTTCACTCATTTCCTTCTTTCCCTTTTCTGTTTTGAAAATCCTTTTGGTTGACGAGAACGGAAATTATGTTAAAAGGAAGAGAAAATGAACGGGATTGTCAAGGTATGTGCTTCATGTTTAGACTTGAAGAAAATAAGAAGCTTTATTAGTTAAGCTGAATTTTACTTTCCTTTGGTCTGCTTTTAGTGATTACTTAAAAGTAAGTGAGATTATGTTGTGTTTTGGGTTCAATTTTATGACGTTGCCTTTGACGGGTTATCTATCGTAAAGATATTTTACATTTCGCGTAAATTAGATGTTGTACATGTATATGCTATATAGAAGTATCGTAATAAAGGAAATTCATTTTGGCACTCCACTTTTGTACGTGTGATCATTAACTGTCCTAGATGTTTAGCAGGTCAGCTACAATTCTTGCGCTGTGACTCTAGATCACAAAACAGATGTTCAAAAATTTAAATTTTCAGTGCGGAAACTGGTGCTTTACTTGTGTATCATATTCTGCAAACGAACCCTGGAATGTAATGGTCTAGGTGTGGAGTGGTATTATTAGTTGCACCAATACCTGTGCACCATCATGTCTAATATTTGGGCTAAGCTTTGGCCTTTTAGAAGTGAAAAGAGTCACTTGGAACAATTTGATCTTATTGTTCCATGGTTGAGCACTGTGCTTTGTGATAAGATAGTTTGAAATGTTGTAGGGAGGGGACAGAAAAGATGTGTTTTTCTACCAAGCTGACGATCAACACTATGTACCACGGGCTTTGCTGATTGATTTGGAGCCCAGGGTGATCAATGGTATTCAGAACGGTGAATATAGAAACCTCTACAATCACGAGAATGTCTTTGTTTCAGATCATGGTGGAGGTGCTGGCAACAATTGGGCCAGTGGATATCATCAGGTTCATACTTTCGTATTCTCTGCTTAGATTATCAAGACACTCTTGGCTAATCTTGTGGTTCTACCAGAGATGTTTCTTTTTGTTAATGTAGTAAACTCGCAGGGAACCACTATACTTGTTATTTTAAGTGTTTGCTTGTATTGCTTCATTGCTATAAATTTGTTTGCCGTTAACTCCATTTTCCATTATAATGGAATTGAGGTACACACTAATGTTTGACTTCTATATAACTACACTTCTTGGCATGTAAGTTATAAATTACATCTTGTTTAATGACCAGGGGAAGGGTGTTGAGGAGGACATAATGGATATGATTGACAGAGAAGCTGATGGAAGTGATAGTCTTGAGGGCTTTGTTTTATGCCACTCAATTGCTGGAGGAACAGGCTCAGGTCCAACCCTCTTAACATTTCCTTTTTGATTTTTGTCATCAAGCATTGTTGAAGCTTGATGTTGTGAAAGTTTGTTATTTCTCGTGTACCGTCTCACTATGCTTTGTGCTTTTTCTGAACCTGAATTCAATCCATCAACTGCAATTGTAGAATCAACCAGAATAATACGCTTCAATTTCTACTCCCCATTTAAAGTGGCAAACTGACACTCACGCTAAACCAGCATTGCTGCTTCTTTGTTTCCTTTCTTTGTGTAGATGACATGAATTGCACTTTTTAACTACCTGGCTCATTCTCTGTTACCTGGTGTTAACTTTGTGGTTTCTCATGAATAAATAATTGGCTGATTGCTTACAGGTATGGGTTCATATTTGTTGGAGGCTCTGAATGATCGCTACAGCAAAAAGCTTGTTCAGACATATAGTGTTTTTCCTAATCAGATGGAGACAAGTGATGTGGTGGTCCAGCCTTACAATTCGCTTCTGACACTCAAGCGACTTACCCTAAATGCTGATTGCGTCGTCGTTCTCGATAATACTGCACTTAATAGAATTGCAGTAGAGCGTCTTCATCTTTCAAATCCTACTTTTGGTCAAACAAATTCATTGGTTTCTACTGTCATGTCAGCAAGCACGACCACGCTGCGGTATCCTGGATATATGAACAATGACTTAGTTGGCCTTCTTGCCTCTTTAATTCCAACGCCAAGATGCCATTTTCTTATGACTGGATACACACCACTTACAGTGGAGCGCCAAGTGAGTTTTACATATTATTATTGTCCAGTTCACTATATTTCTTCTGCAATTCAATTGATTAAATATTAGTGCTTCTGCAGTACATGAACTGATCTATTTGCATTATTTGCTCAGAACTTGTTCTAGCTTTTGTTTAAAATGGTATACATTTCTCATCTTTTTTTGGGAGGCATTCTTGTCCTGGTGAAAGATGTGATACTAAAGTACAATGCCAATTTTGTGGCTCTTCATCAATAGCTTTGATAGTTGGAGAAATTGAATTATGAACTGTTTTTAAGATTTAGGTACTTCAGCGAAACATTTATACATATGAGTAACACATTTCTATCATTAAAGCTGTTGTATCGTCTGATACATTCATGAATCTCTTCTTGGCAGGCTAATCTAATTCGGAAAACTACTGTACTAGATGTTATGAGGAGACTTCTGCAGGCAAGAGGAACTGGCTTCTATGTCTTTCAATAACGCATTGTACGTTGAACTGATGAATCTGACGGGTTTGTTTTGCAGACAAAGAATATCATGGTTTCATCTTATGCTCGGACAAAAGAAGCCAGTCAGGCCAAATACATTTCAATATTAAACATTATTCAAGGCGAAGTAGACCCCACTCAGGTAATGATAATATTTTACTCATTGCTTTCCAGAAATTTTGACACTGCCTAGTTTTCCATTTGCTATAAGGATGGTGAGTCGGTGACAGTCGAGATGAACTATGTGAGTGAAACAAATTCTGATACTTTTGCTTCTCAAATCAGGTTCATGAAAGTTTGCAGAGAATACGTGAAAGGAAGCTTGTTAATTTCATAGAATGGGGTCCTGCAAGCATTCAGGTATGGCTCTTCTAAGCATTTTGTTGGACTACCGATCTGTGTGACTCATTTTTTTCTGATTGCTTTGAATGTGATGGTATCTTGTGCTTTCCTATTTATGCAGGTTGCTTTGTCTAGAAAATCTCCATATGTTCAAACTGCCCATAGGGTGAGATTTTGACTTGCTATTGGTTGTTTATACTTGAATGCTATAGTACATGGTACATGCTTTTTTCCATTTGCCATTTTGGAAACAATTTTATGTTGGAAGTCTATTTATCGAAAATACACGTGGTGCACCTTTTATTTATTAGGTCAGTGGACTTATGCTTGCAAGTCATACTAGTATCCGGCACCTCTTCAGCAAATGTTTAAGCCAGTATGAGAAGCTGAGAAAGAAACAGGCCTTTCTTGACAACTATCGAAAGTTCCCTATGTTTGCTGTAAGTTTCCCACCTCATTACTACAAAATCGTATTTCAGCTCTAGTTCGTTGATGTATTAAGAATCACTATGTTGTATGATTACTATACATAGCTTGTAATCTTTATGCTGCACCTGTTGTATGGGTTCTGTTGTATCTGATCCACTTCATTAAGATGACTGACAAGGTGGTCGTCTCTGGAAGTCATTTAAGTTATTTAACACACTCCTTGTCTTCTTCTGCTACAGTTCTCACATGTGATCAAAACAGAACTCTGGCTATTAATCAATCATAGGTTTCTTTTTAGTGACTGAAGCACTCCTGTTCAAAAGTGGCATGTAGGTTGAGATGGGAAACAATTAGGTACTTTTTTAATTCTGTGGGAGCACATTGCCCTATTTTTTCTGTTTTAGAAAACTTGAGATCAGACGTCCACTCATGCTTGTGTCTATGTAAAAAAGTCAATGGGATTGAAAACACAAGCACCGCACGATCTTGTAGTTTGTTTGGTGTTGAAGCTCATTTGATGGTTGTCTCATGGGTTCTTTACCATAGGAGGCATATTTACATGCGAACATGATGTTCAAAGAATCAGATTGAGATGGCGCAAAAGTAGCTGACGGTCCAGAACTGATATTGAAGCTACTTGTTTTTTGTTTTTCTCTGGGCTGCAGTCGGCAGTTAATTGTTTCTGAGTATAGTCAATACCTTTTCATCAGAGCGAGACACAAGATAGATGCGTCTCTTTTTGGGCTGATATACTAGAGTGCTTGCATAACTTTATGACATAGGTCTGATTCCCATACGACGTGAAATGCAGGACAATGATCTTTCTGAGTTTGATGAATCAAGGGACATTATTGAGAATTTGGTGGATGAATATAAAGCATGCGAGTCTCCAGACTACATCAAATGGGGAATGGAGGTAAATCTGCCCTGGCCCCCAGAGTCTTCCATCTCTAATTCTTTATAGCTGATCACTGATGTCAGCGAGATTTCTTATGTTTGTGCAGGATCCAGACCACATTTTGACTGGAGAGGGCAATGTTTCAGGAACAGTGGATCCAAAATTAGCATTGTGAGCTGTTAACAAAACAAGTATGTTACGTGGCTTTTGCTTCCGGAAGGAAAAGATGGTACAGTGGGATTGATACGCTTTTTATTTGGTTTTGCTGCCTTTTAAACATTATATGACATGTAACATATGACATGCAACTTGCCACTTTTGTTAATGTTTTGTTTGGTTAACCTTTATTGTATGGGCCTGCACCTGGGAAATTGAGTAGAGATTCTTTCTGTATATTTGGTTTTACACTTGTCGATGAGGAAGTTGTCTGTTGTCTATGAGTCTGTTGTCTGCTCATAGACGCCTGCCATGTGGTACAAAATATTATTGGGTGGTCCTTGGGCACCGCCACGTGGTGCCCAACATCCTTCTCCACCACACATTCATGTGGGGCCCAGGACACTTTGTCCTAGGCTCCACATGAATGTCTAACGAGGAAAGGTGTTGGGGGCCCACCACCGAATGATTACTCAGTGTAGTACATATTGCGTTGCATGTTATATGGTCCCACCTATGAAGTATGGTATCACATAATGTTTACTGCCTATATTTCGGTGCATGCATGTTTTTGTGTTGTCCTCATGTTGGCTCCTGGTTGTGCTCATCAAGCCGTTTCATACATGTGGGGTGTTCCCATTTATCTACCAACATTTCGGATTATATGTGGTAACTATGTTAATGTGAGAAAATCTTGGATGATTTTTGCTATTATGTCCATTATATTAGTATCTTAGCAAGAATATGCTTCTGCTCGCATTTAGCTTGATATTTTTGCTTGTCATACTTGCTCGCGTCAAGTTCCTATTGCTCGAGACCGAAAAAACTGGAATCGGTCTTGATGTGAATATGGTTCTGCATTCGCTTGACCACTTTGGCATGGAAATTTTTAAGTTAATTGAGGTTAACATATGAACCGCATTTTTTTAAGTTAAAATAGGTGACTGATAGTAAATCCTAAAACTCCTTATAACTGATAGTGCTCTCAGTATTCAAAATGTTCGTATGTTATGAAACTTACAAATGTCTGATGCTATTAATATTTATCTTTCAATAGCTGTTGGAGCCAGGGGACAAATGCAGTTTTAGTTTGCGTTCAACATAGTTTTTGTGCCTGCATTCCATGTGCCAACCAAAATTTAGCTGGTGTTTAGTCGGTTAAATGTGCAGGGTGAGCTCAAGTGCATTCTGGCGCAACCTTTATAAAGAAATTTCGTATCCAATTCAGAATTTGAGCTATTCGATGGAGATGTCTGATATGTGTATTTAAATCATAATTTTCTCCATTCCCAATCGATATAAGTTTTGGTGACAATGATTCAATTTGTTTAACCATCTTTCAAGTCGGTAAAGATTACAGATCAAATAGAAAGTTGTAGTAAAGAAAATACTTACAAAGATTTACAAACTCGGCATTGCTCTTAACCGAGAGTTGTTTTTTTTCTTTTTTTTCCTTTCCCTAATACTGACAACTAAAGAAAAGGAATTGCGGAAGGTAAGGTGTTTACAAGAGAGACGACTAGACGAGAGGGAATTGTAGTAGGTGAATTTTTGTACATATCTACTCGTAATGCTAAGGTGCCTTTTTGTATACTGCCTAAAGATAACCAGTATTACCAGTCCTTTAGCAAACGACAAAAATTTGGCTCGTTAAGGGTGACTCGGCTCGATTAAAGAGGCTCGTTTAGTAAATGACTCAGCTTGGCTCGATAAGGGCTTAGCTCGAGCCTTAACGAGCCGAGCTCGAGCTCGACAAAGCTCAGCTCGGCTCGTTCACAGTCCTAGGACAAGCTCAGTTCGGCTCGTTTACAGTCCTAGGACCAGAATAGGAGGTCCATACTTCTTTCTTCATAACCTCGTGTTATTAACCCAAAGAATTTGTTTGGTGTTCAGCTATTCAAGATTGTTTAGAACAGTAAATTTGACTCCACCTCGGCAAGGATTCAAATGTATGCTTTGTTTGAAAGTAGATAAGTTAAATTCATTTCGATTTGCTTGTGCCAAATCAATTAAGTATCTATACCCTTCACGTTCAGAGGAGAAGGAAAAAGTGGAAAACACTTAGTATTAGGTTATAAACAGTATATCCAGTTTAAAATCCAGTGACAAAGAGAGGGATAAAAAATTTGAAATTTGAAACTTTGGGTTAAAGCTTATAACGGATACTAAATGAAATAAATCAATCAACCTAACCCATGAAATAAATGAAGTTTGCAAATTTAGTTACCAAACATGGCTGAAGTCCGAATTAGGAGGCGGCACATGGCATGGTCATTTGCAAGTGGGCCCCAAACTAATGCTATATAAATAACCGCCAATTCCTCCAATCACAATAACAAACGAATTCTCTCTCTCTCTCTCTCTCTCTCTCTCTCTCTCTCTCTCTCTCTCTCTCTGAATTCCTGTTTTGCTGATTACTTTTTCTTAGGTTTTCATTCGAGAGAAAGCGAGAGAATGGCTTTGTCTAGGTTTTTCATTGGAATTTTATTGGCCGTGTTCGCAATTGTTTCCGCTGTAGTTCCCCCCTCTGCTCGCGCTCAGTCGATGGCCCCTGCCCCTGCTCCTGTCAGCGATGGTTAGACTCTCTCTCATATGTTATGCATTGTTGTTAGTGGAGCCTCCGCAACTTTAAGAAAGATCTCTAAACTTGTTTGAACTTGGTTTGTAATTTTAGAGCACGGGAGGTCCAATTTGACTTGTCTTTCAAGGAACAGTTGTAATTGGACGACTTGTGCTCTTTTCCCTTTCTTTTGCTCGAGATTTTTTTGTTGTATCCTTGAGGTGGCTTGTGTTTTTCTTTTATTGTATTGCAGGAACTTCAATTGACCAGGGTATTGCTTGTGTGTTGATGCTTGCTGCCCTTGTTGTCACATACCTCATTCATCCCTTGGATGCTTCTTCCTACAACGTCTTCTAAATTTCAGTATATGCTCAATGCTGGGTCATGGGTAGTATATCATTTAGTTTGGAATACCATTTTTACTGAATTTTTTTCTTTTTGGTGTTTTCCCGTGTAAGTTCTTTTGCTACAATATTGCCAAGTTTAGTCTTTCGCAAGTGGAGTGGTAGTACGGAATAGACACCATGTACTCCCGTGCATTTAATATAAATGAATCTCATTAACTATGACTAACAGTTCAAACTTTCGCCGAGCACAAAAGGAAAAAAAATTTAGTCTTAACATACAATTTCTTATCCTTTAGTTTCTAATCAAATCGGGACCCTTAATACAGGCACGACGTGCATCATTCTCAAAGGTAGAAAGAAGGTAAATATTGACTGGATGTCGTCTCAAGAAGTGATGTAATTCTTATAAATCAGCAATCGAAAATCCTGCGCTGCATGTCATTCTCTATCACTTTATTTTCACAAACGACGAAAACAAATCCCTCTTATTCTTTTTCCTTTGCATCTCAACAAAGAGATGAAAGTGATGAAGAAGTAATGCCGAATCATTAGTAATGCCGAATCATCTCTACTTAAGCGATAAATCAATCAACTACCTGCTCCTGCTGTAATTAGCCTCAACTTTGCGAATTGCCCAAATGCATCAACTCTTGCTCGAAGCAGCTGCCACTTCTTGAGCTGCAGCATCCAAGAAAAAATTTCACCCTTTTTTGCTGAAGTCCTTTGTAACTTTAGTGGAAAATGAAGAGGTTCTGGATACAAGGACCATTCGTGTCCTCACTGTATTCATTGGACTGTCCGTCTTTTATACATAGCATACTTGACCACTTCATAAAACGAAACCACAATTCCAACTGAAGGGCCAGCACGAGCAACACGAGGACCGACTCCTGTAAATAGTCCCCTCATTCCTCCATCCCTGATTCACGACCATGAGTTAGTAGTCGAAGCAATACTTGAATAATGAGACTGTAGAACAAGGAAGGAGAGTGTTACGCACCTCCAGATTTCAAGCAATGTTTGTTTTGTGGTCATCTTCAACGCTCGGCTAGGATCCTTCTAAAAATCCAAAATCAACAAGACCCGAGTCAGAACTCTTATGTTGTGCATGTACACTAAATTAGCTTTGATAAAATAGTCTTACGACTGTTATTCTAGAAAAAGGATATATGTTCTTATTAACGTCATAAACAAAGAATTACACTAGAGATTACACAACATACTCCCATAATTTTCTTCGTAAAGGTCAAGGAGAAAAATGGAAAAGCATTTCAATATGCCGTGCACTGGAGTAAAGACAAGTAAATATGAAGCCGATCGGAAAAAAAAAAGAAAAAAGAAAAAAAAGACAAGCGAATATGATGATAAATGACTTCGACTCTTTGAATATGCGTCTTTGGTGAATTGAATTAGAAACTTAGAAGGGTAAGTTGTCGAGATGCATTTTTCCCTGTTTCCATGACTTTCTTCTCCAAGGCCAGAGTGGCAGGAAGCAATGTAGGTATTTAAAATTTGGCCCTATTTTTTAACTATTATCAGAAGTTTGGTCCTAAATTGAAATACCAAAAATGTGTGCCAAGAGAGTTCAGATGAAAAAACCAACCTCTATCTGCCGCCTAGTTTTGGCAACATCTAAAGGACATGTAGCAGCAGCTGCAAGGCTTCCTGCAACAAAGCCAGCACAGAAGTTTGCTCCCAGTACATCGGCCACACTGGGCTCATCACCCATTAGACCCAATATTTTTCTCCTCATCTGCATAGAAGCAATAACCAAAATCATATCATGTTGAATCTTCAGAATTCATTAAATTACAAGTAAGAACCACAGTGATTCCTTCGGTTCTAAAAAACAAAGAAATCTCACAGGCTCAAGGGTTGCCCAGCAGATGACGGAGAATGGAACGTCACGTGCAAGTTGTGCTCCAAGGCCTGTCCACAAGATGCGGTAACTTTGTACTGCCAGATACAAGAATGATATCAGAACCAGGACTGGAGATAAGCAAAAATATGCACAAATTACCCAAACGGGGTGTTCTTTCCCTTTTGCTTGAGGGGGTGTGAAATTACACAACACGTTTCTTAAGTGCCTATTGCCTAACATAATTAACTCAAAAAATAGGGGTTTTTGAGGTGGTTGTCATACTTGTGAGTTCTGACCAAAATGCTTACTATACGGACTTGTTCATTGAGTAACTAATACGGTGGGACCTCCGTGTACTATTTCCATGGGGAAACTTCAGCATGTGGAAGCTCAACTTCCCAGTCCTTAAGGGGCAATAGAAGTACAAAGAAGGCAAAAGAAGACATTGATATTGAGTTGTGTACCTACAACACCGTCGATAAAATTACTTTCACCGCACCTTTAAAGAATTACTTGTTTCCACTACCTGCTACAAACACGTCTCATGAGCATGCACTTTTGCATTGGTTGTAAGAGGATTGAAATGGAACTATTAAGCAAATTGAAAAGTTACATCAACAATTCCAACAAGCTTCCTCCATGATAAAATCCATCGCCTATCTTCCAGCAGATTTTATGACAAACATGAAAATATTTAATGCAGGGGCGGGGGGTGTACACCACTGAGAAGAATTGGCTTGAACTAGTGGTCAGATAGAGGATGGCCGCTTGATTACCCAGTTGAAACTTACGTATGCTTATTAATATATCAGCTAGACCATGAAATGAAATTTATGTGCACATAACCTTTGACATCTGATTCCAGGGATCAACTTACAGTTTTGAAGGTTGTTTGTGCTCGTGACCGGGGAGACGACCCCTGCCAAAGTCTTCCAAACTCCTGGAGGCTTCACACCATTTTTAGCCTCTTTGAATGCCTACAGTCGAGAAGAACTTCAATATAGATTACAAACGTACTAAAAGCTGATATGGTAACTGAAAAAGTTATCTCCAACAGCATGGTAGAGGAAATTAAAAGGTTCTCTAACCACCAAATTCAAGATCCAACATTGGAAGTTGTTCATCAAAACTAGGAAGTTTCATAGTGTAGCTCATTATATCTGAATTCATTAAATCACTGGCTTTACCAAAACTAATGTATCCTATACTCCTTTTTTGAGGATCATTGAAAAAAAGGGGTCAATGAAATTTCCAACCACATAATATGCATACTGCCACTACATATAGCTCTACATGTCAGAAATGCAGCAGGTCACACATGTGAAAGAAATACCAATTTCTGTACGACATGTATTTATACCTGCATACGTGTTCTGGCAAGTTCAATAGGGTAGCAAGTGATACAAGCGAAAGACCGTGCAACTGCGCCAGCAACTAAAGGGACATAGGGTGTAAGGATTGGAGCATTCCTTGAAGTGAATTCTTCCGCATAGTTGCGCAAAATGTCATAACAAGGCAAGTAGATCGCCACCTAGTGGTTTTTTCATGAGAAAATAAATGTCAGTAACATCTTGCTCGTTAGTTCTAAAGTAGAACCTATTCTAAAACCTATCTGTGGGGCCCTATAAGAGACCTCAAGCAGAAAGCTGAAATTCTTGTCAGAACAAACTTACAGTTGGCACTGCCAATGCTAAACTTGCATTCGTGCCTCTCCAAAGTCTTGCCAATCCTTCCTGCACATTTTGATGGCCATTAAATACCTTATAAGTTATAACATTAGTTAGCTTATACATGCACAAGCCAAATATTACAATTTTCTAGTAATCCGAAGTGGCAACCCAATTAACAAGAATTAATAGAAACTTCTAGTTATCAGAAAAAAACTTGAAACCAAAAGCCAATCAAACTTGTTAAGGGTCACGTGATAATATCATGATGTTAATGCACTTGTTCAGTCAGTAACGTGACTTGAAACATCATATTGCCTTCACATGTAAAGCCAAATACATTTCAAGGATGGGTCCACTTTGACTTGTTGGAAAGAATAACATTGTCTGGTTTAGTATGACTAACCAGGTCGCCAAGGCCAGTTTCTTTGGACTTTCTCCACAAAATAGTCTAATTGGATAGAAACTAATACATACAAGCACTTCGATCATAAACCAATTTTAGATAGATGTGATGTGATTTCTAAAAATGAAAATGTGAATACATGCATCGCTATTCCGTAAAATGGCCAACCTGGCGTACGACTTTGTTGAAGACATCTATTGTGCCTGTATACCGTGAACAATCTGGATGACATGCTGGTTCAGCACCAAGAACTGCACGAGTGCAGGACGGAGAACATCTCATATCTGGAAGCATCTAAAAACAATTGCACATTTCCCCAATAATTATTAGTCCTAAGTATTGAGCAGAGAAAACCAACAATTTCCTAGGACAAACTAAATCCCAACTTCAACAAATTAGTTGTATAGTGGAGAAAAACACGAGATAAAAAAATGACGGAATAACACATTAGGATTAGTAAAATAAGACAAAGGTGGATGATAATGGTAGTTGTTGCTAATAGTAGTTCTTAGTAAGGGTAAAAGAGTCATTCTACTGGTTTTGTGTCTTTCTTTATTCATACAATATGTGTTCTGGTTACCCTAAACACTTCTCCCTCTTTCTCAAACAAGAATGATTTCAAACGATCAAATTAATTAGGGGAATTTCATAATTTGACCTAGGGCCAATGACATGTGAGCAGAATGCCACTCTAGTAACGCCAGATCTCCCTGAGGAGAAAAAATATATGCAAAGGTTTTCCTATCCCATATCGCACAAGGAGTCGGAAAATAACCCACAAACGGCAATCAGTAGGGAAATACAAGGAGAAATGTCACGGTATATAGCTACAGTTCATCTTCGATTGACCGTCTAATAGAAAAGACAGGAGAAACAACAATAAAGATTAAAGAGGAGTTTAGCAATGGAATAGGAGGGGGAAATGTATGGACGAAGTGTTTAGAGAATGCATTGCGATTGTTAAATGCCAATCAGATAATTTATAAAATGAAAACAAAGAAAATTTTCATAAGATAGAAACAAGGAGACTTTTAGTGACACCCTTCTTTGAAGAAATCAAGACACTTATCCATCAGATGTAAAACTGAAAGTTGTCCCACCAGCTCATAATTGAAACGCGAAAACCAAGATGTAACCTCTGCGAACTTACCGTGTTTGTTTCAAAACATGCCATACTGCGAAGATCATTGCAAGGGATGCCAGCAGCCTGCGCCTGCAACCTTGTCTGGAAACAGCCAGAAGAAATTAGACCCAATCGAGTTCACCAAACATCTGAAGTTAAATCATTCTAGTAATACTATCAGTGGACTATATCTTTCCACTGCCAGATTCACCCTAGAAACACTCACACGCAGGTGGGGAGATTCGAACTGACCTCCTAGTGAGATGCAAGAGTCCTATCCAACTAAACTAGCCCCAATTGGTTAAAAAAACCAATATAATGAACCCTGAAACATTAATTTGACCTCATTTAAACGGAATTTTTTTGACCCAATTAAGGAGAAGTGAGGAGGAAGGGGGTGAGAGGGCGGATGTTACAACTTCAAGCAAGTAGAGATATGCTATGTCAAGATAGAAACCACTATGGCAAAACGACTACAGCGAATATTGGAAATTTTTTTGTTTGGAATCTGTTGAAGAGAAGGGAAATGTGAGTAAAATTGTAGAGAAAACTTGACTGTGCTCACCACTTAATTTTGCCATTTTCTCCTCACTCTCCTCTCAAACCAAACAATAAAAGTTTTATTTTTATTTTTATTTTCCCTTCCCTTCTTTTTTTTTTCTACGAGTTCCAAACAAAGGCGCGTCCTTTCTGTACACATGAGAAACCAAGCATACACATGAGAAACC
Organism: Rhododendron mucronatum var. ripense; assembly: GCA_019656295.1. Classification (NCBI taxonomy): domain Eukaryota; kingdom Viridiplantae; phylum Streptophyta; class Magnoliopsida; order Ericales; family Ericaceae; genus Rhododendron; species Rhododendron mucronatum. The sequence goes on from BPLT01000047.1 coordinate 881,377, forward strand.
AAGCACAGTACTCCCGCCGTCCCTAAATAAGTGTCCGTCCGGCCCACAACCTAGGCCAAAGATGCACTTTTTCGCTATCCAAAACTTAAAACTCATTGATATCTATTGTCTATTGAATTGTGGGGAAAAAAACTGATTTTTTAATGAAAAACGTATTTTTTAAAGGCTTATGTTTGCTATCCGGACACTTATTTAGGGAGGGAGAGAGCAGTAAACAGCTAAGCTTATCCCTCAGTCCAATCAAATTACACAAATAAAAACTACAAATATGTGGAATAGGAAAACACAAACAAGTGGGTATAAATACTAATGAATTTGGGTGAAATGAAACACCTTGGCGACATCGAGAGGGTTGACGAGGACGGCCGAGAGGACGGCGGCACCGGCAGCAGAGAAGGCCCTCTCTGCGAAACTCAAATCAAAATCGGCTAGGGTTTTCTTGGAATGATGAGATTGCGATGATGAATCTTCAGTCCCCGAAACAGAGGTGACGTTTCCGTCGATTTCAACTCTGGATGATGATGATGATGCTGCCGCGCTTACCCACGGAGGAAGACCCTGCCTCGTGCTCACCATTTCCCAACCCGACCTTTTTCTCTCTTTTCTCTAAAGTTGTGTTTGAATTACTGGAGAAATCAATGAGATTGAGGCAATGAGCTGTGAGCGAGCTGTTCCTGTTAAAGGAGGAGAAGGAACAGACGAGAAGACGGTTTACGTGTGTTTGTGTAGGTAGAGAGAGAGAGAGAGAGAGAGAGAGAGGTGATTCGTGGCGTGTAACAAAGGGCGCCAAACATAGGGGGAAGTGGTTAAGAGGTGTCCATTTCTACTTTCGAGAGCGATAAACAAATGAATTCTTCCACAGACAGGAATTTGAATTTCGATCATTTGAGATTTTTATTTTTTCAATTGTCATCGGCACCTTTCAAATAAAATAAAAAATTGTCATCGGCAGAAAGAGAAAAAATTAAAATTTGCGTCATCGCATACGTTTTTCTGTTTCTTTTGTTACCAACAATTACTCCTACTTTGCTGTTCCAACCAAGAAAAAAAAAAAAAAAAAAAGAAGAAGAATTTGATAATGAATCTAAAGTCTAAACCAGTAAAAATTATCTTCACACGATTGATAATATCCATACTGTCTTGTACCTTTTCCAAAGTCAAATGAATCATCACACGTAAGTGTTAAATACACAAGGAAAAGATAGAAGAACCTCAAAAAAATTGAATTAAGCAGAAGGAAATTAAGGTGTCTTTGGGTTTAACAAGTATACCGGATTATTCTTTGCCTTTATTTAATTTTTTTTGTGCTTGCATCTATCGATTATTCGTTCGTTTCTACAAAAAATTAGAAAAATAAGACATATGAACCAAACTTATTTTTTCAATAACAACGAAAATAATGTTTGGTTGTACTGGATTATTTTTGCCATTAGTGAATTTTCGGATTTTGATTATAATTTTTTACTTTCTAAATTCCTCTCGTTAAGATCAAAGACAGATATTCGAGTTCGAGCAATACTGATAGTGATCTCATGTAAGATAGTAAAATATGTATGTTTTTCCAAGTGGAACTCTCGGAGGAGTATATGTCTACTGGATAGTAGTATTCCTATTAAGGTAATTGGAAAAACAATTAACCACCACCACCTTGTAGTAAGGTGATTTTGTAGGATCAAAAACCAAGTAAGATCCATAGTCATAATTTGATTCAGATAAGGTGCCAGGTTTTGGAAGTGGCATGAGCTTTTGGGTGGTAAGATTACAAACAAGATAATTCCAACTCTCACGCACACTGCCACAACGTCAAGTCATTGGAAGAGTGAACTACGCTTGTTGAAAATCCTAACCTATCAAAGGAGGGAACTATGCTTGTTGAAAATCCTAACCTATCCACAAAGGAGAGAGTCGAGAGACGAGTTCTTCTTTGGGGGCTGGTGTGAGCCGAGACAGGTCATTCGGTCATCTAAGCGTGACAGAAGGAGATATTTGCCTTGTAAGTAGATGCCCAAGACCAAAGGAGAGGGATTTCTGAGGGCGTGGGTGCGTCAGAATTGGGAGAGGAAGATGAGGGAGAGCCGGTGATTGGACACGCACTTCAATTTGATGAGGGATTTTGCGAGAACCCGTAAGAGTATTTCTGTTAGAAGATCCACATTGCTCACAATTGCCTCTGTCGCGGCCCAGTACTGATTGGTTTTCCGGTGAGCATGGCTTGCTCTTGTCGATAGATAGGACTACATATTTGGACTTCTTTTGAGGTTGTAGATTGGTTGTGCTTGCTCTTGTCGATAGATAGGACTACATATTTGGACTTCTTTTGAGGTTGTAGATTGGTTGTGTTTCAGAGGTGGGCGGCGGTGACAGGAGAGGTGCCGCAATGCTGGGGTTTCGTGCCGTTCCGATTTCTTTTAAAAAATTTTTTTCAAAAAGAATGTAATTTCAAATTCAAATATAATGAAAATGAAAAAAAAATTTAATTTTGTTTGTACCGTTTAAAAGATATTAATGAAATCTATCAAACTAGATCCATATTGCTAGAAAAATTATTTGCGTAAATACATGATTTTTGAGCTTGAAATTACATTCTTTTTCTAAAACTTCATTTTTTACAAAACTGGAACACCATCTTTATATTAGGGCTAGATTCGGCCCTCCTGAAAAATAAGTTTATTCGTCAATAGGATATGCTTCATGGAGATCTCCCTACCCTGTGATTATCCGTCAATAGGATATGCTTCTTGGCGATCCCCCTACCCTGTGATTATCGGTCAATAGTAGAGGTGGCAATCACAACCCATATTATATTAACCCGCCCAATCCGCCCATTTATTACCCAACCCAACCCGTCCATATTTCATAATGGGTTAATATGGGTTGAACCCATATAAACCCATATTTACATGGGTTTAGATGAGTTAAAAATGGGATATGCTTCTTGGAGATCCCCCTACCCTGTGATTATCCGTCCCACAAACCCCCAGCACTCTAATTCATGGAAATTCTATCCACAGGCCCATTAGTTTACGAGGAGTAAGTATTGCATGTCTCAAATTCTTCTCAATCACTCATCTTTGTAGGACTCGCTCAGGGTTGGGCTTAGCGCTAGTCGCTAGGGTCCAAACTATCCAAGCCTAGCTTAGTGCCAGCCCCGGCATATGAAAAGGTTATTTAAGCCCGACCTCAAGTTTGGTTGTACACTTACTATAAAGACATAAAAATATAAAAAGACATACAAAAAATAAAAACAATGTTACATTGTGCTTTTACCTTAAATTACATCATGAATTCAAAATCAAAATGCAACATTGGTTATGGAGATTTATTATTAACACGATCTGATTTAAAAAATATATAATTTCTTCTTGCATTTTTGTAAGCAAATTCTTCAATTAAATTATCGTAGTTTAACTTATTCAAATACTAATTTTCAATTGAGCTTATAGGCAATCCATATAATTTCTCATTTGTCATGGTAGTCCTAAGGTAAATTTTTATGAAATCCAATTTCGAAAAGCTTCTTTCTGCCAACCAAAACAACTGTAACCGATATAGTTAACAAAATTTGATAAACAACTGAAAACCACCCTCTTTTCATAAGACCTTATAAAATCAAGATTGTAAATGGATTTTGTTACTTCTCTCAGTAATATTATTTTCAAATGTCCAAGAAACTTTCTAATTTTTTTTGGATGGAACATACTCCTAAATTTTTTCTTCGTTGCATTTATCATTTATTTAAAATTTTAATTTTAATTTTTGTCTTCCAGTTGCCCCATGTCAGGAGTTGCCTTATCCTTTGGCTTGGGGTACCCCTAGTTAGCCCTGACCAAGCTTTGTACTATTTGAGCTCGGCTTATTTATTAAAGGGGAAATTATAGTTAACCCCATTGAACTATCACCCGGTGGTACTTTACCCCCTTTAACTTTAAATTTCAACACTTAACCTCCTTGAACCATTATTTGACTTCAATCTTGGACCTTCCGTCTGCCCTCCGTTAGGGCTTAGGATGGAAAATTCCCACTTGCCGTCAAATTTGAAAGCAAAGTACAATACTGCCCTCCTATGAATGAAACAACCCAGCCAAACACAAACTCTTCTCTCTCTCCTACCCATCTTCTCAATTCAAATTCCCTCTCTTAACCATTTTCTCCGACGAACTCCGCAATAGCACCGCCACTACCTCAAATTTTTAGGAGACAGAGGGGCAACGATTTGGAAGAGGAGAAGATGTATGTACAGGTTCGGGGCTGGAAAAGAATGGTGTTCGGAGCCATCAGATTTCTATGAACATAATTTTCATCGACGATTTCGGCGTCAACAGATTAGGCTCCGATTAGCTTCGCTATAGACTTCTCACAGTCCTTGAACGCTTCAACGACCGTCAATTGACCTCCAGACTTTGGTGATGAGGGGACGGCGATGGCTGTTTGGATGCCCAGAATTGGTACCGGGATTTTTGCTGTGAGGCCGAAGGAGAGATTGCGACGCCGTTGCTCTGTTGGAGAAGAGAAGACTCGAGCTAGGGTTAGGGCTTTTAAGAGCCAAGGACTTGAGCTTAACACTCATTGTGGACAGAATCTAGAGACAGAAACTGAGACTTTGAGAGAGTTAGAGAGAGAGGGGGGGGGGGGGGGGGGGGGGGGGGAGGGGACGATGGCGCATGGGTTTTTAGATGAACGCCGGCCCGATTTCGCGAAGTGCCTTCTAATCACTTTTTGATGCGCATCTGTATGTTGGAGAAGTTGGAGCGGAGTAGGTGGTCGACAATGGCGGGTTCGGCGGTGCAGATGTTGGGGAAAGGCCGAGAACGCTGTTTGACTTGGTAGTGATGGATGGGTCGGCGATTGGAGGGGAAGTAGAGGGGGGCTGCCGGGGATGGGGTAAGATTGGGGATGGGGTTTTTGTGGTGGAAAAATCTGGCTCCCATTATATGCATGTATATGTATTTGTATTTGTATATTGTTTATATATACATGTAAACATACGGATTTTAGGTAAGGGTAATTAGGTAACTTCATTAAATCTGGTAACAGAGTTAAAGGGATTCCAATTATTAATAATTCAAGGAGGTTAAGTGTTAAAATTTAAAGTTAAAGGGGGCAAAATGCCACCGGGTGATAGTTCAAGGGGGGTAACTATAATTTCCCCTTTATTAAATGAATCTAAAATTTGAGTTCAAAAAATATGGCTTTGTTTGGTAGAGAGTTTAGTTTAGTTTAGTTTTGGTAGTGGGTGGAGAGAGAAGTAGGGTAATGATTGAAGATAGGGGTAATGATTGCAGAGAGATAGAGAGAGATGAGAAAATAATAATTAGAGAAATAGGGTAATGATTGGAGAAAGAAGTAGGGTAATAATTGAAAAATAAAACTAAAACAAAACCAAATTCACAACCAAACATAATGGCTTTGTTTGGTTGAGAGTTTAGTTTAGTTTAGATTTGGTAGTGGGTGGAAAAAGAAATAGGGTAATGATTGTAAATAGGGATAATGATTGGAGAGAGATAGAGAGGAATGAGAAAATAATAATTAGAGAAATAAAATAATGATTGAAAAAAATAGTAAGATAATAATTGAAAAACAAAATAAAAACAAAACAAAAAGTCCAAACGAACATAGCCATTAATACCTTTTGTTTTTTTTTGATCCGCATCAATACCTTTTGTTTACTACAGTATTTAACTGAGAGTATGATTTCCATGGTTTGGTTTGGAGGGAAAACTAAAGGAAATTGAAATCTACACTCCCTTTTTTGACATCTACACTCCTTTTTTTTGTTTTCTAGTAAAAAAATTACATACACTTTCAACACTAAAATCCAAAAAAAAGGAGTGTAGATGTTAAAAAGGGGAGTGTAGATTTCAATTTCCAAACTAAAAAGTATAGAATAGTACCCAGTTCAATTTTTGTCCCATTTTTTCCCCTGTTCTTATCTCCCTCCTTCCCAAAGTTCCAAACACTTCTCTCCCTCCTGGAGTTTCTCCCTGGAGTAGTATTTTTTCTGTTCATCATCTCTGTTCCTGGTGCTTGTTGTTTTTCAGGGATAATTGAGTTGAGATACTTGAACATTTTACTACTATATTTTCGTGTCCAGGCCTCTCTCTCTCTCTCTCTCTCTCTCTCTCTCTCTAGCCATGGCAGGTGTCCCTGTGACTCCAGAATCTCTCGAATACGTCCGCAACCTAACCGACGTCGGATCAATAACGCGGCTACTCCACGAATACGTATCCTACCAGAGAACTCTTGACCTTAACCTCGACACCACCCTCTCCCACCGCATCGATCTAAACAACCACCTCTCCGACCTCCACAAATCCTCCGCCGACGTCCTCCTCGTCATCAAGTCCGACTCCGACCACACTCTCTCCAACCTCCGATCCACATGTGACCGCGCCGACCAGCTCACCCGCAACGTCCGCGCCCTCGATCTCGCCCAGTCACGCGTCAGCCACACCCTCCTCCTCATCGACGCCATCGTCGATAGGGCCAATTGCCTCGACGGCGTCCTTAAAGCGCTATATTCCGAATGTTAGAACTGTGGCTCATAGAGTTCTAGAAAGAAGGCCAGATGCCGGAGCGTAGCGGAGCGGAACGAGTGGAGCGAAGCGCAACGAAGACTTTGGGGAACCACGTATATGTCTGTGTTTATTCTTTACTGTTCATACTCGTAAATCGTGTGCGTGTGTGTCGATCCTAACACCGAAGACTTTGAGTCCGCCGCCAATTACGTCCACACTTTCCTTCAAATTGATGCCAGGTACGAGGATTCGGGTTCTGATCAGAGGGAGAAGCTATTGGCGTACAAGAATCAGCTCGAACGCATTGTACGGAAGAGATTATCGGTGGCTGTGGATCAGCTTGACCATCCCTCGATCCTCCGCTTCATCAGGTTTTGAAAATGCGTTTTATTTATTTAGTTGTTTATTGATCGAGAAAATGTGTTTTAGATTAGCAGTTATCAAATAGGAATATGCCCAGTAGGCAGCAGTTAATTGCAAAAATTCCATGAAACATGTATAAATATCCACGAAAGTGTATTAATATATGTGAAAAGTACGTTGTTTTTTTGGCATTATGTGTGCATTATCCACCCTTGGTGAGCTGGTTAGCAGAACGGTTGAAAATATGTTTGAAAACTGGACTATACTGCATTCCAGGTTATTCTCCCCTCTCAGCCTCGAGGAAGAAGGGTTGCAGGCGTACATAACCTATTTGAGGAAAGTCATTGCGATGAGATCGAGGGTCGAGATTGAGCAATTGGTGGAACAATCCTCTGCAAATCAAAACCAGGTAAACTTCGTTGCATGTTTGACCAGTTTATTCAAAGACATTGTATTGGCTGTAGACAAAAACGATAAGATTTTGCATACTCTGTGTGGAGAAGATGCAATCGTTTACGCAATATGTGAACTTCAAGAGGAATGCGATTATAGGGGTTCTTTAGTTTTGAAAAAGTACTTGGATTATAGGAAATTAGCCAAATTAACTGCAGAGGTTAAGTGTTATAAGAGTAATTTGCTCTCTGTTGGAGTTGAAGGACCTGATCCTAGGGAGATTGAGTTGTACGTGGAAGAAATATTGTCCCTTACACAATTGGGGGAAGACTACATGGAACACATGGTCTCAAAGATCAGGGGTTTGAGTTCGGTTGATCCGTAGTTGGGTCTGAGAGCCATGAAAGCTTTTAGGAGTGGAAACTTCAGTAAGGTTGCTCAGGAGATTAGCGGGTATTATGCCATTTTAGAGGGATTCTTTATGGTGGAAAATGTGAGGAAGGCTATAAACATTGACTAGCACGTGCACGACAGCCTCACCACTTCCATGGTGGATGACGTCTTCTATGTTTTGCAAAGTTGCTGTAGGAGGTCCTTGTCCACATCAAACATTAACTCTGTGATTGCAGTTCTTGGTAGTGCAGTGAGTTTGTTGGGCAGCGAGTACATTGATGCATTGCAGCATAAAATGAGAGAATCCAATCTTGGAGCAAAGCTGTTTTTGGGCGGTGTTGGCATGCCAAAGACTGGAACAGAAGTTGCTACAGCTCTGAATAATATGGATGTCAGTAGTGAGTATGCACTAAAATTACGGCAGAAGATTGACGAGCAATGTGCAGAGGTGAGTAAGGTTTTCTCTTTCCTTTCATTTACTTTCTCATGTGATCCTTGCCATACGTTCCAATTTGAAATAATGTTATGGCTTGCCAAGCTTGTATTTTTTTCTTTCTTTTTTGGGTTGGGGGTGGACTGGGTAGTTTCCATGTAAATGCAGGGAGGAAAGAAAGTAGTTCCTAAACGTTAATTATTCAGAAAAATGGAAATACAAAACTTTAGTGGCTCAACTTGGTTGTGTTGTCCTTGAAGTGAACATTTGAAATACAGGAGGCAGTGGTATGATCACGAATACAGTGCAGCTCTAGAGCATGCGATGTTCCATTTGAGCAAGCTATTAGTGATATTGTGTCATTTGCAATGAGTTATGTCTATGGATTATCGGATAAAAAAGAAACAGTTATGGTTTAGGGCCTGTGTAGGACATGACACATTGGGAACAAGTCCAAAACTATATTTACGTAAACTTGTTAAATTATTGTGTAAATAAAAATCATTAAAATCCAGAACTATGGTTCTAATTATAGTAGAAATACCATATTTGCCTTCATTTGCATATGTTGTTACATCATTCGAATTTGTCATTAAGTCATTAGATCATACTCCGTATGTGTCTTTATGATCTACTATCAACTATCTTCTATCACATAAAAAGAAATTTTCCGTAATGTGCCCCTTGACTTCTATGGAGTGCCCAAGAGAGTCCTACCATATCCAAAGCATGTTAGAGTGTCCTGCGACTGCGAGTGTCCAAACTCCGAAGGAAAAAAACTACAATAGCAAAAGATAGGGCTGATTTAAATGACGGACATGTGTCCCGGGAGTACTGGTATTTGACAAAATCAGGTATTGTGACTGATGTTGAACTGAATAACAATCTGTTTTATTCCTTATCACCTTTGGAGAGGAAATGTTCATTTTGATTCATCAATAGCTTGTCTTGGCACTCCAATGCCTATAATTGATTGCCACTCAGTATTTTCCAAATAACTAGCCTACCTCACGGTGACACTGTTTTACTAGCGTACTTCACAATTTTTCTCTCTCCGATACAGTTCTAACAGGATGAACTTCTTTGGTGATGTTATGATGCCTGGTTGCCAAGTTACATTGTATCATCAGAGTTTTTCTAGATAAAAAGATTTCCCTCACATATCTATTGTCTTTTTCTTCCTTTTTGTATTCTTTCTCATTATCGAGTTTTTTCTGTACTTTTTTAGTACCATATTTCTAAAAGAGTATGTTGTGATGAAGATCCTTAAAGGGTTTTTTTTTTTGGCAGGTGACGTGTGGTAGTATTCTTAGAGTTGATACTTTTTCCATGTCCATGTGATATTTAGTTGCAACTTCTGCTAACTAAAGTAGAGATTCTCAACGTTGGTTTTCAATATTGGTGTAAATTTCTTTAGATCTCCTATGTGGGTGTGATATCCTTAGTTGTGTGTTGAATGAATTGGTTTTTTCAGGTATTTGTTGCACCAGCAGATGTAGATGTTGTTTGGAGAGGAAAAGGTGTGTAAGGTGTTAATTAACCTTCACACATAATCATTTATTTATATAAGAAGATAGTTCGTTACACAATATGATTAAGCAATGTGGGACTAAACACAATATACTAGTAGACAAGTATACTAGTATTCCAACACTCCCCCTCAAGCTGGGAAATAGATATCACACAAACCCAGCTTGTCACATAACATCTCCAACCGGGGCTTAAACAATGATTTGGTGAATATGTCAGCCAATTGAACACTTGTAGACACGAAGGGAGTTGCTATAACACCATCAGTCAACTTCTCTCGCACCAGATGACAATCAACTTCGATATGCTTAGTCCGCTCATGAAATACAGGGTTGGATGCAATGTGAATTGCTGCTTGGTTATCACAATACAAATTCATAGGCAATTGCACATTGAATCCTATCTCCTCAAGAAAAGATCGCACCCACACAATCTCACATGTGGTGTGAGCCATAGCTCTATATTCTGCCTCTGCACTAGACCGTGCAACTACGGCCTGTTTCTTACTCTTCCAATTAACAAGATTGCCACCAAGAAAAACACAATATCCAGTAGTTGACCTTCTGTCAGATGGGCCTCCTGCCCAATCAGAATCAGTGAAGGCCTCAATACGCAAATGACCATTAGCTCTATAAAATAGACCACGTCCAGGATGAGACTTGAGATACTTGACAATTCTAAGAACGGCCTCCCAATGTGGCAGACGAGGAGCAGACATAAACTGACTCACAATACTCACTGCAAATGAAATATCAGGACGTGTAATAGTTAGATAATTCGGTTTACCAACCAAACGACGATATTGATCAGGACTAGACAGTGCCTCCCCCTGATCAATGCATAATTTGACATTGGGATCCATAGGGGTATCGACAGGTTTCGCCCCCAACAAACCAGTCTCATCTAAGATATCCAGCACATATTTCCTCTGCGATAAACTAATACCATCTTTAGATCGTGCTACCTCGATACCTAAAAAGTATCGCAATCTACCCAAGTCTTTAGTATGAAATTGACTCTGCAGAAAGACCTTCAACGCATCAATACCTTTTTGGTCGTCACCCGTAATAATAATATCATCGACATACACAATCAATAACACTTTGCCTCGAGTAGATGTGAGAGAGAAAACAGAATGATCAGACTGACATCGATTCATACCAAATTTCAAAACTGCATCACTGAACTTGCCAAACCAGGCCCTGGGAGACTGTTTAAGCCCGTAAAGAGCTTTACGAAGACGACATACCTGAGAACGCTCCCCCTGAGCAACAAACCCAGGTGGTTGCTCCATATAAACTTCCTCAAGAAGGTCGCCATGTAAGAAAGCATTCTTGACATCCAATTGAAATAAGGGCCAACCAAGATTGGCTGCAAGGGAAATAAGAAGACGGACGGAACCAAGCTTCGCAACTGGGGAAAAGGTCTCAGCATAGTCAACACCATAAGTCTGGGTGTAGCCTTTAGCAACAAGGCGAGCTTTGTAACGCTCAACAGACCCATCAGGATGATATTTCACAGTGAATACCCAGCGGCACCCCACAGTGGATTTTCCAAAGGGCAGAGAAACCAACTCCCAAGTCCCATTATCATGGAGTGCAGAGATTTCCTCCTCCATAGCTGTCCGCCACTCAGAAATAGACAAGGCCTCCTGAACAGTTTTAGGAACAAAGATAGAGGAAACAGAGGCAGTAAAAGCACAAAGGGTGGGGGACAGATGATCATAAGATACAAATTTAGCAATAGGATGAGAGATAGTACACGTGCGAATACCTTTACGAAGAGCAATGGGAGGAGAAGGTGGAGCAGTGGGGGCCAAAGGAGGTGGACTCGGATCTCTCAACGGAGGAGAAGGCGCAGCAGCAGGCGGAGGTGGCAGTGGTGCAGCTTTGGCACGGCGAACATATACCTGCATCGGGGGGTGCTGCTTTTGAGGTTGCCCAGAAGGCACCAAAATATGCATATACTCAGACTGATCTGCATGAGGTAAAGTCGGAAAATAGGGTAACGACTCATGAAACGTAACATCAGCACAGACAAACTCGCGATGCAGAGTTGGAGAATAACACCTATAACCTTTTTGAGTTCGAGAGTATCCCAGGAAGACACACTTGATAGAGCGTGGATCAAGTTTATCGCGGCCGGGATCAAGGGCATGAACATAACACGTGCACCCAAAAATTTTAAGAGGTAAAGAATATAAAGGACAATCAGGGTGCAAAATACTATAGGGAATCTGGCCCCCAAGAACGCGAGAGGGCATACGATTCACGAGATAGCCGGCAGTAAGGACAGCGTCGCCCCAAAAGGATTTGGGAACCGCCCGCTGGATTAAAAGGGCTCGGGCAACCTCAGTCAAATGACGAATCTTGCGTTCGGCAACCCCATTCTGTTGGGGAGTGCGAGAACACGAAGATTGATGAAGAATACCATGCTCATCAAAAAAAGCAAACAAAGCATTATAGAAATATTCACCAGCATTATCAGAACGAAAGATACGAAGAGAAACATCAAATTGAGTCTTTATTTTCATATAAAAAGATTTGAAAATTGAGTACAAATCTGACCGATTCTTCATGAGATAAACATAAGTAAGCCTAGAATAGTCATCCACAAAAATAACAAAATACTGAAAACCACCACGTGATGAAACACGCACAGGACCCCAAATATCGGAGTGAACTAAATGAAAAGGACGAGACACACGACTCTCTACTCTAGGTGGAAAAGAAACACGATGGTGTTTACTGAATTCACAGACTTCACATGGCAAAGACTGAAGACTACGACACGACGGAACTAACTGTTTGAGAGTCTGAAGGGAGGGATGACCAAGACGGCAGTGATGTTCATAGGGAGATACGGAAGCCTGAAGAGCAACAGAGGCAGGAGGTTCGCCAGTGTCAAAATAGTACAGACCACCACGCTCAACACCGCCACCAATCTTCTTCCCCGTTTGGAGATCCTGAAATACACAATGACCAGGAAAGAATGTAACCGAACAATTTAAGGATTGGGTAAGTTTACTAACAGACATAAGACTATGGGGAAAATGAGGAACATGTAAAACAGAGTCTAAGGTAAGAGAAGAATGTAAAATAACAGAACCCAAACCAGCAATGTCAGAAGAGGAACCATCAGCCAAGGCGACACGAGAGAGCTTCACAAGAGGACGAGAACCAGAGAGGTGGATGAAGTGGCCTGTCATATGATCGGTAGCACCAGAATCAATAACCCACGGAGAATTAGAGGCTAGGCCAGCAAAGGTGGAGCCTTTCTGAGCGAACGTAGCAGTGGAGGAGGATGGCACATGAGAAAGTGGCTGGGAAATCAGGCGATGATACTCATCCTCGAGAATAGTAACAACACGTGGGACGGGGCTAGGCACAGACACAGAGCCATCATCCTCAGAAACGGTAACCTGATGAGCAGATGGGCGGCCATGAAGAATCCAACAAAAATCAACTGTATGATTAGTACCGTGGCAATAGGCGCAGGAACGAGACCCACGACCACGGGCACGACTATTATTACTACCAGAATCACGGCTACCAACAGACCGCACCGGACCACTGCTACCAGAATCACGACCAAAGCCACGGCCAGGAGGGCCACGACTGCCGCTCCCGAAACCTCGACCGCCACGGTCAAAACCCCGATAGGAAGTACCACCACGAGGAACCGTGGTAACCAAAGCCGAGCGGGCAGCAGGGGTCAAATCAACAGCACTGGGGTCAGGAACAGAGGCCTGGCGGACGCGACTGAACACCTCACTGAGAGAAGGTAAATCTCTATCACCCAAAAGATTAGACCGGATAGAATCATAGGCCGGCGAAGGTAACCCAAACAGAAAACGAGCCACCTGTAAGCGCTCACGTTGACGCTCCATAACCTGAATATCGGAAGAAATGGGCTCACAAGTGTTGAGCTCCTCACAAACACCGCAGAACTTGGCATAATACTCCTCTAAGGATAAGCTGCCCAGTTCCAGAGAAAAGAACTGTTGATGAAGAGCATAAGTCCGACGGAGATTATCAGCCCCAGAAAACATCTCCTTAACCTTCATCCATACCTTTTTTGCAGTAGATAAGAAAACCAGAGTATTCTTAATATTTTCCTCCATACTATTCCAAAGCTCAACACGAATCTTAGCATCTGCAGGAACCCAAGCACCATATGATGCGGCAGTCGCCGCGGGAGGGTCATCAGTAAGGTAATGGTATTCTGATTCTCCCACATAATAGACCTCAACAGCCTTAGCCCAAACAGCATAATTTCGACCATTCAACAACGTGGAGGTAATAGATAACCTCTCACGAGACCGAGAAGAACGACTAACAGCGGAAGTCACAGTACTACCTGTAGATAGAGAACTAGAAACAGATTCGGTGCCGGAGCCCATGTCAAATATATCAAGTAACCAAACAAGAAATTGAAGCAGGCAACAAGAAACTAGGCCAAGAACACAGAGGCAGCCACGAGCATCAACAAGTCACAATTACCAGCGAACAACAACAGTAAAAGACCAAGACCAAGAGGGAATCATGAACCCGAAGTAGCCAATCAGCAGCAAACAAATAACCCACAATCGAGAACAACTTAGAATACCATCAGCAAACAGAGGTGACATCAAAAGCTGATTGTAGAAACATAAGTGACATATCAGAGGTACAAAAAATATTTCACCACAGACCATCGATGAACACCAATCCCCATCGAGAACAACTTGGCACAATCAAGGACGAAGAATGAACAGATTGTATCTTAGAAAATCACCTTAAATCACATCGCCAAGAGACAAGCAAATTAAATAGGGGTTTCTGATCGAAAATGGTAAGATCGACGCCAACAATTGCGTGAACAGTATGATGAACAGTGCGCGTGAACAGTACAGATGAACAGTTGCGTGAACAGTACCGATGAACAGTGCGTGAACAGTACCCGATGAACAGTGCGTGAACAGTACCGATGTACAGTCGCGTGAACAGTGGTGTTTTAGGGTTTTGATGAGTGTGGGTAAGTTGTTTTAGGATTCTAAACGGTTTGGGTAGGTCGTTTTAGGGTTTTTTTTTGTTGGTTGCCGAGAATGGGTGGCTAGGGTGGGAGGCGGCTATGTTGGTGGCTGTCAGAGGTGAGGGTTTAGGGTTTCAAGGGCGGTTTAAGAACCCGCTCTGATACCATGTTGTTTGGAGAGGAAAAGGTGTGTAAGGTGTTAATTAACCTTCACACATAATCATTTATTTATATAAGAAGATAGTTCGTTACACAATATGATTAAGCAATGTGGGACTAAACACAATATACTAGTAGACAAGTATACTAGTATTCCAACAGTAGAGAGGGTGAACTCCTGTTTGTCTGAATTGGGCGAGATGAGCAACAGCTTCAAAAAAGCCTTGAATGTTGGAATGGAGCAACTCGTAGCAACTGTGACAGGTAGGATCCGTCCGGTATTAGACAGTGTGGCAACCATAAGTTATGAGCTGTCTGAGGCTGAATATGCTGATAATGAGGTGAACGACCCATGGGTCCAGCGACTTCTTCATTCTGCTGACTCTAATGAAGCATGGCTCCAGCCACTAATGACTGCAAATAATTACGATTTATTCGTCCATTTTGTCATTGACTTCATTGTGAAGAGGCTTGAAGTGATCATGATGCAAAAAAGGTTCAGTCAGCTTGGAGGTCTTCAACTTGACAGAGATACGAGAGCGCTAGTGAGCCATTTCTCAAGCATGACTCAGAGGACTGCTCGGGACAAATTTGCTCGCCTTACCCAGATGGCAACGATCTTAAACTTAGAAAAGGTTTCTGAGATTCTGGATTTCTGGGGTGAGAATTCAGGACCCATGACCTGGAGACTTACTCCTGCTGAGGTTAGGAGAATGTTGGGTCTGAGGGTCGATTTTAAACCTGAACCAATTGCTGCTCTTAAGTAGTAAACCCTGTCTATACAGAAGACATCATCCGCCATGAAGCCCAACAGGATTTGGTGAACTTTTGAAGACCAATTCCCGATCTGACCTCATGTTCTTGATTGACGATTTCTTCTACCAGTAGTTTTTCAATGGATCCACTTCATTACAAGTTACAATTGGTTCTTGTACTTCTTCCCACTCATTTAGAATTTTTATTTTGATAGCTGGTGTCTCGCTCAATAGTGAGATTAATTTGGGAGGCCAATCTGACCGACCAATAATAGGGGTCGTGTTAAAGTCAGGACACAACCCCACATGGACCGGCTCAACACCGGAGTTGATAGTGCGCAGGTGATAGTCAAACCCCTGATCAATGTAACCATGTTGTAATCTTGGGGGGCGTTTACCACTTTCCTTTTTTCCCTATGAAGGGCTTGTATTTGGCAATTCCACTGTCAAACTTCACTCATGTGTCAACAGATACCAAACTTAGGTTAATCATGAATGCAATGACTTAAACTATGGAAAAGTGCATGCACTGGGGCCATGATAATATGTTTGCCGAACATATTTTGGCTAATTCAAGAAATTGTTGCTGCTGCAAATTAGACCCTGAATTGGACACATCTATTACAATGCCAATGGTAGATCAAGTGCAATAATGTACATCAAAGTTTTCTAAATTAAAATTATCTGTGATTTTGTCCAGACTAATTAACCAGATGTAGTCCCGCGTCCCACAAATTTCAATTACTACCGTGCGTAATTCGTGTGTTGTTCCCGAGACGGTTCAGAGTTTCATGGAATATAACTATAGTCTATGGAGAGCATGAGTTATATATTTGCTTGATCGGTGCGCATGCACATACAATAAGAACAGCAAAAGGAAAAGCTTAGTCAGACTTTTGGTAGAGAGCTGCTGGAATTATCTAGTCCTACTACTATCTTATAGTCTTACCAAGATGCATGATTGTATCTGCCTACATTTAAAGAAAAATCTGGAGATATGAATGGATTTCTAGTCATCAACAACTTTTGACTTGCACCTCTCATGCCGCCCCACAAATCTATACCAGTAGTCAAGTACACACCAATCTAACTTCAAGTAATTTTTTATTTTTCGTTTTACAAAAAAAGTCATTTTTTCATAATTTATCGTCTTTTAATTC
This sequence comes from Rhododendron mucronatum var. ripense, assembly GCA_019656295.1. Classification (NCBI taxonomy): domain Eukaryota; kingdom Viridiplantae; phylum Streptophyta; class Magnoliopsida; order Ericales; family Ericaceae; genus Rhododendron; species Rhododendron mucronatum. Next base: position 898,091 of record BPLT01000047.1, read on the forward strand.
AAACGGAGCCTAATTATTAATAACAAAAGAACAAGAAAACAACTCATCCCTTGTACAGAGAGAATCTTCAAACTCAGCTCCAAATTCAGAGATTGAACAGAAAAAAAAAAAAAAACACAGAAGAAGAAAGAAGAACCACAACTGATAAAGTACCAAAGAGATCGATTAAATTAAAAAACAAAAACACCTATGTACCGAATATATCTAGTCAGATTTTCCCCACATTTTCTTGGCAAAGCAGAAAACGAATATGTACCCAACCAATTTTCCCATCCATTTTCCTTGCAAAGAAAACACTTTTTTGTCAATTAATTTAGAACCAATCATTGGAGTACTTCAAATAAGCAAGTCATCCACGTTCCACGAGCAAGACCAAAAGTCTTCTTCCAAGTTGACCGGTGGAAAATCACAGAAACCACCCTCCGTAGTACCAGACTGAGGAGGAACGTCACTTATCACGTCCTTGTACAATTTTCCACCCCAAAAATCACGCAAATCTCCTCCCAAAACAGGGTGCGCCACGTCACCAATCACTTCCTCGAGCAGTACCGGCGACCGGTAATCGAAGAAATCGTTCAAGAAGCATTCATCCAGCGGCAAGCAACAATCATCGTCAGGCAAACTCACAGTCTCCGCCGCCGACTCAGCCGATCTCCAGCCCCCACTGCTTCTCGACTGCTCCGTTTCTTCTCCCTTGCGACTGAAACACAGAACGGAGGTCGGTGACGAGAGGTTGCCGTAGTCGTACCCGCCGGTGACGGACACAACCTTGATCTCGGCCGCCGGCGCCGGAGATTTCAAGAAGTTCGTGATGGCGTTCTCCCCGCGTATCCGTATCGCCGCCTTGTCATACACCAGCGCTGCCTCTTCCGCAGTGGCGTAAGTCCCCAGCCAAACCCTAGCCCCCCGCGACGGGTCTCGTATCTCTGCAGCATACTTACCCCACGACCGCCGCCGCACGCCGCGGTACTTCGTCCTGTTCTCCGACTGCTTCTTCGCCGTATTCTCCTCCCCCTTCTTTGGCCTCCTCTTCTTGCTAACAGCACGATTCTTCTCGTTCTCACAACAAGCTTCGAATCTGATTTCAGTCACGTGTTTCTTCACTCTGTTATGACGCCTAAACGGCTTGTCGTCGTCGCTCGACGACTCCGTCGCGTCCCCGTCAGCCACGTAAATCCGAACAACACGTTGCACTTTGACACTCATCTCCACCGGTAACCACAGCTCTGGTGGTGACGCAGGGAAGATAAGTATGTTCTGCCTCTTCTCTCTGTATTTTTTTAATTGATTACGAAACGTTTGTGTTAAATTTTTGCAACGATGAGAGAGAAAGTTTGAATCTTTAAATGCGGGTTGAAGAGTGAGAGTAAAAATCTCTTGAAGTTACCTGAAAAATCGATAAAACGAAGAGAATAAGTCACTCACCTCCCAAATCTGAAATGAGAGGATGGACTGACTTAAATACCCCCACGCTCATCGTGGTCGATACTTGCACTCCAAGTTTTTTTTTTAAAAGGATAATTGAGTAATCGGCTAGCACCACCTTTTCAGTTAATTTCTCCAACAAATTGATTTCTTTGACTTGACCATATAGTAGTATTTAAGAATGTTTAGCCTACTAAAAGGAGTTATTGTTCGGCGTTCCCGGAATATCACGTGGTGTTGCCTACATGGTACTCTCAACTATTTACGTAGTGAAATTTTATGCAGTAATTATGGACATAATTCATTTTTATTGGGTGATTGGAAGAGTGACGATCTTTTATTTGCGAAGAGTACTACGTGATAGTGCTACATGATATTCCGGAAGTACTCAATAATCGGCAAAAAGGAGTCACTGAGATGGTGAAATCAAGCACAATTTTATAAGGCGGTGGAATTAACATAAAAACCTTCCTAATTTAAAGATATTCCCATCACCTAAACGTGTTTTATTTGGGGACACTATTCCATTTCCAAAATGAATGGGGTGCTGGAATTTCCAAGTCTGCCACGCAGAAGATGTTTTTTGACTTTCAAGTTTTTTAAATTTGACAAAGTAGGACATCATCTTATATGTAATACAAGTGATACAACACATGTTTTGTGCTGACCGGACCAGCGTAATTTAAAAAATAAACGTTCGTCATACCAAAATACAACCATTCAAATTATTCAATACCGTGAAACTAAAAAATTCTAATGAATACTTGTATGCAAGAATATGCTAATTCAGTAGCCCGTTGTCAATCAAAGCTTTCAAGTATTTTTACAAGAGTGAAATACAAGGGGAAATGATTTTGTCACTCTTTTTTTTTGTTAACGTCACTCTCGTGCAAGTGTATTTTTACACAAAAAAATACACTTGCAGGAGAGTGACATTAACAAAAAAGCGAGAGACAAAATCAGCAGCCAATATAAACTCGCATGCATCAAGATGCACGGAGTATCTCAAATGGTAGTTTCAAAGGTATACCGGTAGACTCCTATTATCCGTGTGTCTTATTAGAGTTGAGTTTTGTTCACCCTTCTTAGAAGAGGGTGAACAAAACTCTCATTCTTATTGGTTGAAATAACGTGGATCCCACCACAAAGTGATGTCATGCTTGCCAAAAAAATGTATTGCATGATAAGTATGACATCACGTTGTGGTGGAATCCACACCATTTTAACCAATAAGGGAAAGGATTTTGTTCACCTTTTTTTAAGGAGGGTGAACAAAATTGCACTCGTCTCATTATCATATTTCCATTTTTAAAATTTATATCAGGTGCAGGGTATATTTGACCTTTATTAGTATAATAATTTATGGAGTACTAGTAACAGAAAAAAAATCTTTCTACCAAAAAAATATCTTGTACCAAAATCTTGGGCTCCAAGCAAAGAGTCAGATCAGTTTGGTACTCTATTTCAAGAATTTACAACTCCTAGTCTCCTAGGAAACCCAAAAGACTTGTCGTTTGCCTCAGTCTCCGTACTCTCCGTTTGGCTTTCTCCACGCGTGATGTCCCTTTCCTAAATTTCGCTCTCAACCGTATAATTTCTCTTTTCAAATAGATTTTTAAGGATTTTAATTTTTGCGCTCTACTTTTTACTGACACTTCACTAAAATCAGTTTCCTTTATAAATTGCAATCATGCATTACCTATCTCTCTAACTTGAGGGAATTTGACATCTCTGTAGGGATCATGGGCAATTTATTTCATGTCTATCGGCCTCTTAACTTCGTATCGTTTTCCATTGCAAGCTGAAGGTTTAACTTGTATGAAAACTTTTAGGTGCTATCAACATAAATCATGCGTTAGGTTATTCATTCAAAGTTCATTTTTCGTGCAATGTCCGAGCTAAAAAACATTTGGCATTACAGATGCGTGTGTTTGAAAATTAAATATGGACCGTCAAATGGTTGTGATGATGGATACAATTACCTTCCCAATCAAATCGTCCACCGTATCTCTCTGGAAGCCGTTGAACATGAGACTTGACCAAATAGGCAGAAGCAAGCAAATTTTAGAAAAAAAAAAAAAAAACCAAACTAACCATTATTGGGCTGAGACAGATAACGCTATGCAACTTTGGAAACAATTCCAAATCATGCGGTAGAATAGCTACAAGGTTAAATAGACATTATTTCCTAGTTTCATAGATTAAATTCCATTCAAACAATCAAAGGATTCATCTTCGTTTCTTTTTTGGAGCATACAACTAAAGTTCAATTCCACATTCGTGCAATACAGGGGTAGAGAGGACAAAGCAAATTTCATTTCTACATGATATCAGACAAAGCTCCTAGAATCCTTAAAAAAGGAGCAGAGACTATCCCATGGCATACTTCTGGGTCCAGCTCCTTGCAGTTGCCTCGTACTTTCCCTTGTCTGTCTTGTACATGTGAGCAATCTCCGGTACCAATGGATCATCAGGGTTTGGATCTGTCAACAACGAACAGATCGACAGTAGCACCTGAAAATATCATTGATAAATGTTTCAATAAATCCATCTGAAAAGTTTTGCTTAAGCAATAGAGTTGAATCAAGCAAAAACAAGAGAATGTTTTGAAGCGTTCTCATAACAGCAGCTTTGGGCACATTGTGTCATGCATGAATATCAGTGACTCAACCAAGTGTCGCGCTGAAGAAGTGTTTTCAGATAAATAAAACATACAAAAAAACAAAATGCATGGAGGAGGAAAAAGGGTCCAAATAGTTCAAAATCATGAGAGAAGAATTCGAGCCAAAACAAAAATGGAAGGCTCCTGATGGACTACTAATCTGATATGATGTTAAGTTACCAAGGGATTTCCCAAGTAACAAAATAGCTACGCGAATTGATTATTCTCTAAAGGAGATCCATGTGGTAAATTAACAGACTCAATATAATTTCCTTGACAATATCCTATTGCCTGATTCTCCAGGAATTGAAAACCCTCATATAATACACCGTAAGGAAACTGAAAGCTTATAAAATAAGAACCTTGGAAATAGTCAGAGCGGGACTCCACTGCTCCTTTAAGATATCAAGACAAATACTACCATTGCTGTTTATATTGGGATGAAAGACTTTTGTCCTGAATGCAACCTGCAAAATAGTCACAGAAGGAAGCAGAAAGAGGTTAAAGCTGTAAAGCTACATCTAAAATTTCAGGAAATAGGTTGACCAATGGAAAAAGGTGTTGAAAAGTGTTAAATGTTATGGACTCGATTGAAATTGATACGCTAACCCTACCTGCCACACTGTAAATTAGCCAAGCAAGATTTTCATATGATAGACAGCTTGTCACTAAGCTTTGATTTATAATACTTCTCATACGATTAAAAGAACTAAAAGCCAATTGAGGATGAGATTTTGAACAATCAAGAACTGTTCAAGAAACTTTGCAAATTGCAAGTATCAAAGGATCCATCAAGAAACAAGCATTTGAACCAAAAGCAACGCGTGTGAACTTTGGTTCATAGGAAGAGCATATGAGGTAGACTTGAGCTTGCCCGCAAACACAGCTCATCTATGGACATGACCGGCGATTGGGCACCAGCTTCTCATACATTACTATGAGTGTAAGATGTTACTCGCTACTAGGATTCATTTTTATTCTGCATTGCAAATGCAATAAAATGACAAGGTAAAATATCATGCAATAATTGATTCCACATCCCCCACCCTGGCCAGCACAGAGGAAAAAAGAAGAAACCATCCAATTTATGGTAATAACTAAGCAAGAACGATTCCCAAAAGGTAAAGCATGCTGCAGTGTTCAAATAAGAAGGAACTAGGAAAATTGTCAGCCACAGACCCACTGAGGCCTCTATAATCGATATCTATACCAAGTGAAGATCCATCTCACCACATCACCGAAGCATATGCACCAATGACTCATATAAAAGTAAATTTTTTTTTAAGACAAGTATCAAAGCATGTAGTGAAACAAAAATAACTAGAGTACTACTACATGAGATTTCCAACGAGCTGATCAAAGAAAAATTCCCGAAAATAGGGCATAGCATGAAACTGCTAGTAAACATATCAATAAATAGCATTAACCCTTTCAAATTGAAATTCTTACAGTACCTTGGGAGGTTTAAATGGATAGTCAGGAGGAAAATGAATTGTAACAAGAAAAACACCGCCTGCATAAGGACTATCAGCAGGACCCATTATTGTTGCTTGCCAATGAAACATGTCCTCTGCAACAGGGCCTATCAATATAACGAATGCAACTTAAGACACTAACCAACAAATAGTTCTAACAGGATAACATACAGTAAATCGCAGGACTCCAGTAGAAAAAAGCAGCATTAAATAGGCATAAGAATCAAGTGGCAATATGGTTACCACGAGGAAACAACTGTACATGCATGTCTAATTCTAAGATGTGTGTATTTTGTGCGCGTGTGTGTGTGTGAGAGTGGGAGGGGAGAGAGGGGAAACCAAAATATCTTGTTCCAGGTTGCTTCAGTGGACAATGACTCGCCTTTCAGTCTTTGAGCTCTACAAGAAGTCAACCATAACCTCCACAGAAACCTGTAATTCGAGTCTCGACCTATTTCAAGTTTTGAATCATCTCCCCATCATTCTGTACGGTGTCCATAACATATATTTGACCAACATTCAAATCCAACTTTAAAGAAGAATGATTGTTATGTTTTGCTCAAGTAATAAAGCAGCACTTCCTTATACTTTCCCTGAATCTGTGTTAGATTATGTAAATCAACATTATTAATAATCTAACTTCTCAATGCTCCCTCTTAGGTTTGAGGTTCGAAACCTATCAGGTGCCATCAACTCTTATGGGGCAAGTCCATATAGGGATTTGCCCCTGCTTTACATGGACCCCCGGCCAGCAAACAATGGAATTGGTCCCCTAGAGATTAGTCGAGGTGCGCGTAAGCTGGTCTGAAAACCCTGAGTTATCAAAATCTAACTTTTCATAATGGACTACTAATTCTACACATTCAAAAAGGATGGAAGTGAGGAATAACGGATTGTTATCAATTATTTCCACCAATTGCAGCAACGATCACCTCAAGTAACCATGTGTCAGCCAGCATCCAAGTCAAAATACCTCCCAGTTCAGGGCACACCATACTACTTTGCTCCTTCTCATGTTGAGCTCTTGCAGTCCAAATATGATGTACTTGGCCTCAAACCTGGAAATGATCATTAAAAGGAACTTGCATGACCTTGGGAAGTTATGTATTGATTACGTCAAGAGTCCTTTTGGAGCGACACCTAGGGCATCCTCTGAGCTCAATGCTCGTCTTATGTACCAGCACTAAATTCATGAGGTTGCAGCCAAGGGACTTGCTATTCCTACCCTCAACTTGATCGATCTAAAGAGGCAGCGGACCCTCAAAATCTTTCTACATGGTTAAATCCATCAGGCCACAGAACTCACTCCTAAAGTTCTTCAAAAACGACAGGAAGTAGGTCACCTATTAATAGAGGCCCTGTCACAGCCCACAGGAATAAGGAGACTACCTTGGTCTCACCCAACTCGTACCTGCTGTAGCCCCACCCTTATGACTTGTTTTACCATCATCCCCTGCAACCTTATTGAGCAGAAACAAAAACACATTCCCGGTGTTATACAAATGACTCTTCTCAGTTATTTCCTTCTCTCCCAACAGGACCACACATATCGATTTATTCATACAACAACAAGCTCATAGAGGAACAATCGAGTTGAACTCAAAGATATCAATACCGTTCCGTACCGGCCGGTACGTACCATGTTTGACAGAATCCGGTACCCTACACCTCTAATTCCGTTCCGGCTCAAATACCGGTGGGTACCAGCCGGTACCGAAGATACCAGTTGGTACCGGATAGTACCGGACTATTTTTTTAAATAATTTTTTCTTCAAGTACCGGTCAATACCGGACGGTACCAGGCAAATACCGATGGCACCGGGCAAATACCGGATTTTTTTTTTTTTGTTTTAAAAATTGTATATTATACTATAAATTCTTTTAAGTAGGAAAATAACACTAATAGCGATCAATCCGAAACGGTACCCGGTGTCTAACCGGTACCGGTACATATCGTACTAATAAGAAAACTGGTACTCTAACCGGTAGAGTATGCAGAACATTGGTTGAACTCACATATGTGGCATACATCATGTAAACACAATCAGACATAGACATGTAGAAGCATGCATTCATACATAAACTCATGCAGCTGACAATTCCAGCTCATCATTAACAAGCAGTAGAATATCTGTTAATTTTGTTTTCAACTCACTCTTCAATCACGAACTAGTCAACGAAAAAGCCAAAATCCCAAGGAATCCAAAGGAAATCACAAAAATATGCAATACAAGAGTTTTACATGCGTTTATATCGTTATATAATCATAGATCGACCTGAAAGAATACTAGTAACGAATCGAAGCAACAAATTGAGGCCCAATACACATGGATATCGATATTTATACGTATATACCGGCGCTGCAGGAGGTGGGAGGATCCTTCTGGAGATCCTTGAGCTCCTTCAAGATCCGTTTGGAAGCCATCTGGAGAAACGCCGAGATCTACAACAACAACAAGAACAAAGGACGATCCTTCAGCGTATGCATAGATGTGAGCATATGTAGTACACACACATATATATACACGAATACATGCGCCGATGAGAGCAGATGATTAGGGAAGAAAACGAAAACGTGTTGAAAGACCGAGGAGGCGCTGACCTGGATTTGGGGGATTTGGAATCCAATTCGACGACTTCTTCGCTTTCAGTTTCTGGTTCTTAACGCGGCAATTATGGGAAAAAAGAAAAATGAACTAATAACACAATTTTAAAACGGGAAGGAGAACGTGCAATCTCAATCGTCTGTTTCGGCACAATTAACTTAAATAGATGCGAATCTATATGCTTCTAAAGATTGTGTCCGAAACCATTTCGAACACAATTTTTGTATCGACAGTTGTGTTTTAAAGATTTGTTTGTAGCATTGCTTTTTTAGAGCAGATGGAATATAACCACTTAAAAAAAAAAATTGGATGGTTACTTTATGACCTGGTCCATCTGTGTGATTGGTGGGTTCCTTGTTGGGACCACTCGAGTTTGCTTGATCCAGCCCATTGGGCCAATGACCTGTTTCCTTCCCTGCTTAAACCTCACCCACTCTGAAATGTCCAAGAACTTTCACATGACATAGACAGCTAGGTGGTGGAAACGACCCGTGGCAATGAAAAAGCACCAAATCTTGGCTAAGGCCGTAAGGGCATATGCGCATAGCCATAAAGTTTTCACATGGTGTTGGTGAGGTCTTCGCACGGATCCGGAAACGATGTTGTGCACTGCTTATGTAGTACGCTTGTAGTGCGGCATTGTAGGTCCAAAAGTATTTTCAACAGTTCAAATTAAAAAAAAAACATTTTTAGAAAATTATTAGTTGATGAGATCGACGGTTGTGTGTCGTCTTACAGCGCACTACAAAGGGGTGCACTACAGCACCCCCGATCTTTTTTTTGCACTTTCCAAATTGTTAACCGCACATGGTTGATTTTTGTATTCTCCAAACTTTTGAGGAGTGCGATTAACAATTTGGAGAGTACGAAAATCACTTCCCGTTTTTATAGTGTATTTTACATTGCAAGAAATTTACTTCGTTCTACTTTAACTTAGGAGATTGGGAGATTGATTCGGAGAGGCGGGTGGAGTTTAAAATACCTAAAACAACCCCTAATACATAAGAGTACATAATGCATACCCATTGGAGTACCACTCAGCGAGCTGCCACCAATTATCTCTCTTCTGAGACATTAAAAAAAAAGAGCACGACAAAGAGAAGCCGTGGTTGAAGTAGTTAAACCCATTACTACAATATTGTGGCACTATCCGAAGCATTTCCATGAGTTCTTGCAATGGGATGATGCTGAAGAACTACTGTTCACATATCGATGGATAGTGTAGTGGCTAGGAATATAGCCTTCACAAATCAAAAGTAGTACCGTATTTTTTACAAAGAAATTCAGCTTCTAACTTCTTTTCGTCTCAGAGCCAATTCATGCCACCCAAGCTGTATACAGGAAAATAATTTACGAGCAATTGTGAATTGGAGGCTACTGACAATTAACCTCCTTACATGTTCAATCTACCCATGTTCAATAGGACTAAGGATACTTACAATCTGATTAACATTGTGAATGCATTTTTTTTACCCTTATGCTCTATGAAAGTTCTAGTTACTAATATCCGTCTGGTATGAATAACTAGTAGATTGATTTCTTGAAGTAAAGGAGGGGAGGAAGTTATCATTTTAGTTTCCTATCTTTCTCATCATTGTAGAAATTTCTAAACAAATCCCGGTCCGAGCAGAGCCGAAAGAAACTAGTCAACTGGAATGGTGATTGATCACCTAAGAGAAGCTAAAAGCAGCACAAGAGAAGCTAGAAGCAGCATCATTTCAACAAAGTCAGGCCAAATGCATCCAATAAGATGGTAGGTACATCACAACCATCTTTCCTTCACACATACTTGCAAATATCCTTGCTTCAAAGGCAGCCAGTAACCTCAACAGGTTGCCCTTTCACTTTAGCACACCACAACAACTTTACACTTCTTGCTCACAATAAGAAACAGGTAGCTACCTAGCAGTTCCATCGGGAATCTGAAGAGCCCCTCTTCCGAACCCCACAAGCAAAATAATTGACCAAAAATAATTTAAGAACATCATTAATAATGCCCATGATTCCCTCATGAAAGAGACACATAAATAGGTATATCATTTGTGCATATCTGTGGATTATCAAATATTATTGTCTCACACAGCAAGCACCATGAGCCAACGACGGTACACAGACAAATGTTAGGTTGCTATAAATGATGCATTCAACACTAATCTTTTCCTCCACTACTTCCTTAAAGGATAATGAAAATCCAAGATATAAAGTTAGGTATATATTCCAAATATGCAGTATTGCAGTCTCAAAGGTCCTCATCAGGACTCCGGAGTTAACACCAGGCCAGTTCGCACAAAAAGCTGTATAAATGTCTATTGGTAGGATTGGGACACATGAACCATTTGCACACATTATATGGGTAAGTTGATCCTGCAGCAAGACAACAGTTTCAGATTCAGATTGTTAGCAGAGGGGAGCATGTGATCTCTAGACAAGAAGAATGCATGACTAACTCACCATGTTCCACCAAAGTATATTTTATGACTCGATGCGAACTAATTTGCTCGACACCTCTTCCAATGCAGTGGAACTCACTATTCAAGCAGACACAGTGAACCCCTCCCCAGTGAGAGGAATAGTGGGAGATGCACTCATGTACACCCGCCTTTAAACGGATGAAGAAAATTATACTCCCATTTTCATGGTTAACCACAAAAGGAAGTCTATACATAACTACATGCCTGCTGTTTTTATGAAAAATACCAAACAATGTATAATCATGAATCATCATTTTCCATGAAAACGAATGCTATGCACAAACAAAACAAGGAAAGGAGGCAGGGGTGGAACCAGGATTTGGTTGCAGTGGGGTCAAATATGTACCACACATATAATTTTTTGGGATCTTCAGGGCAAAAATATTATCTTTTGGGGCAAAATTACGAAATACTCTTCAAAACTATACCTACTCTAGAGGTATTTTGGAACTCAGTGGGTTCGCGTGACCCCGCTTGCCTTAGCGTGGTTCCACCACTGAAAGGAGGTGGGGATGGGGGAGTCATGGGTGTCCACTTGAGACATGGAAGTGTTTTATCAGATTCTGTTTTCAATTTCTAAACATCTCCCAACTGAAGAGCATGTGAAATAATTGGTACGCCTGAATACAATAATCCATGGCTTCACGAATGCAAACAACTAAGGTCATGAAAATTGTAAAAAAATTATCCTTAACAAGATCTCATTATCTGAACAGTAATCCTTTTTTATACGTTTTAGAAAGCACCGATGCAAACAACTAACGTTGTGCCAATATGTCTTTTGGTTTTTGGCTATATTGTTGTCTTTAGTGATCTATAATTTGTCATTTTTCATTGCTTGTCTCTTCAAAAAAGTTGGACCAGAAACTAACAAAATTCACAGCGAATAAATGAATCCAAAAAAAATCTGATTTGTAGACATCCCTAACACAGCCCTACATGATAGACAAGGAAAGAAAGAAAAACATGAGGACATGGTCAAGACTCAAAACAGTACTATCTAAGCAAATGAAAAAATGCACATTCTACTAGTACTATCTATATAGGGGTGACAAATTGAACTCAAACACATTAACAAACCAAAACTCATCAACTAAAAAATAGACTCAACCCAACTTAAATGACCCAACAATACATGCATATAACCCACTAACAAAAAACAGTGAAACGACTCCGTACCTCTCTTGCATAAAAAAATTTCAAAAAACCAATCTCTCTCTCTCTCTCACTCTCTCTCTCTCTCTCTCTCTCTCTCTCTCCATAAAACAAACCCATTTCAAAAGCAGTGGAATCCCTTGGAAAAATAGCAGTGATTTTAAAGGATTTAATTTTGAAAGTTAATAGCTACTAATTCATTTATAATTTGTTGTTCAATTCTAAAAAAAAGGTTCTTCAAATCCTTATCCAAACTCTAAATATTTGGGTCATGAGTTGTTCTCTCTCTCATCTCAATAATGGAAATAGAAATGCAAATAATTAAAAAAGAATCACCGCCTACTAATTAACTAATTGACCGAAGTTCTCAAAATGCATTTTCCTGACATGTCAAAAGTCATTAGACTCCGTTCCGCTAACAATTTTCTCTTTTAGTACTTTTTGTCTTTATTCAATTTTTTTCACGATTGTTCATTTTGTGCTAATTTTTTTTTACTATTTGATTTGTTGAATTGGAAAAGTAAATTTTTTTACTTCTACCCAAATATTTTAGGAAATAACCACTTTTAAGTATAAAAAAAAAAAGGTCGACTTTTTTTTTCCCCTTTTAGCGGTGTCGCTCCCCCACTACAGCACTCAATCTCCCGTCCGTCTCGGCAATCAATGGTACAAATTTTGAAAAATCTCTTCTAGCCCTAGAAGAGTCTTTTAAAATCCGGAGATTGAAAACAATGGAGAGAGCGGTGAAACAGAGCGGCGGTAGACTTTTTGTTTAATTTTGTCATTCCAGTATACATGGATAATATGGTAATTTTTTTTGTACATAGGTATTTTAGTCATTTAAATGTATAGGGGTAATATGGTCATTTCAATGTATATGAGTATTTTAATCATTTAAAAATTTTAGTATATAGTATGTAATTGGGTTAATGGGCAGGTCACGTTTGATTTTAAGTAATGGGTTGGTTGGGTTGGGTATGGGTATGGGTTGAACTCAAAATTAATAGGTCTAAATGGGTCAATGACCCATTAAAGACCAAACCCACTTACAACTTGCCCATTTTGGCCAAAACCCGTCCAGTTGACACCCTTAGTACTATCTAAGCAAATGGAAAAATGCACATTCTTTCTATTAAAGACGAGGGAGATACAAGGTAACATAATCAAGCTAAGTTCTAGCACATCAACCCCAAAGATTGGCATGGACCTCGGATTTAGGAATTTGCTCCTTTTAGGTCTCAGATTAGTTCGTGACTTTACTTAGCCCTTTTAGTGAACCCTAGGGTTAATATGTATCAAAAATTAATCGAGGTGTGCATAAACAATTTTTTAAAAAAAACTTTGTGCACATTTGTTTTTCTTGACCTAAAACCACTGTAGTTAGGATCAATCTATCAAAGCAATTGAAAGAGATGCAAATAAGGACAGAGAGGGATAGAGAGCATGGACAAATGTGTAGCAAAAACACTAGGCTCTAGCAAACTACACCCTAACGAAGATTATAAAAAGTCGACCAACACAACTTCGGACACAATAGTATTTGACATTATTCGATGCATGTTGACTCATGTGCATCAAACATATGCGAATACAGATGTGTCCGGAATTGTGTTTTAAAGTCGTGTTGGTGTAGCATTGCTTCAAAGACTAACCAATCACGTTGAATTGGTGTGCACATACCAGTTGAAAAGGATTTTGCATTTAGGCACAGCACCATTCTCAACAACCTTCAAACTCACTCCCCCACACACCGCCTTAACCGACGCCCTAGCCGTGTTCCACCCGTTCGCACCCATCCCAATCCCAACCCTCACCTCCGTCCCCACCACCACCCCCTTGCTCCTCACCCCTTCCTTCAGCCTCTTCGCCGCCGCCTCATTCCCAACCAACACGCCCTTCACCTCCGTCGTCAACTTCACCACCGTCGTGTTCTTCTTCCCCTGCGTAAACCCCGCCACCCCCGCCGTCCCCAAATCCACATTCTCCGCGCTCAAATCCGCCTCGATTCTCCCGTAGTTCACGTGCAAAAAGTTGTTAGGATTTTTCACCTCGATCCTGACCACAGCTCTGGAGTTCAACACCGGTCCGTCTGGACCCGAGGTGACGTTGAAGAGGGGGAATTGAAGGGACTGGAGGCGGAAAACCGGAAGGCGCGGCTCGTAGTAGAGGTAGAAGCAGCAGGCGGCAACGGCGGCGAGGACGGTGACGAGGATTATGAGGAGGCAAATGTAGCAGCAGATGGACCGGCAATACCTCCGTCGTTTTTTTCTCGGTCGGAGCGATATCGGAAGGATCGGTTGGGGCGGTTTCCGAGCAGGTGGTTTGGGTGGGGCCTGGACCGGAGCGGCTGGGTCTCGGTAGCCCGGAGGCTTTTTCAGAACCGGCTTTGCTTGTTCCGTCATTTCCCCCAAAAACTCGAGCTCAATTCAAACAAGCGTCCTACCTGTGCTATATGCAATAGAGAATTTTAGTAAGAGGAATGAATGTATAGGAGGAATATATATGGGGCAATTGAATTGGGGAATGTTTATTTAGATACGAAATGAATGCTAGATTTTTGAGAATTGGAACGAGATTACGAGAATGTGGGATTTAATGAGGGAGGGAGGGAGGGGGGGACTTGGGGAGATTTCCGAAGATTTTTCTTGAATTGCGGTAAAGAATGGAATTGAAGAGGTTAATAAGCATGGAGGGTGATGGTTTTTAATGTTGGAACTTGGAAGGCATTTTGATTGATGGAATTCCGGGGAAATTAAAATCTTTGAATTTGCAATGGAAGCAGAGCCCAATGAGGGAATGAATGACGAGACGAGGAGGAGAGCATTCCCAAAACAAAAACTAGGAGAGAGAGAGAGAGAGAGAGAGAGAGAGAGAGAGAGAGAGAGAGAGAGAAGGGGTTCTCTATCTGTTTGTCTGGTTGTGGGTGAAATGGAGGGACAGAAGATAAACCGGAGGAGGGAGAAATTCAAGCGCGAGATTCACGCGCGGCTTGTAGTTGATGACGTGGCGCGCGGGAAGGCTTTGAAGAAACACTGCTGTATTTTCTGAGTGGAGTATATATATTATTGGCAAATTACTGAGATGAAATTAAAATTGATGGCATAAAAAACAGGCTGTCGGCTCGTTGGATCTGGAATCGGATTCTGCTCAGCTCACCCCATTTATTCTCCCTTCAGAATTCAGATATATCCTTTTTTTGTTCCGGAAAAAAATACTACAACTGTATTTATCATGTGTGATAAAATCCTAGTAAAATACTACGGAGTAAATCATTTGTAGTATTAGGGCATATAGTCATAAAATTTCAATGTTCAAAGCCCACGTACGTATAGTTTGGTTACAGTTATTAACACTAAAAGCATTACTATCATCACATAGATATGGACAAGGTGTTTTCGTAGAGCGGAAAACATGACGCCCAAGAACGGTCATCTCATCCAGCGACACATGTTAGAGGTCGGAAAAGATAGATATCGGAAACCAATTGGACACGATGCCCAAAATATCATCGTCATTATCCTCCTCCTTTTCGCCGATCCTTCTAAAGGCATACGGAGAGAGATTGTAGATCAATTGGGCGGTCGGCCCTGTTTCTCCTTTTGGATTCGTAGGCAGCATAGCCCGTGGGGTTTCTCTGTTGAATATGTTGTATATGTGGCCCTATAACATACATTTTTCAATCAATTTGATGGGTTTCCCTACCTATAAAAATCAACCTCATATATGAGAATCGTTTTCACAGAGCACACAACCTCCAAGTGATGTTGCAACCATCGAATATAGAATTGCGGTGTTTATTGAGGCCAGCAAACCCAAATAAATGTCATAGATGAAAGATGGCCTAACTAGTTATTAAGGCAAACTAAACAACGGTTCAGAAGGTAGACCTCAACTCCCTTGACTAATGCGGATCAAAAAAAAAAAAAAAAATTCCCTTGACTAATCATCGCATATCAATTGCTGAATGGTTAGAAATAGATTTAATCAGCCTAATCTTGCTATTTGATAATTAACCACTCACATACTATCTTGAGTCTTGGCTATTGAATTTTGGAGTCGTTGGCGTATGGTCCTTAGACAATATGAGACGGCCCCCAACTTAAGCGCAATAAGTTTATACGAAAAACATTATACAGTACGTAATTTTCCAACAATATAGGAGGTGTTATTTGCTATTTGGTGCGACCATACCGGCTCTTTGGCCACTGAGGGCACCTGCCCCCACTGCACCTTTTTTTTTTTTGAATTTGATAGTTTGAGTTTACCCAATATTTAAAGTAAGGCACATGTTATTAGATTAAATACTTGTTAAAAAATGCAAATGATTTGTTTGAATTATTACACAAATAAGCTCCACATAATCTATGTCTGCAAATTGCAATCATATCAAAGTAAAGATTCGGTGATTTTATTGAAGAGTGAGTAATTTTTACTCAGTATGGACAATGAGTAATACGCACATGCTCATCTAGTGTTTAGGTGCATGGGTGAACAAAAATAGTACTCCAAATCCTTTGTAACATGATGTAACAACCAACACAAAAATCACGCCGCATCACCAACAAACATCAAGTCATTGGTCGGTGGGATATCGTCGGGAGTTGGCTATCGTGAGAGATTTTGTTCTTATAATGCCTCCAGTGATGTATATTCCCGGCTACGCCACTGCGTACCGGTCAATGTATTAAGAGCAACAAATTCTATGCTTTTTGGTTAAGAACCTGTACTAAATACCAAATGTTTTCACGTGTCAACAAATTTCATAGATAAATATTATTACTACTAAAAAGTCTTATTGGAGCAAATAGCATGACTACAAAAGATGGTCCATAATAAAAGGTGGACCGGGCCAACGTAGTCTATAAATCAGTTGAACTCATTAGAAGTAGTAGTAGTTTGAAAATGCCCGGCATGTAGTATGTAATTGAAACTATAGAAATAGAATTAAGAAAGAAAATTCCTGCCCGTGCGCATAGTTAACGGGAGATCATTATGTTGGCTTAAATTTTCGGGAAAATGACGGCTCAGGACGTGTTTTGATAATTAATACATTTTAAGGACATGCTAAGAACATTTGTTAATGAACAAAATGTCCTTAGCGGGTATTAATTATTAAAACACGACCTTAGCCGTTATTTTCCCTAAATTTTCCCGTTATCCTGGTGCCCAGTCTGAAACCATCCCCAAGCCTAATTGGAATATTGTTATGTGCACCAAATGAACAATAACTCGAGTCCTCTTGGTCTCCGGAGGTGTTTTTGTTTCACTCGCAACTGTTTAGGCAGTCAAAGATATCTGTTTTGTTTTTTTTTTTTCCCGATTATCCAAAAAAAGAAAAAGAAAATCTGTTTTTCTTATCTGAGAATTCTTGATTCCACAACTTGAGACATACTTTACCATTAATTTGATGTACTGGAGCAAGGAAAACGAAAGAAAAACTTTGTATTAAGCTTTGGTCTTCAGAATGAGAGTTGAAAGAATTTCGCCTTACCAACCCCATGAGGTGCCCACCCGAATGCATCTTGGCAGGAGCTGGCTAGATAGGCATCTGTCCAGGTCAAGCGAAGAGAGAAAGATTAGAATTGAAAGTACATATTTTTATTTTTTACAATCCATGTTTCTGAAGAAGGAAAAAAGAAGCAGCCAAAACAGTTTCCTATTCTTGCCCGAAGAATAATTGCTTATGTTTTGGTAAAGAGAGGAATAAGACTGCTCTGAATTGGTTAACCATATAAGCTCGACCAATTAGGGATCATCAAAGTGCCGAACGAGCCGAGCAAATGGTGGATGGAGCTTAGTTTGAAAATTTCATAAGTTTAAAAAATGTGTTTGAGTTAAGCTTGTTTAGTAGGGAAGCCGATCTCGAGTATCTTCAATTCTTTATACTCCTTATGTCCCATTTTGCTTGCTCTCGTTTTCTTTTTGAGCTGTCCCAATGTGTTTGCGATTTTTCATAATCAGAAATCACCAAAATGGAAAAGTTTCAATTATACCCCTTTAGTTTACAACTAATTAAAGTTATTGTATTTTTCTGAATGGTATTTTCCAAAATCTAAACATTTTCCAACTCAAAATTTTTGAGTCAATAAAATTGAAGGTGAAGGAGGAGAACCAAACACCACCACCACCACGTTGACGCTTCCATTACCGCCGCCATCTTCAGCTGTTTTTTCTACCGAACCGCGGTTCCATCCCACCGTTTAATTTTCACAAGGGAGGTAGATTTATCGCACTCAAATAATTTTCTTGAAAAAAATGACATTCCGTTCAACCTTGCAGCCATGCTCTTTAACATTGCGTCCAGGTACATAAGAGCCCGTTCGGTTGGGTATTTTGGTTTTGGTTTTGGATTTGTAATTATTACCCTCCCTATCTCCAATCATTTTTCTCATTTTTCTCTCTATCTCTCTCCAATTATTACCCATATTTTCAAAACGAACAAGGTCTAAGTGTTGCTGTCATGCACTGGAACCTTGAGATGTTGGCCTGGGCTGAGCTGGGCTAGGCTAGTAAAGACCTTATTTTTGTTGGAAAGTGGGCTTATGTTGGTTGTTTTAGCAAAGGGAAAAGCCCGTTGTAAGCCCTAAATCACCCGCACTGTTCTGTTTTTGCGAAAACCTTCCCTTACTGTCACTGCGTCTCTCTCTCTCTCTCTCTCTCTCTCTCTCTCTCTCGTTTTGCAGATATGGAGTACGTGAGCCCCGAAGGTCTCCGGCTAGATGGCCGCCGCCCCCTCGAGGTCTCTCTCTCTCTCTCTCTCTCTCTCTCTCTCTCTCATAAAGTCTCAAGTTTTAGCAATGAATTTATGGCGATTTTACTTCCTTGTGTTATATTCTTGTTCTTATTTGTTCCTTCTATGTTGTATTTACATGCATAATTTCCAACTTCAGATGAGACAAATTAAAGCTGAAATAGGTGCCGTTTCCAAGGCTGATGGGTACTGAAATTCCTGATTGAATTGGCATTGGTTCTTTCTTTCTTGTTTATTTATGTCTTCGTGTTTCCATTAAAGGTGAGGTTAATTAATCGGGTTTAGTGTGATATGTGCTTCAATTATTTCAGTTCAGCTGTTTTCGAAATGGGTAACACCAAAGTCATTGCTGCAGTGTATGGTCCTAGAGAGGTACCCTCTCTATGCCCCTTGACATAGTTTTCTTATATTAACAACTCTTTGCTATATTAATTTTTTCATCATGGCAAAATAGTTATGCAAGTTTTATGCATTGCTCATTTCATACATGTATGCTTTAATCATTCCAGGTCCAAAATAGGAGCCAACAACTTAGTGATCAGGCCCTGGTACATAGTTAGTAAATGTTCTGCTAATTCGAAGATAATATTTTTCCTGCTAGTTTCTAATGTGACACTTGACACTGTAGGTCCGTTGTGAGTATAGCATGGCTAATTTTAGTACTGGAGATCGTATGAGAAAGCCAAAGGGTGACAGGTTACTCCTTTTTGAGAGCATCCATTTGATTGGAAACACTGTGATCAGAATTGCTTTTGGACATTTGGATGCCGTAATGTGGGTTAAATATGCTGACAATTTGGTTCTCTTCTTTGTACATGCAGGCGATCAACGGAGATATCTCTGGTTATTCGCCAGACCATGGAAGCATGCATATTAACGCACCTAATGCCTCGATCTCAGGTTCTATTGCAAGCTATGCAAAACTTTCCCATATGTTTGGAAATTTCTTTGGTTAAAAGGTTTTTTTTTTTTTTTTTAATTTGTGTTTTTTTCCAGATAGACATCTTTGTCCAAGTTCTCCAAGCAGACGGAGGTAAGTGAAAACGGAAGCGAATCTAATGTAGTGTGTGGACACTTGCCTATATATTTGCACAGATCTTTACTCCTCTTTCACTGGTCCAACCCATATTCAGTGTAGTTGACATAATTGGGAGTCGGGACCATATTATGCTGTTTACAGTTCTTTTTGAGGTGATGAATGTCCTCATAAGATGGAAAACATCCCTAATTTGGGTTTGATTGCCTGCAGGAACAAGATCTGCATGCATAAATGCGGCAACCTTGGCCCTTGCAGATGCTGGGATTCCTATGCGGGATCTTGTCACTTCATGTAGTGCTGGATATCTTAATAGCACCCCTCTGCTTGGTGATTCCATAAGTCCCACTTTGTTGTTATCTATCATTTGTTTCTTGACTCTGTATTTTTCAAACTGATTCTCATTTTTTTATGACCCAAGTTTTATAGACAAGGTCATTTTAATTGAGAAATTTCCTGAATGAACAGATCTAAATTATGTTGAGGATAGTGCCGGAGGCCCTGATGTAACAGTAGGAATTTTACCTAAGTTGGATAAAGTTACTCTGCTTCAGGTTATCACCTATCCATTTGTTGCCGTCATAGGATAACCTGCATACTCATTCACTATTGCAAATCTGTTCTTCATGGCTTACTTAACATAACAAGTGTAAAGCCAATTTTTATGATTTGGAAATGATGCGCTTTTATTCCTGTATCTTGTACATTGTCCATCATGGACCAATCCTTTCCTTTTACCTTTTCTAGTATTCATCCAACCTGTTGATTACGGTCTGCCGTTTCGCTAGTTTAAATGAGATTCATGTTCCACTTTAGAACTTGCACATCTGCGTTTCTTGTGTGTGTTAAAGAACTCCTAAATTTTGGTTCTTTATTGCAGATGGATGCTAAGTTACCCATGGATACCTTTGAAAACGTAATGCAACTTGCAATAGAAGGCTGCAAGGCAGTAGCGAATTACATTCGGGAAGTAAGGACATATAAACTTTATTTGCTTGTATGGTTTTTTTAATTCTTCCTCCCAGTTCTTGTTTAAGAGGATTCATTCCCCAGGTCCTACTTTCCAATGTGCATGTAAGAATCACTAGTGGTTTTTTTTGGCAGGTATTACTAGAAAACACTAAACAGCTAGAGTGTCGGAGGGGCGTGTAACATGTAAAGGGTGAGAAACTTGAGCCCTTCTGATATTTTCTATGATATAGTGAATGAGAGAAATACATTGTTGCCCTGATTACTGCCCTACTGAATATTTGGTATCACTTTCAAAAATGCTGCTCAGTTCTTTTTATCTTTCTTGGAGGATAGAATTTTGTCCTTGTATTCAATAATTAAGAAGGAATCACATACAATGGTTCCTTTCCTCCTATATTGCAGGGATGCAGGCTCTGGCTCGGGATCTGGCTCTCTTGCTTATATGAAAGCTCAGCACGAGGAACTCTGGATGCTGAATTGATGTATGAAATGTGTGTTGATACGAGGGATATGAGGTTTTCTGTGTCTCTCTCAGAACTGCAAATATCAACTGATGTGGACTTTCGCATCCCCAGAAGGTTGCTTTCCTGGGGTGGATGATTTGTTACTCTTTTCTAGGAACGACATTTGGACTGTTGGAATTCCTCGTCTTAGCATATGTCTAGGTGAAAAGTTTGTTTAGACGATTTGGGCTACCTCTCTATTATTCTCAAATTCTCCATACATTGAATCCTCAATATCAAGCACGTCTACCATAAGTCATCCTCCATGTTTCTTCTCTTCTTTTTGTTTTTGCCTTTGTTTCCTTTGGGCATAATGACATCACATAAGAAGTGCTGTTAAATTTGAAATTTCCGATACCACCTATGCAGGCTTCTTACCGGATGTGAAAGGCCGTGATGTTTCTGTCTTTTTTGCTTTGTTTGACATGGTTAATAAAGATGGGAGGATGAAGGTGCTACTATTTTTGTTTTAGAACAGGGAAAATGTAAATGAGATGGGAAAATGATTGGCAAACACAAGGACAGGTTAGAACCCAATTTCCAAAACATTTCGGTTTGTTTGGTACTACATACATGCAAACATGAACATTTACATAGACAGACAAGTTAGAAGCCAATTTCCAAAACATTTCGGTTTGTTTGGTACTACATACATGCAAACATGAACATTTACATAGACAGACGACGTTTGTAATTTCATGCCATCTACATTTGCAATAGCGATCAGAGAACATTAATAACAGAAGTTAGCAATAACCAAGAGACGAAATAGCGAAGAATGTGGAAGTGAAGTGGATATTTGACTGAATAAACTCCAAATTTTCCCACAAAAAAGAAAGGAAAACAAAACAAAATTGGAGCAGCATGCTAGCAAAAACATAGGCTTTCTGCTCTCCATTAGGGATCTATCACGATCCCAGTCATACAACTCAAACTATACTACCAACCGTACAAACCCTAGAGATATTTTACCCGAAACAGTTAGTACTATTGTAAAGGGGATCCAAGGCCCTCACTACAAAAACTTGAGGGCACAGCCGTGAGTTCCAAACGTCCAGTCCATTCTTCACCTGGCTTCAAAGTGATTGGTTTCTGAATTGCTGCCCCATTGACACAAAGCATCTGTTTGTACTCCTCATCCCCAAAATCTGACATTGCTCTTGATTTCTTCTCCCATGGATTCCACACCACTGTTTCAGAAATGAAATAGAAACCAATCAGGACAGAGAACAAAAATGATGGCCCCCCATTGACAGGTCCTTGTTTATCTTGATCTCTCAAATTAGTCAAAACTCGTCATTTTCGACTAAATGTTCGCCATTTGATTCCAGCTAAGTTGATTGTGCCTAAGCAGTATCAGAAGTCTCAATTTTTTCTTTCCCTTTCCTTAGGTATGAATAGTGAAAGCATTGTGTGGAGGGCGTGGGGCATCTTACCAACATCCGGTAGCCCTTCCTTCCTTATCACATATGTTCTTTTCCTCTCATGATCTAGGACGGCGATGACATTGGGGGAACTAAGATAAAGTCGATCCACCTGTAGAAGGAAGAAGAAACAATTAAAACGGCAGACTTATAGGCCAAAACCCTTCACCTTGCTTTGATACAGATAAAGTTAACTATTCCTACCACTAGTCCTAATATGGCTTTGAGAAGCAAATCGTTTTGTTTCAATTACTAATATTTTACGTCATAGTAAAATTCCCCCATTCAATTGAACAATATGTTGTGTGTTTTACTGATCCATTATTAGGGGAACTGCCCTACGGATACAAGTTAGAGGGGAAGGATTGGAAATTCAACCCATCCCCCTAATTTCATGTCTTCTTAAGCAACTCCATAATATCACTACTACCCAAATAATAAAAAGAAGTTTTTACCTCAGATTCAAAAGTTATGGCGTCTCCTTGTTCTGTGAAACGTTCTCTCTGGCAAAGGTTGTCCAGATAGTCCAGTGTTTCTAACCCTTCAATCCTCACTTCACTGCATACACAACTCACTTTCATGTTATTCCAGAAATATTACTTATCTTTAACAGAAAGGAATAGTTATTTTCAACATCAGAAAAACTGATAGTAGTCATCACTATCTTGTCCTGGAAATTCAACCCATCTCCTTTGCCATTGCAGAGAAATCCCAGCAACCTTTGTTTATAATGCTTCCTATTTGTTTTGTTCTATGAAAAATGAGTATGGACACAATGATATATACATCTTTATCATGGTTCGTTAGGCAAAATCTGTTAAAAGGGTTTGTGGAACGAGACTAGAACAAGAGTTTGCGCGATAATTCTGCATTTGAACTGCTAGGGAGAGGAGAAACAGCCATAGTAATAAATAACATTACATGCCAGAAGTCAAAGTTCAAGAGAAAATATAGCTTACCTTATGTCAGAGACAGACAAGTACGTATGATAAGCAAATGAGAAACTAAACGGCTTGCCATTGATGTTTCGGATGCGCGATATCAAGGTCAATTTTCCGTCTGCTGCAAGAGAAACCCTAAGACGGTACTCGAAACTGACAAAATAAGGAAATTCAATCAGCCCCATATGTAAACATAATGAACACAGGAACATCATGTTGGTGGAAAACATGTTGAAGAATGCATTGTAAACATCCTCAACCAACTATTTTCTGAAGTCAGGACAACTATGACATGAAAACAAATATTTTAGTGTGATTTTGAGGGTCCGATTTTGAGCCAATTCAAATAATTTGCTTTGTTTGGATTGTAATTTGAAATTTTTTTGAAAAATAGTAGGGGTAATGAGTGGAGAGAGATAAAGAGAGAAATGTTGAGAGTATGGGAAATCTAGGAGGAATCTAGGGGGAATTTTTTGAAAAATTCTTTTTAAATTCCAAAGAGAACAAGGTTTCATATAGACATTTTGAAGTCATTAATCTGAACGAATCCTGAAATTTACAGCAGGTCTACAAATTCCCTCTTTAAACTTAAAACATTGGAGCCCACATGATAATGGATCTTATATGCCTCTTCCCTGCTCTAACAACCTCTATCTACAATGCAGAATGTCATAGAAAAATCTGAAGATAAGAAACCAGAGAATCAAACAGCACAGTGGGCACTGGGCGGAAATCCATAGGGATTATTGAAAACCAAGAGCAGCGTAATCTTCATTCTACTTGGTAACAGAATTATTAAACCAAAAAGTGGGTATTGTAAAGCATCAAAGGTTGTACCTATGTGGCCAGCACTTCAGATCTTCTTCAGATGGTTTGAGTACCAGGTCAACAAAGGATTTTCCAAGAGAATCATTTGGGTGTAAAGGAGGAGGATTCTTGTCGATGGTCCAGATTTTGTTCCTTGCAAATCCATGTTGCTCAAGTGATCCGCAATTTCCAAACTGCACTAACATTTACAGGCCATCGATTGAATCCAGACCCCATAAAACAAACCACAAAGATTCACGCATGGTACGTAGTCAGAATCACGAAGGAATGGTTGAAGAGACCTGTGGGAAACATATAGGAATTCCTCCCCGCATTGCTTTTGGAGGCTTAAAGATTGCCTACAATCCATTAAAAAGATGAAGTCATTCTCTTATATAGACATCAAGTCTCTAGTAAATCATTACATGTAGACATTCAAGTGATGATCCACACTGATGGGCAAACAATCAAATTACTTCATCGGCAATTGTTCTCCCAAACATCATGGAATGGCAGAACTGAAAATTAGAGGGGTTCCGTCCGTTTTGCTCGGCGAATCTGGTGCAGCTCAGAGATGGGTAGGCGTGGCGTGTGGTGGTCCGGCAAACGGTGGGCGTCGGTATGGCTAATAAAGGTGAGGCTGGCAGTTAGGGGTTTTTTCCTTACTGTTGCTTGTTTTTCTTTTCCGGGCTGTTTGGCCCGGTGGTTTTCTGGTTGGTTTCCAGTCTGGCTTGTACGGCTTGTACTGGTCTAGTTTTTCTAGGTCCAATGGGTGTTGCTGGTGGGTTAATAATTTTAGGTTTAGCATCGGTTGGGTTGCTTGGCCGGAGTCTTCATCTGCGTTTGGGTTTCGTTGTGTGTCTGGGTTGTGCCCGCAGTTTGGTCGCGCGATTGGGCTGTAGCGGGAGGTTTCGATGTTTGTCCAGATTTCATATGTGCTTTCTCGGATTTGAGCTGGGATCCGTTCGGATTTCTCTACTACCTGGACTTAGATTGGTTCCTAATCTAGGCGTTTCGTCGGTCTTGCTTCTGCAAGGGGTGCCTGTGTCAAAGTCTTGATAGTTTTGGTTCATTTCTATATCTTTTGATGAAATCTGTATTGCCTTCGGGCTTTGAAATGAAATTGACATTTTCAAAAAAAAATAAAAATTAGAGGCAGTCCTGATTTCATTGGGGAATTTGAACTAGCATTCTAGCAAAATAAATTACCATTGATACAGATTACCGCAGCACGGACCACAATAAGTAAAGAGAACTATAGTAAGACCAAGATTGGTGTCCACGACCTTTTTTCTTGACACACTCGTGACACAGCCATTTTCTTATGAGATGATGGGGACTCGACACAACTAAATTGTATTATTCTCCAAATATAAGTTAGTAACCGAAGGTATTTACTATTTTGAATCAAAACGAGGCACCCGGCGTTGGAGAATGTTCCTACTCTCTGGAATAGTTCATGAGATCTTCCCCACCTCAAAAACCAATTAAGGTTACAATATACCTATTTTACTACAAATCCCCACCATTAAGCACTGTCATTTATGAAATTATCCATGACACCGAGAGAAATTGGACTTCTCTAAAATCAACCTTGGCTCTGGACCACAACTAAGATGTTGAACATAATGCTAAAGCACACAACAGCAATACAGACAACCATAAACTCAAAAACTCTACCTTGTTACTAGTGAATAGAAGTTCTTCACCTCTATCACTCCGCCACGAAGTGACTTGACCTCCGTGCAAGCTCACCTAAATCACACATTGATAAGCATTGAAGTATTGGACTAACAAATCGAGCAGTTTTCCCGTATTTGATTTACTACCAAAGAAAATCAAGAATCAGAGGTACAATGGACTCGAACTTTAAAAAGTTATGATTGAAGAGGATCTCACCCTTGCAGAAGCCCCTTGTGGGTTCCGAAGAACAATTTGATCAATCCCATTCCAATCCTTTGTCAATTCAACTGCTGCCTTGTGATCCCAAACTGGAGCAGAATGTCTCATTTCCTAAAAAACAAGAAAAAAGAAGAGAAAGTTTCTAACGCTCTCCTACTTCCCTTTATCCAAACAGACTTCCCAAAGAACTTTGAGTAGCCAAAAGAACAACTCAAGAAACAAAAACCAACAATCATGAATGAATGGAAGCACATGTCACTAGGATAGTTGGTAAATTTGAACTCCTCCTAACACCTTTCTTGTGAGGAAATTGGAATCTCGTGAATGAAATTCAAAACCCAACTACCAATTCAACTTTCCCAAGATGTCCCTCTCAATAGTATCTGGATCCAAGAAAACCCTCAACCCAGAAACTCCCAAAACGCGTAAATACCTAAGAAGATTTCCATTTCTTGAAACCATTTAAAGATGCATCCAAAATGCAAGATTTGGTAAGTGGGTGGTAATAATGCTACAAATCCTGCCACCCAGAAAGAAATCCCAAGAAGTTTGCCGTTTTTGTGTTAAATAAAGACAATCACATGTAGTAAAAGATGGAGAAACAACTCAATCAAGAAAGGCTTTGAATGCACCCTTTGCTTCGATGACAATTTGCCAAAATAACTTCACCTTTTCGTCAAAAGAAGACAACCCAAATCCCAATTTCGCACCCAAATCTCAAAACTCGAAGAAACCGACTTCAGTGAAGAATTATTAAAGTCTAAATTCCTTAAACACTGTTAAAACCCACTTGGAGACGTGAAAAAACAGGACAACCAGAGCCTTCAAATTTCAAATATTTGAGAGAAAACAGTTCTACAATGCTCTCACTGGAAACGGAATCTGAATAAAAAACAAAGAAAGGAGAGAGAATGAGAATTACACTGCATGCCGATGAATTAAAGTGTGAAGCAAAAGTACGCGCTAATAAATCAATGATGCATAATTGAAGGAAATTATAGATTTGGGAGGAGAGGCAATAGCATGGAATTATACGAGGCACTGTACAAGAATATATGGAAATAGTAAGTGAGAGAGGAAACGAATTTTTTATGCGTTGTGGAAAACAAGGACGTGGAGATACGTGAGGTACATGATGTTGTACAAACGGTCAAATTTTGAAAGGGCATTTTGAGCCAAAGAAATCGATCGAATCCATGGACACAGGGAGACAATTTTTGAGTGGATAAAGAGGGAAGAAGATAAAGAATGGATTAGGCCACAAATGGGGTCCTTAATGTCAGTCCAAATTGATGTGCATGAATATCTAGATACACTTAACAGAATAGTAGGGGTCTTTATTGTTCAACTCTTGATGTTACCCAAAAAAATTGTCTTCCAATTGTCAAGATTCCAGCCTTTCAAAAAAAAGACAAAAAAACGTCACAATTCAATGAAGAAGATCAAGGTTCAATGCTCTAGATTCATCAAACACACTGTCAAACTGAGTGGGTTTTTTTTTTCTTCTTCTTATTTTGATTTCTTAAATTGTTCTTTGTTTAATCACTTCAATACATTTTGTATATCACTTCATTCTTAATTATTTTAAATATTACAACGGCTAATGAAGTGAGATGTCTAATGCAAAAAATCGCCACCACTTGCCATTTGAAACTCTCCAATGAACGATGTCCAAATTCATAAGTGACTAAATCATGAGTTATATACTCCACATTATACTTTATTAATTATTTACAATTCTAAAAGTAGTATTGTATTTGTTGACAGAACCCACAACATCAAGACGAAGTTAAAGATTTTAAGGACAAAATTTGTAAAGAAAAGTGTATTTTTTTCCTAATTGGATCAAGATTTTTGAATATTGACATTTTAGTTATTGTGTATCTAACTGCTCTAAGACTTGATCCGCTGGAACAATTCAAATAATTGATTTGTTTTGATAGTTTATGGAATTACGATCTTTCTTAGTAAATGTATTAGCTTTTTCTACGAGTATTATCGTTAGAATAAACGTTCTTTTATTATTTTGGCATTGCTAATAGTACAATTTTGTGTTGTTGAAGTGTGTTTAAAAAGCGCCCTCACTATTATCAATTCCTGGCTACACCACTAATCAAACTAGTTCGCACTTTGAAGTGGCCCACAATCACTTCCTCATATCTTAAAAAATGTGAAAATATCCTCATTTAAAATAAAAATAACAATACTAGCATCCATTGTTGGAGTCATAAAAGTAATAACTTAACTAGAGGATGAGAGTTGACTTGGTAGTTTAGATGCTAGCTACCTCATCGAGTGTAATTCTTGATCGATGCCGACTAAATAAAAAGAATAAAGATACAAACATCGAACGTGGGAGGAACTTTTTTCTTTTTTGCCTTTCTCATTTGTTATATCAATTAAATGTTTGCAGAGTTAAATTTATGAGGAAAAAAGGAGTTGAGTTTTGTTTACGTTCATTCATATTGGTTAAAATGATGTGGATTCCTCAATAAATTAATATCATGCTTACCAAAAAGTGTTTTGCATGGTAAGCATGATATCATTTTGTGGTGGGGTCCGCACTGAGTGTAATGTTCACCCTCTTTAAAAGAGAGTGAACAAAATTGTACTCGGAAAAAAGCACTGGAAAATTGCGACGTAATAAGCTAAGATGACAATGTCGATTTGTTGTCCGTATTTTAACGGGCTAGTTAAATAACGACTGACATTGTAATTTCTAGTATTAGAAGTTGGGTCCAATCTGATACTACTTTTCTGCGAAACTTTGAAAGTATAGTTTACACTTTCTATTACCACAAAAGTCTCAATGATGCATCATGCATGAGCACATAGTTATTGAGAATTAGTCTATGATACGGTTGAAAAAATCTAAATCTTATGATAGCAGTCAAAGAAATTAACCCAATGAAGATCTTGATCCTCTACAATCATAGCTTGTGCGTGGTTGTACAAACCAAAAATGGGAATCAAACGATGAAAATAATACTGTACTATGCATTTGAACAGAGTCAACAAACGTAGGATTCAAAAGTTGAAATCTAAACACTAATAAATGCCTTCCTTTGTCTATTCTATTCCATGGACTAGCTCTCAAGGATTAATAGTGAAAAGGGCCACAAGAATTTCATTTAAGGATCATAATCTTGGCACTTTAAAAATTGATAGAAAGATTTCAAAATTGTACTATGTTGATAGACAAAATAACATCATTTTGAAATCACTTCATTAATTTTTAGAGTACTAAAATCAATTTCCATAATTTAAATGGGGGCCGGGACTCCACAAGGGGCCCCCCATATGTAAATCTTGATCCAGCGTCCATACGTTGGGAATCTAGGATGGACATGCAGTACTCATATCCTGTCTATTTGACTTCTGACCGGTCTAGTTTATTTGGTGCATTCAGGTCATCCAAAATACTTTTAGACGGCCCAGAATTAAAGAGAATGTTTTTGATTTTTTTTAAAACACTTCTTTAAATTTGGACTATTCAAAACATTTTTGGACGACCTGAATACACCAAATAAACCGAAGCAAATAGACGGGATCCGGTCCCGGATATGCATGCATGATGCATGTACCACCAACAAAATAAAAATCCAGGCTGGATACGTACGTGCGAAGAATAAGTGGGGACTTCATTAAAAGCCGTTAAGGTCGAAATAAAAGCATTTTATTGGTGGGTTCGTCTTCACCAATTCCAAACTAGTGCCTGATGGAACTGTAACGAAATACTCGGGTGTAAGAGCCTGTGGGACCAATATCGGGCCAACTCGGGTCCGGTTAGTTGATCTGAATTGTGCTTTATGAGTCCAATTGACAACCATATAATTGGCGGGCTGAGAGGTATTTTTGGTAAGTTAGAAGTAGCTATTTGTAGTTAAGTTGTTCCGATTAAACTAAAAGTTGTAAAAAACATGTTGGGTGTTTTGTGAGAGAAAATGAAATTTTTTTTTTTGAACAATGAGAGAAAATGTGTTTGATGTTTAAGTTTAGGCCCCATTCTGCTAATTTTCTTATTTTTTTTAATACTTATTTTTTGCTTTACGAGACAGATTATTCTTTCTCGGTATATCACTTTTAATTCAAAAGATAAGTACTTGTTTTAGTTAATGGAATACCCACTTAGTGGAAACTTAATTTTTGACAAAAAAAAATTAGTACTTGGAAAAATAAGTTGTCGTGGTAAATTTTAAGCAGTTGGGAGTCATCATCTAGGGTAGACAGATGTGTGTGAATGATATATGCATCACATGGGATAGAAAAAAGTTGGCTACTTAATTTTCTACGGAATCAGAGGGGGACAAAAGCTGGAAAATCTTTATGAACCTGTCTTTTACTGAAAAATTACTAGGTGGCCTTGGGGCCGACACGGGCCCTATAGTGCAAGGTTTGCAATGCGAGAGTGTACTGCATTATCCTAATTGTTAGATTTTGATAATTAATAGTTCAGAATTTTTAAAATATCTTACGTGTGTTTACATCCTAAAAGTGCCGCCCAATGAAAAAATTCCACGTGGCCCCGAACGGTACGGCGGTTGCATAAAATCTGTCCCAGTCGAGTGCCAATTACAGAGGATTGCGGAAGTTAAAAGGGACACTGTTTAATAGCAAACGGTGTCGTTTTAGCAGTATTTAAACAATGGTTTTGGAGGTTATGGATCTAACCGTTAAATTGGGCTTTACAATCATCGAACGGTGTCCTCACTGCCCTGTTTTATAATTGAGATTAGGTGCAATTGCAGGGAATCATTTTGGAAGGCAAACACGTTGCATTAATTCACGTTGCTTGAAAATAGGAATCACGATCCAGGAATTGGCCATGAACACCATGATCGAAGCAAGCAGGGGAAGAAGGAATTCTGGAAATATCAGGGTAACCGTTCGAAGACCCCCCTCAACCGTTTTATGTGGCCAACGTGGGTATCAATCGAAGACGTGGGGATCGAAGGCAAGTTCAGCGTCTATAAATAGAAGAAGCAATTGAAGAGAAAGGGACGAAAAAATCCATATCATCTGACAATTCATACAAAATGATTGCTCAGAGATCTATCTTAGATTAGTTTTTAGTTTAGAGTAGGATCTTTTTTGTAAGTTGAAGGCTTATTTGCATGTAAGACTACTTTCGATTAAATTCAAGTTTTCTTATTTCTTTTAAGTTCTTTTCTTACCAAAGAATAGTTGTTTGCAAGTTCGCTTTTGATTAAATTCAGTGTGCTTGCATTTCTTTATTATTCTTGATAGAATCTTAAGAGTGTTTGTATACAAACTTACCTTTGATTAAATTCAGGTTCGTTTGTGTTCAATCATCTTTTCTGATTTCGAAGCGCGTCAATCTTTTATTTGGTTGATACCTTAAGGAAAAATCCTCTTAGTTGAGGTAATCGAACGGATAACACAATTGCCTGATTGAAATTAGTTGTTTCAAATCATTTTGAAAAGAGTAATTTTTTCTTTGAAGTTATTTCTTTTCTGGCACGCCCGCACACAATTATTTGTCGATTGATTTGAGTTAATTCAGCCCAAACAATTTTTGGCACGCCCGGTGGGACATCGAAGGTGTCAAAATGCCAAGGCTTCGAAAGCAGATAGGGACACCTGTTGGTGGTCAAGTGCCAGAGGAACAAGCTGTGCCAGAACAGGCCACGGAGCAGGGAACGCCTATGAATCATGAGTTTCCCCAATTGGCTCCCGAAATGGGAGAGCTTCCTTATGAGGAGCCTTCTTATGAAGTACCTCCTTATGAAGGGCCTCCAAATTTCCAAACGGGACAAGCCAGTGGTAAAAACCATGATAAGGAGGAAATGTTCAGAGAAATGATGATAGCTTTTCGAGAGATGGCTCAAACCCAAAGAGCCATGATCAAAAGCATAAGAAGTAGGTTGCCCAACTTAGAGGTAACAAGAAACAGTCCAGGGAATATTGGGCTAGATGGTCATGCTAATTCAACTACTCACCAAAGTCCCTTCGAAGGAAGGCTTGGAGAGGATGTTGGTCAGGGTAAGATAAGGTCTAGAAAGGGTAAGGAAAAAATGTATCCAGAGGACATACCACAATCTTGGTATGAGCCTTTGAAGCCTACAAAGCCTGTTCTCGAAATCCCAGACCAATCCCATGGAATTCCTATTGGAATTCCAAGAAATGTCAGAGACAGGCAAAGCGTTAATCCTCTCTTCGAACCCACACTTGGGGGATGGGAGGATGATGTAGAGCTAGAACGAGGTTATAGACCTGAGAAAACGAAGGATAACGCACAGCCTTCTCGTCAAAGTCTCCCAAATACCAAAAATCCCACCACAGCGGTTTATGGAAGTCATAGGCCTGCTTGGGTGAACACCACGGTCAACCCAATGCAGCAACCTTGGTATGGGAGATTTCCCAGAGAAAACCAAGAGGATTTTAACACTATAAGGGAAACGCATAGAGATGACTTGGTAGAACCAAATCCACCGGTAGGAAATCAAGAACAAAATTTCCTTGTAGGCAATCCAATACTAAGAGACCAAATTATGGATCTCATACAAGAAGTTTGTGGGCCTCGAACTCGGGGGGTACAACCTCAAATCTATAGAAAACCATATCCAGAATGGATTGATACAACATTCCAGATCCCTAGAGAATTTAAAATCTCAGACTTTACTTTGTTTTATGGGGATGGGAGACAATCTTCTATAGAACATATTGCTAGGTTTTCTGCCCAATGTAAGAACTTGGCTCAGAATGGTTTCATGAAGTTGAAATTGTTCCCAAATTCTTTGTCTGGGCCAGCTTTTGCATGGTATACAAATATGCCTGCAGAGTCGATTACAAGTTGGTTTCAAATGGAAGAGGCATTTCATTCACAATTCTTTAATGCTGAGCCTGAAGTCTCTATGGCAGACTTAGCTAGGTTAAAGCAGAAACCAGATGAAAAGGTAGCAGATTTCATATCTAGGTTCAAAAGGGCTAAAACCAAGTGCAAACTCCATCTGCCAGAGGCAGAGTATGTGAGATTAGCACAAAATGGTTTAGAAAGGGAGCTTCGAAAGAGGTTTGATTCTACAGAGTTCAGGGACTTTGCAGATCTAACCTATAAAGTGGCTAGATATGAATCACTGCTAGAGGAAGATATGGATAGGCATAATTCCTCTTACCCAACATACTATAGGGATCCCAATTATGAAATAGATGCTGCTGAAATTATAGAGCACGAACCTTGTGTTTGTGAGCCCTTAATTCAAAAGAATGTCTCTCTTGGGCAGAAGTTCAAACAAAAGGAAATTACTAAAGTATATTCTTTTGATATATCTAAAGCTGATGAGATCTTTGACTTCTTGTTAAGAAAGAAAATCATTAAGCTGCCTTTGAATATGAAACTGCCCACAGTGGAAGAAAAGAATGGAAAGACCTATTGCAAATGGCATGATTCTTGGTCTCATTCAACTAAATCTTGTAATGTTTTTCGTGACAGAATTCAGGAACAAATCAAGAAAGGAAGGATCAAATTCCCTGAAAAGACTATGGGGATAGATGCAGTGCCTTTTCCAAAGGTAGAAGAGGTCAACACCAGTGTGCCCTCCTCACTGGCTCGAACTGTCAAAAAATATTGGCAGGACAAAGAAGCACCAGTAAACATGAATACTGTTCAATATGGAAGGGGCAAGCCATACGCTGGCCACCCTCGAGGCATGGGAGTGAGGCCAAGTTCCTATAGACGAGCCAATGATGGTTTTTCTTTGCAGAAATTCTCAGGTAATAATCACCTGCCTATGCTAGAAGCCTCATTTTTGGAGTGCCTGTGTGTAGGATGCAGGGCCAACTTTTTGGTTTTCAAGGACTTGGATAGAAAGGGCGTGAGTTTTTTCCCAAAAGAAATGGGGATGAAAAGAATGGCCCCAGTTCAAGCAAAGCCAAGTGACAGCAAGTCTTGGTTGACACCAAAAAGGGACATGTCTACAAGCCCTGTTCCAGCTATTCACAGAAGGGAGCTGCCACCTTCGAAGAAGGCCAATATTGGCCAAACATCGAAGGCGCAAGAAGAGGCTAAACAAGAAGAATTCACCTTGGTGAAGGGGGTTCCTGACTGGTTTCTGAAGCAAGTTAAACCTGATTTGTTCCAAGGATACAAAGGTTCAAACAGGAATGCAAGCAGAACTTTCAAGCCACCAGTTTCGAACTCTGGCAACTGGGTGTTGATTAGGGATCCCAAGTCTCAATTACCACAGATGGTTCCATTGCTCTCAAGAACTCAAAAGAGAAAGCTCCAGAGGAAGTATACGCTCTTCCAGTCAGGAGAATCTTCAACGGGGGAAGAATCAAGCAGACGGGCAAAACCTAATCCACGGTTCGATAGGATCGAAAGGGACCCAGAGGAATTTCGAACCCAGTATCACGAGAGGGAGACTTTAGAAAAGGTTGCCTCTGCCATGCTCGAAGAGGATCTTGACCCACCTTCTCCTAACTCACTGGCCAGTTATCAGTCTGGTTTGCTCGAGGCCATGGTGGTGGAACAACAGGGGATGGAAGGAACCTTTTCCCCTATGGAGGTATCCACACAAGAATTCGAAAAGAAGGATGCTGAGGAGATCGAAGCAGTTAAACCAATCAAAGAAGTGGCTACAATCCAATTTGGAGATCAGCCAGAAGTACAAGTTAATATGGTTTATCCAAGCTCTATGGATTTCTTCTCAAATGGTCAGATGTTCAAAGATCAGGATACTGTTTGGTCGAATTTGAGCGAGCCAGAGAATTCTGAAGAAACTCTGAGTGATAAGGAGTTAAATATCATATGCAATGACTGTGACTTGAAAGAAGTATCTCAGATCGAGATGGGTAAGAACTTGGTACGTGAAATTGAGCAGAATCAAGAAAGTTTGGAGGTAAGCTCAAAAGAGAGTGCTTGTTTCGTGTCAGATTCCATGTCCGACGTCGAGTACCCCTTGGTAATAGATTTAAATTATGTGGAAATTTCATATCCATTTAAACTACCTACTAATGCAATGCGACAACATTTGCGTCCATTGTATATCACTGCACACTTTGATGGAGTCCCACTTAACAGAATCTTGGTGGATAATGGGGCTGCGGTGAACATTTTGCTTTTCCAAACTCTGAAAAAGTTAGGAAAAGGAAAAGCAAAATTGATTCCAACCAGCACATCCATTGCAGGATTTACTGGGGAAAGCCAACATGCCAGGGGAATCATCTCCATTAGATTGGCAGTAGGTGGAATAGAAACTGATACTGTTTTCTTTGTAGTTGACACATACGCTAAATATAATGCTTTATTGGGAAGGGATTGGATTCATGTTAACGGATGTATTCCTTCCTCTATGCATCAGGAATTAATGATTGTTAAGTATGACAAAGGCAAAGAAGTGGGTGTTGAAGGAGTCAAAGCTGATCCACATCCATTTGGTGCCACGGCAAATTTTGCTGAAGCAGAAATGTACAAATCAGATGTAGTTCCTTTGAGTGAACTACTTCAAGCAGCCACCTACCCGACCAACGAGATGGAACTGGGGGAATTGGCAGAGCTGAAATCGAAGCTGAAACAAGCTGTTGATTATGAATCAGACACCCCAAAAGATGATGCTGCTTGGATGTGAATCCAAGAGAGAGGCCGAAGAGGAAGCCAACTCATTGGCTTTAGTAAAGTATGTTGCTCTGGGGGTCGAACAGAAGATCCAAGAAGAGAACATATGGGAAGAGGTTATACAGAACGATAACCCTCATGTGAAAGAAATTCAACTCACTTCTGAGGAACGGGTTGAATCACAAGATCTGTTGGAAGAAGTAAGGTTGGGAGATGCACAAAACCCCAATTCAGTGCTTATTAATAAACAGCTTGAACCTGGTATGAAAGCTGAATTGGTAGCACTATTGAAAGCAAATAAGGAATGCTTTGCATGGAGTTACAAGGAACTACCTGGCTTGGACAGGGGATTGGTGGAGCATAGGTTTCCTATCAAACCATAATTCAAACCTGTGAAACAACCAACCAGGAAGATGAGTCCAGAAACTATTGCAGGTGTTAAAAAGGAAATGCAGAGGCTTCTAGATGCAGGCTTCATTAGAACAGCCAGGTATGTCGAATGGCTATCTAATATAGTTCCAGTCCCTAAAAAGAATGGAACTATCAGAATCTGTGTTGATTTTCGAAACCTAAATACTGCAACTCCTAAGGATGAATACCCAATGCCTAATGTCGATACACTTGTGGACAGTTCTGCTGGCCACAAGATATTGTCTGTTTTAGATGGGCATTCAGGGTACAATCAAATCTGCATAGCAGAAGAAGATGTGCATAAAACAGCATTCGCCTGCCCAGGTAACATTGGCATTTTCGAATGGGTTAAAATGCCATTTGGGCTAAAGAATGCTGGGGCTACATATCAGAGAGCAATGAACACTATTTTTCATGATTTAGTGGGAACTTTTCTGGAGTGTTACATAGATGATATCATTGTGAAGTCAAACTCTGATGAGGATCACCTACAACACTTAGAAAAGACATTTCAACAAATGAAACGCTATCAGCTGAAGTTTAATCCAGAAAAATGTGCTTTTGGAGTATCAGCTGGGAAGTTTTTAGGGTATCTAGTTCACAGCAAAGGAATACAGGTTGACAGAAACAAAGCTAAGGCCATCATTGAGGCTAAACCACCTTCTACTAAGAAGGAGTTGCAAAGGAAGGGGAAGAATTCAAGTGGTCAGAGGAGCATGATGAAGCCTTCGAAGCCATCAAAAGATACTTAGCCAACCCTCCTGTATTGGCGCCTCCCATTGAAGGAAAGCCAGTAAAGTTGTACTTAGCTGCAACACAAGATTCAATAGGAGTTCTGTTGGCTCAAGACAATGAGGATGGCAAGGAAAGAGCAGTTTATTATCTTAGTAGGTTTTTAAACTCTTGTGAATGCAAGTATGCTGCAGTAGAGAAACTATGTTTAGCTTTATTTTATGCTTCTAAGAAACTCAGGCATTATATGTTGCCTAGAATAACTTATGTTATTTCTCAAACTGATGTAATTAAGCACATGCTTTCTAAACCAGTGCTTAGTGGGAAGATTGGGAAATGGATAGTGTCTTTAATTGAGTTTTTTCTTGAGTATGTGCCTCAAAAGTCGATAAAAGGCCAAGCATTGGCCAATTTTTTGGCCGATCATCCAAATGAGTATGAGGCACCAAGAACATTGGACGCTAGTACAGTGGAAATCAGGCCATGGAGATTATGGTTCGATGGATCAAGAACTATTCAGATGGCTGGAGTGGGCATAATTCTGGAGTCCCCCCAAGGCTTGAAAACCAAATATGGTTTTCGACTCAGTGAGGGACAATGTTCCAATAACCAGGCAGAATATGAAGCCTTGATTATTGGATTAGAAATTTTGCTTAAATTAAGGGTTAGTGTTGCTGAAATCTTTGGAGATTCTCAGTTAGTGATTAACCAACTAAATGGACAGTTTAAATGTACCAGTCCAGCGCTGATAACTTATTATCAACGTGCTAAGAAGTTGATGAATCAATTTTATATGCTTACTTTAACTTATATCCCTAGATTCTTTAATGAAGAGGCTGACGAAATAGCTCAAAGAGCGTCTGGCTACAAAGTTTTATCAGAAATTGACAAGGAGTTTTGTCAATTAACTTTGAGGAAATCCCTGCCTATGTTACACAATAGATTGATGGACTTCGAAGTATTCAAAGTCGATGCTTTAACTCATCAAAACGCTGATTGGAGGCAAGCATTGATTGAATACCTAACCAAGCCAGATAGTGTTGCAGATAAGGCAACCAAGTTGAAAGCAATGAACTATATAATGTATAATAATGAGCTATTCAAGAGAGGAATGGATGGTCTTCTTTTGAAATGTTTGAGCAAGGTAAATGCATTTAAAGTAATGGCTGAAGTGCATGAAGGAATATGTGGAGCACATCAAGCTGGCATAAAAATGAGATGGTTAATAAGGAGATACGGGTATTATTGGCCCACCATCCTCAAAGATTGTATAGATTATGCAAAGGGGTGTCAAGCCTGTCAAAAAACAGGTCCACTCAAGCATTTGCCAATCACAGAGTTGCAATATGTAATAAAACCATGGCCCTTTAGGGGATGGGCTATGGACATGATTGGAATGATTTATCCTCCTTCATTGGAAAAGCATAAATTTATCCTAGTGGCTACTGATTATTTCACAAAATGGGTAGAAGCCCAAGCTTATCAGGAGGTCAAACAAACCCACGTGATAGATTTCATAAAAGGGATCATATACAGGTTTGGGAGTCCTCAAACGATAACAGTGGACAATGGTTCCATATTCGAAGGACGATTGGTGAAGGATTTCGCCACGATTCATGGAATTTCATTAATATATACTAGTACTTACTATGCTCAGTCCAATGGTCAAGCAGAATCAACTAACAAAATTATCAAGAAGGGGATCCAAAAAATGGTGGATCAAAACCCAGAAATTTGGCATGATCTGTTACTTGATGTGTTATGGGCATATAGGAATACAAAAAGGACTAGTACGGGTACCACACCATTTGCATTAACATATGGGCATGACGCTGTGCTACCCATGGAGATCACTGTAAGATCCCAGCGAGTAGCATGTCAAAATGATTTAGATACAGGATCTTATCATCAGGCCATGCATATGGAATTGGAAGATATTGATGAGGCTAGAATAAAAGCCTTAAACCAGATTATGCTACAAAAAGCAAGAATAGCCAGAAGTTATAACAAAAAAGTGGCTCTTCGAAGCTTCGATGAAGGAGACCTCGTATGGAAAGTTATCCTCCCTATTAGAGATAGGAGAGTTAAAAAGGATGGATTAGGGAAATGGGCACCAACATGGAATGGGCCTTTTCAAATCCATAGGGTCTTAAGAGGGGCAGCTTATCATTTGAGAAATTTGAATGGATATGTTCATCGAAGGAAGATAAATGGAAGACATCTGAAAGTTTATGTTCCTTCCATATGGGAGTCCTTCCACAAGCGGTAGTGTAAATAAGTTTGGTTACACATTGATGATTCTGACTGGCTGATTTAGTGTTGAGTGGTGTGATGCTAAAAGCTTTTCTATAAGAGTTACCTTTAGCATTCGAAGTCACAAACAAGTTATCATAATCGAAGCTATAAAGATTCAAGAGTAGCCAAGCAAGAGTTTCATTTCATTAATAAAAAAAAGACCCAAGCAGGTCTAAGTACAAACAGACCCAAGTAGGTCTGAACAAAAAAAAAAGAGGACCAACTCTGGTCCCAAAAAAGCAAAAATGAAGACCATTGGTGATCTTCATAGTCCCAAAGGAGAATCTTCAAGAGGATCCTCCCTCTGGGGGACTTTTTGCCTCATGGGCCGAGAGGATGGTCGAAAGATCATCCCAGGTCCTAGCCAAGCAGAGGCGTGAAGCTGTTTCCACGCACACCAGCTGACTTCGAAGCTGAGCGATCTCACTTCGAAGGGCCTGGGACTCAGCGTGGGCGTCCCTCTTCAGCTCCATGATCATGTTAGTCAGGTTGGCCAATTGACTCATGAGATCAGCAAGATTTGGGTGGTTCTCAGCCATGTTTGTTTGAAAGAGATGCTGTGATCTATTGACGTCTAGGTGTATTTATAGCCCAAAGAAATACGGGGAATCCGTATCATTTATTACCATTTGGTTGCAGACGCATAAAGCCAGGAAGGTGAAGGGTTTGAGAGCGCTAGGCATCATACGTCAAGAGTATATGATCTTTTACAACTTACGAGGAGACGGCTAAGAAGCTACTGGAATTAAATGAGTTAGTTGGAACGATTGGAATTATACTAACTTAGTTTTCGAAGCATCAACACACTTCGAAGCAAAAGTAATAAATAGATATGGAGTAAAAGAGCACAGTATTGGAAGGAAGATTTCTGTTTGTCTCTTCTTTCATGCTATCATGTTTTCATTAATAACATTAAATAGAAAGGGATGGCTAAGAACACCAGTTTATTGGCTCGCAGCGGTATTGGCTTCGAGCCATGACTTGATCACTGGTAAGAAGTCCAGGAAGCAGTGGATTTGATAGGAAACCGTGGAGGGGATGGAATATAGCACCAATGTCTCACAAGCCCACTTAAAATTAGTTAGTGGAACTTGTTTTTCTAGGATAGAAATATCCAGGAAAGAGAAGGCTGCCAGGAGTTGTAGAGCTTTACTCTTGTCGGCAGGGTAGATGGAATAACCATATTGCCATTGGAAATGAGGGGTATTGACGGCAAGGTTATTCACCTCATTGAACCAGTCAGGCTCTTCAGGAAGAGGAGCCAGCTTGTTGGTTTCCTCGAAGTCAGCTGGATAATGTGGAGTTTGCACCTCTGTGAGCCAGAGGGACTGTTGGGTTTGAGCCATGCGTTTGAAGTCACAGTATGGGGCAGGCCCCAGGTAATTTTCCTCTTGTTTCAGGAAAGGGGAAAATTTGAGAGAGGAGTAAATGGATTCGAGCATACCCATGTGAACAGTGTCGTTGCTGCTCAGGGGTAGGAATTGGCTTGCGAACAGAGTTCGAAAGTGATGAAATTTATGAGGTGTAGGATCAGGTTGATCGAACCTGACCAGAATGGTGCCAGTGTTGGTATTAGTAGAGTTTTCTTCCCATGAGCCCCAGTTGGACCCATCGAACGAGTTCGAACGGGTTAAAGAGGAGTCCCAACCTGTGGGAGATGGGTTGGGAGAGTGGAATGTTCGATCCGAAATGATTTTGCTTGCCAACATTCGAGGAGAGTTTGGAGGAGACATTTGAGGAAAAGGGGTTTAGCAATCAAGATTGTCTAAAATAAGATTGATTTCTGGAAGAGAGTCCATAAACGTAAGACTTCTTAACAGAAAAGACTCAAATTCGAAGGGGTTTTTGAGGGGTAATGTAATTCGTTAAACCCTATCATTAACTGCCATTTATAGGGAAATTATTGTAGCTATCTTTGGGAAGCTCAATAGACGTGCATGGGAATGAGATCCTGTCATGCTTCATGCATCCGAAGTTGAAGGGATATGGGCAGAGAACGTGTGCCATTAACATTTATTTAGCATAAATAAAATGTTAATGCGGGGGGTGTGTTTACATCCTAAAAGTGCCGCCCAATGAAAAAATTCCACGTGGCCCCGAACGGTACGACGGTTGCATAAAACCTGTCCCAGTCGAGTGCCAATTACAGAGGATTGCGGGAGTTAAAAGGGACACTGTTTAATAGCAAACGGTGTCGTTTTAGAATGAACCGGTGTCGTTTTAGCAGTATTTAAACAATGGTTTTGGAGGTTATGGATCTAACCGTTAAATTGGGCTTTACAATCATCGAACGGTGTCCTCACTGCCCTGTTTTATAATTGAGATTAGGTGCAATTGCAGGGAATCATTTTGGAAGGCAAACACGTTGCATTAATTCACGTTGCTTGAAAATAGGAATCACGATCCAGGAATTGGCCATGAACACCATGATCGAAGCAAGCAGGGGAAGAAGGAATTCTGGAAATATCAGGGTAACCGTTCGAAGACCCCCCTCAACCGTTTTATGTGGCCAACGTGGGTATCAATCGAAGACGTGGGGATCGAAGGCAAGTTCAGCGTCTATAAATAGAAGAAGCAATTGAAGAGAAAGGGACGAAAAAATCCATATCATCTGACAATTCATACAAAATGATTGCTCAGAGATCTATCTTAGATTAGTTTTTAGTTTAGAGTAGGATCTTTTTTGTAAGTTGAAGGCTTATTTGCATGTAAGACTACTTTCGATTAAATTCAAGTTTTCTTATTTCTTTTAAGTTCTTTTCTTACCAAAGAATAGTTGTTTGCAAGTTCGCTTTTGATTAAATTCAGTGTGCTTGCATTTCTTTATTATTCTTGATAGAATCTTAAGAGTGTTTGTATACAAACTTACCTTTGATTAAATTCAGGTTCGTTTGTGTTCAATCATCTTTTCTGATTTCGAAGCGCGTCAATCTTTTATTTGGTTGATACCTTAAGGAAAAATCCTCTTAGTTGAGGTAATCGAACGGATAACACAATTGCCTGATTGAAATTAGTTGTTTCAAATCATTTTGAAAAGAGTAATTTTTTCTTTGAAGTTATTTCTTTTCTGGCACGCCCGCACACAATTATTTGTCGATTGATTTGAGTTAATTCAGCCCAAACAACGTGATACATATTTTTCCTGTAAGATATTTTATTTTGATTTGGACTATTAAGAACACTTTTGGACAACAAAGATGCAACACTTCGCCTATGTAGTGCACCTTTGAACTTCAAGGTTCCGTCACACATTTTTGTGTAACCAGTATTAAATGTATGAACTCTATAAAACTGTGGGGGTAGATAAAAGATTGGTGGGCCAATGGGCTGTAGATAGAGTCCATTGGCATCTCTTGGTCCTCCTCATGTAGGAGGCGAGGGTTTGAGTTCTATCGTGGGCGTCTGGAATTTAGGATTATGGTTAGCCTCTGAAATTTCTTGTAGACTAACCTACTAATATCTCGCTAACACCCTTGCACTACAAAGGTTCCAGATCCATCTTGGAGCACCGTTGTGTATTGGCCCAACACCTTAATCCACCACACATTTTTGATTAAGCAGTACTCAATGTATGAACTCTATAAAAATATGGGGACCCGGGGGTGCTGTAGTGCACTCCTCGAATCCGGCCGTTCATCTCGGCAATGGACAATTGGGATTTTCATCCAAACAACAGATGGCTAGGATTTGTAAGAGTTCAGATTAAATTTAAGTCGTCCTTGCTGAGATGGACGGTCGGATCAACCGCGGCGAGTGCACTACAGCCTCTCCTATTCCAAAATATGGGGTAGATAACGATTGGTGCGCCAATGGGCACTGCCCAGTTTGCATCTCCTAATCTTTCCCATGTGAAAGATTAGGGTTTGAGTTCCGTTGTGAACAGTTGTAATTCAAAATTATGGACAGCTTCTGAAATTTCTTGTCAGTCACCTACTAACGTTCTAAGGCAAGGATGTATGTTAGGCAGCTTTGGGCAATGTGGACCCAAGTCAACTTAACAGCAGGTGCCCGTTAGAATTCCTTTTGCGTGATAAAAAGTACGCCAGATGCGCATTGTTCATGGCTCCATGATCCAGGTCCAGTCCCCAGACACACCTCTGTTCAACGCTCCTCTATGATTTTGGGCTCTCGTTCATTCGAATTTGAAGGTTTTGTTCGGACGCAAGTTCGAAAATGACTGGCGGAACAGTTTAACTATCCTGCGCACTGCGGCCTGATGTTGACTTGGGGTTGGGGTTATTCTGAGGTCGGCTTAACCTGCGGTCCTGATGCATGCATGGGTGGTAAATACAAGGATCCAGAAAAAAGATCCCCCCCCCCCCCCCCCCCCCCCCCCCCACAACCCAAAATGTGCCCGAAAGTGAAGTTAACGATTGGAATTTACCTTAAGAATTTTTTTCATGTACTCTAACGTTGCTCATTGGTGTAAATTGTGCAATTAGCCTTTGTTTGAGTATATGTTGACTCCTAGAGACGAGTTGGATCGTTTGATAATGATAAAGGGTGGGAGAGATTTTTGGAATAACGAGTGGAGATAGATAGAGAAATAGGCTTGAAAAAACTTATTGAAAATCGTGCAGGAGAGTGCGAAAGGTTCTGAACCCGAGGCGAAAAAAAATATTGGGTGGGCAAAGACTAAAAAAAAAACTCAGAAAGATATGAGAACAAATACTTATCATTTATGCCAAAGCAAATTGCAAAGTTACCATAAAAATTATTAACTTATCCGATTACAAGAGTATGGATATGTACTATAAAGACATATATGCATTATTGTGCATTCATACCCATTTCAAAAGGACAAGATAGTAGTATTTCATCTCTTTATAAAGGCATAAATTAAATTTTATGTTCATTTCTCTTGCATGAAGTAAAATTCATTTGTAATAGAATTCCGATGGGCGGGTGTTAGATTTTGAAAGAAATTTTTGAACGGATGAACCTACATATACCACTCTAAATTTTGGAAAATAAATTATAAGAGCGGTCGCCCCGAGCTGATCCCCCTTTATTGACTCCCATTCCATAGTAGGCTGGACATAGAGACCTGTCAACTGCAAAACATCCTCTGAATCTAAGAAATATCTAGAATTTTGAATTCAATTCGGAAAATGGATCTCAGTTTGGTCAAGTTATGAACAGATTATATCAAGATTATTGGGGTCTACCAAACATCCACAATCCAAATTCAATTCAGATCCAACTGTGGTTGAGGAATCAGATAATCATTGTTAAAACCTCCAACCACCATTTTTCACAACTTTAGAACCAAATAACAAGTCCCCAAGAATCCTAGATAGAAAAGTACTGCAGCAAACATACATCTACTTCTCGATTGTCATAAAGGGATTCATAAAACAGCTCATTAAGTTACAGAAACCAGGTTTATGTAGTCTGACAATATGCCTAACCCAAATTTTTAGTTACACCACCTTCTTGCGGCCTTCCCGGCACTCTGAGCTAATAAAACACACCAGTTCTGCCCAGAGAGAGCTACATCACAAAGTGAAAGTAAGAGTCTTCCGTTCGTCAATCCTAACCTGTTATTCCATTCCTCTACTACCGTTAGTGGCAATTTTGGGCTTACAATTACGCCAAATTGCACGATTCAGC
Organism: Rhododendron mucronatum var. ripense; assembly: GCA_019656295.1. Classification (NCBI taxonomy): domain Eukaryota; kingdom Viridiplantae; phylum Streptophyta; class Magnoliopsida; order Ericales; family Ericaceae; genus Rhododendron; species Rhododendron mucronatum. The sequence goes on from BPLT01000047.1 coordinate 942,849, forward strand.
TTAACACTTAAATTAAAATCTGCCAAACAGTTGTAAATTCCTCAATCAGCGAGCAGCCACAGCATCTGCCCTTGGACTTGCATCCAGAAGCTGATGGAGCTTTGCGCCTGATTTGGAGCTTTTCTCGTACATTTCATTGCCTTCATCACTTCGATCAACAGATCCAGAATTGTTGACTCTAGAAAGCAGGTTCTCAGTACCGCCAGGCACCCTCTTCTCACTTACCTTAGTTGAAATAACTGCATCTGTTCGTCCTCCTTTTGCATTCTTCATTTTGTCCTGAGTTACGAAGTACAAACCCATTCATTAGACCCAGAGACGAGATAAATTCAAACAAGCTGCTGTTGAGTGTTCAATCAAAATCAATCAAGAAAGCAAATGGTGTACCATTAGCGAAGCATTTTCAAGCTTCAGTTTCTCTGAAATCTCGGTTAGTTGACTAATTTCAGACTTGAGCGTCATATTATCAGCATTGAGTGATTCTACTTTCGCTGAAAGTTCTTCAGCCTCAGCCTGGACAAGAAAAATGAAAGCAAGAGTTTCATACACCAAGATCCAGCATGAAGTCCTGTACTGCGCAAATGGGATCGGACATAACGTCAAAGTTGTCTGTTTTCATATTTACTACACCTGTCTCCTCAATCTGGACCTTCTTGCAGATTCTCGATTAGATTGTTTCCTCCTCTCCCGTTTCAGCTCTCGCTCACTCTGATCATGGAATATAGAAACCAAAAAAGAAATTAGATTCAAAGAAACAAGTCCGATTCACAGCATGGAATGAGGCCATCTGAGCATCCATGATCGTAGCATGGACAACTTAATTAGCATTACTGATGCACATACATTGATCTTATCTTTTTGAATGAACTCAATAAGCCCAAAGCATATATATGTGATGCAGAAGAGGGGAAAGTATAAGTATATAAAGAGGAATATGTTAAGAGATTTGTACCTGTAACCAGGCTTCATTTGGTGGCATCACCGCAGGACCAGACTTGTTAACACCAGGAGGAACATCTGGACTATTCTGTGTTTCAGTTTTCCCATCTCCACCTGTCGGTATGACAATAGGGCAATTAACAGGAAAACAAGTTAATTGTCGCGCACTGGTTCATTTGCATATGTTCAACATAGTACGACAGAACCTCTTGCACTATAAAAGATCGATCTTAGTGAAGAAATCTTACCGAGTGTTGGTGTTTTCTCATGGCTCCTCTTCCTAACACGACCAGCCTGCAAAAGATGCGGAATCCCTAAGACTTTCAAAACTCTTCCTCATAGTAAATAGAAATACCACTATGTGTAAATTAACAAACTGATGAGAAAGATCTAGCCGATGGAAAGAAAGGCATGAGCAGAGAGACAGATTCTTACCCCTGCTGTATTACCATTACTTGTATCACTTGAAGTTTCTGTCTCTAGACTGTTCACATGAGCAAAACACTTCCAAGTTAACCTTTCTAAGTGAGGCCTATATCTTGGAAGATAAAGAAGGCAGACTTCCAAATCTGTAAAGGCACATATAAAAACCATTTAGTAGAACACCAACCTCTGTGATTGCACATGGTTAGCTCCACCGTCAGCACTGTTGGCATTACTGTTGCCTATTGACATTGCTAGCCCATCAAACCCTTTCAATTTCTTCACTGTGCCTTGATCTGTATGTCCTGATGACTTGGTAGGTGTTTCCATGAACGGAGTACCAGCCTGCATTGCTAAACAAATGAGATCCAAAATCCATCCCAATGAGCCTACGCAGCTAGAAAACATAGTAGTCCCTACCCTAACTAATGCAGCTCCTTTTTCCTATGAACTGATAAATTGCTTAAATGAAAGATCATTGGGAATCTAAATTCTTTGGCCACTGCATGACTCATAGATAGGGAAAAACAACCACTTACCAATTACAACTTAATTTGCCATTACATTCAATGTTAAAGCATCCAACTCAAAATCAATGGGCAATGAGTGGAGAGGCCGCCTAGGCTCATATACTAGGTTTGGAAGTTGTAACACGTGGAGAGGTAACCAACAGATTCATAAAATAGGGACCACAACAAACAGCGAAACAAGGTGCGCTTAAGGAACAAACAACGGGGCAAACAATCAAAAGAATCTTGTCCAAAAGCCTCTAAAAGCCTAGCTTTGATACCATGTCAAAAGGGACCCAAACTCAAAACCAATTGGCAATGAGTGAAAAAACTGCCCAGACTCATATACAAGTTTTGGAGGTTCTAATTAACCAATGTGAGATGATCTCTAACATTCACAATTCCATTTAATTTATGAACTTAATTCCATTAAAGTGCTCATCATCAATATACGGCATATAGTTTGGAGAACAAAAAGAGAGGACAGAACATTCTAAGATGAACTCATTCTATTGTGATTCCCGGACATAATGATAACCAATTGAAAGCAGACTTACGAGAGGAACTCCGGGATGTGCATAAACACCTCCATGTGCATAGATTGCAGCATATGGCGGTCCATAAGGTGGCATCATATGCTGAGAGAACGTTTATACAAATCATTCTTAGTTAACAGTGCGAAATTCTTGCTTCTGCAACTTTATATGGCTCGCAGTAGCTAAAAAGTTCATACAAAATTATAGAAATGCCTATGAATAGGATGATACCTGTGGTGGCCCCCACATATAGGGGTGAGGAGCATGACCAGATGCACCAGCTGAGTTGAAATATGGTGGTACAGGAACTCTGGGGCCATAATATGCCTGTGTATACCACACGCTATCCAGAATCACTACTTCAATTATACATTTTGAAGAAAATGATCACTTTAACTTTGTGTAGGATACTCATGTTTGAGCAATTATATAGTGATAAAGGAAGAGTGTGTGCAGTTGGTGAAAAACCTGCATGGCTGCCCAATCGGGATAGACATGAACGTTGGGCTGATCCTGAAATATAAAGGGAATGACCATTCAGTAGCCTTCAGGTGATGATACTACAAAGTAGTAAAACCATACGCTTAAGACTCATATGTTGATAAATACAACTGTTGCACTAGATGAAGTTAGGAAGTCCAAACATCCCAACTGAAACAAACAGAATTTATCAGCTTACCTGCGGAGGTGAAGATGGTTTCTCAGGTTTAGAAGGCCTTGTGTCGTCACTTTTTCCCATGATCAACCACCAAAGTGGAACTCCTGACAAATACAGAGATGCTGCAGAGGAAAAAACGTTTTGACAGCCACGTCTTCTAGTTCTCTTACTGAACAATCAGTCAGTTGTGTTAAAGGACAGCTATATGAAGAAGCAATTTACAAAATGAGTTGCAATGTTGAATTATAAACAGACTGTGCCACAGAATAATAGTAATGGCTATCTACCACTGTCTCAAAACATTGCAACCCCCCACACAAAAAGTAAAGGTATTGCTAGCAACCTGAAAATTATGGAGTTCCTCATATGGCTGTCACTGCAAACATGGCTAACCAGACAAATGACTTGCCAATCTAATGATAGATGCCGCCTCTAGGGACTAAGAAACTCATGACCATGCAAGCATAGTAAAATTCAATTCTACACACCACTAGCAAAGGTCAAGGTTAATAGCAGAAGACGCTCTCAAAGTATTTACTAATTATAAGTCATGCATAGAATGGTCTCGTGGCTGAGAACCAAAACAAAATACTTGAACTAGCATTCAAAGTTACTCCTAGAACTCTAACTGAAGATTAACAAACCCTAATAATGACAAATCGTAAACAGGATAATGATTGATCTCCTAATATAAGTAGCAACAAGAAAGGCCTTCCCCTAACCATCACAAGCAAAATGAAGTATCACCCAAAAAATATGCTTTCAGAGCCGTAAATATGACCTTCAATTGACCAGAAACCATGCCCAAGCAACACTATAACAGAATATCGCTCAACTAAACTCTAGATAGGTCAATTATTCATCATTAGTCATTCTTACATAGTAAACGAGAAGGACATAAATGCTTCCTTTCCACATCCGTACACAATTATCTGGAAAAAAATTGCCAGATCATGAGGTATTGTCAATCCAACATGCCAAGGAGGGAGTAAATGAAAACTACCCTTGTCGTGCAATCACTACATATTTTACATAAGACAAATGATATAATCTCCATATTACGAATTACCTAAAATCTATTCTCAGTGTTTCTCCATCATAAGCAAATCTGCAGCAAACACTAGAACAAAACCTCCAAAAAGTCCCTGAGCACTCAACAGAAACAAGGACAACGAGTCTTCCTAGTGCGGTAATGCACTAGGGATACGGGGTATAGTGCGCCTCAGTAGGCTTTATAATGAGATCTCATCATTGTGATCTGAACTGATCTAAATCGTTCAATTTGTAAAGTTCTCAAACAGGGGAAAATCAATAGTTTCTATGTGTCTGCAATCGATTCGTTATCCGTAATAGATCCAAATGTTCCTACTCTTCTTCCTTTTTCCATTTCCTTGCTCTTTCTCCAAAATACTAAAACCTGATTAACAATATCTGTGATACAGAGCAAATTTACGGCTAACGTGACGTGAAAACTAGGACTTAAGTCAAAACATTAAATAACATGCTCAACATTCACAATCCTGAGCAAAAACAAGACAAATTCGAGAAAACAACCAAATTTTCAGCTCAAAAAATAAAAAATCGACAAGTAAATCCGCAATTCCAACACCTACTAATAACTAAATCAAAATTCTAATTCACAATACCTGCAAATCTCAAACCAGCTGCTTCTGGAGATATAAAAGTTGTGATAATTAAAACGAAGAAAACAGTATAACACCAAGAGCTCCGACAATTCTCCGATCCAGAAAAGCAAAAAAAAAACTTTTCTTATGCATTAGCCTGAGCCCTAGCTTCTCAAATTCTGCATTAACTATCTACTTTCTCCCACTAGAAATTTTGAGGAGGAGCGAAGAGTTCAGTTCTCACAGAGGTTTTAGAGAGAGAAAGGGAGGGGAGAGAGGAGGGCGATGGAGGAGGAGGAGGAGGAGGGAGGGCGCCAAGGCAATATCCACGTCACGGACACGTGTTCGTATATTGACGCTCGTATTGGTATTGCATACACATCTCAGATCGTATATAATGATAGTGAAGTATTACTCGTCACATCAATTATTACTTGTAGGATTTTTTTTCCTCATAATAATTGGATATTCTGGTCAGTTTATAGACACCTTGACTAATTTTGAAGCGTTGAAAATAACAATAGCGCATAACTCTCATTAGCCTTAAGGTTTTGGAATGGCTGACTTCCTTGGAATTCGAACATGTGATCTCATGTCAAAAACCCATTTTTTCGATCTCTTATGGTTATTATCGATAGGAAATAGTATCGCGCTTATGTCAGGGTGAAAACTCAAGTCCAATAAGTGTGTGGTTGGTGCCAAGAGTATACTTAGCCACGGGAGTCAAATCTAGACATAGTCCTATCTCATTCGAGTTTTCACCATTGAACCAATTTTAATCGGCAAATGTCGGATCGTATATATGGATTGGGCTTATTGTGGTTGTTGAGTTGGCCCGTCCACATTCACGTTGGCAACATTTAATTTATTCGAATACCGTTTCAGCCGTACACGTGTATGTCGACCGATGCGTAGCGGGCTACGGTTCTTCTACGGCACCGAATACGCACACAGTTTAGTGTGTGACGTGGCCTTGGATGTAGTTAAATGGAATGGATAGGTCTTCTGAATCCGCGGTGGGCCCCGTACGAGTAAAGGCCTGTTTGCTATCTCAAGATATTTTTTAGTACTTTTTAATATAGGCTTTGATGCGGTCCATTTCATGAATGCCTCAAATTCGCAACAATTTGAATTAGCCGTGAGTTTGTGTTATTAACAATAACTTTGAAAATATGTAATTAATTTAAAATTGTGTTAAACATTCATTCCATTAACCATTGAGTTAACTTCTTAAAAAGAAAGGATTACAAAATTTCCGCTCCTTACCAAATTTTGTTCTGCTCGCTCGAGATGCAAAACATCTAAGCTTATAAAATTGTGATATACGTGAGACAAGAGATTAAACATGATGGGGACACTTGTTTGGGCGAAAATCTGAGATGCCCTCACCAGCAAATTTGATAAAGCTATTGCAATTCTGGAAAATATACTAGTCCATATTGATGTTGACTTATCGAAATATAATTTCTCCATTTAAAAATCTACACATTCTATTTCACTTTCACGACATTTATGAACCTGTGGGGAAAATATTTTCCACCTCACTTTCACGACAAATATTTCACCATTCATCAACTGGAGTCTGGATATACCTGTCTTTTTCGTTGTGAATACATGAATAAAAATGTACCAACTTCCTACGTGTAGTAAAGCATTTGAGCGAATTGGGGGATCGTGCCACGATCCGAGCCGAGATGAGATAGGAGTCGTCAAATGTATAATTCAACGGTTTGGATCGTGCGCAGCACGCCACATAAACCAATTAATGGTATGGATAGAAATCTTAAATGCAATTCGAAATTTGAATGTGTTGGAAATATTTCGATGCCTATGGACCGGCACATGCATACATTCAACGATTCTGAACGCATTTGCATACTTCACTTTCGTCCGAAATTGTGTTTTAAAATATGTTCCCACTTTTCTTTTTTCTATTTTCGGGAGCAAATTGTAGGTGGAGTGAAGTTGGAAATCAACCTCAAAAAGAAAAACCAATTTCGTTGGCACGTTGGCACCCACTCCTTCCGACGCGATGAGCACTTCACCATTGGACCCCCATCCCACTTACCCGCGATCTCCTATCCCAGCCGTCCAATCTTAAGATGCTCAATATCAACGCTTTCTGCGTCACGTCACCGGCGGACCACGTGTAGCTTCACCTGTCTCGTAAAATAAAATACTAATAAGCTCTGGGACCCACTTTACACTCTCTGAGATTCAATCTAACGGCTAGAGTGAACTAAATCCTACTGTGAAAAACCAGCCACGCCGCTAGATGATTTTCGGAGTATCTGTGCCAACGAAGCCCAAAAGGAATCTATCTGTACACGTATTTCCGTGAAAGTGGTCCCCACAAGCTTTTTTGGCTTATGTCGGTGAGAGGTTGTGGTCCAAGCAGTGACGTGTCACCTGCTAAGGAGTCAAGCGTGGGTGGGTCCCGATAGCGGGGTTTGCGGGGAAGGTTGCGTACCCAGCTCACCAAGAGAGACTTTTGTGAAAGGAAAAGATGGCCCACGTGTTACGTCGAGAATCCACGTGGTTTCCTCGGCGTGCTGTCCTGTTGTTGGCCCACCCCCCTCGTACACTCCCGTCCAATCAAATTCTGAGCAACCTTTGCCACTGAATGCGACCCAATTAATATACCCATTACATGAGTATTAGCTCCGTTCTCCAACTCAAAATAAGTATTTATTTTTTAAAAATATAATTTTAAATTTAAAAATAATATATTTTCGTAAATAATTTTTTTATTAATATGGATTTTATTTTATAGATCCCATTAAAATCTTTTATACGGTGCAAAAAAATTAAAAATTTATTTTTTATTTATATTACTTTTGAATTCGAAAATCTGAAATAAACGGTTTATTTTTTAAAAAGGTTTCTGAAACGGAACCTATTTAACCACAAACATTTATATATATTCAAATTTTTGTTGGGCCCACGTACAGAGATATAGTGTGTGGCCCTAATGTGAATATAAATACATGTTTGTGTAAATATTTATGGTTATAGAACGATTGTTAATATACAACCACATACACTACACACACAATTACATAAACTCATTCACATTAAACATGGGGCCCATGCATATTGCGTGTGTACAGTGTATGTGGATTCCATATTTGATGTGAGTGAGTTTGTTTGATTGTAGCATAAGTAGTGTGTGACCTCATGGACTTCTGTCTTCTGATTTTCATCTCTCTGGCCCTAGTGTAATGTTTGTAATCGTTCCCCCCTCTGTCATATTAACAAAATTGGTAACCCCCAAGGGTTGAACTAGTGCTCAAAGGTTCGAACTTGGAGATTTTTGTTTCCTCTTGAGATTTTAGGTTTGAAATCTCATAGATAATGCTAGCCAAAGTTTATTAGTCGTAAATTTCAAGACTTCAAAATTAGCCGAGGTGTCCAGGCTGATCACCTGGCAATAAAACAAAAAGGGAATTTTGACTAAGGTGGTGCCATTCAAGTGTTGTTTTTGCTTGAAGATCGTGCTGCATGCTACTTTTATTACTGATTCAATTGGCGTGTTTTGGTTAATTAGAAAATTAATTAGTCCATGTCTCCAATTAAGAACGTTATGGAAAAAGAATGGCTGAATATATGGGCCCATGTAGGTGCTTCTTTAACTGCGGGCCCAAACAAACACACGTAGCCCAATGGAAGTGAGGATTGCTTGCTTGGCCTTCTTTTTGTTCAACTGGATATGCAACCTTCCTCTAGCCCAGCAGGGCCGAGCGTTATAGTGTACGAGCTCCGCTCGGCTCGTTTTCTCAACGAGTCTAAAACTTCAGCTTGAGCTCGCTCGTTTGTAAACGAGTCAGAGTCCGGTTCATATACTAAACGAGCCGATTTATACAAACGAGTCGAGCTTAATCGAGTCAAGTTGAGTCTCGAGCTGCTCGCGAGCCGCTCAGTTTGTTGCAGCCCTAGGAGCATGATCTCTCTCTCTCTCTCTCTCTCTTTTGTTGATAATCGCATGATGTCTCATTGGAAACCATTTACATATATACTTCCATCAATCATAGAAAAGCATAAAAAATATTCACAATATATTTTCAGAAAGTGATATGCATGCTTTCACGTCTATCGCCAAGTCTGAAGTTGTGCGGGTCCACAGCTAATCAAAAATGGTAGTAGTAGTAGTAGTAAAAATCACAACCAATTAAGCTGAACCACATTAATCATGAAGGAGTTGTTGGATAGACTTCGAAAAAGTATACAGTAGTATATAGACTAGTTTGATTCATTAGCCGCAGCTAGCATAGTGATTTTTAAGAATTTATTTAGTACAAGGTTGCTTTTGTAACTGTGACCTCGTTCTTAACAAACGCTAAGTGGTCATTTTGCCTTCAAGCTAGTCCGATCCTCATCATATCTTTCTGTCCTTCCTTGGTCCATATCTTTCATTATGTCAATAAATTAAAGCTCTCTTATAACACTCTTCATGGCAATTAACATCTCCCACAAGCATCTTCATATTTTGTCCAAACTAGCTCATACAAATGAAGCCGATGAAGAACGAACTCCCCAGGCCACAGCATTTCAAGTACTTGGCCTCCGACTCTACATGAGTGATCCAATGTGCCCTCCTTGAGGCAGTAGCTTGTGTAACTTGTGTTCTACCTCAGGTTGCACAAACAAATCATAAATTGCCAATCTATGCAGCTATGCTTGCTAAGCACTAAGACAAACATGCCTTTTTATAGTTCTATTTTAGATAACTGAAGAGCAAGCGCTACTTATCGGGGAAAAAATAACAAAAGAGCATGTGTCAAAAGTAATTAACAAACCATTCTCCCTTTGTCCCAAATTTTTTGTCCACTTCTGAAAAGTCCAACGTTTAAAAGTGACAACTATTACACCTAAAACGCTCATTCAAATCCAACACTGTCATTCGTTGAACAGTTGCATCAATCCACAAAAAAGGGGCAAAAATGGAGTTTTACAAATTTGGCCCCATTGACTATTGGAAAGGGACAACTATTATGGAGCAACAAAAAATGTTGAAGTGGACAAAGGACGGAGGGAGCATAAAAATGCCAGGGACAAGAACCTTTTGGTGCTAACCTCGTGGGGAATACAAAAAAGAATTAGAGAAGAAAAACTGGGGAGGGAAACAGAATTGCGTTATCTTCTAAATTTCTTAATTTCACTTCAATTGTCATGACACGAAAGCAATTCTAACCCAGAACTTCAAAAAATTCTACAGTTTTGTTACTGGAATCAAAACATACCATTTGCTCACCACACATCAATCAACCTATGAGAGGGAAAATCTCAGACCACGAGACTCGAAAATATGAAGGTAGATCTATTAAAAACTATGTCATACTTAAATTTTTTGTTTTATTTGTTGTTAACTTCTCCTCTGTTAGCCACTCCCTACGTGAGTCACGTGACTAAATAGACACAACATTTAAATACAGGTGTGTCCTCAGCTCCAAATAACATGTATGGAAAAAACACTACGATATACTTATCTCAACGCCATGCAGATCAATATAGCCCGCACTTCCCCCTTCACATTTATGGTCAGAAATTTCACCAAAAACTCCACCAACAAGCATACTAAAGTCAAATAGTTTTGGATTGAAAGCCTGCATGCAGTATAGTATAACGTTCAAGATTCTACAATCATTCGTAAAAGTTGCAACAAGAACAAGCGGTTGATAAAGCAAGAGTAATGTGGGATACCTGGTCAACTAGTAAATGATCCGGAGTGATGTTGTAAACCCAAAGTCCTTTATCATGCAAAAAAAAAATCAAGAAGGCGTGCAAACCCGAGAGCTACCTTGATTCGATGAATCCACTTAAAATCATCTAGAAACACAAAACGGTTAGTTACAATGCATCATAACAACTACTAGAAGAATTCCTTTTATTTTTTTAGCTTCTCCCCCTATGTCTCTATGCTCTTTTCCAATTACATTCTACTTGTGCAATTCTCTATCATGACCAAAAAAATTCTTACACCACCGGCCCAACACACACAAATTTTCAGCTAACAACTCCATTCCTTCTTCTTTTCTTTTTTTGTAAATAGGGAAAAAACCTATTACTTATGCATGAATACTAGATAGTTAGATCACCTTGAAGAACTATGTTGGACAGAGAGTTAATTGGTTGTAAGTCACATACAACACCAAGCTGTCCATTTTCATTGCAGCACCCAATCAACTTTACCATGTTTGGATGCCGTTTCACATCTGGATCTGTCAGTAGCTTGATTTCTTTCTGTGACATATATGAATCGTACTTTAGACAACAAAAACCTGTCAAAAGAAAAGCCAACTAAAATCGAATGAAGAAGTGCACGGGGATACATACTTCCCATCTAGATACTTGACAATGTGGAACAATTGACCAACAACCAACATCAACCCATATTTTCACAGTAACCACTTGAGTCTCCAAACCTTGCTGAATCTTTCTCCGGAACACCTTTCCATATTGGGTATTCCCAATAAAGTTTTCGGCACTGAAGCCCTCAGTGATAGAGTTCAAGTCTTCATAGGTGTACTTGACCATATCACTAGCTAATTCCATTCCTTCAATTCAAAGGTATCCCATTAAGGTTAAGGTAAGAAAAAAGAACATTCACAAGCACAAAACTATAAATGTATAGAATCGAAACAAGATATTGCAGATATAACATGACTGCATTTTTTTGGTAGCAACATTATGTATGCATTCCCTCTATAGTCACCCCTCATGCTTCAAATTTTGAAAAATGTGCTATAGAGAAACAGTTACAAATGACTGTTTTCCTGATATACGACCTGACACCAACCAAAAGTTAACTTGGGTGCCCCGACCCTTGCAAAGTTAAAAAAAAAAAATTGTTCCCTCCTGATTCCTGTTCTCGTAGAAAAATTCGCTGTATTTGAAGAGCTGTAAATATATGGGCCCATGTAGGTGTTCTTTAACTGCGGGCCCGAACAAACACATATAGCCCAGTGGGAGTAAGGATTGCTAGCTGGGGCTTCTTGTCAACTGGAACCTTCTTTTAGCCTAGTAGGGCCTTTACCAAACCAGTCGAACCGAGCTTTATAGTGTTCAAGCTCTGCTCATTTACTCGATGAGCCTAAAATTTGAGCTTGATCTTGGCATGTCTACAAACGAACAGAACCCATATACAAAACTATCGTATACGAAGCTGCTGGACTACAATATTTGTGACACAACTAAAACTTGAACCTTGATGACGTCGGAAAGCTCCTCTTCTTTTTTTTCCCCCGTTTTGTGTGTGTGGACAAATTATGTGTGGAGAGTCACCGACTCTCTGAAAGTCTCTAGATATTTTTGAAATGTTTCGGGCCTCTCTATAATATTCCATTCTCTTCTATAACCTTATAGACTTCTCCAAAGTGGTCTAGGACAAGCTAGAACTTTCTAAATTCTTTCGAAATTTTAGGGAGGGATTATGATGGAGTCTCCAAAAACTTCTAAACTCGTGTTCTAAATTGTTCTTGTCTAGAAGAGCCTTTAGCTTCCTATAAATAGGGCATAAGAGTTCATTTGCAAGTGTTTGAAAGTGCGTGGTGATAGCGCAAAGCCTGAGTGTGTGAGAGACACTCAAATGAGAATGATGTAATATATAGTTAAGGCTCTCAAGCATGAGTGAGAGTTATCTTGCCTTGTGTAATTTCATATTGGATACGACTCTCTACCATCCTGCACCAGGTTTAGGGCTACTCTAGCCTCGGCCCACTTCTTTCTTTTTTTTCACGTCTCGGCCCACTTTTTTTTTTTTCACGTCTTGACACTCCAAAAATTACTGTCGGTAAGGGATTGATTTTGGCACTCCAATTTATCACCGACAATAATTTTTGGAGTGCCAAAATCAATATCCCTCCACAATTACCAGAAGTATTATTGTGTCAGTTCAAATAGAAACACAAGTAGAAATTTCATTTAGTACACATGGCTAGGTTTCATTGATAAAGTCATCAGTTCATGGTTCTATTAGACAACATACCAATGAATGTTGTATCTGCATACTCCGGAGTTCCCTGCTGAAGTGTAATCCCTACTTGGACAGCAAGTCCAAAGTCGCATATTATGGGATTTTGATCCGGCCACAAATCGGCATCAACTTAGCCCCATTTAAAAATTAAGTAACTAAATCTTCAAATTTAAAAATATTGTGCTTACATTATCCAACCGAATGTTAGCTGGTTTCAAATCGGCGTGCACCACTGCCAGTGAAGATGTGTGAATGTGCTCCGATCCAGAAGCAATCCCCCTCAAAATATATATGTAGCAAAGTCTGTATAATTTTAGTGTGACGTATACCAATGTACCCATTTAACATGTTTGCGGGCCAACACATTAAGTATGCCTTTGAAGACAATTGAAAACTCAAAGATTTGATAGATAAAAGGTTATCAAAGACTGGGTTGCAAAAATCACAAGTACATGATATAGTCAAGTTAGCATACAACTGTACTTCAACCCCCGAGAGATCGCCCAACCATTGTAGCTATCATTACTACACTAGATCTTGTTGGTACAATGGTTGCACCAACAAAGAAGACCTTGAAAGCCAGGATAAAGGGCCTCTTCAAGTAGTAGAGTTCACATTTGGTTGTAACAAAGTTCATTTCTAATTTTGACCGAGCTGAGCTTCAATGCTTTAAAACTCGGCTTGGCTAACCTTGATTCTCTGACAAATTTGGGGTTTAATTTGCTGCGAGACTCATACAGCAAAACAGTCATTTGTCCTAGTATTATCTTTTTCCACTCACTATACATGCAGCATGCTTAGATAACGAAGTTCATTTCTAATTTTGAACGAGCTAAGCTTCAATGCTTTAAAACTCGGCTTGGCTAACCTTGATACTCTGACAAATTTGAGGTGTAATTTGCCGCGAGACTCAAACAGTAAAACGGTTGTTTGTCCTAGTATTATCTATTTTCCGCACAACATACATGCAACATGCTTAGATATAGCAACTTATGTAATGTTAGAATATCATACCCTAATGATTTCATAAGCTCAAGGAAAAAAAATAAAAAAGAATGGTCTCAAAGTAATTGCCTCTCAACTCTGTCTCCATGCATAGCAGGAGCAAGTATGAAGAGTTGCATAGCAGGAGCAAGTATGAAGAGTTACTTTAGTATATGGAGAGAGAGAGAGAGAGAGAGAGAGAGAGAGAGAGATCTACTTAACAATGTGAATATATGTCTCCTCTTTTAATTTTTTTTTTCATTCTTTTTTGCACACATACCGAATGGCGAATGCAAAAGTGAACACAAACGTGAAGTAGCGCAAAAATGGGCCCACTGTAACCTATGTCTGGGTATATTATTTATACGGAGTATTTACATAGCAAGAAAGTTCAATTTAAAAATGGGCCCCAGCGGTTTTAACAAAAACTGCCTAATCAAACAGCAGTTTAATATCTTCAGAATTTTTGTACTAATGCATCTTATTGATACTTTGGTTCTATTGTATGTACTACATTGAACAATAGCTACAAACATATGAATTGAGCTGTTCGCCAACTGTTCGAGACTCGGTTAGGTAAGGACTCCTTCAAACTCGATTCGTCTGCTAAATGAATTAAACCTAAACTTCAATTTTAGGCTCGTTTAATAAATGAGCAGAACTTAAGACTAATAGTATTCTGCTCAAGTTCGGCTCGGTTGGGCTTACAAATCTGAGGTCAAAATGTAATTCATAATAAGTCGACTCACTTGATTTTTAAATATGCTGAGTCAGCAGTAGTTGTGACTGATTGTGATAAATTTTGTGTATGTAATATTACTGTGGTGCCGCCACCTCTACAACCTGAAATTTATTCCTTTTGATTCCTCCTGAGTCCTGAGCATATGATTCATATCGTATCCAATTATGACCCAAGGATATGGTGAAAAGTGAAAACATGTGTAGCAGTAGGACATTATAGATAGTCTATGACGCCAATCAAGGAATAGCAAAACATTAAAATCCTTTTGACAACCATGAATCAACCTGGCGTGCATGAGTTCATATTCTCTTGATCAATTTTTTCAAATTTTGTTAGATGTGAACAATGTAATGGTAAAAACTTAAAATTTTGTTTGAGTAAAAATTTATTTTCTACGAATCACTCGAGTGACAAACTTAGATATATGCATAAACTTGGCTCAAGATTGAAGGGTGCCTTATTACTTAAGAGTGAAAGTAAGCCGGAGTTAAAAGTACAAATTTTTTTTTTTTATCAGCAAGTTAAAAGTATACAATTCAACACTTTCCTTCATCTAGAATATTGTTGGGTCCCGCAAATGTTCAATGGGATTAATCTGGATTAATCAAGGTGTCCATAAGTGGATCCGAAAATCGAAAATCCTGAATTATTAAAAACATATAATATGCAGTAATTAGAGTATTCAAAATATTTAAGTTTTTTTTCAGTCCTAGGCCACAAGGAGAAGATAACATAGTCATGCCGTATTTTCCAAAGTCTAAGAAATTCATTTCTTTTCCAACCTGTACAATAACACCCACCGATACCGATAGACTCGACCCATACAGAATTGTTAAAATAATTCAATTTGTCGGACCGCTTTTCATCATGTCTCCTAAAACTAATTGGTGTTAGAAAGGGTTTCAATTAAGTCTTTTATATCATTCGACATCGCACCTGCAAATGTGTTTTTAGAGCGGCCGCAGGGAGTGATATTGTATAACCAAATCCATGAGGGCCCGGGGCACTCCGGGCCCAACAATCTCTCCCTCACGATGACGCTTCCGCGACTCGAACCCATGACTTTCTGACTATGATACCACTTGTCGGACCGCTTTTCCACCATCTCTCCTAAAACTAATTGGTAGTAGGAAAGGTTTCAATTAAGTCTTTTATGATATAAGCCTGTCCCTTACCCTTTTCCCTTTCCTTGTTTGTATGCTTTGTTTCAGGGGTAGCTCCTCTGTTTGGTAATAAAATCTTAACTTACCAAAAAAAAAAGTCTGTTTTCAGAGCGGTCACAGGGAGTGGCATTGTGTAACCAAATCCATGGGGGCTCCCTCCCTCACGATGACGCTCCCGCGACTCGCCCCATGACTTCTTGGCTCTGATATTACCTGTCGTACCGCTTTTCTACCATCTCTCTTAAAACCAATTGGTGGTAGGAAAGGTTTCAATTAAGTCTTTTACGGCATTCAACATCGCACCCGCAAGTCTGTTTTCAGGCGGTCGCAGAGAACAAGGTGTAAACGGTTCAAATCACAATGACGAAATTCCGGTTCAAATCACAATGATAAAACTCCTATTGGGTACATTGAGACGCCCTACATTTTTAGCAAATGGCACTTCATTTTTCTTCCCATGATGGTGGGATGTGATGGAGGAATTAGGTCATGCAGTGAGTTGGAAAGGCAGTATTATAAATAAAGCATATATGGGAGGTGATTTTGACACTTCAGCTCCGTTTGTTTCAATGTAAAATATTTTACACTGGAAAATATTCTTCATGGAAAATAATTTTGCCAAATATAAACTTTTTGTTTTTGTTTTTCGGTGTTTGGTTGATAATTGAAATTTATTTTCAGCACATAAACATGTGTGTGTATATATACATGTGTGTGTGTGTGAGAGAGAGAGAGAGAGAGAGAGAGAGAGAGAGAGAGAGAGAGAGAGAGAGAGAGTCGTGGGCCAAAGAAATAGAAGAAAAATAGGAGAATCTAACTGGGAAATTGAGAGAGAGAGAGGGAGGAATTTAGTGGAGGAGAGAGAGACGAGAGATAAATGTGACCATGTGAAGGATTGCCTGATTGGTTATCTTTCAAGAGGTATCGGGAGAACGAAGAATTGATCTGGAAAATGACTTACCGAGTTTTTTTCGAAAAGTTATTTTTCCTCAGTTTGTTGTAAAATGTTTTCCTAAGTAAAACATTTACCGGGGTTTAATAGAACCAAACACCCAAAAATGAGTAAAACATTTTACAGGAAAATATTTTACGGCCAAACAAACGGAGCCTTCATTTTTAGTCAATGACATTTCACTTTTGGTTTTTTTTCTCACATGATTAACATACAAAGTGGAGTGCAAGTGGCTAAAATTGAAGTGCCAAAACCAATTTCCATAAAGTATGTATGTGTAGTATTAGATTAAGCAGTTGGCTGATTAAAACCCTTTAGATAATTTCCTAATGATAGGGACTTACCAATTCCCACGTATATGTTTTAACATAGTATTTGTAGGTGTCGTATGCGCGCCTGCTTTTCTTAGAGAAAGCATGTCTTAACAAGTGATTAAGTGGTCTCATCAAAATAGAAATATATTAAGAAACAAATAAATAATTGGCTATGCAGGGCAGCTAGAGCTCTTGTTGAATTTAACTATTCGATCATCTTCGATAAAGTGATCCTCTTTTTACTGGTATATATATAAATAAGTTGGTATCGTTTTTTCATTTTTCGCTTAATTTCATTTACAATGCAAAAGTTCTATTGAGATGAGTAAATGTTCAAAAAAAACAATCCGTTTTTTCATGAAATAGTAACAGTATGTGTTTCGAACTGTTCTCATAACAAAAGAGAAAAATGAGCAAAAACAATAAGCGTTTTCTAGTTTTTATTATAATTTTGCAACCTTAAGTACTGAAAACGACCAAAAGAAAACGAGACAGTACGAAAAAGACTAAAATCTTGCGATTGATCTAGTCTTCTAGATCCTATATTTGGGATTTTACAAGCATAAGAACATCCAAATTTGCTGTTCGTTAATTTATAGCCGTACTATCCGAAAGCGCAAGCCACGCATATGTTTTCTCAAAGAGATTCAACCATTGGGAGACATTATGGAATCAAAAGAATCTTCAAATTTGATGAAATGTGCTAATCAAAGGGTCATGTTTATTCCTCAACAAGTAAAGAATTCACAAGTTCCAAACAATTTTCATCTGATCAATCAAAACTTCACAACACCAAAAACACATTAAAAAAACTTCACAGTAAATAAATAAATACGGAGTATGTACTTCTACAAAGAAGAAGAAAGGTGGTATATATATTCACTTCAAAAGAATATGAGGATCAAAAAGTAGGGTCTAAGGAACATATTCATTCTCAATGGTTGGTTGAGTTCTAATCCCTGTTGCTGAAGGCATTTTACTCCTCCCAATCCATGTCGTTTCCAAAGCCTCATTTCTTTCAGACTGTCTCTCCATCTTCCCAATTCTACTCCTCTTCACAAACTTATACGTCAAAAAACCCAACAATGCCACCATAATCATCCCCAAAATCCCCAATCCAAATCCCAACGCCCACAACTTCCAAATCCCATCTTTCTTCCTCTTAACCCGCGAAGGCGGCGGCAACAGCGGCGGTATTCGCCGTAGCGATGGCGGCGCCACAATCGTAAAATGCCCGTAGTTCCTAGCAGCACACGCGTTCGGCAAGGTCATTTCGGTCAATTCAAATGATCCATTCGCGTCGAATCTAGCACATTGCAATGTGACATTCTTATCCTCCGGAAAAGAAATCCACGGAAATTGGACCAAAATGGGGTCCCTGTTGACACCGACATCAAGCCTGATTGGGCTTGAATGTGAAGCATTGTACAGCACGAGGCCAACAACAGGGGCGATGAATGTGTAGTTTGGCACCTTGTAATAAACATTCGACCAATTGCCTAAATTTTGGTACACCAAATAAAATCTCATGACAAAAGGCACCGGCAAATTGCCGGGCGGAATGCGAAAATAGCTCAAATTGGCTCCGTTCAGCCAAAACTTCCTAGTCCTAAGTCGAACAAACGAAAGTTCCATTCCGGAAAAATTAGCCGGCAGAGAAACGTTGTAAAGAATACCTGTACGAGGCCTCGATATTTCATCGAACGCGTAGCAGCGAAAGATATCGTCTAAAGAATCAGGATCAAAGCTGCTGTTGTTCGTCGGTTGAGCGAAAAATCTTGATATACATGATAGAAAGAACGTCACCCAGATGATGTGCCGACATTTCTTCCACCCCATTAACATAAACCCAATGGCCTGTTTTGCGTTCTCATTTGGAACCACCCATGAGGAGGAGTCTCCTCTGTTTTGGCTTTTTGATTCTGTTGTAATCAAGCCTTGGACTAAACTAACGTCAGGAAACCAGAAATACAGGGAAATCACAGCTGGGAATGATTCGATTGGGGAATTGACTGGGTTGTCGTCACTTTAAATTGAGAAAAGAAAGAAAAGATGAGATTGGCGTAGGACAGGGGGCTGTGTTTGGTGGGGTTGTATTCTAAGCAGAGAGGTTGCGAATTATCAGACTGGCAACATAAAAGAATGACTCTCTTTTGGGTTGGATTTGTGTTCTCTGACGTTGTTTAATTGTTTCTTTTTCTATTTGGTGAGAGAGAGAGAGAGTGAGTTTGGCCATGAAAGACGGTGCCAACGAGGCTTGGGGTAGGATAAACCCGCCGGAGACGGCGGAAGTACTTATTTAGGCAAAGTTGAATGTCGTACTTTATTTACGCTAATAATATACCGTGCTTAATAAATTCCCCTTGCAAAACTCGTTCAATTCGCTAGTCGGCAGCCGTTCATTCTCTGTATCACGCTGACTCACGCTTACGATAATATCCCAAAGAAATTAACCTTGATAGGACATTGAAAGATATGCAAACATATCGGATGAATGAATAATTTCGCACTACTTAAACAACGTAATGCAACTTGTTGAAGTATATTTTAAGGTTGAATCACACCGACCTTTTTTGCACATTTTAATCACGGTTAGGCGTATGCAATCAGCGGTACAAATCCAAATCGAGAAAAACAAATTCAAATTTGGAGGACTTTGAGGATAAAGGTGTGGAGATGATAAGAAAATAAAAGTTCAATTTTTTTTGTCCAGACTCGAAAATAATGACTCCGAATGGACCTGGGTAGTCTCTAAATATTTTCTTCTCAGTGTGTGAAAGTAACAGCCATTTGTTGATCTGGTGTGGAAGTAAAGCATTTTTATTATGTGGCCAGTCGGCAGTCGCTGCTTTCCATGGCCACATTGCTTGGTTATTAAACAACAAAGAGTCTCGTAATACTCGGTCATGTAGTCAACGGTTGGTGCCTAATCAGAACTGCTTAATGGAGGTGATAAGTAGAATTACTCTTTTATCCTTTTGTGTTTAAAAAAAAAAAAATGGTTTGGCCAAAGCGTAGAATGGGCCGGACTACTCTAGGTTTTTTTTTTTTTTTTTTTTTTCACAAGAAGGGTTGTAGATTAGGCTACAAACGAACTGAGTTGTTCGTGAGAAGTTGCTCGGCCTGGCTCGTTATTCGTTAAGGCTCGGTTCGGCTCAACTTCTTTAGTAATTGAGCAGAACTCGAGTTTTAGACTCGTTTAGTAAACTAGTTGAACTCTATAGCCTACATTCTAAAAACTTTGCTTGGCTAAAAATAGGTTCGGCTCATCTATAAATGCACAAGCTTAACTCGAACACTGCAAAGTTTGGCTCGGCTCGTACACTACAAACCACGTATAGCTATGCAGCCCATCACCTGCACTACTACACCAACGTCGCCATTGGTCACCACCACCCACCATGGTAGCACCACCATCATAGACGCCTCCAAATAGAAGTTGGAGAACGGAGGGTACCAAATTTAAGGGGAGGCCTCCCAAAAGATGGAGAAAAATACGAGAAAATGCAGGCCTTCGAAAATACAAGTTTAGGGAAGGTTTAGCATCCAATTGCGTACAAAAAACAAAACATTTACTTCTGCAAATCTTTATGTCATCGTCCCCAACAATGATAGTATGCATTACTTGGAATATGATTTCACGGATTTGATATGTAACACTTTTTAATATTGAAAAACTTTTACTTGGATTTTTTAATCCAATTTGACTAAAAATTCGAAACATTACTTTGAGATTAGTACTCAATAAACGAGGTAAGTGGTGATTTACTATTTAAGTTTGATTTGAAAAGTTAAAAAGTATTTTAAAGGTTGGCTAGGTATCAAACGGCCAATCATAAATCGATTTCAAGTAATTTGAATTTTTTAAATATTAAAAATCGACCGAAGGAGTAATCACTTGTCCAAAACTTCAAACTTTGTTATAAAAAACCAAAATGAATATTTAAACTTGATTTTCTATTATTTTATTTCACCACAACAATAGCTTTATCATTTGAGGAATTAGGTACAATAAGATAATTCTAAGGAGTTTGGCCATGTGGATATGAGAAAGCAATAAGTGCTTATTTTTTATGAAGTCGCATTTTCGAATTTCACGGAAGCTAAACGTTTAAAACCTTGGGGCCACAAGACAATTTATTCGATCGTTATCTTCAGGACATTAGAATTAGTCAAGATACTTGATCGTAACATTCGGTTATCAAAAGAAATCCAACAAGACGCCGATTATTTTATCAATTTGAACTAAAAAATTCCTCTTATAAAAACTCCCTCCACAATCACTTGATTCCACGAACGGCAGTCCTTGAACCAAACTTTGATTTGTTTATCGGCCTTCATGCGCACGTGTGTGAGCGTGAGGGAGGAGATACAGCGCCCAACGAGTTAGTCGGTTTGGTTGATGGGTTTACACCTTACAAAGGAGAGATTTTTTAAATCAAACTGCAAGAAAGTAATTATTTGCTAATTTAATAGTGTCGTCGTGAATTTAATAGCGTCAGTGTTGAAAAGACAATTAAACAAAATGCGCGTAACTTGGCTCGAATTACGCTCGAATTACCACAGTCTAACAAAAAAATGAGGGAGAAGAGAGAGACTGCATAACCCTTCAAACGTGGATTTTCAAGATAGGGAATGGGCCAATCAGGAGGCTCAATTCATCCACGTGTCACGTGGCCGAATCGGTGTCCCAAAATATTGTGGATAGAAAGAACTCAAAGGGTGGTTGCGTTGGAACCAAAGAAAAATCTCGACAGTTGAAACACAGAGAGCAAAAAGCAGAAAAGAGAATTGCACCAAATAGATACAGATAGAGAAAGAGAGGTGGTGATATAAGCAGGGACAGGGGGTGCAAGAGCCAAAAGGGATTTTTTCGCAATCGGTTTTTTGGGCGCCCAATTTCACATGGCAACGACAGCATCCACATCCATGGCGGCCACCGCCGTCTTCATGCCCTGTCGGTTACCCACTTCCGCCGTCACTCCCCGCTGCTCCGCCTTACCCAACCTTCCTCCACCGCGCGTTTCCACCACCCCATCGTTTTCTGCTTCCTTGAAACAAATCTCGGGTATGCTACCTCTCTCTGAAGCATTTCTTCAAGCACGTGGTTGAAGTTACTTTAAACTCGCCTTATCGGCCGTTCTCTGAGTTTCAGTTGTGTAATTGAAACTTTCTTTGACATGGGTACTGTGTATTGGTTTGGCATTATCAAACGGGTAATCTGTATGGAAACAAACCTTACAAGGCGTACATTGTGTTCATGAGAATAAATCAATTGATTTGACTGGTATTAGTAAAGGTCCTATCTTGCAATCTTATAGTGTAGAGTATTCACCCTCTTAGATACCTTGTGTCTGTTGAATAGCTTGATATACATTTTTAGGCCCATTTCCTAACAGCTTAATGCTGTGTTCTCTTTGCTTTTTCAAAATTTTTTTGAAAAATAGTGGGGGTAATAAGTGGAGAGAGATAGAGAGAGAAATGTTGAAAGTAAGGAGAATCTGGGGGGAATTTTTTGAAAAATTCTTTTTGAAAACCAAAGAGAACACAACATTAAGCTTTTGGGACTCGTGGCAACTTAACAGTGTCCAATGCTAGTTTGTTAGTTTTTATTCACATTATCATCATTTAAAGTAGTGGTAAAAATACTTGCACTTGTCAGTGACCATAACCGTGCTAGAATGCAGAACCTACTCAGTAACTAGGTAGTGATATTGCTAGCTGGTTTGGGATGTTTGATTGTTTTCATAGTCATATGGTGACATTAAGTTTAGTGCAGATCTCTTACTGGAGGTCTTTTATTAGTTGGTGTTGGGTGTCTGAATAGATGTCATGTGACACATCTGGAATGTGCTCTTGTTGTGCCTTCTTTTGGAGCTTGGACGGAGCAGAATAGGCTTCTTGAGATTGAGAAATCCTAAACCTTTCCATTCTCGCAAAGGCCCCTTCTTTTTGTCCTCTTTGCTGCCTTCTCTCAGGCATTCCTTGAAAGAAAATTGGTCTTTATGAGCATGATCCTTGGACTTCTTCATGCTGTTCTGTACTTCTGTTGATCGTGTCTTCTATTGATCGTAAATGAAGGAGTGAAAGAACATACCAATTGATTTCTTTCAGTTTAGTACTTCGTATACAAAATCTCAATGGTGGAATGTTTTGATATCTAGTACGTTTTCATTTTTCTTGGATGCGCTTAAGGACTTGAGAAACCACTTGTAAGGGTTGGATTAGATAAAAATTAAATGGCCTGTTTCTCAAACTTGGGGATTGGTTGAAGTATCTTATGTCTGTTTCAAAGTTTGTACATATTTGACTGCTAAAAGGGCTGCAAAGCTTCTCTAAGGCATTGGGCTATGGACTCATACTATTCATTCATTCATTCTCCGCTGGATAGGCTTAATTTACAGATTTACGATGTAAAATGGTCGAACAACAAATATTACTTTTAGTTTCCCAAGTGCTTAGTAGTGTCCTATATTCCGGCAACCGACTTAGGGGAATGGGGATTTGGATTTGAGTCTGGTGGATGGATAGCACACTGCTCATAAATTGAATGTGGATTTATAGACTTCATTATTTTATTCTCAGGAATAATAATGTTTATCTGGATAATTCTTTTTTTTTTTTTTGTGTCTAAACTTAAAATAGAACCCCGGAGGATTTCTCTATTTCAAGTCAAAGCCTCTTCATCAGAAGAGTCGTCCCCTCCTGTTGATGCCGGAGAGATATTCAGTGATCTAAAGGAAAAGGTAAGGAAACATTAGGCCTATGCCTCGGAGGTTTGGAAGTTCTCCTATGAGTACCTTTCCCATTGACCTGTTTTTCAATTTCTCCTTCCATTGCTTATTGTGAGAAGTTTTTCCGGTCTGACTTTTTAGCAAGTTAGTGTTTTAAATGATGTATTGTTGTTTTCCTAATTATTTTGCTTCGATGTTCTATAGTGGGATGCATTAGAGAACAAATCTACAGTAGTTCTCTACGGGGGTGGGGCTATAGTTGCAGTTTGGCTATCCTCAATTGTTGTTGGAGCCGTCAACTCAGTCCCTTTGGTAGGTGATATGATTTACGGATACTGCATGTTTCTACCGGAAGTCATGGATGTTGCTCTACCGTTTGTAATCTCTTGGCACGATTACTCACAGGAGATCATTAATCAGTTTCTTTTGAGGTCTTTTGTTCAACTGCTGATTATTTTTTCCACTGAAATTTGTATCAGCTTCCAAAGATCCTGGAGTTGGTAGGACTTGGATATACCGGATGGTTTGTTTATCGATATCTTCTGTTCAAGGTAAAATTTCAAACAGTTTTCTATCCTTATTTGAAGCTGCTCATACTTCCTTCTGAATATAGATTGCCATGTCATAGAATCCTTTTTGGTATAACTCATAATCAAAAAATTATATTTTTGTTGTAGTCTGATTAAACCATTGGACATTACACAATGTTTGCTAGCTAATTAATGCATCCATTTCACATGATTTGAAGCCTATCAAGTGTTTTAATTACTTAAGTTATACTATTTATTTATCTGATCAAAAGGAAAAGGCACAGGGGCTTTGCTTATATATGGGGCAAGGCGCAAGCTATATAAAAACGATTAAAAAAATTGGCAGGATTGGTTTTTTTAAACTTGATTAGCCTCATTCTAAATAGATTCTAGAAACATGGTGTGACTTCTACTTATTGTATGTACCTAATGCTGAGAAGTCGTATGTCCGAAAAGCTGTCATTGTTCAAGAGTTTCTTATTTGAATCTTCTTCTCAAACTTAGGCATCTGAGCACAACACAGCTATCAATTTTTTGCGATAACTTGTGAGCTACCGCATGTATTGGTATCAAATTTTGTAGCAAGTAATTATTTAGCTGACAAAAGAAACTTTTTTTTTTTTCTCAGCAAAGTAGAAAAGAACTGGCTACAGACATCGAAGCCTTGAAGAAGAAGATTGCTGGAACCGAATAGATGTACGTGATTGTGTGTTAGAGTCATCTTACATGCACTCGAGTCATTGGTTCAAATGGTTTTAGATCTCCTTCACGAGAGGCTTATTGTTGTGTAATGTAGAAGAGGTCTTTTATGTATTCCTAATACTCTTGTGTTCTCCGTCTTTGAAATAAGACATTGGGCGGTTCTGTTTTCAGATGGATTAGTACATAGCCCTAAACTGCCTTCTAGATCTCTCCAGGAGGATCCATGTTTATGTTTCCTTTTTGAAATTGCGAGTCCATGATCCAAAACGCACAGCCGCGACTCCGCGAGGACTACTGGAATTGCCAGAAGTGAACAGTAGCGTGTATTGCTAGAGTTGTCTGAAGTTTCATACAGTATTACGAAACCAAAGTGTGATGAGGATCATAGAACTTAGGGAAAAGACAATTCAAAGTCACTTGAGAATGGATGGTTAGTTTCATGCTTCTTATGGGAAATGGCTATTTTCGTTTACAGTTTCACAGTTCTGCGCTTTAAAAATTATGATGACTGACCTTTCCATTTGAAGGTATGTGTTGACTCTGTCTCAAATATCCATATTTGAGATGTCGAACAACATTGATGGTAAGATTTTCGCTCCAAATCTCAATCTTCACTTAACACTTTCGTTCTCAATCTCCACACTCGCGACTTTGAATAGTTTGGGGTCTTCGAAAGATGTTTTTTATTTTTTTTTTGGTCAAGCGGAAAATCTTTGCTCATGCTTATGCGCAAGCAATTGCACCTCCACTTACGCTCATGCTCACATTATTTGACTAAGCCTCCTTTGACTCAACTTTTTAGCGACTTTTTAGCACGGTCTTTTTTATTGTTCTCTCTTAATTTTTGTTAGATTTCAATCAAATTTTCGAGGAAAGAACTTTGAAAAAGTATATAAATACATACCAAAATTGAAAAAGGATTCATATTAAATGACAAAAATACTCAATACTACTATATAGAAATAGCTGCTTCTTCTTCTTCTTCTTCTTCTTCTTCTTCTTCTTTTTTGTCTTTTTTCTTAATCTTACAATCGTATGAGTTTTTTTTTCAAATTTGATCTATAATTTTATACATTTTAGATTTCTTTTGTCAAGCTGAACCATGTTATGTGAAAATTGTATCCCAATAAAACAATAAAAAAAGTCGTCAAGAAATTAGGCCTAAAAGTGTGACGAATTGTGTAACAGAAAGAGAAAGTATAGGGGCTGGTAACGGGATTGCTCGAACTTTGGAGGTAAAAAATTCAGAAAGACATTTCATTTAATTTTGCTAAGAAGCCCTCGTGGTCAGTGAGACCGAGGGAGGTTTTGTTAGGGTTTTCTTCAGGCGATACAGAACTCCGAATCCTAGCCCTAGCTCCATTTGCCACCGCCGATCCATAAAGCTCTTTCTGGAAGAAAAAAATGATGCGAGTAATCGACGTCAGGAGACTGAAGCCTTCATCCGTCGAGTTCTTGACCCATCAACTAATCCAGAAATGCTCAGTCAGCGGAACCGCAAAAGGCAAATCGAAGCTCAAAACGGGAGCGCCACTGAAGCGGTCGAAGGTCACAACCAAAAAGGGAAAATCACCCGAAGACGCTTCGGAAAAGGGCGAAGGCAGGCGGTTCAACCAGTTCGAAGAAATGGTCGATAACTGCCTGAACGCCACGTCGCCGGTCCGGCATTTGAAGCCCAAAGAACGAGAACGTGAAGCCGAGCGGGAGAAAATGGGACTGATGAGCAAAACTAGGGCAAAAGAAATCGAAACGATGAAAAAGAAGAAGTCGGAGTCGGATACTGCTGCGGGTGTGGTTATGGGCCCACCGGGTTTGGATCTGATCACGTTGGGGTTAGTTGAATCGGATAAGCTTATTAAGTATGAGCTGACGGTGGAGGACGGCCGGCGGCTGGCGAAGGAGTATTCTAGAGTTTTGATGAGGAGGCACAGGGCAAGGCAAGCGGCTGAGTCGAATCTGTTGAGGTTGAAGAAGGAGGCGATCGAGGCATTGCCGGAGGGGTTGAGGGAGGCGGCTTTGGTGCCGGATTTGACGCCGTTTCCGGTGAATCGGTTTATGGCGACATTGACGCCGCCTATTGAAGGGTATATTGAGAAGGTTAATGAGGCGGCGAAGAAGAGCACGGGGAAGGAGAAGCTCCGGTGATGAGAGGTTAGGTTTTCTCTGAATTGGTTGTGGAAGTTTTGCCTGTAGTGTTGAATTTTTAGAAATTGGTTTGATTGATGGATTTGGATACTACTTGTTTATGGCTATGTTTGTGGAAAAGAACCTAACTTTAGGAAGTACCAAAAAGATCTTTCTGAATCTTGGAAACTAGTTTCGGTCGAAAACTTTTGTTTTTGCTAAAATGTCATGAAAAACTAGTTCTGAGAATCTGAAGCAACCACCATTGGGCAAGTTGTTAGTTGGGCTTCCTAGTTTTGGTGTATCAGGGTGCTGTAGGAATTCCTTGCACGTAACATTGAGACTTTATGTTACAGAGTACTAAATGCTAACAAGATCGCGAATTTTATATTTGAAGATGCGGTTAGGAGAAGGGTAAAGATAACAAAGATACTTGTGCCTTGAATAGACAAAATAATGGGGATCTTCAGAAACAATTAATTTTGATGAGGCTTTTCGTACATGTATAATCTGTAGCCTGAAAGGATGATGCTGTCAACATGAATTCTCCGATCATGGGAAGAAACATGGGAGAAACTTGATGAAAAGGTCAAGCTCCTTAAACTAGGTAGAGCGTGGAAAAAGGGCACTCCTTTTGAAGAATTGATGGTGCAACAATCCAGGAAAAGAGCTTGAAATGGCAAAAGATGATACAGGGTACATGTGTCTAGAGCGGCAACCTCCATGGCTTCTTGTTTACCTATCCTCTCAGGTTATGATTGGTTCTTTATAGTTTGAATACCTAGTGTTTTGGTTCTTCAAAATTCTCTTGCTAGGGGTTTACAGTTGTTCACCTCTTCAAGAGGTTTGCCGTGACAACAGTCAACAGGCTGTTTTTCGAGCTTTGATGCAGATCTCACTTTGCCAAAAAAGAAAGAAAGAATCCAGTAGTACGCGGTGACTGTTAATCAAGGGTGTGGGGCATTGTGTCTTTAGAAAACAGGATGTGGGGATGGTTTCTACGGTGAATCGAGAGTCTGAGGCATTGTGTCTTTAGAAAACAGTTGATTGTCCTTAATGATCATTTGTGAGAGGAAAGCAGGCCATCCTTACCAAGGTTCCTTGAATTGTGAGAGAAGTTTTACGTTGGATAATCACCTGCTAAGTGGAGAAAGAAACTATTTTCAGAATCCACCCTGCCATTGCGTCTTCAGAGACTCAGTTGTTTGAGTTAAATCATCCGGTATCATTAGATACTCCATTCGTAATCGGCTATCTATTGGAACTGAATATCTAAAGGAAACTAGGATAAATCAAAGACAAGCATCATGGCATTTGAGTCATGCTTTTTGTGTGTTGTTTCACTACAATTGTTGTAGTTAGAATCCCAACTCCGTTTTAGGTTTGAAATGTGCTACATCTATTTTTGTGATAACCATCAATATTCTTTGCATTAATTCTGTGGGCCCTTAACGACTCAAAATCATTTTGTATGAGTCGGATGTTTTTTTTTGATCAGGTATGAGTCGGATGTCTGTTATGATAATTTTCTACTCTGTGTATTGTTATTCCTATCCACTACTCACATCTTGCATTTTCTGTTGGTGCAGATGGAGAAAGCCTGCCGTGCAAGAAAGCATTCCCCCCCCCCCCAATTAGGTGTGGTTGTTGGGAATCAAAGCTCATCCCTGATAACATTACAGCAATGAACAACCCTGTTCCTGCAATAATCTTGTGATATCTGCTCTGTATTTTGGTATTTGACCTTGTCCGGCAGTGTTTTACTCTATAGACTTTGTATCAGCTTTTATAGCATTTTGACACTTCTCCAAAGACTTGATTCTTTCTCTGGTCAAACAGATTTTGCATACTTGCAACTTGTTATGATCAACCTCGTCTGAGTCATTTGGAAAAAATGATATGATGAACTTCTGCACAAGCAAATTAACCTGTTCTCGAGTTGAATGGCTGCTTCTGGATGAACAGCTCGCATCCATGTGTGCACAATTTGCTCAACTAGTACACACAATTTGCTCGACTATTTGTTGCCTAATTTGCATCAACGAAAGCTGCTATAGCAGCCCAGTCTCTTGTTCTCCGCCACTGGGGCTTTTGTTCTGCAAGTGTGATGCCATAATTAGGGCTCATTTGGGTGGAATCCTTCTACACTTTAAACTTCTGAAGCCTTTTGATTTCAAACTACAAGAAATTTTATATAGCAACACTCGAAGTCTGTTATGAGCTCAAGTTCTAATGTCTGATGGGTGGGTGATGCGACTCACTGATGCCTGAGCAACAAAGAAGCTCCAATGTTCCCATCTTCCAGTTGATGAGAGAGAGAGAGAGAGAGAGAGAGAACTGGACTTGAGACCCGAACGGAGACCGTGCCTTGGCTCTCACCTTTAGGGAGTACCTCCAGAGGCCCAGGCCAGCCGAAAACCAAATAATACAGAGAAGGAACCAAATTGAAATCGCCACATCAAATGACATCCTGCCCAACACCTCCTTTATGAATTTACAAACAGAGGCCAAGTTCCTTGTCCTCTCGGGAATAACTACTTTCAATTCATTTGCGAAGATGGCCTATCAAATGGGAAAACAAGCAGCAAAAGCAATGTAATCATTTGCTAACATTAGGCACTGATTCGAGACCCAAGCAAAACAACAATACCGTAGGCTCTCATTCCTGGATCTACTCTAGATCAAATCCAAACAGAGATGAAGCTATCAATAATAGTGTTCTAATGCATGTCATCAATCATGTAAAAGCAAACCCCATTGACCTGCAATATAACATATCTGTAGACAGTGGACTTGTGGAAACGTAGAATAGTAGCATGAAAAATAAATCCAGTAGGATGATCCTTGATTGCAAGAAGATAACGTTTCCCATTTTAAGACAACGGACAGACAAAAATAGCAATACAACTCATATATGATCAAGATGCATAACAGCATTAGTAGGCAATTGACGAGGTGATGAATCGAACACTACACTCGACAACTACATGTTGCGAATTTGGGGCCTAAACATCAGTCAAATGATCACCATGAATTCTAGCCAACAATTCATAACAGATGTACAGTGCAAACTTTGTCCAACCATGTTGAATTGCAGTGGATGATGTAGTTCACAATGCTTACTGATAGGGGAAATGGTCGGTGCTTCTCATCTTAGCACTAGTAGTATAATAATTGCAAGCAATTAGATACTTTTTGTCGATAGATGAACTGGACACCATGACGCATACCTTCTGCTAACCCAGTAACGTACATCTTGATGCCTCGTGAAAAATCTTAACACTAACTGAGCAAAACTCTAATCCCAAAATTTTCTTGCTCACAGCATAAATTCTTCCTAGTTAGCTGATTTGGATCTACCTGTACCTGGAGCTATATCCAGGAACATGAAAACTAAATAAATGAAGCAAAAGAAAAGATGACAAATTGCCTTGCAAATGGATAAAACCAAAGTACAACTGCCATCTAGTTAAAATACCACCTGCATCTGATACTAATTCACCAGGCTAAAATAGAGTCTACTATTATTGCAAAGCAACAAATGAAAGGAAAACATATATGTACCAATTGCCCAAGGAGGCTTCATATCTTCACCAGATACCGACAAATAGCCAGCACAACAAATATCTTATTTTGGCACCACACAAGACTTGCTACGAAAGTAAACAAAAAGAAGTAGCAACTTGCAAATTACATATTCCATAAAAAAAATACCATAAAATAAGTCTAGCAGAGCAAAATATCACCGACATCCAACAAAAAGAAGATCAATTACAAACCAGAGTAATGGAAAGCTAGAACAGTATTATTGCATAAACTTCACTTATATAACCGTCTAAACTTCAGCCACAAATCCCCCTCATACCCTAAAGGCCTAAATTGATTCAGATTTCAAACCCCACATGAAAATTAGACCAAACTCAAACGAAAAGAGGCAATATGATGTAAATTGAAACAGAGAAACTCCTTCCCAAAACTTAGAGCAAGGTACTACAACATTGATGCACCATTTGTATCAAACTTCAGCCAAAAACAAAACTTTATTGCAAATGCTGAATAATTGAAAGGTAAGGCAAGTTACCCAACATTACTGCATCAAATTCATCAAATACTACAGACTTCAGCCACTTATCCCGAATAACGCAACGCCGCGTCAATTCAAACCTTGCATACAAAGAACAACTATACCTATACCAAATCAAACCAAAGGAGGCAATATACTACAAGCCTGCACCATTCATGCACCATATTATTTAAACTTCAGCCCAAAAAAGCTGCATAATTGAAAGGCAACACAAATATTACTGCATCAAGTTTGTCAAGTAGTATAGCTTACAGACTTAAACTTAAGCCGCAAATCCCCAATTCCGCCACAACGTCAATTCACAACTTACGCGTAAATATCAAATACACTCATACCCAATCAAACGAAAGGAGACGATATGATATATGCTCCCTCTATCCTAAATTGCTTGTCCCATACAAAAAATGTTGTGCAATTTTGCTATCAAAAAATAAAGTATTTTTCATGCATAATTTTTTTTTATTTCTTGCACCAAATTGAAGTTCTTCTTCCAGTTCTTTAATTCAGATTTGGTGAAAAAACTTCGAAAAATTACGTACCCAATTACTCTATTATTTAATCTGAAAAATTGCACAACTTTTTCGTAAGGACAGCCAACTGGGATGGAGGAGTACCTAAATTAAGTCGAGATGGCGAGAAACCTTTCGAAACCCTAGATCTTATCAATATCCTCATCCTCGAACTCAATATAATCATCGCCACCACCATCCTCCTCCTCATCGAGCCCACCAGCAATCCCCTCGTTCAGCCTCGTGTTCTCCGGCAACTCACCGTACGCCTTCAAGAGCCTGGCCTCGTCGGGCATGTACTTGAGGATGACGTCAGCCTTGTCGTCCTGGTAATCCCTCAGGCCGACGAGGATGATGTCGCCGGCGGCGATCCAGACCTTCTTGTGCATCTTCCCCCTGATGTGGCACAGGCGCTTCGTGCCGTCGATGCACGTGGCCTCGCAACGGCCGTTTCCGAGCATGCGGAGGACCTGGGCGTACTCCTGGCCGTCTTCCTTGAAGACAAGCTCGCGCTTCTCGTCGTCGGCTTCGTTCTTGCCTCGCTTGCGGTTCTTGCCTCCCTTTCCCTTGTTCTTCGGCATGGCTGGTGGAAAGCCCTAGATCGTACGGTTCCTGTTGATGTTCTGATCGGGGTGCGTGGATGTGGTTATGGTCTTCGATTTTGAGTGCGTTTCTCTTTCGATAAAACCTAACGTTGAAGTTACGTGGAGGACTTCTAAACACCATCTCCAATTTATACCTCAATTTTTATTTTTTTATATATACAGAAGATATAATCCATCAATTAAATGGAAATGAGTTATGCACTAGCTGTGGTGTAAACGAGTCGAGCCGAGCCGAATTCGAAACTTGATGGTGCTTGAATTTGGTCGTTTGTGAACGAGCCGAATTCTTAACAAGTCTAGTTCATTCACTAAACAATTACTCCCTCCGTGCAAATTTATTATTCTCTTAAGAGTTAGTGTCACTTTTCAATTGATTATATACAATCTTGTAATTTATTATCTTTTAGGTGATTTTTAAAACATTATTTAAAAAAATTAATTGAGATCTATTAAAAAAAATTCATATTACATATATGAAGTATTACTAATTGAAAAATATAACCAATTTTTTAACAGGTTATGATACAATGAGGGACCAAAAATTGGGATGAGGGAGTATTATAAAGGAGCTGAGCCTATGCAAACGAACTCTGCTCTTAATAAGCAGAGCTCAAGCTGCTCACGAGTAGCTCAATTTATTTGCAACATTAGCTCTAGCACTCTTCAAAATTTTTAATAATTAAAAAGTTATTTTTGTCTTTTATTATCTTAGAATGCACTCCAATTTGTATAGAATAATTGTGTTCCAAGATTACCATTTGAAGGAGAAACAAAATATACCACTTGGGATTTTTGATTTCTTGAAGTTCGATATTTGCAGATCCTATCAGTGGATACACGCAACTTTATTCCTTCCACAACAACCGGATAAGTAAATTTGTTTCCAACTGTACCCAAAAAAACAGAATACTCCTACCATTAAAGATAAAAGTTTCCCGAGTACCACTATTGGCACTGATGGGCTCGCCGGGCCAACTCCAGTCACCCGACGGCCGATTCATGCTGTTCAAAAATTCTTTAAAAAAAATATTGAGGGGGCTAACGCGAGAATTAACGGCATCCGAAGCATGTAGAGTGCTTGATTCAAACACCCCATTTTCGTAATACATATATGAAAATGGGGTGTTCGGATCGAGCACCCTACAAGCATCCGATGCCGTGCCCCCTTGTTTTCTTTTTAGAATTTTTGGACGGTTCAGATCGGCCGTCCGATGTCCAGAGTGGGCCCAACGAGCCCGTCGATACAATTTCGGGATGAAACCCGTCGGTACCAATATCATTAACGAAGTTTCCCTAATTCGAAAATAACATTTCCTGCCACACATATCAAATGAGGCTTATCTCATGTGACGATCATTTGTGCGATTTTAAGACCATCACAATTACATTTGATTGTCTGTGTTGTTTATTTTAAAAGCCTCGATGTGTTTGTCATTCATGCAAAAAGTCAAATCGATCGGGCATCAGTATTCGAGAAACATCTTTTCTTCTCTTTTTTTGGGAAGTATTCGTGAAATATCTGTTGTAAGAGAAATAGTTAGATTCTGAATGTTCATTTTTCTTTAAGACAAAAATACGATTCAACCAAGCGTTTTTTCAATTTGTAATCGACTTGATTTTTGATATGAACGGTAGACACACTAAGACCTACAAATATCCAACCCCGAGAAATCATCACATGAAAGGATCTCAGCCCACACCTACCATCTCGTATATCAGTCACCATCCAATCCTCCATCCCAAGCCTCACAACAACTAGCAGTATCACGACTATCCCTTCGCTCCCCAACTCCTCAGCCCGTTCCCCCCATCATAGTTGCATTGAACGGCGCAACACAGTTTGCACGCAAGAACTGCAGATGAGGTGGAAGACTGATAGGCGTTTTACGCAATTAAACAAGAATGGCAAAACCACCTAGAGATTTGTTGGCTGCATTCACAATGGGACGTGACAAAGAAAGGAGGCGGGAAGAATGGTCGTGGAAGTGCTGTTGAGCTGGTTGGGAGAGGTGGCCAGTGGCTTGGGCGTGCAAGAAAGCAAAGGGTCGGGTGGGTGAGGGTGATGACAAGGAGGCCCCGAGTGGCGGATGAGGTTACAACTTAGTCCTCCGATGAATCAACTGCTCGGGCATGAGAAAATTAGGGGTTGAGATGCTCGAATAGTATCGAGCAAGGGCTAACTAAGTAGAATCCAACGGAATGGTTACAAAGAATACAAGAATCATATATTCCCAAAGCATGGGTTGTAATGCGTAACGCAACAGTGAGATCAATCCCATTTAGCCAAATGTTACACCATGCTAAGATATAGAACTCAGTAGCAGATTCAACTTAGTTAAGAGATAAAACCCCAAACCTGTCAACGCAAGGATCATGATACGGGCTCAAAAAGATCCCAAACAAACAACAACCTGTGTATTCTCAAAATGCATTAAGTTTGGCAAGGTCAGAATAGGCAATCCTTCCATTCCAGGAATTCATTTACAGGGCCCGGAAGGCGTTACCGCAAAAACTCTTCCTACCTCTCAATTCCAGAGCACAATTTGGCCCATGTCTAACAACAAGAAGGCACAATCTTTCTCACAACTGAGTTAGAAATGTTAATGCTAACATCTAAACATCACCTATAATGCTTGTCACAAAGCCAAGGTAAAGAAGGTTAGCCCTACCAAGAAGAAAAAGATACTGTAACAGAAAGTTTGAGAGAGAGAGCGAGAGAGTTTAACAGTTCGTCAGTTCCTGATTGTAAGCTCAGCCCTGAGATGGAGGATGCCATTGATGAAGTACAGACTATCCTCAGCCATGAAAGAAGGCCATTGTATAGCAAATAAGTTACGATAACCAACCGCCTTTCCGCCAGTGAAAGTGTAATTTCCCTTGTACTTGCTAATGTACTCCTCTGTTGGCTTTGATCTAGCCGAAAACTCATAGTCGACAGCAAAAGTGACCGACCCTTTTTCTTGCATTCCAAGAAACAGCCCGAAACAATTGGACGCGTTATGCTGATCCATGTTGCAATGCGCTGATAAGAAGAAACCTTGGCCACCTAAGTGAAAAGCCTGAGAATAGACTCTCCCGTTTGGGAACAAATTGGCGCATTCCTCGCGCTTTAAATCAAGGTAAACCACACACTGGTGACGTGGCATTTCAAACTCGATCACCTTAATGGGCCTGTACTTGTAGGCCCGTTCCACAAAGCGTCGGCTTGAGGTAGCAGACTCCTCCGCGGCAAGGGCCCGTTGTCGGTGTGGGGCCTCAGCTTTGAAAAACAGAGACTCTAGCACAACCTTGGACGCAAGATCATGATCAAAGTCGTTGCAGGTTAAAACCTTCTTGAGCTTGCGGCAGGTCATGTAAGGAAAGCGGATGTAGCGACCAAGACGTGAACCCAAGATTTCCTTCCGCTCCTCCAGTTTTGGGTACTGGGCCCTTGCCCACTTCAACACAAGGTCGTATACTGCATCTTCTGATGCGACCTGGAGATCATCACTTGCCAATATAGCTTCAATACCGGCAAGGGGTAAGCTCATTACCTCTTCTTGGAACCTGGCCAAAAGTGGAAAAGGATACGTACTCAGAAATTAGAAAGGCCGAACAGCTCAAGAAGAGTTACTTTCCCAAATATGATATCAGGTGTTTGTATCAAGCAGAATACTAATGTGCTTTTTACACTTCAATCTTAACTATGAACCACAATATCCATATTTATCAGCTTTTCTTTCAACCTACTTGCCAAATAGAAGACATACTAATTCCTTGAAGATGTTGCGGACACAGCCTACATTCAAGAAGTTGTTTCAAAAAAATTCGACGCCCACAGACTCTCAGTCATCTCATTAAGCTAAACATAAGAACAGCATCTGCAAAGATTACACTATTGGTCTGGAATTCGAACATGAATTTCAAGTTGAGATAATAACGGTCTCTACTCTCTAATAAGACTGACTCTGTCATGAGAACAACTCAGCTGAAAATGATGTTATAAACCTTCTCCGGGTCTTGTGTTGAACAGGAGATTAGTTAAGCCCATAGTTGTCAAGGGCGAAAGGCGCACCGAGGCGCAAAGTTCCATTGGGCCTGAGGCGAGAGGCGCAAGGCGAGGCGCACGCCTTTTTGAAGAGAGGCGCACCTATGCGAAAAAATAATTATTTCTGAAAATAATTGTGTTATGTGTGCTTTTTTGAAAAAAAAACTCGCTTTTTGTGCGCTTTTTCGCTTTTTTGTGCGCTTTTTCTGAAAAAAGCGCACTTTTTCGAAAGAAAGCGTGTTTTTTTGACCGATTTGAAAGAAGCGCGCTTTTTTGCGCCTCGTCGCTTTTCTTGCCTTGTCGCTTTTTTGCGCTTTTTGCTTGCCTTTTTCAAGTCGCCTCGCCTGGCGGTCAGCAAGGCGCTAGGGGTGCGCCTCGCCTTGGGCCTAGGCGCGCGCCTAGGCGTGCCTTTGACAACTATGGTTAAGCCAAATTAACTTACCTACATTATTAAAAATAACAAGGTGATTCAAATCACATAGGCATGAAAAAGAGGAAACCAACCAGAAAGGGGCAAAAGAAAAAGAAAGAAAAGCGCTGGAAGAAAGAAAGAAAATATTCAAGAAGTTAAATAAGGCAAAGATATCTGCAATTTCAAGCTAGGAGAACACGTTACAAAGAATTCTTACTTAGTAATGTCTTTATAACGAGCAGCAAGGAACTGCTTTGCTGCATCTGTCAAGGGCTGAACTGCATCAGCCATTAAGACACTGGAAGGAAGCTCCAGATATAGCAACGCAGACTCTGGTGTCATGGGCAAATTCCGCAATAATCGGCTGCAATGCCGCATGCATGAAGCAACCTCAAACTTGTCTGCAGCCATCAACACATCAAGCAAAGCGGGAGCAGTAGTTGCAGATAAGGTATTGCTATACATGAAATTCAGGAGCTCCATGAGCGCAGCTTCCTCTGTTCCAAGAGGGGACAAGGGACAGTTATTTAAGATAATAAAACAGCCATTTAACAGTGTTGATTCCATTTCACAATACCTAAGCACTATGAACTGTTCCAATGGAACTGGCCATAATATACAAGGAAAGACTATTTTACTTTTTTTTTTTTTTTTAAAGATGGCAGGCATCTTCTCAATTATCATAACCTGTGTAACCCATTCCACAGGAAAATGCATTTATGAAGAAGTGATTAGCCTTGTAGAACTAAACTTCCAAGTTTAACACCAAACAGGAGTCCAGCAACCATAAAGTACTGTCTGAAAGTAAAATGGTTGCGATTTAGTCCATACCAGAGGCATTGATTCGTAAGGTGACGTGTCGCTGCTCTGACTCCCTCATCCCATTTGAGAAGAGCTAAAAATAAGATGGAATGAATCTCATCCACAGGCTTTGAACAACAGACAAAGAAACCCGTGTAAAGAAACTAATGATCTTTACCTTATAGAAAAATGGACTTTTTGCGGCTAAAATTGGAGAACTGATGTGTAAAGTTTTAACTCTCAGAACTGTAGAACAATCCATGCTCCAGTTTGAGTCATTGCTATTTGCAGCTTCATCGCCTGCAAAGATAACATGAAGCCTTGACAATTTGAAATACAAGATCAAATAAAGCAAACAAGACCTAACTGTAGTGGCACATAAATTGGCAAGCTGTTAACATCTCAACGGTAAAATTGGTAACAACGGAAGCAACCACCTGGACAACTTAGTTATACTTTATCTCATACATGAGAAAAAACATATTAATTAAGACTCTTAACTTATAATCCTGCAGAAAAAATGCAGCATCTTTATGGTAAAAAGGCAATGAAAATAAATGGACTGAAATAACTTCTTAATTCAATTCCTTCTTTGAATTTATAGCGAACCCATCTTCATTGCACCTTACCTTTCACCCAGCAGGCATTGGCTAGTACTTTATGGACCATTTTAGCATCAAGTTGGCTTTTCCCATTACAAGATGCATCAGAGTGGCTGCACTAATTTCTGCAGATAACAATTCAATTGTTGAACCAACTCGATGCTACACCTGACGTCTATTTTTGCATGTACAAGTATATTTCTTACTTTCTTTAAGTCACAACTGTCACATAGTTCTTGTTGCTTTAAAAAAGATCTGGCGAAAAGCACCAGCAAGCATTTTTGGAAAGTAACAATTCCATTCAGTTAGGTTTCGGAAAATGAACTCTTTGAAGGAAACCTTGCCTCTGCCCTTTCTTTTGCAATGCTTCATAATGTCTCTCATGGCCATTGGTCCTTCATTTATAGTTCTTGCATTAACCGGTCCAGAATTAGGTGAAAGAAAGCTAGCTCTTGAAAGCAGCACAAACACGGAGCGTAGCAAACACAATGGGCAGAAAGAAACCGCAGTTTGGAGAATTCAATAAGTGAAATGACTTATTCAGGCGGTGCTTTAATCCCGTGCAAATGGCATCGGGATAGACGGGCTTGGCTCAGCCCAAATACCCACCAACTGCCTCCAACTATATGAGGATGATGGTTCAATCTGTCTTCTCACATGTCATAGACTCATAATTTAGCATCAATTACTAAGTGATCGTTTCAGTTTCTTCTTGACAGAACATACATATGGACCGAGGTAATGACCATTCTACTACCTGAGGGTGATTCTTCATTCATTGCAACAGGTTCCTCATCTTCATTTTCAAACCCTGCATCATCAACGTCAGCCAGGTTACAATTCAGAATCTGCTCCTCAGCGCATCCAGCAGCATCAACAGCTGCAAACAGCCAAACATAAAGTAAAATGTCAGTCAACATCAGTAAAATTTCTCAAAATAGGCATAAGTATAAAAAAGGGTTAAGGGTAACAGTATGCATGATAAAGCCAGTAGCAAAAGAATCAAACTCAGAGAGGATCCTCATTCCTCCCAATTGACGAATCAAATATTCAGTCCACAATAAGATTTAATACACAACTAATTGAAATTAAGAACGATGATGCATTTCTGGATCACTGAAGCATGAGGTGGCACCCGTGCCTCATTGTAGCGAGGCGCAAGTTGTAGCAAAATGGTAAAATGTAGTATACAAAAAATTTCAACATGAATAAATGTTGTATAATTCCAATAAAAATACACATAACAGGCATATTCCAAATAGCAGAACACTCACAAAATCATTGAACATCCATTAAAAACAGATGTTTCACGTTCTAGAACTTCTGTTCAGCAGCTTCACTAAAGGGTTTAAAATCTGGTTAGAAATTTATTTATCAATATTAAACATGAGTTGAGAGTTGTAATCCTTTGTCCCTGCATTCGCAAAACGACATAATACTAATCAAATCTATTTAATGCTGAAACATGGAAAGCGCATGACTCGAGCCTCAGATCAGACGCCTTAAATGCGCTTCAAGTACTGCAACTTGCATCAACGGTCATGAGGCACCACAAGGTCACTTCGATTTGCCTTGCGCCAAAGCGCGATTCTTAAAACTGGTAATAAATAGGGTCCACCATGAAGAAAAAAAGGAAAGGAACAGAAGACAATCTGAAATTCAAATACTCCTCGTCCGTCAACAATTAATGCAGTCAGCTAAAAATGTCAGTCACGGCATCTACACAATCCAGACGCCAATGTAATTGCAGCAGCATAACATTAAAAAGATACCGTATCATAATTACTCAATAAACAAGCTATCTATAATGATATTCAAATCACTTCCCCGCCAACTTTGAGGTCGACAAGCCAATGTGCACGACAATTCTCCAAGCTAAAATTTGAAGAATTGAGACTAATCGAACTGCGTGTATGAAAATAATCCCACTACATAAACACTATCATAAACATGAATCACCCCCAAAAACTCACGTAAACTAATCCAAATTGTTTCGTTTTATTTTCTCAACACTATCATAAACATATATCACGCCAAAGTTTCAAATTGACTCTCCTCTCCCCTGTTTTTCTCAACAACAAAAGCAATACACTAAACCTTGAAAACCAAATGACACCGACCTTATTAAATAACTCACCCCTGAAAACTCGGCTAAACCAAGCCAAATGGTTGAATAAACGCTCAGCTGAATAAAGATTCTTATTTTTCCCAACACTAGCATGCATAAACATAAATCTCGCCAAAGTTTCAAACTTTCTCCCCTGCTTTCCTCAACAACTAAAGCAAGAGCAACAACCACCACAAAACCAAATATCCATGAATTAAATCAAAACGACACGAAGACAGGAAAG
The DNA here is from genome assembly GCA_019656295.1 of Rhododendron mucronatum var. ripense. NCBI lineage: Eukaryota > Viridiplantae > Streptophyta > Magnoliopsida > Ericales > Ericaceae > Rhododendron > Rhododendron mucronatum. Next base: position 983,147 of record BPLT01000047.1, read on the forward strand.
AAACAAGAAACAATCAATTGACCATCAACAAGTCTCCTACGGAAGACCGTGCCATTTCAACCATTAAAAATAAACTACTTCCCGAATTTTTTATTTTTTATTTTTTATTTTTGCACCATTGGGAAAATCTCAAATGAGTAATTTTGATCGGTGCAAAGAAGTTCGAGGTCAAAATAACACGACTTTTCGCACGAAGCAAACAAAATAGAAAGGAGTGAGTATAATAAGAAAGGAGCGGTTACGTTTCTTGGTGTCTTCTCTCCTCCTCTTCCGATGGCGGGCCCAATCGGCGAGGCTCTGACAGCCGTCGGCGCCGTCAGAGGGAGCGTCGGCCATGATCTCGATCCGGAGCAGACGGTCAGAGAAATTGCTGTCGTTGAACGCGAAGGCGAAGTCGGCGTCGCGGCCGGAGGCGTTGGGGGAGTAGTCCGAGTCCATGACCGACCTCGGATCGAACAGATCCAAATTCTTATCTTTCATTCTCTCTCTCTCTCTCTCTCTCTCTCTCTCTCTCTCTCTAGCCTCTAGGAAGAAGATGAAAAAGCGGGAGAGCTGGGGAAATCTTGGAGGAGGGAAACCCTAACGTAATCTAATGGGCAGAGAGAGAGAGAGAGAGAGAGAGAGATGGACCTTTGCCCTTTGGTTTGGATGCGAGCTTTCCGACAAGAACTTATGAGAGAGAGAGAGAGAGAGATGAATCAAGGTGTATTTATACAGGAATAAATTTTTTAAACCACCGCTACAAACATTTGCTTCGTCCAAGTTCAAATCAATTGTAGTGTGCTACGTCGCAATATTTTATTAATTGGAATCACTGCTTTGACGCTTAATATAATGCAATTGATTTGGAGGAAATAGATATTCTCTATTATTTGTTTTATGTTACGGAGATACGATTAATTAAGGAAATCAAACAATACCGTATTAGACAAATGCAATTCGATGCAGTCAAGAATAATTCGATGCGATCAAGTACAATTTAATGCGGCCAAGAATAATTTGTAGCGGCCAAGTGCAATTTGATGCGGCCAAGATCAAAAAATGGATATACAAGAGAGAAATCTTTATGAATGTAAGTGTTTGGCAGCCGTTCCAAGCTGCTAATCCGGCCGTTTAACTCGGAAATCGATTGTTTGGATCTTAGCCGAGCAATGGACAGTTCAGATTTATTTGCACTCAGATTCAATTCGAACCATCCATGCTGAGATGAATGATCGGATGCTGCTCGGCACCCTGCTTGGCAGTATTCTCGGGTCTCCATCCCAATGTGGATAGTATGCCTTTGACCGGATTAGAAAAAAAAAATAGTTGAAACGTGCATAAGTTGATGCAGAGACCCGTAAAAAGAAATATGCCATTATTTGGTTTGTATATACTCCATATGTAATTTGTATTCTAAGGCTGAGGTCAGTAATCAGTTTAAGTTGTTTAACCTACAGTAATTTTTTTTTCCCCAAAAAAATAGTGGGTTTTAACAGGACAGTGGATATTATTTATGTTTCGTTGTTTTTTGTTTAACTTCGACCAGAGAAATAGAAAAGCATAAAAGTACAGATCGAAATTAACAAAAACTTAGTTAAGACAAACCTAAAGACACTAAACATAGAAAAGATTTGCTTTTCTTGAAGTTTTTTTTGACATGAATGGATCTTTTTGGGACTTTACAATTTTTCGAATTATTTTGTCCAAACACCCTCTGAATCTAATACAATAGTTTTGTTAAACCTGAATACAAATATACAATAACCAATTACAAAAAAAATAAAAAAAATTTGACAAATTACTAAAATAGTAAAAAATTGTTTAGTATAAAAGTCCTGCATTTATGTCGACTTTATAGTCTTTCGAAGACTAGAGGGTATGAACATTTTGGCATTCTCCTCACCTACTTTTCAAGGGTTGTTATCTTTCATGATTAATTTTATTAGTTTGACATTTAATTATTTAGGATGCATTTGGTAACCTTTTCAATTTTTTGTTTTTAAAAAGTTAGAGGTAGAAACAGGTTTATGTTTTAAAAAAAACAAAAACAATAAACATGTTTGGTAATATTTGTGTTTCTTAAAAAAAATTGGGTAAAACATCTTTTTGTAATTTCCATAATTTACAAAAACTCTATAAAAGTCTAAGAAAAACAAAAAAGTAGAAATTTGTTACCGAACAAATTTATTCATTAGTTTTCAAAAAAATAAAATCAAAAATCAAAAACTAAAAATAAAAAGGTTACCAAATGCCCCCCTCATTTTTTTTATAGTCTTTGAATGACATGATTTCTTTTCCCTTTTTATCCAAAAGTCAAAATCAATACTGAGTCAAAAGCTAAAAAAAATCATAAAAATCAGTGAATATATGGTTGCGTGAAAATAAAGTCGTGCTTTTCGAGTGTGATTGTTGCTTCCCATATTTTTGGAAATATGCGAATCCAAAATTCAACTTCTCTTAAAAGATGTTTTTTTCGTGGTACTTCAGAATTTATAAAGATGTTTCTCTAACAAGCAAAAAAACAAGCAATCTATGACACTTCTACAAGTTACTAACAATATTCTCAATTAGTCACTTTTTGGCGGCAGTGTTTTGGGTAATTAGGGTATATTGTGTTTTACTATAATTAATTAAATCCTTTAGACAGGAAATTGAGTCTTTAATTTGTTTTTTTGAACAGAGAAAATATATCTCTCTCTAAACAAATTGTTTGGATGAGCACTCTACAAAGTTTCGGAAAAAAAAAAGGAAAATATGAAAGAGAGTGGTTGTTAAGAGTAAAAGTACTGGGTGAAGTCGATGCCAAGAAAAGGTATCTTTTCCAAGTCTCAACCCATATTGATGCAATCTGAAACTTACGACAAGGTCAAAGGTATCTCTTCATCAAAGTCTACCTATCAGTCGTTGGGTTTGCGAAATATAATTTCGGTTTGATTTGACAAACACTAACTATTCAGGGTTTTGCGACATGTAAATCATATGTTATAAATACTTGTTATACACAACAGTCGATGTAGCTTCTGTATTCTCTTGACCTCATTTGATACAATTGAAAAATTAGTGTGAGTGATGGATGTAATTGCACGACGTAAAATCTGTGTGCTTTCCGTTCTTGGTTTCTTGGTTGATTTCGCAACATATATGTATGTCCGTTGTTGGTGATATATATATATATATATATATATTAATAGAAAATTAGTCATAGGTCGAGTATGTGAACTTTATCAGCCCACAAGTCCACCTACGGAGTATTAATGTTGTAAGGTCTCAAGTCCATTTTTTGGTACCCTAGGGTTTAGGCATTTTTATAAAATTTTAGGATGCACTTTTTTATTATACTCCCTCCATCCCAATTTAATTGTCACTTTTGGAAGTTCGTGTCACTTTTCAATTGATTATATCTTGTAATTTATAATGTTTTAAGTGATTTTGAAAACATTGTATTATAGAACAAATCGAGATCTATCAAACAAGATCTATATTAGATATAAAATTCATTACCAATTTAAAGATATAACTAGTTTTTTTTATCCAATTAGAATAGAACTGTGACAAGTAAATTAGAACGGAGGAAGTAGGATAGAGTACCCTAGGGTAGGGTAAATGACCCTAGCATAGGGTATCCTAAGATTTAAGCACTTTTATAGGGTTTTATAGTTCACTTTTCTATTATGGGATTTTAGTGGTTTAGACACTTTTATAGAGGATTTTAGGCACTTTCATAGGGTACCCTGACTTTAGATTGTATGAACTTGTGGCTTTACAAAAACTATTAAGTGAACTTGTAAGCTTATGAAACGTCTATATAATGGACCTATCACTAATAAATCTCTCATTTACCAAACTAGTAAAACAGTATAAAGGTGACCTAATCAATGCATTGATTCCAACAAGGTCATCATGAATTGCAATAATTTCATCCCGGTGAGTGTGATTTTTTGACCAACCGGCAAAAAGTATGCAAGGCAGGCACGGCCATCAAGCTAGTGTGTCGGCTATATATCTAATTCTAGAGTTCATTAAAAAAAATATATAACTCTCATAATGAGGTGAGAGAGTAGTAGTATAGTATAAACCTAATTTAATTATATTGGTAGGCCACCAAATCATAACTAGTTATTGGGACTGGAATAGTCTATTCAAATGTGGCACCTCAAACCAATGTGATAGGAGAAAGAGAAAGAAAAAACTAACACCACCAAAGGTAAATTGAGAAATTACTCAATGATTTTGTTTAATTTGTTTCTAGATACTATACTTTGAGTGGTGTTAGAAATACAAATAATCTTCAATAGACATGCTACAGACGGTGAAAAAAAGAAAGAAAGTTGCGTGTGTACTTCGTAAATTTCATAAAGTAAATCAATATAGCCCTCGAGAAGGGACAAGGAGTTTCCGAAGTGCACTACAATGGTGTGGTGTGTCTCGATGAGCTCTACCGATGATGAGTCTCATCATCATTATTTGAACTGTTGAGACGTTCAGTTTGTAGAGCATCTCCAACCCATATCATTTTGTCAACTGCAAGCCGCTCCATTCGTGGGCCTTAATTGAGTCTAGAATTCCTTCAATTGTTCTAGACTGGATCCTGACGTCTACATTCGGAAGTACAGAAATCCAGGGGGAAGGGGCTGTATGGACATGCCTGTTGTGGGACGTTTGACTGGCATGCCATCTATTTTCTAGTGTTGCCTTTGATTCAAGAATTTCTCGACATTGTAAGCGAGGAAGCGAAGAAGAGGTTTTTTAAGGACCGATTACTACTTATTGTATGTGTGATGTTCGGAAAACGTGAAGGCTTATCTCAAAAGGGTCTCTGAGACAACCATTGGTGCGCAGACTCAGTGTTGCTTGGTCAGTAATGCCATTTCCGTCGAAGGCATTTATCAGTTTCTCACAAGCCTTTCTCAAGAAGATCGATGCGATGCTTTGGGGTAGCAATTAATGTAGGACTAATCGGACGGACGGCTCCCAGGTTTTGAGGTGATGAGCATGTTATATGGATGGATGGTAGCTTAGTTTTCTGGAATTTCATATCAGAAGGTTTCGGTATTTTCTATATGTGCAAATCTGCTTGGAAAAAGAAAGCGCGTGCATAGATAACCGGACACAAACCACCACATGCATCCACAAAATTCTAAGTCAAAGGTCTTTTAATTACGTTATGATGAATTCTGCCATCCAGACAAACAGAAATATGTTTATACTGTATGTGCAAACCATGGACGTCCGTCCTCCGCATCTCTCTCTCTCTCTCTCTCTCTCTCTCTCTCTCCCTCTCTCTCTCTCACACACACACACACACAGAGTTTTTACATGCGCTCAAGAATTAACCGGAGCAGTTACTGAAAACCTTCACAGGAAAACATATTATACTGATGTATCTTTGGAAAAAGAGTAGCCTTTTACGCTTGAATCCTTGCAAGCATGTCAGCCATCAAAATGCCATCTTCTTCGAATTTTGTCACCTGCTCGAACGAGAGAGAGAATAAAAATGTTACTGATACGTGAAATGCAAAGGGAAGCATAAAGAGAAATCCAACACATGAGAGATTGTTAGGACCATAGGAGCTCCCTTCACTCCAATCCATAAAAGATCAAGGCCACCTCATCTCCCAGTTCATGCCCACCCTTAGCCTGCGCACATTAACTCCGTATGATTCTACATTGTAACGCTAATCCAACGCAGCCAGGGGTATTCATGAACTAGCAGGTGTGGAGTACCCTCATTTCTTTCTGAGTTGGAGTAACAGAGAGCTCCATTAGCCTTTCACAAGAACCCTAATAATGAATGTTTTTACACGGAAAAACCAAATCAGACCAAAAAATGGTTGTGAGACAAGGGGGAGAAATGGGAGGGGGGTTTATATAGTCCTAGAGATTGCTCACCATGAAATCTTGACAATTCAATGTCAAAGATATGTAATCAATATGAAATCCTAATATGGGATTTATCTTGCCTAATATGAGGATTGCAAGAATTAGGTAGTGGTAAGAATCTCTAATCTTTCTCATTGCCTTTTCTACATTTATTGGTCATTGATTTGTAATGGAAAACTATTTAGTGCCCAGGGGCAAGGACACGTGATGCCCCAGTTCCTCTTTCCACCACATGGCAGCACTAATTTGTGATGGAAAGAGGAGCTGGGGCACCATATGTCCTTGCCCCTAGGGCACTCAATGGTCTCCCGGTTTGTAATACCCACCTGGCTAATGGTGATTAGTTGATTGTCAAGACTTTAGGAATGATCATAAACAGGGATGATGTAGTGCTGACGAACATCTCTCCCTTTTCTGTACATTTATGGTTTCATTCTTTTGAAACCATATATAGTCATATACTATAAAGTGAGTATTTTTGTAATGTAGATCATGATTACAGAATTAGTGGGTTCACCATGTAGTGGTTTCTAAGATTTCTTAAATTAACAGAATCCCTTAAAAAAAAATTGTATCCAAAAATACCTGTATCAGTGTTTGTGTATTTTTGAATATTGTCAAATGACAATCTTAAGAGTACTATGAAGATTCTCATGTGATTCAATGGAATCACATCTACAGACACTTTCGGGGATAGAGGGTTTGAACTCTTAACAGGATGGAGTACGCGTTATGCTATTATATGCATCTAGAGTCTACTAATCACATCAACTTTTACCAGAAACATGAAGTTATGCAGAAACATGAAGTTATGCAAGTTTTTTCTGTACTTGAAAAAAATGACAAATTTCACAACCAAGAAAAACATCATTTTCAGTAATTTCCCTTTAGTTTGAAGTGAAATGCCACCAAATATGGAATATCACAAGAACTGATGCATATTTTTCATTGCTGATACTTCAAAACCATGCAGCCTTTTGTTTGTACTGTTAGTGCGTTATGGTTTAACCTCGACAGCTTTATTAATAGTCGATACTCATTTGAAGTCATTCGCATATCTAATTAGTAGTACATTACTTGTTCTTTGAAGTTCAAAGGCGACAACAAAGAAAGGCCCTAAACACCTATCCTTGAAGAAAAAAGAGATTAATGCACTCCTATCCCCGCTTCTGGCAAAGCATACACTCTGCTAATATCTTCTCTGACATTGCCTAATTCTTCTTCAAATTCGCGTCTCATCACTCCACAATTAAACAAATTGTCCCAATTTTACCCGTCTCGTAGTTGATCCATATCAACATTCATATATCGCAGTTAAACAAAATGGAGAAGGGCAGAAACCTATTCTTGCATTCCCCAGGTCTTCAAATAACAGAGGCTTTTCATTAATTTGATTCCCTAAAAGGCGGTTTCTTCCTTTCGAAGCTTGCAAAGGGACACTGCTCACTGTGAGGCACTTTCAGGCAGGCTCATGAAGACCCACCATATGCCCATCAACACAACGCATCGCTGCAACCTGCCAGAAGGCACCATTCATCAAGTATCTTAGATTTTCGTTTCTGAACACAGTATACAATTACTACTAATTGTATGGGCAAAGATAATAGTGATTACTACGAAAATCGAGCTTACGAAAACTAGAGAAGGTAAATAGGATGTTTTGTAGTTGGGAGTACCTTTCCATGGATCTCATATTTGATGGGACCATCCAGCTCTGCACCCAAAGCCATTAGTTTTGTCACGGTATTGTTAATGTCCGTCACTGTGAAGGATAAGACTGATGAGTATACCTTCTGCGGGGGAGGTTCACTGAAAAGCTTAAGTTAGCAGCTAATTCAAACAATTGTATTCGCACAGACCCATATGCAAGAAAACGAAATTGAGTACATCTTCTGAAAGGAAGGCTGATTTTCCAAGTAAAGACATGCACCATAATGGGCACGGAAGCAGGTAGCCTGGGAGCATTTTCCACATAATGAGCAAAGTTAACATCATTGTGCCAATGGAACAGACAAGGATTTAAAGTGAAAGATCACACATGGCATGTCAAGAGTCACATGCTTACATAAGGTGAATTCTGGCATTGAACGGGCTTTCAGCATACGTGAAAGATACCTTTCTATGCCATGCAAACAAAGATGTTAAAGAATTGCCAAAAATGTTGATCCCTGGCTCACTACATAATAAGATACATCCTCAGCTACATCAAACATGGTAAGGCCCAAAAATATGCTAGGTGAAGCAGTTTGCTCCCCAAGGTTTTGTAATAAGAACAGATAAACTATCTGAATCTGATCGTCCTATGTAGGTGTTGCTTTTTGCAGCAGTTTCTCAAAGATATCATCTACTTGTTTCCATGGCGTCCACTCGATCCAAGTAGTAACCATTTGGTAGTTGTCCTTGTTCCAAATACTTAGAGCTTGATCATTTACAGCTATGGCAAACTACATCTATTAAACTTCGAACAAAGATACTATCAACAAATATTCATACATCCCGTCAAACATTGACTATGGTAATCTTGCCATCAACAGATTACAGAAGCAAGAGATAATAGTCCAGGAAAATTTGGGCAATAATGCAATATATGGTATTCATAGTAATATGCAGTAACAGCGAGCCATGTTGTGTTTTGAGATGGATGCCCCTCCACCATGAAATGCTCGATAACTCAGTGATTTCGTTGAACTAGGGAAATAATGCCAAGATTTTGATAGAGCCAGAGTTAAATTCATTAACTCCAACAAAAGAGATGACACGGTCAACAGCAAATGCAGATTCACCAATGCCTAAATGCTCACGTTGGCATTACTCCAAGCTTCTATCGTGAAGTAAACATTCCCAACCTATCACAAATACATGGAAAGAACTAGCTATAAATGCCAAATCTAAGTATTCACAGGTCCAACAAAACATTGAGTTGTTTTATGTCCGATGAAAATTTGCGATAAATATTTGTGACCTTCGGCACTAATTGGACTACAGTGTCGGCCTCTAGCAAAGTTTCATGGAATGAATATGAAACGACCACGATGATGAAACAACCTAATTGTGTCATAATCTAATCAGGGTAAATTGGTGATCAATTTTGGTAATTTTACAACAAAAAATCTATTCTTTCGCTTTCACTCGACCAAAAACGCAAAATCGAACTATATAGTAGTATCAATGAGACGGCAAAGGGTGCCCATTTACGAAGAAAATGATTAAACCCATGAGAGAGAGAGAGAGAGAGAGAGAGAGAGAACCTTGGGGAATGTAAGAGAGCGAGTTTGAGAGGACCGGATTGAAGTTCGGCCCACCGAAGGGTACAGACATTGACGGTGAAGTCTAAACCCTCTGAGTAGAATTTCGCAGCTTTTGGAACGTCCTTGTGTAGTTGCAGTATCCACCTGAACGTAGCCGCCATCTTCCACCACAACACCAACTCTCTCTCTCTCTCTCTCTCTCTCTCTCTCTCTCTAATGGCTTCGCAATTTGCAGGTCACAGACTCACAGTGTTGGTTTTCCCAGAACGACCGCGTTTCCCATTAACCGTATCCCTCTATGAGATGTAAAACGACGTCACTTATGACAATTAGACAGCAACCCTGCACCCATCGACTCTTGTCCCACGAGCAAGGCAATAACACAACAGGCTAGACTATTTGCAATATAGTTAATTCATAAGGAGGAATCTAAAAATTTCCTCTTATGAATTGGCTATATGTAATAAATTCACAGTTGTATTTAGCATCATCCTAACACAACATAACAACGCGAACAACAATTTACATAATATGTTGATGTGGCACCGCATTATTGCTTGTTACATTGCCACATCAGCATTGTAAGCATTATTGTATTAACAGATTTTTTTCTTGTCCCATTGAATTTTGTCTCACGAAAGAAAGATTATTCCTTAAGCATTAGGGCCCTCCTCGAATACTTGTCTTGGATGAAACATCAATATGTGCAGGGTAAGGAGGGGGACACCGGATGAGATCAATCACAGCAGTGAATTTCCCGTACAAATAGAGGCGCCCATCAAAAAGATACTCGGAAGGCTTCGGGATCGAGGTATCATTACATTAGCCGATCCTCCATATGGCCTGCTTGACGAATGTCAGCGACAAGTGTGGCCTATACACAGTCAAGGGGGAAAAGAAAAAGGAGGAGAATACGGGGAGCCTTAGCCCTTAGAACAGAATTCGATACATGTGGTAGAGAAGGGACTTGAACATGAAAACTTTTCCTTTCACGAGACAAAACCCAAAAAAGGCCCACAAAAAGTTAGCCAACAATAGTTGACAATAGATACCAATTTCCATGGGTAATGATCACATGGGTATGTATTTGCTTTGTGTTTTTCCTCTAAAACTTGGGAAGAGGTGGAGTGCTAGTTTGACTTATCGGAGAAAAAAAAGAAAGGGGCAACAAAATCATACTATTGGAAATATCATATCACGAGAGAAGGCCATAAAGTCACAGACATAATCAAGTGGCACATATATGAGACCAAATGAATGATATAATGAGGAAGCATACATCTACCACATTCCAATGTTATATAGAAGTACTCCTGCTATAAAACACACAGTTTAAGCTTAACAAGCATCAAAGAAGCATACTTTCAATCCAAAAGAACCATTTTATTTACATCTCAGCTTCATCGCTCTATATATGGCTAATCGGCTATATGCAACCATAACTTTGATGCAAAACTAGGCTCAGAGCCTGAAATGAGAATCTAATGCGATAAGGATGAAACTGGTGATGGCAAAACCAAATCTAAACGATGATCGACAGGTGCCTATGCTACTGCCTTCTTAAGAAACATCAAGCAGCATGATAATTTGCAAAATCACCATAACCCATTCTTGTTTCTGAAAACCTTTCGCAAGGTGCTGACAACATTGACTCAGAGCCATTCACACAACATTTTCAAACTAACAACAGGTAATTCTTCCAAGTTAGAGGGTGGATAGTCGAACGCTTGCAAGTTCAGAAATGATTCAAGAAATAGTAAATAGATTTGATGATAGCAAGTTAAAGCAACTTCCATAGACAATGAACTTCAAAATGCACAGTACAGTTCGGAATCTTTGATAGAGCATTCGAATTCTAGCTGATCTAAACAGGTGGATGACAATATCTTATCATTTACAAAAGTAAATCCAAAATTTTTAAATAAAGCATAAACATGGCACCTATTTCGAAATTACTGCAAGGACATCGGCCAGTATACACAGAACCAAAATTTCTTCGTCGGAAAGCTGGTTATGGCCGGCAAATGACAGTTCAATCAGGCTATGAAGAACTCTTAGTTGGTTTTGAGTGAGAACGCTGCCCCTCTAATCTTGCTTCAAGAAGTTTAGCCTTCAAAGTGTTCTCTCCCAAGCTTTGAGGCCATCTAGAAGAACTTTCAGACACTTCAATATCTGGTGTTGTGAATCTTGATACCCACGGTTGAACAGGACTAGCATGACCTCGAAGTGCCGATTGACCACGAGAATCTTCTGTTCCATTTTTCTCCGCGTGTAGCTTTCCCCCTTGCAACGACAAAGAATGATTTCTTGCCAAGTTACTGAACATATGATTACTGTTCAGTCCAGGATTCCCCACACTTCTTTTCTTTATATCCTCGAGAACTTTTGCACCCTCACTTGTTTCAAACTTCTGGGAATCTCTCAATTCAACAAGGTCTTCTGATCCAATTTCTTGCGACTGGACCTTCTTCTTTGTAGAGTTTGATCTGACTTTTTCTCTACTATGGCTTTCTGAAACATCATGCCCATTTTGTTTAGAGCTACTGTTGATGTTTTGCTTTCCACTAGAAACCCTAGTTAATTCGAAGCAATTTGAATCACTACTAGTAGAATCTTCCTCCTCATCGGCATTATTAGGAGCACTGCCAGCCGCATTCAAGTGAAAGGACTCCGAAGAATGCATACGTAAGCTACTTTCCATTGGCTTTTTGTGGGATAAGCTTAAGTCGTTCATATTAATAGAACCCACAGAATTTCTGGCTCGAAGAAAAGTTTCTATTTCAAGGCTAAGCTTATCCACAATATTGTTCTTCTTTGCAAGATCATACTGAGGTTCAGCAAGGTTCATCTGCATCCGTTCATCTAGCCAAGCTTCAGAAAGATGGAGGATCAAACGGTCAGGGCTTTCCCTATGAGCGCGATCCTTCTCAGGCTTGTGTTTCAAAAACCTAACCTCTTGTTCATAATCTCTTATTCCCTTAGCGAATTCGTCACATAAGTCTTCCAGCAAAATTCGCGCTTTTTTCTCTCTTTCTAGGTCTTTCAAAGCACTAGAGAAGGAGCTTTTCAATTCAGAAATTTCTCGAGCTAGCTTCCGGTGAAGGCTTTCAGAATGCTTTCTCAACTTCCTCTCATCGTCTAACTCATCCCTCACTGACTGAACTGCCGCCTTTATTCGATCTTGCTCCTTATTTTTTCTACCAATTTTATCTGCTGTAACTTGCTTCATTAACTCGTCCATTTCTTGTTGAGTCCTTTTCTTTTCACGCAGTAACTCTTTGTTTCGTGCATGGCAGTGCTCCAGTTCCCTTTTCATAGCATTCACTAATGACATGTTGGATGCATGCTGTTCTTCAAGACTCCAGATGCGATTGAGTACTTTGAGTAACTCTGTGGATGTTTTAAGGTTGAAAGTTGATTCTCCAAGTCGGCCCTTGAACTCCACAGAACTAGATGGGGTGATGGCAGGATTATAAGGTGCTACCTGCACAGGACAAAAGGTTTCATTCTGGTCCAACAATGGGGTATTTTCTCTAAATTCAACTGATTGAAAAGAACAAGAAATGGGATTAATGTAGTAGTAAACGAAACAACCATATAAACTACAGAATGGTATATCTTATATGATTTCACAGATATTCATTATGTTTGTTTTCTCCACACCGTCTGGGTGTGATTTTGTGTGTACGGATGGTGGGGAGAAGGACAGGGAGAGTGTCTATTACCTCCATTGAGCTACTATAACTGGCAGGAGAAACAGGCTGTAGGGCATGACCATTTCTTTCAATGGCACGATGGTATTGAATCAGTGAAGCTGCAACATGTCTTCTCAAACTACTATCACTTTCTGGCTGGACAAGCAAAAGGGTTAGAAAGATAAGTGCTACTGCCAATTAAAATGTAGTTCCATTTCAAGGATTGATATTTCCAGAGCAGAAAAAGAATATCATCATATAGTTAAGTCACAAACAAGCTGTTGAAATTCTTCCCCATTGTTCACCAGATGGACCACTTCCTGGAGGAGAAAATAGGCTCGTAGCCTAAATACCCTTCTTGGCCCAGACCCCCACCCCAAACCAAATTCAATACAAGTAAACAAAAATGATCCAATGCAGTGTGGTTTACAAGTTATGCTAGCTGGCAGCTTTCTCTAGCGATCCTTATGCCAGCCAATTTAACCAATCTATTGACGAAATTTACCTCAAATTAAGCTCAACCAACTGAAAATGCAAGTGTTGTCTACTATTTAGTTTTAAGAAGGACTAGTAAAGGCCACTCCAAAATTCAATCTATTTTCACGTTGCGAATGGGGATTTAAATTTCAGTTCCATTTTTATGGGACTAACGAAAGTGCTTTGTTCTTGATCTTGGATTCGTGGAGCAAAAAGAAAAGGCACACGAAAAAGGTTTTCAAAAATATTTATAACGTATCTTCTTTTCCTTTTCCCTTCACAAATCCTTCCACAGATCCAGGACCAAACACAGCTCCTGTTACACAACTGAAGGTCCGAAGCTAACAAAATCCCATTGCCCATTGGCATCATCAGCTCTAACTAGTAAGATTTCATCATTTTGGTCGAGTATCAAGCAAAGGGTGAGGAATACAATTTCAACAAGAGAGTTAACTCAAAACAAAATATCAGATAACAAATACGTGATTCAAAGGATGGCCTTCTCTTCATCGCATTTACATCCCCTTTGAATGGTGAGAAAGGATGAGATAAGAAAGGGGAGCCCTTTCTCACAAAATCTCACCATTTTTGGTGAGATTGGGTGAGAAAGGGGAGAAGCCAATCAAAACATTTTATTTCTGTACTTTTCTCTCCATTCTCACCAAAATAGTCAATCCAAATGAGTGATTTGGCTAGAAACCAAAACCCTTTCTTTTCTTTTCTCTTGAAATCACTCCATCCAAAGGGGCTATTAGATCTTCCACAAATATAGCCAAAATCTAGAGCAATAAAGAACAAAACACTGTAAGGGCCGTCACCTTCCATGTGATTATTCAGTATTCTTTCGACTCTTGTCATCAAAGCTCTAATCAGAAGTCACTGAAGCCTCGCTCCTTTTTTCTAATGCTTGTAAATTGTCCAAAGCTAGTCCTATATACTAAATTGATCTTTCTCAGCTTCAATGAGGGTCTATTTTCATTGATGGAGATAGACAGGACCCAAGCAATAGGAGCACAATACGAAAGCTTGCTTCCATCGGTCTCTACTCCTCTCTATATTTCTGGTCACCAAGTCTTGCAAGAGCTCATGATGTTATGAGATAGGGCGTAAAAATTTTAATAATCCAAATTCACTAACAGTTACATGGGCCAGGCTCATCATCATGATTAGCCGGCACATGTGCAAGTATTGCAATTATCAGATGGGCTCGAGAGTCGAGAACACGAGAACTTTCGACTTCTATAGTATCACGTTAACAGACATTCTCTTTCAAAACTAAGTTATTACAAAGGGTGTAATGTAAGTGTTTGTCCTTAATGATGATAAAAAAAAAAAAAGGTGCGCCCTTAACATCTCAATGAAACAAGTAACTCAATATCAAGTAACATTATGTCACCAAGAAGTGGATAAGTTTGACATGGCTTCATTAGTTTAAATCAGTTTTTTGCTTTTTGGAGAGTTTCCAAAATTCAAATTCTTGGTGCTTGGCTTCATTAGTTTAAATCAGTGTCAAGAAGAAAAGCAGAAGATACAGAAAGCAGAAAACATGAAATAAATATCTTGAACCATACATCCAAAAAGAAGGAAAGAAAAAGGCACAAGACAAAGAAGCACTCTCCAAAGAAGGACAGAAAATCCTCAAACAAATAAAAACCAAGCACAGACCACAGCAGAAACATCAAACAAGTACGAAACCTAGGTAACAACCAACAAGCACTTTTACAAGAAAAAGTAGAGTTGGTCACCTTGCACTAGTTAAACAAATTAACAAAAGAAAAACCCACGAAATTAAAAGAAAAGAGAATACGTACCTCCTCATGTGGTTTACCAGGATATTGTTCATCCACTTGGGTAGGAAGTTGAAAACCCTTGTCCTTCTGATTCCGCCGCCGGCGGTGGGGGAACCTAGCACCACCGACTTTGCTCATCTTCGCCGCCGTGAGTAGGGGCAGAGCCTCCCAAAGATTAGCCCCGAGTTTCCTAGCAGAGCGTGTGGTGGCGGTGGTGTGGTTGGTTTGAAAAATGAGATCTTGTTCCTCAGTACGACTACACTCATGGGGTTGAACAGACCCAAATTTCCATGTGGGTGAAGGAGTAGTACAAGTCCCCCCTCTTTTACCAACCAGAATTCCGCGTTGCAACTTTATTCCCATGAATTCCTCCTGCTTTTTCCCCTCTCTCGCTCTACCTTTTTCCTCTCTCTCCATCTCTCTCTCTCCAAATTTCCAAAATTCAAATTCTTGGTGCTTGACTTCCTTTTATCGATACAATAAAATCTTTTATTACCATCCCTGTTTGTCTATCTAGCTAGACTCCACTTTAATTTCTCTGTTTCACTCGCCCCTTTGCTATCTCCCTCTTTCTTTTTTCAAACCCACCATCTCAAAACTCACCACAACCCCACACCCACACCACAAACTCTCTCTCTCTCTCTCTCTCTCTCTCTCTCTCTCTCTCTCTCTCAACACACACACACACACACACACCAGTCTGTGTGCCACTTGGACTTAAAAAATTCATGGCAGGCTAGGCAGCTGGATTTTCATCCTCTTGGCAGCCATGCTCCCTCAAAGAAAGTGAGGCTAAAAAACGTTAAAAGCATTCCTAAAACAATCTATGGAGATTTGCGATGATGGGTGCTCTGTATATTTGGGGAAGACTAAAAGGGGAAACTAGGTTCTTATTAAAATCATCAAGTTGTCGGAGGGCGTGACACGTACACCCACCAACCCTACTCAATGCTACCTTAATTTTAGTAAGGCCTGGTCTAGCATACTAGACAGAATCATTTTTTTATTACTCCTCCTTTCTCCGAACTGGTTCTTTGGTTCAGAATTTAGATCATCTCGGCTGAAGCCTTGAAAGGGTAAACTCTATAGTTGGTCTTCGTACTGATAATTGGTGGACATTAAAGCCCCCCCCTGCAGGGCAATTGAGCCCAAAAAACTTTTTGCATGGGGTGTGGTCCATGAATTTGTCAGAAGAGGACTTCAATTTGTTTTTATCTGTGTCGTACGCGGTCCAGACTCCATAGTCTAGCAAATTTAGGTTCCCATGTGGATGTTGATTTTACTGAGATATAGGTAAGCTATGGTTAGCATCATTTGTGTCCCCCCCTCCAACGGATACATTTTGGATGCTATTCCCAAGTTTCCCTACGGCCTAGAGGGGTTAAATGAGCTAATTTTCTTTTACAAAATGAAATAAAAGTAAATTCATTTAGCCTGTTTAGCTCTATAGGAAAACTCAATCTACATTAAAGTTAGGAATGATTACAACTTTGTTGAGATAGTAGTAATAAACAAGAAGTATGTGCATTTGCAGTGTTTTATCGTGCACTCTATATTTTGCTTTGTTCATAGCTTTAAAACGGTCAAGATTAACAAGGAAACCATATGTCTATTGACTCACGATGGGTTTGTTTATCCAATACAACTTGATCAATTCATACTTTGTCGTATGGAGATCTAAGGTCGTGTATTAAATAGGATACGAAAATAATCTCTAGAAACATTCTTCTCGATAGCAATTATGAAACATAACAAATACACCGTGGTTAGAATCCTATTACCATATTCCGTAAGAAAACCGCTAAGCATATCTCTTGCCCATAACCAAGTTTTCAATTCTTACAATCACTCTAATTAGGTTTAAACTTATAGTATAACACACAAGAGCAAGTCTGGTTATGTTAAGTGAGTCAATAACAATTCCCATCTCACTCCGAAGATGGAGGTTTCATCCCTAAAAGCATGTGCTATATTGTTAAGTCGCATTCAATGTATATATAATTATTTCTATGTGTGTGTATCGAACTGTCGGAATCATACTAATCATTAGTGTAAAATGTTGGGACCATGGGACTGTTACCCCACCCCACTCGGATAGTAACATGCCATAGCCAACTGCACTAGGAGGATATAAATCCACATCCTTGTCACACACAAACAATAAATGAATGAAAAATCTTCATACTAAAATTGACAGGCATTTATCCATGATTGAGGCCCTTCATGGCAGGCCTATGAAACGTGTGACAAGGGGAAGGATAGAGAATTGAAGAATGCTCAGAAGAGATTTTTAACATTCGGGATAAATGCAGAGAGGAATGAGCTAGAAAATTTCTAACTGACAGGACCAAGTTTAGCTTTTGCCGCTGCTAGTTCAGACTGGGCTGGTCCATTTAAGTAACCGGACCATGGCCCATGGATGATCGGACTGCGAGCCTGGGTGCAGACTTGAGCTGGGATTTGGTCTGTGGGCCTTTTCTTAAGAGAAACATTCATGCCCACCTCTTGCAAGTTGATGGACCCAAGTCCCAGGATAATAGGACAATCAAAAGGCAAAAAAGAAGTTTTAGTTCTGCATCTGAATGTCTAGTGGTTTGCTTTGAAATGGTATATGAGGTCATGGTTTTGGTAAA
Organism: Rhododendron mucronatum var. ripense; assembly: GCA_019656295.1. Lineage (NCBI taxonomy): Eukaryota > Viridiplantae > Streptophyta > Magnoliopsida > Ericales > Ericaceae > Rhododendron > Rhododendron mucronatum. The sequence goes on from BPLT01000047.1 coordinate 1,000,852, forward strand.
AAACCACATAACTATTGGATTCTAGTATCCCAAGGACAACAGATGTTACACTCCATCTGGCCCTGGAACCTTTCACCTAGAATACGACCAAGGGAATGGGGAGCCTTCCTAAGGACAACAGATGTTACACTCCGCCCCACACGACGTATTAAGTATATGCACAGAATAATATGTAGAAATCTGGACACATATGTTCTGAACAGTCCGATCCCTCGTTGATTCAAAAAGCCCACATGCGTTGGATGGTTTGAGGATACATAGGTGTCCGGGAATAGATCTATTCCCATAGCATTGCTAATAGAAGACATGTTCTCAGTTCTCAACAAACAATCCTTGGCCTTCCCCTAGAAAATAGCTTATTGATATCAGGCACCAGAAATAATCAGACCTTCGAAACTTTACCAAGTTTTCTCTCAGTTCAAACTCCACTATGACCATAACAGAACTCAGAAGCCTTGCAACATGTTAGCAAATTGTATGAGCCATGGAACAAGATAAAACAAAGAAAGTCCAACTGCCACTGGAACAACAAAGAAACTCCAAGTTAAGAACCTGGTAATTGAAATCCACAAAGCAAGGATAATCCAATCCAATGTTCTGTTCCATGTTCTTGCCATAGATTCTAATAGATGGATCGAAGCCAGATCCGAAGAAAAAAGTATGAGATAAAAGGAAGCTGCAACGGTCCATTCTATAACAAGAACACAGTGAAGAATAACATTAAACTTCTGTTTCATTGCCTGGTAGTTGAGTAAGGTTCCTAGCTGCTGCTTCCAGGATGATAAGTACTTCCTAATTGACTACAACAAAAACTTCCAAAAAATATGCAGATTGTGGTATCTTTATAGGAAACTACCAGAACCATAACCTCATATAGCATTTCAAAGCAAACCACTGACGAGTTACATAACAAAACTTCTTTTTTGCCTTTTGATCGTCTTCACAAAAAACTCACCCCATAATGAAAAGAAGTTATTCCCTACAGATCTCCAATGCAACAACCCCAAAGAAACCCAAAAACAAAAAAATACAACATAAATCCATGATGGGGTACTGAATGCAATCTCTATTTAAACTAAGGGAAGAAAATTGCAGGAGATGAAAAGCAACTGTAAACGATAATCCCAGAGATTTTGAATGACAGACGAGAGAAAATGGAGTTACTTTGCATCCAATTAATAGCACTGTTAGCACAAGACCACAACTAATTTTTATATTCGTCCATTGTTGAAATAAATGGTTAGAATTTATTCAAATTCTTTTTTGAAAAAATTAAACTTTTCTTGGGAAGAGTTTTTTTTTTAAATCTAAACTGTTCAGAAACATTTGGACGTCCAGAATTAATTACACAATCAACATAACGATTGTGCGTGTAGACTTTTTGATAAATGGTTAGGATTGTTAATTCATAATTTTGTCCTTTCAACTGTTAAAGAATGTACAAATAAAAAATTGATCCTGTAAATTAAACAGACAAAAGTACAAAAAAAAAAAAAGAGTGTGATTATAAAATTGTGAAGAGCGAAATCACTACACAAAAACAATCACTTGAGCTGAAATCAAGGATATTTTTTGGTTTATTTTCCAGAATTAGGTTTTCTGAAAACAAATTTTTTTTTGGTTTACGTTTAAATTTTTTCATATTGAGTGGAGTAATATTTTTGCTTTCGAATAAAAAAAAGGGTAATAAATGTGGAATCAACACACGCTATATATATATATATATATATATTCAGATAGACATCAAAATGCCACATATTTTCATTAAAAATACCAAAAATACCATGGAGACAACAAAGTTAAGGGAAATGAGTTGTATGGACGGGTGTCGCGGCCAACTTACACATCAACTAATTTTGGTGGACCATAAACCCGTCGGCCACTACTGAGACTCACTTAAAGATGAAGCAAATGCCCTATATGTACTGGCCCAAAAGAGTTGATCTAAGAGGTTTCAAATCTGAAATCTTAAAAGAGTCCAAACAAGTCTCAGGTTTTAACCAGCCATTTGCAAGAAGTTCCTATTGGTTCCAAATTCTGATAAGAAAATCGTGTTTGAGTGATGGTAACCTTGAGTGGAATTGGACTGGGACTTGGCCTGTGGGCCTCTTCTTGAGAGGAATAAACATTATTGGGCTCAGGCCCACCTCTTTAGAGTTGGTGGACCTAGGTCTGGGCTCAACAAGGCCGTTGGCTAGAAGAGAGAGTCACTTGGCCTCATTCTTATAGTAGTATATTGTTGTTTTTTCGTAATTTTTTCTCGTTATTTTTAAGATTAATCATTTTTCACAATGAGAGGAATCAGAAAATTATAAAAATGTAGACAAAAGTTGAAAATTTTCATATAAGACGACAATTTAGACGAAAAATACTAGCTATTTGGTATTTTCCCATCTTAGTAGACTCTCTTTTATTTTGGTCATAATTTTTTGGTTTTTAGATTTCTCTGGTCAGACAAAATATTAATATAAAAATCAACCCAAGTTTAACATAAATAAAAAAAAGAACAAAAATACCACAACCAGAGAAATACCAAACGGCATGTGGAACTTACTTTTGAATCCCACACAAGTAATTTGACTCATTCTAATTTTAAAAAAAAAATTCAAATGGCCTTGCTAAAAATCAGATCAATTGAGTCGTGTAACTGTAAGCCATTGATCCTATCTCTCAAGCTTCATTCAAAATTTAAGATCATGAATTCTGAATGAAAGATTGAATTTACTATTTACACACTCAATTTAGCCGATTTTCTGTAAAATCACTTGAAAAATTATCTTAAAATTAACGAACGGTTATAATTCATGACTCAAAAATGGGTCCCCGCATACCGAAGGTGCATTTTCTATACCCCATGTATCGGTACCCATAGTCGGAAGTTTCTCCATGTAATTTGTATTTTGGCAAGTTCCACATTTTGTACGTTTGCCAAAGAGAACAAATTCTTGGATCACATAACCACACCACCTCTCCCAAGCTTTCCATTAATTGTTTCCACTTTCCAAATCCCAAAGACACTGAAGAATAAGACAAATTGGATTCGTCGCTTGCGCAGCAAGTGTAGTAAAACTCTAACACCTAGACAAAACTCTTTGGGAATGACTTCGGTATTTCTGATCATTTTGGGGACACCGTAACTTTTAACATAACAAAATCATTATAAGTATAATCAAAATCCATTACAAACATAACAGAACTATAACAATGCATAACTTGTTTATTATGCCTTGGCTGGATTTGGTTACACCTGGTTGGTCTTTTGGATATTCTTTGATTATGTCTTGTTTGGATTTAATTATGTTTGTAATGAGTTTTAGTAATGCCAAAAATTATGGTGTCCCCAAAATGACTAGGGACACCATAGCATCATCCAAAGTCTTTTTTTTTTTTTTTTCTTTTTAACTGCACCTAGACAAAGTTTTGGCTCATTTATGCCTTGTTTGGTAACCCTAATAGCTGTTGGCATGAAGAATTGAACATGAAGTCTTAGCTAGAAAGAAGCAAACTCTTAAGTCTCGAGCTAAAATCACTAAGCCAGTCCAATGGGCTCCATTTTCCTCTTTTTCTTTGCAAGTGTCCGTTGATTTCTTTCTTGTAGTCTTTCCTTGGCCTTCAAATTTCGGCACACACCCAACAGCCAAGACTGTTACAAACCGTAAAAAAATGATTGAGTTTGCCAGTTTTTTTCACACATAATTTGAGGAAGCCAGCTTCACATCTTTGTAATCAAATTTTCGGAAGTGGGTCCTTTCTACGATGCGATTTCCTGGCTGGTTTATTTTGTTTTATGTAATAAAAAAAGAGCAAAATCATATACAAGTTTCAACAAAGAAAGACTCCAACTAATGACACGCGTGTTGGTCCGGACATCCAATTTTCGAAAATACAATTTCAACTAATGGACACCAAAAGGAGAGAATGGTGAGTCCTATAGTTCAGATAACAAGCAACATATATAGTTGAACAAACATGTGATCTAAACCTTTCAAGTGAACTCAATTCCCCGGCTTTCGGCTCAATTACTTCGCAAATGAATCCAATTACGTCAAACATGCCAAGCCCACATACAGATCACTGATCCATTCATTTTTAGCGTCCTCATCGGTCTAGAACATCACATGTCTTGCCTAATTTTCCCTCTGGAAAAAATACACATGCCATTTGGTATTCTTGTCATCGATAATACAGTTCCCTGGATTCGGTTGATTTGGTCCAATGTGGAAAACGCATGCTGGCAGTATGGCATGCTATAATATTTGGCATTTTGAAAAAACTAGGTGGTCCGAACCTTGAAAAATAACCAAACCCCAACATGTGCTACCCAATTTGATTAGAGAAAGAGCAAAAGGAAGAGGAGTTGGTGGAAAGAAAGAAAAGAGAAAAAAGGAACTCCTAAAAGTCATAGTATGGAGGACATCTCTAGATTTTAACATCGGAATTGTAAAACGAAGTTTTTGTATTGGGAAAGAGAAAGCACCCATCACCATACTGGTGCAATTCAAGACAAATGAAATGGGTAACCAGATCTAGAAAGGGTCCGGATCCGGATTCTCTGCTGTAGCTATTTCCAAACAGTCCAATACTCGCAATGCGATATGGTCGTGCTCATCCAGAAAAGGGACAGGAGAAACACCATCTCCCCAAAACTTCCCTGAAGCTCATACAGCAAATCTATACCTAAAAGGAAGATTGATTTTGAGATCCACGTGAAAAAACCAGAAAGTCAGGACTTGTTCATCCTATACAAGAATAAAGGTCTAATGATTCTTGCAAAAAGCACAGATGATGAAAGAGTATATGGAGAAGAACACCAAACTGAGACTCTTCTTAGTGTAGAGAGAGTTAACCTAACCAAGATAATTTTTTCCTTTCAGATAATAAACAAAAACCAAAACTAACCAACCCAAACGGGACCTTTAAGTCCCAGGAAAATTACAAACCTTGCAAAGCAGAGGGAGTCGTAAAAATGAGTAGTTTTCTTGCAAAAGACAAGGTCAGAAAAAAACTCTCATTCCAAAACAATCTGAAAATTCCATACACTCCCACTGTATTTCTGAATGCAAAGAATAATATTTCCATTTTCTCGAAGCAGCCTTCTCGGCTCATACATTTTCTGTCATGGTAAACAACGCAAAAGGCCAAAGTAAATAACAAAAAAAGATGGAGTTTAAACCAAAAAAATTTCAGAACCACATAAAACCCAAATGAAAAATAAAAGTTAAAACTATGGAACAGTTTCAAGCCTGGGTTCAAAGCAAAAACCAGTAAAGAGCTGAAGCGGGAACTTCTTTGTAACAGGGCATTTCTGGGACCATTTCCATTGCTTCTGGTTCATGTCGAAAACAAGAAGAGTAGGAGCTCCATAGCTCTGAATGTAAACCAGATCATCAGTACCACTGCTAGCAAAAACATCATCAAACTCCCCAAAGCCTTGAAAGTGCCTATGGGGCATTCGGGCAATCTCTACCCACTCTTTCCCATTAAGAATCCAAATGCCAATCCCTTTTATTATATCAGGCCGATCTTGTTTTCCAATTCCCCCAACCAAAACCAGTTTCTCTTTGAGGTTCATAAGACGACCGCATGTGAGAGCACAAGGTACCGGAATAGAACTCCTAAGCAATTCATCCTGGGATGACCGGTTTGAGAGGTTATAAGCAATTAGGCCGTGGCGATTCTCTTGGGCTCCACCTCTGGTTGAGTAAATCAAGAAGTACAAAACCCCATCACAGATCACACTCTCATCACCACCCCTCCACCCAGGAAGAACCTGTGTCAGGTGAGTGACCCAAATCCTAGTCTGAGAGTCATAAACATGAATTGAGAGATCCCACTGGAAATATTCCCCAGGGACTTGTTTCGATTTCACAACTGAGACACAGTAATTGTTTGACATCCTGTTCACTGATATAGCCAGTGCACTGTAGTCTGAAAATTTCAAGCCCGGGGGCTCTTGAAGCCTCTTGGATTGCTTGGTAATTGGGTTACAGATATATAGCTCACTCCGGCTGTCATTGTCCATGAAGGAAACCAACCCACAAGATGAAGCAATGAACCAATTAGATGTTTTGATACAGGGGAGTTCAATGCCATACCACTTTTTAAGGAGGGGATCATAGGCATATCCAAATGGCTCACCTGAGCTAGTAAACATGAAATACCAAGGTTTTTGTGATAAGACGCGAGAGAAATTCCATAAAAACCTTCTTGAATTAACAATCTCATTCCATCTTTTACATACAGAGCCCGCTCTAAAAATGCCTGGCACTGGGAGATAGGTCAAGATTCGCTCCAACAAGTCATCAGGCAGGATTAAATCAAGGGAAACCTCTGTATTTTCTTTATTGTCTTCATCACTAAGCTCCAAGAAAGAATTAAAATTCCCGTTGTCTCCCCCATTGTCATCGAGGCAGTGGCTAACCCATGATGTTTCACCCTCCATGATCAACAGGAGTAAAGCAAAACTAAGCAAACAGAACCAACTGCATGTTAGATTATACACGTAAAAAATGATGCAAGCACCGTGAAAATATCAAAATTGAGGACATAAGGAATTTAGATCAACTTAAAAAAGACCAGAAATCTAAGACTCCTCTTTACTTTATATACTTATCATGTATTAGAACCACATCATCATAATCCTGCTGCCTCCTCCACCATTGAAAGGTCAAATGGTAAAACAAAAAACATTAAGAAGTATACCATTTAAACAGGAACTACCGACAAATTCTACACTAAACTGCTTCTGAAGTCATGCGCCTATGTCTTGGTACATTAGATAATCTACAACAGCTTCGCCACTTCTCCAACAAATAAAAATAAAAACAACAAAAATTTCACAGAATTAAGGGCTGCCAATCGAACTAGTTTTGTATATTGTTTTCCTTTGTGCCAATAAGGAAAGGATGGAACTTTTATGAAGAATCCAAAATTCATGCAAAACTGGGTACATAATCAATATCAAGAGGGGGTCATAGCATTGAAATCAAGCTATTTGAAATATTCTATTCGAGGAAAATAAAATGAAATGCAACTACCAAAAACCATTCAGCTAGTACCAGTTTAGCATCCTGAACAAATAGATTAAGAAAAACTTCAACCTCAAGATTTTCGTACCAAGGGTTATTCCAAACAACTTACAATGGATTAGAAAAAATGCAGGAAGTAGTTCAATGGAAATCTAGAAGGATAAAAGAAACTGAAACCCCTCATGCAAAACCAGAAGAAAGTAAACTCTTTTCAATTATTTACCAGCCCAATGTTAATTCAATTAATCCAAGATCAAACACTTCCATAGTTTCAAATCTTATAGGGGTGTGTGATGAAAACCCCTAAACAAATTTAAGGCAAATAGATGAAAACTCGTACAGCTGTAACAAAATACAATCTTTCCAAGCTTCTCTTTTTTTTTTAATCATAATGTTACTTTACCAATCCAAAATCAAACACCTGCAAAGTTCCACCAAACCCTAAACGGGTGTGTGATGAAAGCTAACAACCAAATCTTAATCCTAGGCAAGAGATCTAACCACTATGCAGCTGCCATCATACATCAAATCCCCCACTAAATGACTAAAAACAAAATCAATAATACCTAAAGAACCCAATCTATTGAAACATCCTGCAAAAGCCCAGAAAAACGAAAACGGAGACAAGAACAAAATCCGACAAAAGAACAGGAATCAGTGACATACCTGAAACCCTTCTCCAGCCACACAGAATGGGCTCGCTAGATTTGTATGAAATCGCAAGATTTAGAGGGGGGAGGGGGGAATGAGAGAAGATGGCAGTGAATCTTTAATAGCCCTAACGTTATATAAAAGAGGCACTGAATGAACGTTCCTCAATAGATAATGAAGGGTCCTGAAATGGGTCGGTTGGATTTTGCATATGAATATGCCTTTACTACTCCCAGGTGGAGAGAGAGAGAGAGAGAGAGAGAGAGAGAGAGAGGGGTATGATTTTCTTTGTTTCCTTTCGTTTCGCTCTTTCGGTGTTAACAAAAACCACAGGCAGCGGAATGAGATACGAAGGCGGATTTCCAAGACTCACGCGAGAGAGAGAGAGAGAGAGAGAGAGAGGGGTTGGAATGGGGTGGTTAAGATGTTTTTCAAAGGAATTGATGGATTTTAATGGCAGCAATCAAAAAGCAAATAATGCTATCTTACTCATCGCACGTTTCATAATTTTTTTGCCTTTCCTCTTTTTCTTTTTATTGTTGATGAGAATTACATTAATGCGAATCCGGATTCCTTAATCCCGGCATGAATGGTCAGTTCATAATTGGATTGAAAAAAAATTAATTGAGATGCGTGTAAGTTGGCTCGGACATTCTTGATTGTCAAAAAAAAAAAAAAAGAATGCTTCAAATATTGAGAAAATTCAATGCCACTCCAAATAAAGAGGCAAAGCCTTCACGCGAGAGGAAAGAATCGAACCCTTGAACTCTTACTAATGTACAAGGACTTTGGCCAACTGAGTTTGCGTTGTTGGTGTCATATTGCCTTTCCTAAGCGATAAAGTATCTTGGTTACTTCTCCTTCATAATCAAAGTTTCGTAAAATAATAATCCCCAAAAAGTAGAAGTTGCAATTTTTCCCCTAAGAATTTCAAATTACCCCTTTTGGTATTTTCCGAAAAGAGTTCATTTTAATCAAATAATCCTTCGAAACAAGGTTAGAAATCTGAAAATCAAAAGATGGTCCGTCATGAATATAGATTGAGAAGGTGATTTTGAAATATTATAACCATTATGATGAATAAGGCGGATTATCTCCGCCCAACTCATCAAACTTTGTTAGGTTGATAACACGCATCATATGATCCGAAACACTATACGCGTGTTTAATTCATACAATATCCCATAATTACTAATTTACTTCCATGTGAGTTCTTACTTCCTCCACTTTCTTTGTATTCATTCATGATATATTGTTCACATCTTTTGTGGGTATATACTTTACCAGCACAACTAAGTTTGCCCCCCAATGCCACAAGGGGCAATCTTCTTTGCTTCTCTCATTTGCTTACATAGAGAAAGTGGAAGAATACTAGCTCTGGGGTCCATTTCCTATTGTTTTAGATGAACCAAGGCCAACATAACTTCTTTACCTAACTGATGTTCCATTTCTTATTTTGTTGGGCAACCTAATACTCAAACTCAAATTCCACCACTGCTTCTTACTTCACAGGATATCTGGTCCCAAACCTAGATTGGATAATAAAGTGTAGCCCACTTCTTTCCATAAATAGCCTTAGGCTACGTTTGGCAAACCAAAACTCAACAAGGAATGGAATGCTTACTGTGTAGCATAGAATTGGCAAATTACCACATCTAGATTGTACTGTTTAGCTACAATGAGCCGTTAATTTTTTAGTCACGTACACAACTAGCTAATTTTTTCTTGAAAGGGCTGCTAAATGAGTTCATGAAATTATAATGTCCTAAAATCATGTCTGGAACCGGAAAAAGGAAACCGAGTGTTTTGGTATGTAGTTTCCCATTATCAAAACTTATGACTTGAGTTATGACCATTACTGACCTATTTTTTATAATCGGATGCACACTTCGACTAATTCCATGACCTATTACTAGTCTAACGCTGAGAAAGTGGGGAATCCTTTTGCAAAGTTATGCTGGCCAATATGTGAGAGTTTTTTGCTATATTTTTCACCTTGCAGATCTATGTGGGCTTCTCTGGTTTAGGAATTAATTAGGTCAAGATATGTATGCACAAGGCTCAATGTTTAATTATACACAATACGAGTACCCCATGCTCCAATTTTTCAAACTTTGAAATTTAGCACTGAGAAATATGAATTATTACTCCCTAGGGTCTCAATATGTGCACATACATGAATTATATATTCATTCACATCCACATGTGATACACTTATCTACTTTTTAAACATCGGAGTTCAAGTGGAAACTCACTTTGTACATATTTGAGGTAGTGAACTATAGAACTGGGGACCATGTCATGCAGGGGTGCGCTACATGGGTGCAGTATGAAATCCGAGCAATCCATCTCTACAATCCAACAATCAATGGTTCAAATTTAATAACACTTTCGGATTGTAAAGATGAATTGCTCGGATTTCGCACTACATTGTTGGATTATAGAGATAAATTGCTCGAATTTCGTACTACACCCGTGTAATGCACCCATATACTAACAGGTCCCCCGTGTTCGTGAATCATTTGGCTGAGTTGCATCTTCGGTCACAATAAATTTAACTTTCAAGGGTAAAGAATCATTTTGAGAAAACAAAGATAATTATATGTGTTTTAGGAGTTTAAGATTATGATCAACCTAGAGTATGGTTTGAGTTCTTGATTATTCTATTGAAAAGTGCTAACCATAGCCGATGGGTAATTAAGCGTAAATGTGCAAAAAAAATGCATCGATGTTTGTGAAATGCATTAAAACTCTAACCTTTTTGCCATTATGTGTGCATGCATCCACTACTCTATGGGTTGTGGTTAGCATTTTAATTAAGAAAATTGTTGATTTAACCATTAAGAGTGTGATGTGATGTGATGTGATGTGATGTGAAAAGAGTAAACCACTTAAACTCATGGTTTAAATAGCAGCAATGAATTTGCATGCTGGCATTCTTGATCGCTACATGTTTAAGTAAATGTCATATACAACCATATTAAAATGAGAGATTTTAATAGTGTAGGTGACGTTATGTCAACATAAAGCAATTGCGCTTAATTTCTTCTTTTACCATTATTTATGTTTTATTTCTGTTCATGATGACATAACAAAGCCTTCAAGAGAAAAAATAAGAGATTGATCAAAACACACCTATAGAATATGCGATATCTCCGGTGCTAATTCTCTAATAAAACAAGCATTAGAAAACAAAATGGTAGATAAACAATATATTGTTTTTTACCTTTTCAAAAGCCTTAATACAATTAGAATAGATACTGAAAACTAATTTTCCTTTTGCTAATGCACAGAATGTGGTGCCTCATGAGCTGGTGACTAAAAAAACAGAGAAATTTGGATCCAAGTAAATGGGGATTGACCTTTGTATTCTGTATTAAAGGTGCATATGCAGTAAAGAGAACTGAAAAGGAGGAGTGGGTAGTGGCAACCCCACTACAAGTCTACACCACCTCTTTCCAGCCAAGCCATATTGTGCACATTAAGTCATGTCACACTTTCAATAGTTTAATTGATATCTCCCTTGAAGCAACTTAAATATTTCTACTTAATGTTTTGTCTTGTTATGTAAAAGTTTTTGACATGGAAAAGCCACCAAATGCATTTCAAACATATTCAAGAAGTGGGTAGGGAGGTGTTAATCAAAAACTAAAGGTGAAGCATTGAGGTCATTTTAGAGGTGACCCCCTCTTCTTTGTAGGGGTGAGGGAAGAGGAAAGTATTTTCATTCATCTAAGCATGCTCCAAACCTCTCATAGTCACATTGTCATGGGATGTATTTTATGGTAAACTCTGCAATGATTGCGATAACAGTCTGGGAATATTCTTCATGAATTATCTTTTAATTAGTTATCTTAAAGAATATGTGTAAGTTAGTATATATACTTTCCTATTCATATATTTTTTCGCCGTGTAGATCTTGAATTCAAATGCCTAACTTCATTTCTGGACCACATGCAGTAGCTGACACACTCATTTATGGGATTCATGTACTTTATTGTAGACTCCACAATGATTGCGATAAGTGCTTGAAATATTTCCTATGAATTATCTTTTGATTAGTTATCTTTAAAGCATATGCGCAAGTAATCTTCTTTTCCATCCATATGTTTTTCACCTTGTAGATTCTGAATTAATTCAAACGCCTAACTCCATATCTTAACCACAATAGCTAACTTGTGACAGTTATATCATCAAGATTAGCTCGAATCCTTTTGAGTTAGCCTACAGAGAGATTGGAAAATCGGCTTTGTGACATTTTGAAATAGGAATATAGGATGGTAGAGGTGCAATGATAGGTATAGAGACAATTAACGTGGTGAGAGAGCCAATGGATGGCTCAAAAACACAAGAGAAGTTGTAACTTTCTTCTCACCTGTGTATTAAACAACACAAACAAGTCGTAAATGGATCCCACAGGCGGCGGGCCTAAAGGAAACTATTTCCAACCCCTCATCATGCAAATTGAAGGATATCAATGAATGAGAGTGATGCACAAATGTGCCAAAACCGAGCACCTCAATGCTAGCTTATAGCCTTTTTTGAGATGACGTGCAGCTCAGTTAATTCTGAGGATCCATTTCACCGTTCACTTGTGGGAAACTCAATCAAACTCGGAATAAAATTCCAGATAAACTAACACCAAAAGAGTTAATAGTACATAAAAAGTTTTTGAACTTCAAACTTAGAAGGGAGTGAAACTCGTTAGTTTTAGAACTCGACCACCAAGTTAACCCGTGGGTTCTCAATGCTTGTAGTCTTGTGAAAATTTGAGGATAGACAAGAAGAAGTTGGCAATTAAAATAAGGGGAATAACAATGAGAGTTTTGAAGAAACATGAAAAAACCCGTGGACACAAAATGCTACTAGTCTTGTGAGCAATGAGGAGATGAAGAATGTGTGGATGCCAGAACTAGAAACCAAATGGCTACATGCCATTGGTGGGTGCACTTTGTGGGGTCCTTTGAGATTCATCACTACATCAGAATCCACGACATAAGCATTTTTTTGTTTTTTTGTTTTTCTTTTTCCCCACTTTATTATTTACCTATTGTTCGGCTGCTCCACTGTCGCAGAAAATAATAGCTAGCCCATCATCTCTAAAGTGGGGTTTGTTTGGTTGCAATTAATTGGAAGACTTTCGGTAAAAGCACATCAACTCCATTGAGTGTGTGCCTTCATGGACCTTGTTGGGTTTTCACGTGAGTTCAAACCAGATTAGATGGAAAAAGACACGCACGAGTGAGCATTTTCATGGAGCTTGTTGGATTTTCACGTGAGTTCAAACCAAGTTTGATGGGAAAAGACACGCGAGCATTTTCGTGTAAGGAAAATGCTAATCATAATCTAGTGAACAATGGTTAATGTACAAAAATTTACGTTGATATGTATAAAAGACAAATAGATATATGTAAAAGTGCATTGATAATTGTAAAATAGTATATCGTAGCTCTCAAGTTTTTTGACATTTTGTAGTATATATTTATCATTCATTGTCTAGTAAGCTGCGGTTAGCAGATCAGTATGTATAAATTATGCCCTAAATGTGATGTGACCGATGTCTAATCTATTCGAGTAGAGATCACGCCTATAGAGGCGGAGTTAGGAGAGAGTCGAGTCGAGCACACGGTTCTCAAATCTCTGCAGCGTGGCCTAGCCTGTGGGGATGTCAAATTGTCAATGATGAAGTGAAATTGACGCCAAAGTGAAGGCGAAGGCAAGTCAATAATACGGAGTGGTAGTAATAAATGAATAATGAAGTGTGCCCAGCCCAATGGCTATGTAAAGTACAAAGAGTGTCGGGCGGACACACACAAAAGTTCACAATACTTGCACATACAGCCAGAATGGTCACGCACACGAGAGATTTTTCGGTGCTCGATGGGTATATGATATATCCATGTAGTATTCGTTCGGCACATTCGGATCGTCCAATATATTTTTGACAGTTCAGATTGAAATTCTCTAACCCCACCGCTCTCTCTCCATCATTTTTCTCTCTAAATCCAAACCGTCCAAAACCGCAATAGACAGTCCAGATGTGCCGGCTGGACACCACGTGGCACACAGCTTAGCACAAACTATACAACGCTGAAAGAGCCGAATCCTCTCTTTTTTCCTTTTTCTTTTTTTGTCTTTTTGGACTGAAAATCCTCAATTTATTGCGCGTCTTGAGTAATTTTGTGCAAATTAAATAAACTCGACCGAAAGCAAACCTTGAAGGGTTGGTTTGATGGTCCATATTTGAGATTTCTGCTTTGTTTGGATTGTAATTTGAAATTTTTTTTGAAAAATAATAAGGGTAATGAGTGGAGAGAGATAGAGAGAGAAATGTTGAGAGTAAGGGGGATTTTTTGAAACATTCTTTTTAAGTTTCAAAGAAAACAAGGCATTAAGAATTTATCTCTTTTGGAAATGATATTTGAATTATTTTAAATGCTATTAATCCAATGATGTCATTCCACATATGGGACTTTTTCCTAATTTTAAATGAGTGCCTCCGATATCAAATAATTAAGGTGCACATAAACTAATTCTAGTAGGATAAGTTATCAGAGGAGAGAGAGAAGTCCTGGAACATTGTCGCATGGTTTCTTAAGTCCCTCCTCTACCACGGTACCACCATGCATTGATTTGAGGTTTAAGATAAAATATATGGACCCCATTTTAATATGCGATGAAAAAAACTGAAATGTCAAGAAACGTGCTTTAAAAACACGAAGATTTTGCTGTAATTTTTTTTTTAGGGAGGGGGAGAGCTTTCGAACGACACCCAATTCTTAATTTGTCATCCACCAGACATGGCCATATCGATAAAATCAGGACAGCCGTCGCATCAGATTATATCAGTCCGGCGCCTTGTTCATTTTGGGGCTTCAAAACTCCTGAATACGATTTTTAATAAAAAAAATTTATATATCTCTCTTCCCTCATTATTCTTAAAAATCTCTCTCAAATCCCAAACTGATTAGGCCCAGGATCAGGCCCAGGTTACTTAAATCATCTACGTCAGGCTCTTTAGATTTTGAACCAAATTACACCTTAAAAACTAATTTCATTACTTGAGCTACTCACTTTTAAAATGTTTACTGCATCAAACTCACTATATGAAAGCTATCACATTTAAAATATTGTTCACTCTTACTCTCTACTCAATTAAATATTTTTTGCCAAGGGCCTTGTTTGCGGCACTACAAATGGGCAATAAATTGATTTTTTTCGAAGCCCACTATGGGTTCTAAAAAGATGATTTTAATTACAAATCATTTTTAAAATTTTTTTTTAATAAATTTTTGAAAAAAATTAACTAAGTTCGATGTCGATAAGTACTGTTTTAAAATTCGTAAGATACCCTGCAGATTCAATTTAGAAAGAAAAGAGGTTAGAACTTGGAAGAGACAAAAAGTACCAGATTGAAAATTAATAAATATTCCTTAGTCGGTAAACACTAAACAGGGCTCGTTTGATATAAAGAAACACTGTTACAAAATCTAATAAATTTTGGCAAGTGGTCCCAACCACTAAAGAGGCTGATGTGAGCCCATTTTACACCTTTGGCTCGTTACTGGTATAATTTTAGGTGAAAAGTAGCTAGTGTGATGTGATTGCTTTTATATGATTACTGATCTTTTGTTTGTGACCTCTGCTATTCACAAAAAAGATTTGGTGGGAATCACGCAAAGAAAAATGCGTTTTGATCCATTTCGAATCCTAAAAAATCTTGAAAAATATCTATAAAATTTTAAATATTATTTTATAAAATTTTATAAAAAAATCAGCTCTAAAAGAAATCGGTCAATAATTCTTTTGAATTCGTAAGGGAACTATTTATGGATATTTTTTTAAATTTTTATGAAATTCGGAATAGACCCAAATACATTTTTCTTTACGTGGTTCACTGCAAATCCTTTTTCTTTAGGATTAGAATTTCCGTATGTTTTGCCATCAGATTTTGTCAATCCCCACGACGGCTAATGTCGGCCGTTCTCTTTCTGCTTTTATTACTGTAATCTGTATCTGTGAATTCAGCAGAGCTTCGTACATGTGCAGTTAATTACATTAAGTTAAATTCAAATCAATCGCTCAATCAATCACTTTGTCTTCTTCCTCTGCCCTCTGCTACAGTGCTACCAATGCAACGTTGCAACAACTCCCGTTGACTTTCTTGGTTTTTTTTCAATATAGTATTCTTCTCTCCTTTTCCAATTTATCTGTTCCATTTCGAGGAGGGAATTAACTCTCCAAATTGATACTTCAAATAATAATCGCACTTCTCAGGAGGTGCCGAAGTCATTGAATCAATCCATATGAGGAGTGAGGTTATCAATTTAAAGAGTGATAAAATCATTCTCTTTCAAAAATTCAACTATTTTTAGAAACAAAATGATTACATCTAAACAGATCTCGAAAGGTACTACTATAAATTTCAAGATTTACCTTTTAAATTTTCAGGAAAATTACTTTATTTCAACAAAGAAGGGCAAAAAAGGAAATTCGAACATTTAAAAGTTAAATGGGCAAAAATTTTGGAATGCTTGATGGAGTAGTAAATAAGAATAATAAATGCTACTCACTGCCTATTAGAAAGTGATCCGGTAGTTTAACAATTGTAAGAGCTTGTCGTTTTGAATTTTCCAATTTTGGATCTTCTCTCAGTGCACGATTTTCAATAAATTTTATTTCAATCATTATTCTCTTTCGCTCTCCACTCAGAATCTAAATTTCAAAATTCAAATACCAAAACGAACAAGCCCGATTTGAAAAATGAAATGGATATCCACACTCCCCTTTTTGATATCCACACTTCTGTTTTTCTTGTTGAAAGTGTATGTATTTTTTTTGCTAAAAATAAAAAAAGAGAGTGTGGATATTAAAAAAAAAAAAAGTGTGAAAATCAATTCCCTTTGAAAAATTTTAGTGTAAAAGTTTGTGTAAAGATGTGTGACGTAAAGAAATTTTAACATTTGAGTAGTATTTTCTGTTTTTGGACAATATAGGCATTATTGAAATGAAAATGAAAAACAACAAATCTAGAATGTTACTATTAAGGTTAAAAAGTGTAAGAATTTAAGCGATAAAAGATGCGAAAGTGTATCGAAGAAGGTCAAATGTTCATGGATAAGTGCATGATTTTCAAAGTTTATTTGGCTGATGTAGATGAAAATGACTTCAGAAAGAAATACCACGAAGACTAATAAAATACCAAAATTAAAGTTAAAAAGAAGAGTGAGGCCTTAATACAGTAAAAGGAGCCTGTATTCATCCACTGGAAATAGGCCCTTACCCAATCTCGACTAATCTCTTGTCTCAAAGACATACAGTACTGGAACCTTGCACAAGTCCAAATAATTCGAGCCCGTTTCCAAAAGTTAAAAAGAGCCCCATTGCTGGCCCACCTTAACAAAAAGGCTAAGAGCATCTCTGACTCGTCTCTTGCCCAACTAGCTAGCCCGTTTCCAAAAGTTTAAAAAAAAAAAAAAAGAAAGAAAGAAAGCCGCATTGGTGCCCTACCTTAACATAATTAAGGGTGTGTTTCGCCAATTAAAAGGTTTTTGTTTTTTTAATTAAATATGATGTATTATGAAATAATGATCTGTCTTGTAAAATGAAAATTAATTTTTTAAAAAATAATAACCTTACAGGAACATGAAAATTAAGTTTTTAAAAAATAATAACCTTACCAGAACGGGGCTTGTATCAAAATGACACGAAACGCCTTTTTGAAGAGGCATGGAAAGGGTAAAATCGCAAGACCAAGGTATAAACCAAACATTTTATTCTCTTTTAATTTGGTACGGAATCAGTAATAGTTGTATCTGTTTACAGTGCTAATATTACGATGAAAGACCTTTTTGTTCGTAAACCCTTCTTCTAAGAAAAGGAAAGATGAATCTTAAGAAAGACTTAAAACATGAGGACGATGCAATTGTCGGGAGGGTCACGAATTAATCCATGGAGCCAACCCTGGTCTCGCACGCTGTATAATAATAAGATAAGAGAACTCCTGAGACATATACTTGCGAAGACGAACATAGTAGTAGAAATATTGGAACGATAAGAGTGTAATGTTATGAAGCTTTTTTAACATGATGATACTAATCGAAATTAATAGGTAAACATAAACACCCAGATTCTGAGATGCAAAAAGAAATCCATAAAAAGACACATAACTTTGTTTAGAGTGGTTATCCCTCCTCCACATAGAAGATCGAATGACCCTAGAAACACTCATATCCGGAATCCCGTTCCGGGTATGGAACGATAAGAGCGTAATGTTATGAAGTTTTTTTAACATAATGATACTAATTGAAATTAATAGGCCCAGATGCAAAAAGAAATCCATAAAAAGACGCATAACTTTGTCAAGAGTGGTTATCCCTCCTCTACATAGATCGAATTAATGACCCCGGCCAGAAACACTCATATCCGGAATCCCATTCCGGCCAGTACTTTTGGTTTCTCTAATCCTTGGTTGTGGTTTTACCAAAACACATCAACAAGTGAGACTTCTCCGTCTTCTTCTTCTTCTCCTTAATACAAGTAGTTCCCATGAACTCATCGTACTCCATAGCCCATCCCCTCCACTTGCACTGACCCACGCGCGATAAAAACCCCTTCTGCACAGCCATCTCCACATTCAGCTCTCCTCCTCCTCCTCCCACGCCCACCCTCCCCGTTCCCTTCAACTCGCACGAATCTACTTCCTCTCCCTCCTCTTTTTCTTCTTCGCCATTGTCCCTTTCCTCATCGGTACAAAAATACTCATTCTCCATCTCGGAGTCGTAAATAACCTCATTGTTGGTCTTGTCTTCGTTAGAGATTTTTTCCAGTTGCAGTTTCCCCTCGGCCTTTCCCAGGGACTTGTCGGGGAATCCTTTTCGAACGCGGAAAACCTCGAACCAGACAGAGGAAACCTTGTTGTCGACGACGAATGTGTGGGGGATAGCGAACACGAATTTCTGGTTCCAAATGGGTTTGGAGCAGCCGGAGCCGGTGGAATAGGAACTGACCTTTTTGGTTTCTAGCATGGAGTTTTGATGGTCGACGATCCACAGCTTTACGTAGAACGGGCCTCTGCTTTTGGTGATCAAGTTTGCTGAGATAATTGTGACTTCTAACATTCTGGATCTTCTGCCTGAAGAAGAGGAAGGAGTATAAGAATCCATCTCTCTCTCTCTCTCTCTCTCTGTGTCCGTTTTGCGAAAGTAAAATTACTTCTTTAATTTTGGGTAATGAGTGCATGTAGGGTTTATATGCATACAAGAAGTGGCTTTTGGGTTTCCGAGAGATGATACACCCACAGAACACCATATCCACCGCATGCCCACCGCATGCATGTGGGGTCCACTTTGAGTTCTGCACGGCTGATTCTCGGATTGAGACGATTTTCTGCAAGGCCCAATCGATTTTTTTTATAAAAAATTATTGAGCAGCCTGGATTATCCGTGCGAGGCTCGGAGTGGGCTCCACACGCGCGCGGTGGATGGGTGTTCGGTGGGTGTATCATTCAGGTTTCCAATTACAATTCGACGTTTTAGTTTCCCAATCCTACTTGGAGATCTGCTGAAAGCGAATCACTTCCTTTCTCATATGGGCTCCGACTAGGATATGGAGTAGTAGGTATTATATACCCAACCAAAAAGAAAGTTAGATTTTCACAAGATTTCACCCCGGTTTTTATTTAGTTTCTTTTTTGTGACGAATGATTAATTCAAAAAATATAATATAAATTTAATAAAAATTAAAAAAAATACGGGAAAAAACGCAAAACGAAGAAGGAAAAAAAGTTTCCAAGAATGCAAACCTAAGCCTGGCAATCCAGATCGTTCATTAATTTGTGAAGGTTTTGGTTTAGATTTGATGACGAGTAAAATTACTGTTGTGTGACCCAAAATTCAGATGAAACAATAAAAATTTAAACTAGAGAGTGCGAAATTCTCGATTGTGTGTCTCAATTGAAAGGAATTTCGTTCATCAATCCCCAGAAGCAAAAAAGGCAAACGAAAAATAATTCTCAAAACAGAAAGTATCCTCATGTTCAAACGGGATGAGATTAATCCATCAAAGACCGACAACAAGTAACCCACAAAAAGTAGTTACTAATGTTATAGACAAACAAGAGTACTATACATGTTCGAATACCAATCTTAGATGCATGTGGGGCTCACCCACGTAAATTTTTTCCTTCCAAAAACTTTAGCTTTAGTTACGGCACATTGGACAGTCTCAAGGGCACTAATGAACCAGCATGGGTGTTGGCCCATCCGGACCGTCTATACTCAACAATGAACGGCTCAAATTTAACCACGGCTGAAATCCGTTCAACCGAGATGAAATCTGAACCATCTATTACCAAACAAGGACGACCAGCTATAGACACCCTATTCTGGACTATCTAGATCAGCACGTTTGCGGTCTCTTTTGTTACCCCAATGATGATAAACGGTCGAAAACTCTCCGAGGTCGATGGAAGGTCGTGAGCTTTGAGTGTTGCACCCTCCTCTTTCAACCCATTTCAAATCCCTTCAAACCCTTCAAATCCAGAGCCAGATAAACCTCAGCAAAGCCTTACCTTGCTTACGCCAGCTATTACTTGGCGTGCGCCAGGATGTTGCCACGTGTCAGACATCGACCGTTGACTGAGTTTGACCTGGCGCACGGTAGGTTGGAGGTGGCGTACGCAAGGTCAAGGCCGGTCAAATCACCGTTTTCCAGTCACGCGCCCGAGACTTTTGTGGCTCCCCAAGTACAGGGAACAGTGCCCCAGATGATTATATTCGCCTGCCCGTTCCCCTCTCTCTCCTACACAACCTATCAAGCCAAGTCTCATGCATTTAATGCATGGGAGGCTCCTCACTCAACCCAACCAGCCAAACCAGTCCTAACCCCAGCTGGTTAGCCCTGATCTCAGTCATCTCTTTGGCTATAAATCCCCCCCTTGCATTCATTTGCAAGGGGTTAACCTCATTAAGAAGCCAAGTCCATCCCTCTCTTCTCTCTTGTTCTTTGCTCTCCCATTGAAGGAAATAGAGAAAGAGAAGCTCAGTACACACCCCTCACCACTGTCCAGTCACTACACACCCTCCATCTTCAACATCTAAAAGCTCAATCCATCCTTCTATCTCTTGCAACCAAAGGTATACCACCTTTGTGTTGCTTTCTGTTTTCAGTTCCTGAGGGGAACCAGAAAGGTTCTGGCTAGTAACTGATACTAGTCCAGACCCTTCTCTGGTAAAATGAATCAATCGTGGAAAGACAAACATGGCGCACGCCAGCTACAGCATGCCGTACGCCACCTTTGGCTGTATGTGCACAGCTGGCGTGGGGATCATGAAGTGTCCATTTGTTGCTTATTTCCTTTATGTCATCACCTTCTAAGCATGCTAATAACCAGTCTACTGCTTTCTGTACATTAGGATCATTTAAAATGTAGATTCAATACTTGTACCTTTCTTACTTTCGAGGCCCCTAGGGTATGTCTGGTCATATTCCAGAACTCAGATGATGTAAAGCCAAACACTGGATAGTGTACAAAGATGGCGTACGGTCTCCCATGGGTGGCGTACGGCACGTTTGTCACAGACCAGTGCCTGGCCCTTACATCATAGATCAATCCTGGCCTCTTGTTTCTCCCCACTCTGTTTATGGGGCCTGCCTTATTATTTTCATGGCTCTTAGCCATTCCTTGTGTCTGTATATGTACATAATCTACCTTATCAACTGCTTGGTTTGTCCTGGGTGTGCACTGGTCCATTCCAGAGCCCAGAGGGTTGAGAGCAGAAGCTGTAAGCAATCGGAAAGGTAGTGTACGCCAGCTTAAGGGTGGCGTGCGCAGGGTGTGTTGGCGTGCAGAGGCTTAGCCATTGCGTGCCAGCATGTCGCCTGCTCACTCACTCGACGAGCAGCGTACATCATCTGTTTAGAACTGTTTGCAGTGCTTGTTCTCAATCTATGTTCTTCCATTTACTCTAATTCAAGCAAACCATCATCCATAAACATTTTGACATATAATTCACAACTTGTTACAGTTTTAACCCCCATTAATTGTTCCCCCGCCCTAACTGACTAAAAGTGATCAAATGAGAGAAAAATGCAAACATTTTACAAAATGCCCGAGTAGAGACCGATCTCCGGATTGGGCGAGAGGGGGTGCCATAAAACCCTTCCCCTCTCGTAACCTGGCTCCCGAACCTCAGATATCGAAGGTGACGACGGACCAGTCTACACCTCTTTTAAGTCAAATCCTTTTCAAATCAGAATAAAACGTAGCAAACGTTCTCGAGTTCGGTTCCTTGGGTATTCTTCCGCTAAAACCCGAGTGGCGACTCTGAATCGAAGCGTTTCGCCGCGCTATTTTCTAAGAGGGCCGCCCCCAAACAAATTAACCCTTTGCAAACCAAAATCGGACGATTTTTGGGGCGTCTACCCACACCAGCTTAGATGGGGCCAACAACCATGTTGGGGGACAACACGGTCCCGATTTCCTATGGGTTCTCCATAGATACTTCATTTCCTAGTTAACGTGGGACTCCACAGTACGAGGCAAATGCACACGGCGACTTAAATTCCAAGCAACCGTGTCAGAAACTTTGCTACCTAAATTTGTACCCATATCAATCAAAAATACTCCCTCCCATCAATATCATCAATCTGTTTCTGCTTAATTTCTCTGCCTCAGTTTCCATTTCTTGCTTAACACAAAACCACAGTTATTGAACTCAACGTCATCTGATCAGCACAACAACTCTTCAATCCAAACCAACCAAGACCCATCCAAACCTACGTCGTTAAATGGATGGATTAACCCCTAAACAGAAGCTCACCACAATGGTCGACATGCTCGGCGACTCCAATCCAACTTTGGAACGATGAGTTCCATTTTCACCGTCGATTCAGAGACCATAAATCCTCCTTCTACTATGGTGTTTGAGATCTATTCCGTTCGGAGGTTTTGAAAAGGATTTTCACCGTCGATTCAGAGACCATACATCCTCCTTCTACTATGGTGTTTGAGATCTATTCCGTTCGGAGGTTTCGAAAAGGACAAACGCATCCGTTCTATCAACGTCCTTATTGAGAGTTTGGTCGAAAAAGGCAGTTCCAAAGAGGCAGTCGAGGTAGAGTGCATGGCGTTTCATGTTTGCAGATCCCGCGCTGAGCCTCAAGGGATACTCAACATCGGGGTGAGTAGGGTGGATGCTCGGTTTCATGAAGCGCTTTCTTGCTTTGTGGGTTCAGGATTGAGAGTTGATATACAGAAAGTTGATGGGTGAAGATACAGAAAAGAATATGAAGGCTTGTAAGGTAAACTAAGGGCTCATTTGGTTATCAGGGCTAAAATTTGCTTATTGTGTGTCTGAATCTAGACATATCCTAGATTTAGTCACAAAGAAAATCATATAAGCCCTTAGAGTCCAGACTAGCCAAGAAAACCACAAAATTTGTCGATTAAAAAGATGAAAACCATTGAAACTAACAAACACATCATCCCATAAAACGCGAAGCAAGCTTCTGGAACAACATATCATATATACTTCCAAGTTAGACAAACAGTCCCCGATGAGGTTTCAGAGTTATCTACATTCCTCTTTCTAATATCATTCCGACAGGAGCTACACGAGAAGTTAAAAAAGAAGCAGACCGGCTACTTTACATTTCAAGCATGTAGAAGGATGCAACTGTTGCACACGAAGGCTTCCAATAGAGAAACACAAGCCCAAGGCATCCCTTTGGACAGAGAATGAAAAAATGAAGGGGGTTACACTCGAAAATAATAATTGAATCATAAAATCAGACTACTTACCTTCATAACCAACGCCAATTAGAACAATGCTATCTCAATGCCACGGTCGAGTTAGAATCTTCCACCCCCTCCTCTGGTGGAGGCTTCACGTACTTCCCTATAGTAGCTTGGTGATTTCTTCTCTTTATCCTATCATGTTTTTCCTTACTCAGTCGCGTTCTCTCCTCTCTCTCTCGGTTTCTTCTTTTCCTTTCCTTCTCATACACTCCTTGCCAGAACACCTCACCCGTTGATGGCCACAACCACCGCCTCCTTGGCTGATCTGAATCATACTCCTCTGCTAGATCCTCATCCATGCTCTTGAGAGTGTTATACGAAAACCATTTGACCCACATTTGACCTCTCCTGTTCTTCAACTTGTGTTGCTCGTGCAAGGCTCCAGACTCTGGATTCACGTACACAATCCTCCTTGCAGTGTGGTATGCCCACACATTTATGAGTAGCTCAAGCACCCGGGAATAGCAATGTTTGTCCTGCCAGAAGAATAGTGCGTTATTTGTCATCTTTGGGAGCTTAGGTATCTTGGCCTTCTTGGGAAATACCTCTTTTTTTAAACCAATTTCTAGAGATTGGAGAGTCGTAAATAGTGTTCTCTGGTTGTATCTTTTCTTTGGTGGACTACTGGACCTCCAATTTTTGTGGTCATTTTTCTTTTTCATATTTATTGTCAAAATCTCTATAAAGAAAAAAGTGATGATCACAATACGGAAATCTAAAGGAGACAAATGACGAGAAGGAAAGACAACAAAAATGATGAGGAAGAAGAAAATTCAAGCGTTAGTTCCTAGTTCCCTCCAAGCAAACACAAGGAAGCATTTTCATGAGGAGTTACGTTAGGTGATAGTGCTGAAGACTACAAGTGGGAATCATGTTTCGGCTATGTTTTTGTCTTTTGAAAAGATTTTCTCTGGTTGTCTGCAATCTTATTTACAAAAAGAAAACAGAGCACGAAGTGGTATCTGTAAACCAGAAATGACGAAAACACGAACGCAGTTGTTGAAGTAGAAGTCACCTTGGATAAACTCAGATAACACTGTCCGCTTTGATTGTGCTTTTCATAGAATTGTGCGTCCAGTGCATCTACAAACATCCTGCAAACAACGGTACCAACAAACTAGTCAATGAACCCTTAAATATGTATTGAGAGGTAAAATTGAAACAAGCGTTCTCGTAGAGAACCAATAATGTCAATTTTGAAACCTGGAAAACATTACAAACTCCATGAAGGACTTGGTCGGTACAACCCAACTGTTCATAACAGACCATGTGTCTCCATCCAAAGGCATGGGAGGAAGAGAAGTCAAATCATGCTTTATGCTGTACATCTTCCTTAGAGTCTCAGAAAAAGCAGATCTGCAGCCAATAATGACATGGAGAAAAGTAAACCCCCCCAAAGATAAAATGAAATCCACGAAAAAAATTGCAAACTTTGCGAAAACATTTACCGAAATTTAGGTAATAGATATAACCACCCTTACTTGCAATTCCCAGCATTCATAGCATCACAGAATGACCAAAAATCCTGTTGCAATGGGTTTCTTGGATCCATATCCATACGAACCCAAAAGTAGAGAGTGTCGCCATG
Organism: Rhododendron mucronatum var. ripense; assembly: GCA_019656295.1. Lineage (NCBI taxonomy): Eukaryota > Viridiplantae > Streptophyta > Magnoliopsida > Ericales > Ericaceae > Rhododendron > Rhododendron mucronatum. The sequence continues at coordinate 1,025,918 of BPLT01000047.1, forward strand.
AGTGCGTGCTTCAATAGCATCTAATAATGCAGTTTCAGCAGTCTTAGACAAAGAATCCTGTTTAAGCCCCCATATTAGCTATGAAGCAAGCAACACCAAGTTTAATCCACACAGAAATCATCACTTCGGTAGTTTCTGGGTAACAAACCAAGAAAGCATTCTACATTGTTTCATTTAAACCAACTATGTACTACAACTAGTCTATAAGAAAGTTTCATCTCACCTTTGAGTCTACAGGGGGACACAAATCAACCATCAGGTACCTCTATTGCAGGAAATGAGCAAGAAGGTTTTCAAGTTGTAAATGTTGGGATCCTCTTCCCAAGATTTGAAGGTTTTAGAATTGCCAATTTAAAGAAGAATCAGACAAACAAATTTTGTACATACTCTTTGGTGAAATTCTACAAATGTAAGAGTATTTCAACGACTTCTTGATTTGGAAATCCCAAATTCTAACTGACACATTTATTCAACAAAAATATATCCAGTGTTATACATTTCTTTTTTAATGTTTAACAAAATTCTGCTACAAGTTTTAACAGCAGGTTGCAATTCATCAATGTTAGTGGGTCAAATGATCCCCCGTTCCATCTAAATGTCACAAGTCCTACTGACGACAACTAAAGGTCATATTGGCAAGCGGATGCATAATGACTCAAACAAAAGAAATGTCGGACCAATGTTCATTTTCAACAGAAAACTCTGAAACCCTATATCCAATCTCCAATGTGGTAAAGGAAAAATGGAATAGCAACCACAAGGTAAAACATTATCAGGGAACTGGGAGTGCTGAGAGAGAGTACGAAAAATAATACCTTCCTAGCCGTTGCTCTCCATGACTGGAACCCTATCCATGCATTTTTGTGGATGCGGTCAACACGGTTAGCTATTGCAATAAAGGCTCCATATTCACCAAGGACATCTCTGTAGTAAGGGTTGTTAAGAAGTGGAAGCCGAGAGGGTGCATCAATATCGTCTGCCCCATGCCTTCGACCTTTGTTGGACTACAATCAACCAGTCCGTGTGTTCATGTGAGATACGAAAAGAGGGTTGCTTCTTTATCTATGAAATTTAAAGACACAAGTATTTTGTTGTCGTTATCAAAAAGTGGAAAAACAATAATTTGAAACAACCAATGAAGGATTTTTCAGAATTCTCATTTCTTTCATCCAAACAAGGGACTAAGACAGGATTCCCAAGTTCTTGTGGCCCCCTTGAATTTACTGTCCAATCTGATGCTTTAATCCAGACAAAAAACAGGGCCTTAGGATCTTGATTTCTAGGAATCAGTTAAACACGATTGAGCAGCACAGTGGGAGAAAAGAAAGGATGACATAATCAGCATGGTGACTCACCAGCCCAACTCCACGATAGAGTGAAGAACGGTGCAGAAAAGGCCAGGTTCCTTCCCCAAAGAATGGCTCATAGATGCATAATGGTTGGCCTGTCCTTTCAAGCTCTCCATCATCCCTTTCATGCAAATTGTTCTTGGACCGATCCGCCCTTCTGGCACTTCGATACACGTCTTCCCATGTTCCCCTAGGTTGATCAGTTCTGTCCTTCAACTGCATCAAATCCCCAAGAATGAGTAAGGGCAATCATAAAAGAGGCAACCATCAGAAATTCTCCAACCCAAATTTATGGATAATCGGTGCTTCCTGGGCCACTTACCACTTCTTCTTCTCCTCTCTTCCTTGAATTGGCCATCTCAATTTGTTTCTCTTCCTCCAAAAAATGATATAATGATGTTTCATTCATGCCAAATACAGCACCAGAACCCCGTGTTTGGTTACGGGTCCATTGTTTTTCAACCTTCTCCAAAAACTTATGGCTTCTCAAAGTTCTATTTTTCCGTGTTGAATTTGGTATTAACTCAAACAGTTGCCATTGCCATTTCTCTTTCATTTTGCTAGGGATTTCAGTTACAGCCTTGGAAAGCGCAACTTCTGATGGGAGCTTGAGAACATTTTCTACTAGAGAAGCATACCCTTCAATAGTTTCCAAAACCATAAGGTTTTCAGCAGTGCGCTTGCCCATTGACGCAATATCGCGAGCCAGAGTTGTTAACTTCCCTTTTGAGACCACTTGTGAGAGTATTTGTTTGAGAACCCTTATATTCTCCTTGGGGAAAATAAAACCATTCACTCTGTCATCCACCTAATTGTTATCGCCAAGTCAGTCAGCAGTTATTTTTCTGAAGACTTACCAACTATTCTCCAAATGTATGAGTTTTACATCAAAAATACAAAACACCATTGATGATCTCTGAGATTGAAACTTCATGTTATAATCCACAGAAGCAGGTTTTGAATAATAGAAATTAGTGATCCAGGTATTAATCACCCAGACATAACTATGCAAAGAGAAAACAGCATTAAGAAGCATACATATTTATGTATGATGGATAGATTTGGAGCAATGATTGGCTTCTCATGGCACATAGCTTCTACCAAAATGTCCGGAAAAAATTGCTCTTCAAGGAAGGATCCATATATCACAAGATCAGCCATGCTTAGAACGCTGTCTGCATCTTCATCGACAACATGCCTTACCATGTTCCTTGGGTATCTTAAGTTAAGAGCAATTGCCTGTGGGAAAAAGAGAGACGTTATGCGCGAGCCAAGAAGGCAGTAAAACAATTGAGTCCTAAAAAGAAAAGGCCAAAGACCACAAGTTATTGTATAAAGCTTTACCTCCAAAGCCACACTGTAATTGCCAGTCAAATCCCCACTTACTATGATGATTTTGAGATGAGAGTTCGAATTGTTATCAGATGGGAAGTCTGTTAATAATGGTAATAAAGCCTCTAAGACAAAGGCATGCTCCAGCCACAAACCACTGTAGAAAAAAAGACTTCCCACAATCACGATAATGAAGTCATCAGGCCCATAATCCATCCTGAGGCGTAGATCGTCTTTGTACGATACCATAAAGTTTTCTGCTCCCCATGCTCCAGCAGGAGTACCCGGAATAACAAAGTAGTTTCCAGAATCACACACGGAGTAAAACATCTGAAAAAAATATTGAAGGGCATCCAAATCAGCTTGTGGTGTTATGATTACGATTAGGAGCTGAGACAAGGGAGGCGATAAACAACAGAAACAAGAACAAAAAGCAGATATGATTAGAAGGTGATATCAGATTTGCAGATTTTTTTTTTCTATTGGACTGTCCACCGTGCTCTTGATTGGAAGATTGTGATTCACAACATCTTTATAAAGCACCCAATCCCTGTTAGTTTAATGAAATCCAGATGCACGCACATTTTTCGGTTTTTCGGTAGTTGATACCTACAAATGCACTAAATTTTCTATTCTTAATGCCCTTCTTGTGACACCATGTCTTCATATAACCATAGCAATGGAAGGGACTTGTAGGACAAGTCTTACTGGCAACGCATAGTTTGGGAAGACCACGACAGTAGCACGGCTGAAGAAGTTTTTCCAATCATTTAGAAGCTCAAACTGGCCACTCAACATGTATTGTCTCAAATGAGTAGCAAGTGTTCCTTCATGGATGCTCCATATAAGAGGTACGGACTTGAAAGGTTCCTGCAGAAGACTGAAACGACTAAAACATTTCACTCCAACTCAAAAAGGTTAATGGATACTTTCAGGTGGAAAACTTATCCCAAGAAGTTCATAAAAAGAATAATATAACTTACTGAGAAAGGACTTCCCTGGCTTCAATTGAGTTCACAATAATGCCATCATAGCTGCAATAGGTACATGTAGTAGTGAGACAGAAGAAAATGGGGGGATGTTGCTATCAACTTTGTTTATAAACTCAAGAGACATCCAAAAATGCTATGGATTTATTTTCATTTGTGAAAAGTACATAAGACAGGTTTTATTAGCAATACAACAACAATTCATTGTCCCCAAAAAGTAACAAGACCAAAATGCCAAAACTAAAGCAACACTTTAGAAGAAGCACTTAATTTGGACGCTGCATGATTTTTAGGTGAAGTTTGGAAGTAAAACAATTCCTTATGGCGTGTACGTTCGATTAGGGCAGCCAAAGTAGCTCCTTACTTCCTTCTAATAATGAGGCTGACCGGAAACTTCAAATGACATAAAGACCAGGAGAGCATTGTTCACGAACAGCAAAAGAATGATCTAGGCTGTTGTGTTTTGCTAAATCATACTTGGGATGATTCTAAACTAGTCATCGTTTCACAAAGTCCAGGATAAGCTTTCAACTTTAGTTGATTATGCATGAAAAAATAAACAAAGACATTCATACGATAGCCAATCTACGACAACGTCCGCCTTGAAGATAGTGATGGGAACACCCATATTTTTCCAGATAGCAAGAACAGGACCATCTTCAAGTGAGTAAACCTGCAATGATTACAATAGAGAATGCTGAGACACCTACATTTATGATCAATGGGAAAAACGTATAACATACACGCAATCCAGAGAACAGAAGGGACTAGGCAGTACTTCAGGACTTGGGATCATGATGGTAATGATGCGATGCTTGAAACAAATATGTCCTGCTTGGCATTATTCCAGCCTAAGCCAATCATCAAATCAAATAGGATACAGAAGCACACAATCTGTAAGTGAGTGAGTAACCCGATAAGCCATTTCCCTCAGAGATTTGCCCCTCTAGATTCTCCGCACATTAGCTCCTACTATTTTATAGCCCTTCAAACAGCAGATACACCACTTGTGTAGGGATAAGCTCTACAAAAATCCAAAAATTGGTCAAGAAGGGGACTTTGTCTTTAACTTCCCTCCTTAGACTCCCAACTAAAAAAAAATCTAACAGGAGTAATATTTATTTTTGCAAAGGACTTTCTAAGCCACCAAAGTGTTGCCGATTACTTTCCTTCCAAATGAGCAACACCACACCCAGAGGAAGCATCTCCTAAATCTTCCTTCTACGATGACCGACTGTCGTCCCCTTCCGGAAGATCCATTACCCAGCAGGAAAAACCCATACACTCAAAACCAATAATAGAAAATACCATAAATGCATTAAGTTTAACTACATTCTCAAGTACACAAGGGATAGTTTTGCAAAAAAAAAAAAAAAATCTGTTGATGCTTCAAAGAGGACCCCTAGTTTGGGACATCCCATATTGGAATGGAATAAAAATGAGGGATGGAGGGAGTAAAGTTCCATTTCAATACTCTGCTACCTGTGCTGTAAGTTGAGTCTCCTATAAAAGCATGTCCTAAGGAGCACTAGGCAAAATATTATAGCAATGAAAAATTATGCAACAAGCTAATTCCATAAAATTAAACCAATCCAATATGCCTCCCTAATCGCTTCAAAGGAAAAAACAACAGAAGAAGAAGAAGAATATGAAGTAAGGAATAGTTTCACTGATCAATGAAATTACCTCAATTTCATACCCAATCTCCCGCAAAGCAACAGCAACACTAACCATCAGTATCTGTTGTGGATCAACTAATAGATCTGCAAAAACCTACAAGTAGAAAACAAAGCAGTACAGATTAAAACCCCAATGGCCACACTACTCAGTAAGCTACAAACCCAGAATATCAAAACACTCAACCAATAAAAAGAAACCCATAAGAACAATAACCCACCTGCCAGTAAATAACAGCAGAATAACGGGTAACCGTATGACAATCAAACTAATTCCAACCAGCACTAGAAAACAAGATGAACGTAAAATTGGTACGAAATATCACTTACCAAAGCAAGCTTGGGTTTTCTATACCCAAATCTCACTCCTCCTCTGGAGCTCACATTGACCTCATTAGACTCTTTCTGGAATTTAACCAAAAGCTTCGATGCCTCAAGCATAATATCTTCCCCAAAATCTAACCCACCAATCTCCTTCAATAGCATCAAATCTCCAGAATATACTGCCTCTCCTCTTCTACCCGAATTCTCTGAGTTTTCCCTGAATGAACTGGGCAAGAATGTCTGAAAGAGAGCCACAAAGAAGAAGAAAACTGCAACGGTGCAAACCCATTGTAGATAATATATTCTCTTGAACGACACCAGTCTTGCAAATCTTGATCTGGGTTTTGAACCAAACGGGGAAGAACGAAGTAAATTTTGATCCCTCTTCAAAGAAAAACCAGTATCAAGAGAACCCATTCAGAGTCCCATCAACAAACACTCACACAAATTGATAACATATATGTATATCCACCGTTATAGAAATATACAGAGATGGAAATAAAGATTTAGAACAGAGGAAGAGAGGGACGCAGAGTCGGCGCTCTTTTTTGCTGTTTTGAGAAATTGGTTATAGTGAAAAGAGTGTTTTAGAAACAATGTTGTTTTTTTGCCATTAAAGAAATCTTGCTTGTGGGGGTGAGGAGACAGCTATGGAGGGGGAAAGGGAGAGAGAGAGAGAGGGGAGAGAGAGGAACAGGAGCTGAAGAACCGGGGAATAATAAGTGAAAGAATTTCGGGATTTGTCTCTAAAGTTAATAATATTATATTATAATTTTCTTTCTTAGTTTGGAGAAATTTTACTTTGGCCCCCTATATTATGACCCTATTATAACTACAACCATTCTACTATTTTTATCCCATAACTTTCAACTCTTTTTTTCTCAGCGAAAGTCCGCAGTGTTAGTTGTAGCTAGTGAGATTTGAGCCCTCGTCAAATGCAAGAGAGTAATTGATGTCTACCAATGGACTATCACTACACTTGCTACTTTCGACTGAGTTAGATTGTAAAAACTAAGACAGAAAAATAGATTATGAGAGGTTGTGAATTTTCCGCCAACTAAAAATAGCATTCTCTCGCCTAGCCTTGTGAAAAGCAGAAGACATTGCATGCATTTGCCGCACACATTGCAATAGTCCTTGCCGAGTAGGTCGATGGGCACATGTTGTGCGAGGCCATGTCTTGCCCAGCACGCTGACATGCTATTGTAGTGCCGTGTATTTCCTAACCTGGTGACAAAACACACATTTTATGCTTTCCCTAGCCCCTGTTACTTGTAATGTTTTGCTATACGTTTGCCTATAATAACTCAATGTTGTGCACAAGTCGTGTCATGCACTAGTCATTTTATGCTTTGCCTAACCCAGTGACAAGCACATGTTGTCTCATACCTTGCCTTGCCTTATCCGGTAATAATCATGTGTCGTGCAAGGCCGATTAACAGGAAAAAGTTGTGCCAGCTCTAGCCTTGCTTGGTGACAAGTACAAGTCACGCCATTGCCTTTGGATACTCATTTTGTATTTAATGCTTATTTTAAGAACCCACTATTGTGGCCTTTTGGATTGTACGTTCTTTGTAATGCCCAGCAACAAGGATATTGTGTCATGGCCTAGCTCGGTAAAGAGCACATGTTGTGACGTGTCAACTTTTTTCCATCTTGTAATGACCACCAATCGAGACCAAAATAAATAAATAAATAAGGAGCAGCAGAAAATAGACGATATGCTATGTGCCGGGCTCAATGAGTAGTTATTAAAGGAAATTCGGGTTGGTTGATGTCATTCAAGAAGAGAGAAATACGAGAATCTATTTATTTTCTATCTATAGAGGGAGAACACCCTTTTTGGTATGGATTCAGAATTGAGGTTGACTCGTCCAAAATAAAAGATAGAATTTCACAATTGAATACATCTTTTGTTATCCGTAACCTCTAATTTCTAGGGATAGGAATAGAATGCCAACAGCTACCCTTTCTCTGTCCATAACTATCATTCCATCACAACATAACTTTTTATTTTCAATTAGTTCTTTCTCTCCTAATTACGTCTTCTTCCATTCCATTATTAATTTCTTTGTTTTTCTTGAAATTTACTGAATTTCTTTGTCCTAATGTGCGAGTACATATGCTTAAATTCCATGGCATAAATGGTATTGTTATGTGCCCCCAAAAAATGATGTTTGCAAACTAGGACTCCAGCTTGTAACCGCTACAAAATTGATTAATGACACTTTATTGTTTCTTCCCTTTTGAGTAGAACAACTGAAGTCAATAATGGAGGGTGTTATATTGGTTAGCTCAGGTAGAGAAAGGGGATGAGATGCGTCGGGAGAGAAGGATAATGAAAAAGGACGATGGGAAGGGTGTTTGGTTATGGAGGTAGTGATCGAGTGGGGTACTTAGATATTTTTATTTCTTATTTTTATAGTGGGTAAGGGTGGAAATTCGATTATAGGAAAACAAAAATGATGATGTCAATTTTTTTTTTGCCACGACCAGTGCCGGTGGAGTAGCCTAATACCAACACTCAAAGCAGAAGGGATATCAGTGTTATTTTCAAAAGTTGAGGGGTGGTTTTTGTTGTTATTAGAAACCTCAGAGGGCGTCAGTGTCATTTACCTTTTCTTTTATTATTGTTTTGGGGTATTGTAAAGGTATTATGTTCTTTACAAGAATCTTTGATCTTTGGGCAAAGATTTGTCACATAATAATAGTCAAAGAGGCAGACAGACCTACCCCGTCGTAGTTATGGTTTTTGTTTTTTCCATCTCACCAAAGTCAATTAAATAAGGTATTTTCCTCTTTATCGATAGTGAAAAAAAAAATGGTAAGCCAAATTGTTTTCTACTTTCTAAAGACCAAGTTGACCAACTACGTAACTAATAGTTTACTTTAATGTTTCGAAGCTTTCTCATGCGTGAGCGTTTGTAGTCCAACGGTTAGGATAATTGCCTTCCAAGCAATAGACCTGGGTTCGACTCCCGGCAGACGCATGACTTTTTGCCCCATTTTATCTGGGTTTGGTCGTTTTTGGCTTTACAGCGTTGGAAATTGGAATTATTACATTTGAGGAACAAATGGGAGAGATTATACATTGCATATTTTAATGGAAGCAATTTTCAATAAAATCTCTCTCTCTCTCTCTCTCTCTCTCTCTCTCTCTCAGAGATTGATAAAAAAGAAGGAAGAAGCTGAAGCATTTTACTTTGGCAGACTGGAGACAAGTGAGTTGACATTAGCAAAAACTTTAAGAGTATAACCGACTAAACAATTACTCTACTTGGGGGGCATTGGAATCCAGTTTGTTCTACAATCGAAAAAGTGGATTGGATTACAACCAATCAAACATATATAAACTAGCATTTGCAGTACATAGTCACTCAGAAATCCCATAAATGCGGACGCGAGTCTTGATTCCCTCTAGTTAGTACAACCATAATGCGAGTATTGTTTAGCAAGTATACAATACATTCATGAAACTAAAAACTGTACAATCTCATGAACGTAGCGTTGGGAAAAAACGGCAAATTAAAATGAATGCTTACAGTTGTGCTGAGATACAAAATGAACACAAAAACTAGTTTTGACATGGTAGGGTTGAACATCAAAGAGCTATTCTGTAAAAAATTATTTCTTGTGCTTAATTAAACGCACATCAAAATCTACAGAGACAAATCGCAAGCAGGTTAGGAATCTGCAATTCAATGTGCTTCATAGAGGTGGAAATGACAGGAAAAGAAGAGTTTGTTTGGCTGCCACTGAATGGTAACTCCAAAAATGCAATGGGCATAAAATGAGCTCAATAGAAATTGGAACAGCAATGTCGTTCGAGGGCCTCTTCTATCCATTTGATGAAGTGTTCTTTCAGACTCATTATCATCTGCCAAGGGGGGACTCCTTTGCATGTTCGTCCACTAACCAGACGCCGAAATCATGAAAGCGCTTGATTTTCTTATCAAAACCTGTTATATAGTTATTATGAATGAGACCATGCATTCCCTTAGTTTCCTGAACCCATGTCTGATTTTTTGAAGTATAACCCTCCCGTAGGGAATGCCGCCTGTGGGAGCAGATACAGATCAACCTGCAACAAAGAAGACATTTATGAGAAGCTACTTGTTAGGGTCATGCTCAAAAGGTAATAAAAAATAATATAATTATACCCATGATATCTATAATAGGTGCATCAGAAAGTAGCTCAACCGTTAAACAACATAACAGTGGATTGGATTACTCTGCACCCTCGACACAGTCGTTTGAGTGCTAAAACACTATGTGGTGCATTCTCAAGAATAAAGTATGAACTGCCAACCGGGCCGGCCCTGATATTTTGGAGGCCTAAAGTGAATTCTAAAAATGAGGCCATACATTTTTTAATCAAAAAAAAAAAAAAAAACAATGTAGGTGTCTAATATAAAGTAAAAAGATTAAACATACCATTTTAGCTTCGTAATTTAACTAAAATAAAATTTTAATTTTTTCAATCAGAAAAAAAAAATTGAATCAAAATGTACCTCTCATACACTATGTTTTCTCTGACTAATTATTTATTAACTTTAATTGTAAGAATATTTTGTTTAATAATAGGAGAATTAATTATTTTAAACCTTCTTTTATCAAAAAGTGTTTTCTTTGTGAAATAGATATTAAAAGTAGAAAATTAAAAAAAGAAAAATGATCAAAACATTTATTGTGTGCTAAAGATTTAAACCTTAATCTTGAATAACATTTACAAAAACTAAAGCACAACTAATACTACTATTTAATAGTACAAGTAATGTAAGGAGTAGTCTGGAAAAAATTGAAGGCAAGATGGGCCTCCTGGGATTCGATCCGAAGAGCTCAGGGCTTAAGCAAAATGTTCCAACCATTGGTGCTAGAGCTCTACTTGTGCTAGGACTTAGAATAACTAATAACTAATATATTAATGTGTTCTATGAAAAATGAGGCCCAATTTTTGCTCGAATTTTGGAGGCCTAAAGCGACCGCACCTCGAGCTTCACCTCAGGGCCGGCCCTGACTGCCAATGGTATACTATCATCCCAACAATCCACGAGGGGGAACTACTGATTAGGAAAGGAGACAAGGACGAACACAGCAGGAAAAAGAGAGTAAGATGAATGTAAACATCATCTCTGAGTCTTGCATCTTCCTTAGACTTTGTTTATTTCTTTCCTCATGAAAAGTGTAAAAACAACTATATCCAACATCATTGGGCTGAAGCATGTCATCTGTGAAGTACACATCATGCTTCCCTTGCAGATAAGAAAATGGATCTGCTAACCAGACAATATCAACATCATTGTACATAACGTTATATCCAAGCTCCAAAATTTGCAGAAGGTGGCGGGGTCTACAAGAAGTAAAATTGAAGAATCCCTGTAAAATGAAAGTGACCAAGTCATTATGAGAAGGCTCTCTGCCAAGGTGGTTGACGAAGTTAGTTGAAGGTCTCTTTTTTTGATCGCCACAATCAGCATTATTAAAATAGTTAGATTAAAACCTTGGAGGAGGAGTTGAACTCCCGACATCCTTTCTCCTAGCACTTCAGCGCATCCCCTAATGTCGTTGGGCTGAAGGCCTCTTGGCGAAGTTAGTTGAAGGTTAACAAAATATAGGAAAGAGCTAGAGTACTACTACAAGGCTCTATTTGATCAGAAAACATATACTCCCTCCAGTCTGGTGGAAAACTTTACGAGTTGTTTCAGTTTTAACGCAAAATACCTTCTACCCTCAAGCACTTAATCAATAGGCCTTTCAAATGCCAATTCCAGCATAGATTCGTCCTTAACTAAGACATGAAGCCTTATCTTACTCAACTAAACAAAAGGGGTGCTACTAAAGCATCCAACTCCAAAACAGTGCTCAAAATTCAACATTGCCAATGCAAACATGTAAACCCAATAACAGAGGCATAATGTGAATACAAAGTGGCCATTGCCAATGCAAACATGTAACCCAATAACAGAGGCATAATGTGAATACAAAGTGGCCATTGCCAATGCAAACATGTAAACCCAATAACAGAGGCATAATGTGAATACAAAGTGGCCATTGCGCCAATGCAAACATGTAACCCAATAACAGAGGCATAATGTGAATACAAAGTGGCCTATATGATGGTCTGACAAGCTTTCCAAAATCATGGATTCGAGTGTAACAGCTAATTACGCCACTCCTACCCACCCACCAACATTGGTGGCTCTAGGAATTTAGCTCGATCGGTTCATTTTTTATTTCGCCATAGGTTTGAATCATATCATACCAATTCTACCAACGAAATTAATCATCATACAAATTTACATCCAACCAAATTCAATTAACAACCAAATTCAATTAACAAGTTGCAAACTAATCCAATTTTCACTAAAAATATGCAAGACACTACAGAACCCAAAAGCACCTGAGACCCAAACTTATGCGCAGTCTGAGCATCGGGAGCCGGCGGAACAAGCACGGCATGGCCAGGCCACTTCCCATTGACCTCATAAAGCGTAGCATAGTCCTCAGCAATCACAAGCACCTGCTCGTGACGCTTCTGCCTTGCAATGCTAATCAACCAGTTGTTCAAAAACGGCAGGTAGGGCTGGCTCACGGCACACACGATAATGGTGCCGCTTCTCACCACCTCCTCGGGCAGCGTGTAGTCTCTCCATTTCGAGAGAGAGGACTGGGAGGAGGATGGAGAGGCGGTGAAGAGAGATTGAGGCGTGCCCAGCCATGGGGCGCAGACGCCCAGGATTACGAGGAGGGATAGGAGGAGGAGTAACAGGTGGTTTTGGAGAAAACGGCGGTGGATTTGGGGGGGTTGGCCGGAGAATCAACGGAGGATGTAGGGTTGGGGTTTGCGAGAATGTTGTGGAGGGAGATTGACATTTTGAGAATGTTTTTTTGTTTGAATTTTTTAAAAGAAAATGTTAACCACAATCCTTCCGCGATGAATAGTAAATTGATTTAGTACTCCCTCCGTTCCGGTTTGTTTGTCTAATTGTCGAAATACGTGTCTTTCAAAAATATACTTATATCTTATATTTTATATTTTTTTTATTTTGAAGATTTTGTATAATAAAACTAATTGAGATATATCAAACAAGATCCATATTACATATTAAAAACATTACGAATTGAAAATTATAACTAATTCTTTGAGAGGTCAAACGCTCTCAAAAAGTTAAAAAGGGAACAAACAAACCGGGACCGAGGGAGTACTATTTTAAGAAGAAAAAAAGAAGGACAATTACGAGTTTCAATGGAAAAAACAAAAACTCGACAAAATAAACGTTTACGATCGTTATTATTTGGGTCGACAATGGCCAAAAAATAGACCGAACTAGACAAACGTTATTGCCTGGACCCGCAACGGCCCAAAAATGGACCGGACTAGACATAAAAAAAAAAACTGGATTGAACTTTAACCCTGAGCCAAAGCTGCCTTTTCTCTCTCTAAACTTCAAGGTGTTGTAAGACTAATCTCTGAAAACCAGTCTCACCATCCACAAACGGAGAGCCCAATTAAAGTTGTGGCATTGCTTCTTTGAACCTAAGCCCTTTACCGGAGCAATCTCCTTTTCAATCAATCATTGTGTCACTAGAGCTGTAAACAAATCTAGCAGCTCACGAGCTCTGCTAGGCTTGTTTACTAAACGAAGAGGCTTGATTAGTAAATCGTTAAGCTCGGCTCGTTGCCAAGTAAAAAAGCCAAGCTTGAGCTCAACAAAACTCAACTCAGCTCGTTTACAACCTGTGCAGCATGTTCATGTTCCTCAAAAAACAGAGAGGTTATTGAAGCTGATCATTTTTACGAGCTCTATGTAGTCCATACATTACTGGGAGTGGGGCCAAACGATATTTTCTGGAAATGCATCACGTTGGTAGACTTCCAAAGGTACTTAAGCAAGCATTTCAAGCCCTGTCTTCATTTTCCGAAGAGAGGAGTAAATTTCCTGACCTGAAATTACAGATACTGGGCCCCCACTTGCGAATTGTTATGTCCTTGTCGAGGACCGATGAATCAAGAGCATCTTCAAAAAACCAACCAAACTAGCCAAGGAACGGCGAATAGTAATCACCTGAGGTACAGTTAAAATATTCACCTCATCAAAGGCTTCATCAGTATTCACAATCTAATTGCATATAATTAACCCTAGAGCTATGCATATGAATACAGCTACTAAACATGTCATCGAACGGTACACATCACACTAGAACTGCTCATCTGAGCCGTTTTTTTCATGAAGCATACAATTTCAACTACCTAAAACAATGCACTTCTGCTTGTTATTTATACGCCAAATATAAGGAATGAAAGTAGATGGTGATTTGTGCGCAAATAATGAACGAATAGGACGAAAAGCCCATGCGTCGGGGGTGGTTTGCTGACAGGTAACTCTTAGTCAAATGGCTTGAGAATTCATGAGACACTCTTTAGTTTGGGTGTCTTCTGTTTTACAAAGAAAGCTGATATCAGGCTCTTGCTGCGGACTGGTGCATGAACAATCTCTTGCCGACTTGGGTTGTCAAATGACCTGGAAGCTGCCAAAGTTTTGGAGCCCTCTACGGTGTTCTGCAAAGGGATAACATCCAGTAAGAGCTTTCCCGATTTTATTGTCCCCCAAGGGAGGCAGGATATTTTGCAACATATACAACTCACATATGGTCCAGCAGTAAAATACGCACATCAAATACAGAACAGACAGATTTTATGGAACATAGCATGTGAAACATTTAATTGGAACGAAAAATTTAGTCCACCCAGTTGAAAACCAGCAAACATGCTAGAGATACAGTCAAAGAAGAAAACATATCGGTAATAGTTCTGTCAATAGGACTATAATCCTATCAGATATAAACTTAGAACGACAGTGGGCATGTCTTAGTACTTGGGAGTTTGAAATTACCATCCGTGCGGTACCGAATGTTTGCATAGCTGCACTTTTAGCATGCCCTCCGCTGGGCAACTTGAATTGAACTGCTGAGGATTTCATCCGGGTGCTCTCTTCAGCATCTATAAAAACAACAGTGGGAGCATGGTTTCATCATTATGCAAGGAAGATGCACCATCCAAAGAGCAGTCAACTGCAAGCAAAATGTACAAGCATACCCACTAAATGGAAGACCCCAGAAGCTACGCTAGAAGTTGTTGGATCTTCACTGCTGAAAGATACATAATATCCTGAACCTTCAACCACTCATGCAGTTCTCTTGGCAAAAATTTCACAGGAATATACATGGAAAGAACCTTTTTGTTTGATAGGCGAAAATGAAAGAACTTAAGCTCTCACGTTTTGGTATTACGTACTAGGTACATTGACTAACCTCGACAAAGCACATGAGGAATCTTTTAAGGTAGACTTGGTTTCTGATGCCAAATGCCATGACAGAGTTGTGGGAGCTAGGCTGCCTACAGTAAACGCAGTAGAATAAGCGCTAACATACGAATTTGATGCTGAGTCAATGAAGACTCTGCACTGAAACTAGTAGTGACAGGAATCAAGCATTCATCAGGGGAGAAATAGTTACCTGAATTGTAAAGACGAGGTCTTGGTTGAATACGACTTTGCCTGGCATCCGTTCTTACGTGTGGGTTAAATTGTACTTTCTTGTGAACATAATCTAGTTTGTGGTGTTAAACCAATAAAACGGTCAAAAGGGAAACAAATAAAATGCCAAATGTCTAATCATATAGAGCAGCTCTTAAAAGAACCCTGCAATAATTAGTCTTACTGGGCAAGGTATAGTGTTTGTGATGCCTCGGAATGAATGCTAACAACTGCTGCTGCCTGAGGCCTTCTCTATCCGTGTATGTTTGGCACGTTAGTAGTTGCTTACACCAAAAAACTAGTTTCAGTTTTTATCCAAGTAACCTTCTTCCTCAAACGACCACTTTTCCAGAGAAACTGCAATATAAGTTACCTGTTTCAGACATGAAACCTTAAGCTCCATGGTTGAGACATCCAAAGTTTGTTGCTCAAGGAGATCAGTTAATTTGTAAGCTACAGTGCCAAGGTGGTCAACAGCATTCACAAGGGCTCGAACAGCATAATCCTTCAAGTTGTCCAGGACCCTACACAGTTCTGAGTTAAACTTCCAGTAAAAGCAGAAAAGTAACTAAAAATTCCAATAATTTTGAACGTAATGGTGTGCAAACTGCAAACTTTTAATATTCAATCTTAAACAGTATTGGCACTAGGCTTAACTATTACTATAGCTACCATTGGATAAACCGTAGATTGCAAAAATGACAATGGCTATGAAGCATTAATCCTATACATGATGCAGAAAACTTTTGAAACAGTCAATTTGTAGACGGTTTCCATCACATTCTCTAATCTCTAGGCTATTCTTTGTTACAGAAATCAAATAGAATCACATCCTTAAATAGTTAAATGTTCCCATGGTAACTGCTGCTGATTGATAGGGAAGGTAGGAGCCATGTATTGCATATCCCAACACTCATTTTACAAAGAGAGTTTGCATTATAAAAAACTTTCTTAAGAAGATACGAAAACAATTCAATAAACTATTCACTGTAACCTCAGCAGTCAGTTGAAACCCACTCCAGAAATTGCTTGGTTAGGTCTCTCATACATTGTGGAGGGCGTAATGTCCAAATACCGGGCCGAACATATTTATAAGCCCAAAGTCCATCTAGGCTGTTGGGCCAAAAATGTATATGTGAGTCATTTGACCGGTAACAGGTTGGGTGGGGCTTTGAGACAACCTTGCAGAATGGCAGGCATGTGGCTACTGGGCTGAGTAGTGTCGGAGAAGGCCCAGCCAATTTGGATCATTTGAATCAGTCGGCGGCATGTGGATGCCAGGGGTGGCAGTGATTGTCCACGTAGCAGAAACCGACATGACACTGCACAAACGTCATGCATGACGTCTCCAAAGGACGCTTATAAGATGATATCACGCACAAGAGTCAACAGGTACAACACTCCTAAACTTTTACCACTACATGATTTCCTGAGCGAGGCTGACTTGAGCATTGAAGTGCCATCCAGCCAACCTCTGGCCCACCAGCACTATGCCGTTTGTTTTTTTCAGTTAGCTGAAGTGAGGGAAGATTGGATCAAAATGTGACTGTTGACACGACATTAGACGGAGGAATCAACCCCACCACATACATAATAAGGATTAAGTAGTCACCTGCGGGATTCAGCTCCGTTACCAGACTAATCTTAAATACCCAAAGGCTTTAAAATTCACTAAGATGTTCAAACAACGCAATAGTTACAGTGGGTCTCACATCTGTTTCTGTTCGCTATGAAGATAAGACTTCTCACAGTATTCTGCAGCAGAATATAATTGAGGCCTCAAATTCTTGAGTTCCTGAAATAGTAGTAACATAAGGATCAGGCTGGCATCAACTCAACAATTTTCTGTTAAACTAGGGAAAGTGCTTACATACAACAAATGTGAGCGGAGAACAGCTATCTAGATTCAAGAGAAAGAATACAAACAACTTCTTTCAATAATAGCTTTTCAAGTGTAAGGTATGTCTGTTATGCGGGTAGGGATTAACAGGTTGGGGAAAATATACAAGGATCCTTGGACAAGCACCTCCATTAGACAACATAGAATAGAGATTTTAGAAATATAAGAAAGCCCAGATTAAGATAGAAATAACAAAATATAAGTAGCACAAATCATTACATTATCTCAAAATGTTTTACACTCAGACATACAAACAAGCACTAAAGGAGACTGATTTACGATAGAAGATTACTTTGGCATGGGGCGGCTCTACTTGGTGTTTAGGGGTCAAGCGAACCCCATTAGTTCAAAATATGCACTAAAATTTTGTATTTTCCTCACTAATTTGTTTTTCCTATGTATTGTCTGCCCTGAGTCATTTGTGCGAACCCAAAGTAAATGAAAATCTACTTAAATTTGTGAGCATGTAGTTAGTATAGCTTAACAAAGTCAAAACAAATCAAGCCCAGTAAATTTTTAACCAAACTATAAAAAAAAACCAAAAAAAAAAACTTCATTTTATATGAAAACAAAATCTGGAGACAGGGAAAAAAATCCATATCCAGAAAGCCAAACAAAACCCCCTTTCCACTGCACCAAGTACGACGAATTTATTCAGCTAAATCTCAAATTTTAGTTTTGCTCCCTTCGTGTAATTTTCTCAGCTCCTCAGCAACCAGACAGAAATCAGGAAAAATCAAAAGTCAACTATGAATGAAGTAGACGTTACATCTAATACTAGTATTCACATAATAGATGAACTAGTACCGCACAAAAAAACACAGATCTGAAAGAATAATTTGAGAAGATAAAGTGAGAGATTCGAACTTGCAATGCTGTGACGAAGCTCTTGCCTCGTTCCGTTGACGCCTCGTCGAAGGTGATCGATTCCTTATTGTCTGGCCGTGACTGCTCCAATTCCAATTCCACTTCGACTTCCATCTGTCTCTGGCCTTCAAGTGAGAATTGTTGAAATCAGTAGAGAGAGAAGAGTGTTTAGAAGAATGGTTTAAGGTAGATTTGGAGCTAAGCTAGCTTTTGGTTGGAGAGAGAGAGAGAGGCATCTCGGGTAGTTATTATATGAGTCAGTTGCAAGTGAAAATGACGTCAAATTTTGTTGGGAAAATTTCACTGACCTCCCCTGAGGTTTCTGACACCGACAGATACCTCCCCTGAGGTATCTAAAATTTCACTACCCTCCCTTACTTTTCAAATTATTGTCCACATTCCCCCTTCTGTTAAGATAACGTTAAAACTTTAACGGAAAACGGTGACATAAGCATTGCTTCTTTGTTTTATGCCAAGATTACCCTTGAAATCATACCAACTACATACAACTACCAAATCACCTGTTCTTTTTTTTTTTTTTTTCTTTTTTTTCATTTCTCTTTTCTCTCTTCCCATTTAATATCCCTTACTTTTACATATAACTATTCTACACCTCCTCTTTATGTACAGGAAAAAAAACGAAGACAAATGTCCTTTTATTTGGAATCTTTGGGAAGTTGCATTGTTTCAAAAAACTTAAGTTCATTTTTTGGAGTAACATTTTTCACACTATTTTATTATATCAAAGACTATATTTTTCTCCGGCCTTGCGACTATATTTCAAATGTCAAGACATAGTATCTTCTTATTGAAGGAACCACAAATTTGAACTCGGCTTTGTTGATAAAATTTTAAAATCCTTCCATATGCGTAACATGAACGTATATAGATACATCGACATTTTTAACCAGTGATGACAATTACTAAACTACACAGGGGCAATAGTCTTCTTCACGCTTGAATAGTTGTGTTGGACTGAACGAAATTGTGACTCCCTTGATTAAAAAAACATTTAACTAAATTGTTATAAATATTACTGTACTTAAACATCAAACAAAATCCAAAAACTACCAATAATGTTTTATAATGAAAACATACTTAAACTCTAATTTTTTTTTATAAAACTCCAGTATATTAACATTTTTGAAATTTTGTGAGTACATCTAGTCTATCTCAATATTAAAATTAAAGGATCTTATTGAAATAAAAATTTATTAAAATTGAAAAGAAAAGGTATTAAAACTCCAGGTCAAAAATTCAAAATGCCAAGACAAAGGTGATTTTTTCAATTTTTCATTAACTATTATCCATTCTTTTACTTTTCAAGTGTGGCTAAACTATGTACACAAAAGTAATGAAGTTTTATAAGTTAAAGAAAAAAAATTAACGGAAGACAAATAAAAAGTAACCTTATCTATTTTTTAATCTTAAAAACTCATTTTAGAAACTCAACCAAATATATATACATTTAAATTTTATGTTAATTTTCTTTCTCTTGCAAAAGTATATGCTTAGCTTCCTTCCACTTTTGACCCAATAAGGAAAAAAGAGTTAAAGGAACCGAAAAAGATTAAGGGAAAGGAAGAGCAGAATATAGGAAAGGGCATTGAAGTCTTTTGCTTCATAAAGTTGACACCGTTTAAGTCAAGTTAGCTGTATGGGGGAATCTGTAAAATATTTTCAAAAGTAAGGGAGGGCAGTGAAATTTCAGATACCTTAGGGGAGGTATCTGTCGGTGTCAGAAACCTCAGAGGAGGTCAGTGAAATTTGCCCAATTTTGTTGCAAGCCATTCCCAATTCCCAACGAGGGTTGGTAAGTTGGTGCTGTGCACCAATGTTATGAATACCTCACGGACCAGGGTACCGATCTTTCTATTAGTACTGTATGTATCGGTACTATCGGTACCAGTCAAATATCGCGTACCGTTTCGGATTGATCGCTATTAGTGTTATTTTCCTACTTAAAAGAATTTATAGTATAATATACATTTTTTAAAATAAAAATAAATTAAAAAATTAGGTATTTGTCCGGTACCATCCGGTATTAGCCCGGTACAGTCCAGTATTGTCCGGTACTTGAAGAAAAAAATAAATTTAAAAGTAGTCCGGTACTGTCCGGTACTTGAGCCGGAACGGAATTAGAGGTGTAGGGTATCGGATTCTGTTAAAAAAGGGTACGTATCGGCCGGTACGGAGCGGTATTGATAACATTGCTGTGCAATGAGGTACAATATCGTATTGCGAAACTTTGAGCTGTCGAATTGTGCATCCGATCGCTCGGATCTAATCTTGGCAACTAACGATCGAAAGCCGTTCATTGCTGAGATGAGATCCAAGCAGTCAAATGCACGATCCAACTGTTCGAAAGTGCACAGTGCTACGCACACAACTGCACAACACCATCCCAATTTGCGTGGGCGTGCGAGGGATAAGAAAAACGATTGAGAGCGTAAGCTCACCGTGAGGAATGAAAGCGAGAGTGCATGTCATTTTGAATGTGTGTAAGGCTGAATTCTTGTAAAAAGTCATAAACTTATTTTGATATTTTTTTATTTTTCGTAACTTTTTGTTTAACTTTTAATTATAATTTTTGAGGCTAATCGTTTGTCTCGATAAAATGAATCGAAAAAATATAAAAATGTGGACCGATGTTGAAAAAATTCAAATAAGACGACACTTTAAACAAATAAGACAATTATTTGATCCTTTTTTCGGTTTGAGTGAATTTTTTTTTACTTTTTTTTCATAATTTTATAATTTTTAGACTCCTCTCGTCAAAATAGATGACCAATCCAAAAAATATTACGCAAATCTAACAAAAATTCAAAATAGATGAACAAAGCATACAAAACGAAAAAGAAAAAAATACATTTACAAGAATGGAAGAACCAGACTGCTCTATTCATCATAGGGGCCGTGCTTCCAGTTTCTGGCCCAGAAAAGATAGAAAACTGGTGGGCCGTCCAGCCTACTCTTACTGGGCCTCACACGGATTGTTATTTTGATAATTCGATTCGATTCTTCGATCGATTTTCTGAATAAAAGTTTATAAAAAGAATCAGATGGGTCTGGTAAAGTGAGTTTACCAAATTTGTAAATAGACTGTATAATTTCAAATTATGATACTTGGCCATGTTATCAAATTGGTTTTATACGCGAAACGGACAAAATGAACATTTTCACTTCTAAGTCATCGTCGTGAGATTCGAGCTAGGGTTCAAGGAAGTGCTTTACAATGTTGATTATTCAATTTTACTTAATGCCAAGATTAATGTATTGAAAAGGTGCTGATATATGAATTCTTGGATTGTTATTATGTTTAAACTTTCGTTCTTCTCCTTATTACATGCACTGTGAATTGTCGTTCTATGGGCGTACACAGGATTTGAGATTGAGGAGAGTGAAAAAGAGAAGAGAATTGTTTGTAAGATGAACTCTAAAAACAAGTTTGATTCTTCAAATTTCCGCAAAACGTTTTTTTTTTTAAAATGCGGAGAAGGAAATCTCGAGATATTGTTGACACCACATGGCAATAACACGTGATACTTAATGTAATTGTGAAATATCATGTACGCGTACTGAACCCTACAGAACTTGATATACTAAGGCAAATTTGATTCATGAATTAAAATATCAGCAACATCTCTTATATGTTCTCCTAGCACATAATAAGATTGTAGAAGAAAAGCTACTATGAAAATATCTCTTGGGCAGGGGAGGCCCTGCGGGCCTCTTAATACATCCTCCACATGTCACGCGAAACTATTTCGCGTGAAACAGAAGAAAATGATGTAGTTTAGTGTCACAGCGCAGCCTGGATTACAAGCTCGGAACAGCATCGCAGCACAGCCTGCATTACAAGCTCGTTGCCCTTGTACACCCAATGTAAAGACTAAAGATCAAAGAATTGAGAAAAGGGAGAAAAGGAAAACAACAAAAAATATCCAATCATAAGTGTGTATCCTTGGGTGGTTCCTTAGAACATGAATTGAAAGAACATGAAAACAGCCAAGTCAGGTAATTCGGTATAGGCACAGTTAAGCACAAAACAGACTTCTTCACCAAGGTGCCTTGTACACAGTTTACCCAACATATGTTTAACATCATACGGTTCAAGACATATATTAAGGAAACGAATGATTCAAGTTTGACAGCAACCATACACTCATACACACAGCCCTCTGCACCAAAAAACGCTAACTTTGACTTGAAGAGGTCACAACACAAAATGGACCATAGCTAAGATTGCAATCGCATATGAACAAAACCAACCTTGGATGAAAAGAATCAATGGTGCACATCTCCGTCTGCGTTATAACATGTCCTTCAGATTTGTCACAGATAATTGGAGCTAAATGACTGGTCGACGCA
Source organism: Rhododendron mucronatum var. ripense (assembly GCA_019656295.1). Lineage (NCBI taxonomy): Eukaryota > Viridiplantae > Streptophyta > Magnoliopsida > Ericales > Ericaceae > Rhododendron > Rhododendron mucronatum. The sequence continues at coordinate 1,048,262 of BPLT01000047.1, forward strand.
CCACTGTATGAACACAAAGTAGAAGCCATCCATCTGTGTTGAGCCACCCTTAGGGCTTGTCACGCACAAAAGCAACACAGTTCACAAATATCTACCTACTCTTAGGAAAAAAAAAAGCCGAGGCCCAGCTTAGAAAGGCCATCAAGAAAATGATTCCTAGTAGACTTCCTCTCGTTAGTAACACTACTACTACTACGCTCTAATGCAAGAGGAATCGCTACATACTGGGGTCAAAATGGAAACGAAGGCACCTTGGTGAAACTTGCTACGAATATGTCGACATAATATAATCAACTTGCCGGTCATTCTGATCCCTATACTAGTGGGTTCACCAGTCTAAGCTCATATATAAAATCATGTCAGGAAATCGGAGTCAAGCCTGTCAAGGTGATACTGGAGGAGGGGCAGGGAGTTATTCCCTAGCCTCTTCCGAGGATGCTAGACAAGTCGCGTAGTATCTATTAGAACAATTTCTTAGGAGGACACAACAGATCAGCTTCGATATAGAGGGAGGAACATACCAACACTGGGATGAGCTAGGCAGCTAGCTAGGTAACTTTCAAGATAAAAAAATAGAGGCAAGCAGGTTTACTTATCGCCACTCTCTTCTGCCCATTCCTCGATGCTTGGGTTGGAGGTGCCCTTAAGACCCGTATTTTCAACTACGTTGCATTTCAGTCCTACAACCCTCCTCCTTGCCAATACTCATCTGGGGATTTGGTCAACTTGAGGATTGGAAGCAGTGGAGTTCGGCTATTCCAGCTAAGAAGATTTTCCTAGGACTTGCGGCTGCTCCTGATGCAGCTGGAAGCAGGTTCATTCCCATAGCTGATCTCACCTCCAAAGTGCTTCCGTCAATTAAGGGTTCTGACAACTGGCACGTATGGTGGTGTGATGTTGTGGTCAAAGTACTATTTGATCATACTGGGTACGACTCTTAAATTAAAAGCCATGTCTAAAGATGTTCTTTAGTATTCATATGGTTCCAAGCCACAAGACTACTTTATCCATTAGATATGTATCCTGTTTACAAACATTGCATGTTCCAGCTGTTTGTACATATTAAAAGGGAAAAGCCATGAGAATGGTTGAAGGTTGGTGTGACTGTAAACTAGACTCTGCTCTCTGGAGTCTGGAACATCAAAACTCAAGCTATGACAGGGATTCTTTAAGTTTTCTGTAAGTTACATGATAATCGCTGTAATCCTTCCTTCCTCGAAGAAGCAACTCTAAACTCTATACCAGGGTTCTCACAGCTGCAATCACGTCTAAATTTTCAGAGTTCCTATCCGGTTTAAATTTCCAAGCCCCAAGTCCTGTATAACTAACATAAGCCATAAATTCAACATATCCAAAACTGGATTGGATCCCTTTTACTTCAATAACCTAGGAAGTAGGAAGCCACAGAAGCAATATTGGTATCCGATGATAGAGATCACAGTTCATTGGTTCGGCGGAATAACCTCTTTTGCTACATGAAACTGTAGTCCTAGAGATACAAAAGGCAGGGGAAAGAAAGTATTTTTATTTTGAATCAACAATCAGATAAAATAAAGCTAATCAATACCGAAGGACACCGAGGTATTTACATAATACTATATAGAGAGCTTACATATTATCAAAAATTATATCATCCCTAAATAACATCTTAATAGAATTGACAATTCGACATATATCCCGATGAAAAACTCAATCAGAAGCAGAGTATGTGAAAATTAAGAACAAGTTGGATCCAAATAACCACTAAGAACAAAAACAAAACAGAAAAAGAATGTGTTTTACTATTTTTTATTTGTTGTTTCCGGAATTCCCCAACCCCAAAACAGATTATTATCATTACCCCCATAAGGTGCTGGTGGATGACTGATAAAACCTTCTCCGCCATCATCAACCTCATCCGTGGGTGTTAACAGCCTCCCATATCAAACCCCTAGCCTGTACGGCTGCTTCACGAAGCGTCTTGATCGTCCTCACATTGGCATCATAGAAAGAAAAGCTCCTATAAGGCAAGTCATGCTTCTTGCAAAGATCTTTCACCAGAGGAGAAATCTTCCTCAAGTGGCACCTGGGTAATCTGGGAAACAAATGGTGCTCCAGCTGAAACTGAAGCCCACCATGGAACCAATCCATCCACGAGGAGCAAGATATGTCGATCGTCCCAGCCGTCTGTTTCTCGAACCAATTGTTCCCCTTAGGCGGCCCAACGTAAGTATCCGCCGAGAAATGATTCAAACAGAACTGAATGTGCTGGATTGAGGTGACCACGAAACTGACCAGCACGAATAGGATCCTCTCAGTCCAATTGGGCAGGCATGAAACCAGGAGAGGAAACCAAATCCAGAACACAAGTATCCCCAATATGTTGAGAGCCCTGTTGGGCACCTTTCTGTTTGAGAACAACAACAAGAACGTCTGTACAAACAGGTTGATCCTTCCAACACACATCACGGGGTAAAACGTGTAGTGCTGGTAACTCACACACAACTTAGCCATCGTATCAAATGACAATTCTCTTCCGTAGAAGACGGATGTTATCGATTTGAACAGGCTCGTCGAGACTGCGAAAAAGGGCAGGTGTTGTAAATCAGGGTCATAGTCAAGGCTGTTGCAGGCAATATGGTGGGCATTATGTGTCCATTTCCACCAAGCAATGCTGATCCCAGTCAAGCAATTCCCAGTCAGAATCTGAGCCAATTGATTGAAACCCTTGCTTGTCATCATGTTATAATGACCAGAATCATGACCTAAATAAGCCACCTGAACCCAAGCAAATCCCAACAAAGCCCCTGCACCCATATGAACGAAAAAGCTATTGCTACCCAGAACCCCATAGACAGCCCCAACAAACAGCAACGTGACAAACAAGAGGGATTTAACCACGGTGTGCTCTTTCTTTTCGAACAAACCCAATTTGGAAAACTCCGAGGCGAGTTTCCTGTAGTCCTTGGACACCTCGGAAACGACGAAGTCCTTGAGGTAATACCCTGTGAAGAACTGATCGAGGTGTGCCCAAGCGGTACCTGGATGGAAAGCGATGAATGCGTCGGTGGCGTCTTGTCCGGCCAGATTCAGGAGCGGTATGTCCCCGCCCGGGTGCGTCTTGGCCCAATCAGTGACGTTGTAAACCTTGCCCTGGATAGAGATCCACAAATCACCCGGCTTGTTGTGCTGCTTCAACTCCTCTTGCGTTACGTACTTCTTTTCCATCGCCATTGCAAGATTACACGCACACAACGAAAATATGTATAACTACGTACGATAGAATCTTATGTAGTAAATGGATACACAAAACAAAACCCAAATGGGGTGTTGAGATTCAAAACAACCCCGAGAAGGGGGTGTTTTGTTATGATTTGGTTCGGTTTTGCTATCTGTCGGCAATGTGTTATTCTCTCTCTCCTCTGTGGGTGTTTTGAGATTGTGGGTGTAGTTTTCAGATCTATGTAGAGAGAGGGAGGGAGAGAGAGAGAGAGAGCCGCGACAGGGATATATAGTAGAGGGATGTGTGTAGGAGCGGGTTGCACGGTAGCGGGGCCCACAGGAGTCGGTCGTTTATTGATGGCTTAGACGCGTTCGGAGACCCACGCGCTTGACTTGTTTTCTAAACCTAGTAGATACGCTTGAAATAGCGGTTACAAAATTTGTTTAGATATAGAGTTTGTATCAGGTGTGGTCGTTTGTTGACGAGAGTCGGGGTGTCCGGGCCCGTCCCCGTCCCCGCTCACCTGCTCCGGTGAGTGGGGTGGTGGCCTAGCCCAGTGGTAAACGCCCCATGCTCACCTCGGGATCAATTCCCAGCCCCCTCGGCCTTGCCCTTTTCCCATCCTGTGCACAGCACCATTTCTTGTTCCTTTTTATACTCAACTTTTTACTTTTGCGATTGCTTAAATATGGAGAGGTTATGATATCTCATGTCGCATCAAATATTATAGTTGATATTTGGATTGGACGAGACAATCCACGTTGCGACCGTTCATTTGCTCTCTCAGATTTATTTCATTGCAGCAAATGAACGGTCGCAACGTGGACTGTCTCGTCCAATCCAAATGTTACTACTATTATGTTAGAAAAGCGCAAGTAGTAAACTACTCGGAAAACTGGACTTAATTGTCATGGATGAGTTACCCATCATTTAGTGAGCTTCTGTGGAGGTTCCTTTAGACAGGAGGACCCTCGAATGGTTTCAGATGAACAGCTGTTGAAAGCTCTGTCGGTCTATTGTATAGTTACAATGAGGGTGTGCATTAGGATGGAATTATTGATCTTTTTTATGTTAAAATAAAACCATTTTTTCGTTGCTAAGATATTTTGGGGCAGGTGGGATTGGAGTATTTCATGACTTAATGGCAAAGGCTGTAAAAGTCAGATGTGGAATGTGAAGCATAGCATCTGTGGAGACCGGTGCAATGCCAGTAACCCACCACCAGGCATCTATTCTAGAACTTCCCAGCTCTCCTATTTACTAGTACTCCCTCCGTCCCTTTTTAAGTGTCCTGTTTCGTAATTTCAATTTATTAAAAAGACATCATCATTATATCTTTCACATCAACCTTTTCCTCCACTTTCCCTACTTACCCATCATCATTACACTTTTACTCACTAACTTTTTAAAATGAAATCTACTTTTAGGGACAAAATAGACAATACACCAACTTTTACCCACTAACTTTACAAAATGGACACTTATTAAGGGACAGCCCAAAATAGAATACCGGACTTTAAAAAAGAGACGGATGGAGTATTTTTTTTTTTTTTTTTGCTTTAATTAAGACAAAATCTTTGTTTGGTTATTTCTCTCTTTCTTTTTCTTTCTTTTATTTTAAATGGATGTACGGATCAGCTTGCACGCATCTCGACTAATTCTAAAGCCCTGAAGGTAACTCTCGGGCATAACCCCCAGTAGTCTCAGAGGATTTGAAATATTTGACCTCCGTGAGAATGCTTGGTTATTTCTGTCTCAAATTGCACGTCTCTGTGGCTAATAGTACAATTTGAACGGAAAAAAAAATGTTTTCTTCCCAAATAAGATCTGTTTTGAGCTTTAATTATGTTTTCCAACCATGAGCCTTCCAAAAATGGGAATTGTGATAATCCATTGAAGGACAACTGTGTGTATGAGGTTTCAAAAATTAAGTGCAAATAAATCAATTTCCTTTCCTAAGAGTTATATATAATGATAAACCTTGAAGTGATATTTCACAAAACTAAAAAGAAAAGACTAGTCGCATGCCAACACACCGCCTAAGAAGTGGTCCAAAAACTTAAAAAAACTCAAGTGCAATGGGTGGTATCCTACCCAGCTCGTTTGGTGAGGGTTCAACCCTCATCCCCCTGGCCTCTGGACTGGCTGGAGGAGCATGCTGTATTATCTTAAAATTATTAAGTGTATCAAAAAAAAATAATGGATTTTATTTTAATGTCTCAAATCTATTCATTTTAAGATAATAATGTTCAGACGAGACACTTAATAATATCCGATCGAGTTTATTTTTGGTAAGCTTGTTCTACACGACGAACTCTACAGTGAACAATTCCGATCATCGAAGCAACGGCGATTTACCGTGCACAACACGCTCCTCCAGTCCCTGGCCTCTCCCCTTGGTCAACTTAGATTAGGAATTACCATGTGGAAAAAGCTTAGTTCCGAATGTCAAAGATTCATGCACATGGTTTATTTACACTCATTAAACTACTTGACACCCTACAGTTGTAAAATGTCGCACCTTTTATTACCCAAATGGTGACGGATCTAGTATTTCAATTCTGTAGGGACAGATGTTAGAAAAAAATGAGCTGGGCAGGGGCAGGGGCAGGGGCAGGGCACTAGAGGTGGGGTAATAGGTAATTTTGTGTTATATATCAAAATCTTATTTACAAAATCCCACAATATTTTTCAACTTATCAAATTTTCGTGTCATTTTCAGGTCGTGTCATTTTCAGGTTGTATTGTCATGTTAAAAAGTCCTACTTTCCACTAAATTTTTATTTTTTTTAGTTGACAGTTTATCAAACTAATGTCCAATGTATAGAATTACCCATAAAAATGTATATTTTTAGCTCAATTATATGAATTTATTTTATTTTTCGTGTCAGGCATACCCACCCCTACAGGGCACCATTAGGGGTGTAAATGAGCCGAGCTCTTAACGAGCCGAGTTTAGTCATTTATTTAACGAGCCTCTTTAATCGAGCCGTACCTCCCTTAGCGAACCGAGCTTTTGTCGAACGAGCCGAGTCTCGGCTCATTCAGTAAACGACCCGAATACTTGAGCTTGGCTCATTTACTACACGAGCCGAGTCTTAAAGAGCCGAACCGAGCCAAACTCGCAAGCTACTCGGCTCATTTACAACCCTAGGCACTAGTACTCCCCGCTGCAGGCTATGTTCTCATTCCAGTCTTTAATCCAATAATTATAAATGTTTTTTTTTTTCACGGAATAATTTTCAATGTTTAATCATCATGAAATACTGAGATGATGTTGCACAAATCATGGCAGATTTTTCTGGAAAGATTCTACAAGCACAAGTCAAGAAAAATCATTTGCTTTTTTTTTTTTTTTTCATTTGAAGAAAGAATCATTGATTGGGATCCTTTAATTTTGGCTACGTTGTTTAGGATATTCTCTTTGTAGGAGTCCCTCCATAATACTGTAGTTGTTCGTCCACTACTCCTACTGCACTGCGTCAGAAGCCCTTCACAGGATTTGGTGTGAGCTCTAATTTTTCTTATGGGGAAACTCACCGTTAAAAGCTTATATATAAATTTTTGTGGAATCTCTTCAAAATAAAATAAAAATAAAAATTTGTGGAAAGTGTACCCATGAAGGTTAGCTAGGTAGATTAATTGCGCTTTAAGAGCAATGCTTATTCATCTCACAAAAGTGCGAGGGGTTCCACATACTTGAAGACTGGGGGGCAGACAATGAAATTGATTTTATTAACATTAGTTAATATGCGCGTACGCTAATCCGAATGTAAAATTCTAGGAAGGAGCAAAATTGTAAGTTCTAAATCTTAATCAACGGGCCAACCCCTCAAAGGTTAACATGCGATATTACTAACCCACTGATGATTAGTTAATTTTTAAAGTACTGTCGTACCGACGGTTAGTGGTCCTACTAGCACGTAAAAATATGACTTTCTTATCTTAAGAGAATTAATTATAGGAGATCGGGAATTCGATCCGAATGAAGTATTTTTTAATTACATTGCGTCTTACCATTGATTAAGTTTTTTAAATTTATATATAAGAAAAGTTATCCCCATCGATGCTAATCTTTACCATTGTCAGATATTTTTGGAAACTACGATTGTTATTCTTAAATTTCTAATCCCGGCCATGATGTGGATAGATGGTAGGCTTATGCTACTAAATGGTCGATTAAGGGCACCACGCGCCATGACCCACGCTGCTAATGAACGAAATTTTCCCCCAGCGGGAAGGATCCTATGTCACCGTCTGTACGAATTACTGGCGCGTTCGGCGACCATCGTGATCACGCATGTGTAGTCTGACCGGATCTGTTTCCACATGGTTGAACGGATCTGATTTCGATGCCATTTGCACGGTACGAGCGTCGCACGGAAGCATTTCACTTTAGATGTTTTTTTCCCGCAGAATTTAAAGAGCAGCAGACAATGGGGACCACTGTATTGGAGTAGGACTATGACGCCTTCTTTTTTTTTTTGCATACTTTAAGAGAATGTTGAAGAAAGGAGGGTGGGACTTGAATCCCACTCCTCGTGCATGAAGCGTAGTTTGAATTTTGAAAGAAATTTTTGGAATAATAAAGGGTGTGTTGTATTAACTAAATTTTAAAATTAAATGTGATATTTTGAAAGAATGACGCGTTTCATAAAGCGGAGAACAAGTACTTAAAAAATAAAAATTTTAATAGAATGAGGACTAAGTGGGAAATGGATACAGAAATGAGTGTAATAATTTGTAGGTAAAATTTACTGAAGACTGTGCACAAATTGATTCTAGAAATCCAAAGCAAACACAGTTTTATAGGAGTATGTTTTCCATACCCCTTTTATTCAAATGCATTTCCTTTTTAGATTACTTGATTATTTTTTTCCTATACAAAATAAATGCACGAAGGATAACTTCGTGATTTTGCATGAACAAAGGAAAAAAATTTGAATAAAAAAGAGGTGCAAAAAATAAGGAAAATAATTTTCGCACACCGGACAAATATTACATATGAAAGTTTGACAAAAAACAAGAAATGGAGTGTATATATCAAAATTGAGAGTGTGAAAATCATTGCCTAAAACTCAAAATTTTTTTTTTTTTGCAAAATGAACAATTCTTTAAAAATTATGCACATAATGGCTAGGAGAGATCTTATCGGGGTGGCACAAATTAAAAATATATTTATATGAAGGAAAAAAACCCCTACAAAGGGCCGCACTAAGGTAGTGGATAGTTGGTAAAAAGCGAATAAATATTCTTATAAACGTGGAGTATAAAAATTTGGTGCATTTCATCTACCGCTTAAGAAAGGGAAAGAGATGGGTCAGCAAATTCGATTTAATTACGTGAAGACCTAATGCACAAACTCTTGCGTATATAAAAAAACATGGCACCTTTTTCAAAATCACGTACATTTACGTACTATCTCCCATAATGTAGTCTCAATATTAAAGTAGTACTTGGCCGGACCCAATTCAACAAATCTCCGCTCTACTACTAAATAAAAGGGTAAATTTCACTGACCTCCCCTGAGGTTTCTGACAAATGCAGGAACCTCCCCTGAGGTTCTAATAATTGCACAAACTCTTGCGTATATAAAAAAACATGGCACCTTTTTCAAAATCACGTACATTTACGTACTATCTCCCATAATGTAGTCTCAATATTAAAGTAGTACTTGGCCGGACCCAACTCAACAAATCTCCGCTCTACTACTAAATAAAAGGGTAAATTTCACTGACCTCCCCTGAGGTTTCTGACAAATGTAGGAACCTCCCCTGAGGTTCTAATAATTGCACTGACCTGCCTTACTTTACAAATTATTATTCAGATTCCCCTATTCCGTTAAATCCACACTAACACCATTAGTTTTTGTTATTAATTGACTGAAATGCCCTTGAATATTACTAATCTAAACGATCAAGTCTTTTTTCCTTCTTTTTTATAATTTAATTGAAGTTTAAAATATTAAAAGTAACAATATACTAGTTATATAAGATAACTTCAACATAAAATTAGACTCAATTATACAAACTTTCGTCGAATTTGAATAATTAATCATGCATTTTACATTATCATAGTCATTTTTTCCCTCTTTAAAGTGTGATTTTTCAAATGGAGGACACGTACTAATAAAAATAAACATTATTCTATATGTCAATTTTTCTAAGAAATGATCTCAATATAATTTACACATTAATCATTCTTCAAAATTTTCTTCAGCGTTCCCCCCCCCAGTGCATTAGAGATGAAACACAATTATTACTAACGAACTAATAGGGAAAATAAGAAGGAAAAATAAAAAAAGATTAAAGAATTTTTTATACCGAATTTATTTAGTCGGAAAACATATTAAAAAATACACGATAATTTTTTGTATGTGGGATTAGGCATTCACATGCCTCTTTTATTTTTCAAAACCCACATAGGAGAGGAAAAAATAGATCGTGATCAATTATGAAAATGCATAACTCGTTATACAAGCTTGACCAAAGTATGTATAACTCAAGTATGACATTGTTAAATATTAAATCACAAGTCAATTAATGAAAAAAACTAACACACAAACATAAAAATTAAAAAAAGAAGAAGATACATTGACTTTGTTCATGAAAAATATGTAGAAACCAAGGTAATCTGACCAAATATATTTAGTCAGTTCTAATTTAACATAAAAAAATTCCAATTAGAAAAAAAATGGAACAAGAAGAATTGATTTTAAAGTTTACATTATATTTGAGGGCATTTTAGTCATTTAGTAGATAATACTAACGGTGTTAGTGTGGATTTAATGGAATGGGGGAATCTGAGTAATAGTTTGTAAAGTAAGGGAGGTCAGTGCAATTATTAGAACCTCAGGGGAGGTTCCTGTATTTGTCAGAAACCTCAGGGGAGGTTAGTGAAATTTACCCTAAATAAAACTATCGTTATTATAATCGACGTGCTATGAATGTAGGAGCATCCTCGGTTGTTTATTTCTCTCTCTTTTTTAGGTTTCCAACTGCAAGTGGTTCAGATCAAAAAACAAAACTGCAGGTGGTTGGAATTAAGTTTACGTCAGATGACGTTTTGAGAATAATTAATTGAGTCTTAGCGGCCCATATGTGAAAGCAAGCATTTTTGTTATTCTATATGTAGATTATATAGTAGTCGGCCTAACCTTCAGTCCCCGTAACCAAGTTTCTTTTTTGGTGCAACGGGAAAAGGGATTAAAAAAAAAAAGAGATTGAAACTTTTGTGGGATATATACAATAGATAAATTAAAACTTAAGCCCTAAGACTCAATAGAAAAAGATCTTAAGCCCTAAACGAAGATAAATTTTTTTATATTTTAGAGATGTATTAAATAAGATGGGTGTGAAAAATCAATATCCAAAACAAAGGAATGGTTGCTTCAGAATCATTCGTTAATCTAAACTGTGCCGCCTATCTATATTTTATATTTGTCCAGTTTATAATTTGAAAAAAATTTACTTGTAAGAGTTTCGACATGGTAAAATTTCACCGGTAAACTGCACTCTTACTAGCGATTGAGACGCGACTCCTCCGTCGAATCTAAATCCAAATGGCTAAGCGGGGTCCCTAAAAATAAATTGTGGTAGTGGAATAATAGCATAACTCTCTCCAATAATACTACTACTGCAATAACGAAGAAAAAGAATATTGCATAACCGCACTATTGGGATACCTTTTTTCTTTCCCTGAGCGTAGAAAAGGTGGTGGTCCTCGTGGGTGGACGTCAAACTCGTCAAGCGAGTGATAGATTAGACGGCCTCTAAATGCAATTACAGCCACTAAATACTAGTAGCTGTGAAAGCTACGGCTATTATTGGCCGGCTGGCTCTTTCAATTTCAAATTGATTTCCACAATGGTGGTGGGGACATGACATGAGGCCCATTGCTTCAAAAATTAAAAACTCTCCATTTTCCTGACCGTGAAAGCTTGACAGTTGTTTTTGTCCTTTTCTTTTTTTTGAAAAGTAAGAGATTATCAGGATATACTTCCTTTGGCCCAAAGTGAAAAACACAAGCTTTTGGTCATGGCGACAGCTTTATGAGAGTTTGTACCTTCACCACCGGACCTCCCTCCAATCGCATGTGGTATCCGCTCGGTACTTTTGGACTGTTCAGTTTATTTTTGAACGGTTCGGTTGAAATTCTCTCTCTCTTTCTTCTCATCCTAACACTTTCTCTCTCATTTTTCTCTTTTCAAATCCGAATTGTCAAAAAACGCAATGAATGACTCGGATGCGCCAAGCGAGTACCACATGGTACCCACTCGGCACTGAAATTTTTTCCCATGATTTGAGTCATTCCTCCTCCACCAATTGGAAGTATCTCCCTTCAAAGCATTCGACCTACCTTACATATATATCGATCTAAATGAGCAATGTCACATTCTACTAACAGAGTAGCTCCGTGTCAGACAGTAAGTAGAATCTAGAAGACTTATGAGGAAACAAATTTTGACTACTAAGCCAACTACTAACATTCATTGTTATCTTAAAAATTTCGTATACAACTTCAGTAAATACACATAAGTCATTTTTTTTAAAAAAAAGTAAGATATATGTATTCTTTTTTTTTTTAGCAATGAATTTTTTTTATCAGTAACTTCTAATAGATACAATGATTAAACAAAACAAGAGCAAAACAACATCACAACGGGAGAAAGCATTTCAACGAGATTGACAGTACTCAATTTTTTAGTAGGACTGTAAAAGAGTAACACTTAAATCATTATAATTGGTATTTTTTTGATGACTTCGAGTTAATTTCTTACATCACCCCTCCGCAATAAACCTACCAAATTCAAATGTATTAGATAATCGAAATGGACCTATTATAGAGGAAGGCTTCTGATTAATTTTATAATCCAACTCAATCTTATCAATGTTGGACTGTTGTGGGTCTATCCCATATTCAAACGAAGAAATGTTCATATTGTCAGTGAAGAAGGCTCTTGCACGAGAAAATCGTTTTGCTTTTGACTGTGGTGGCGAAATTGCCCAAGATGGTGAGCGCTTAATTTTTCCTCCAATTAAACTCTCAGATAAAAATTTGTTTTATTCGATACTCCGTACATATTCAAGGCCCATTAAATAACGGCCTGCCTTCTCAATTGCAACTGGGCCGGGCCTGCGCTTGCTATGTGCAGTGCAGGCTGCAGAAAGAGAGCTAAAAACGAAACATGCACCAAGGACTGACTGGTTCGGTGGTGAAAACTCAGGACATCGTTGGAGAAGGCACATATTCGAGTCTCCATCCCCTTTTGTTAGGAATAAACATACTCCTGCCACTATCCACAGGAGGTTAACTTCGATCACGACTTAGCTTCAGTCCGAAATGTTGCATTACCGCCTATGTACATGTAAACATTAACAACTAGGGGAGTATAGACAGCCCCAAGGGTTGGTGGATTTGTTCCCACACAATATGCAAGGAACTCCACAACCAGGGAATAACACACGTAAACTACGCAAGAGAAATTTGATTCATGTTAAAAAAATCTGGTAACTCATTGTTTCGTCTAAATATGATTCATTTATTAAGTCTACGTGATCGAAAATTTATCAAAACCATCTGAATTGGATTGACTTACTTTTGCAAATAGGAAATGGAGGTTGTCCTCCAATGTGGGTCACAATTCTGTGCTCTTAATAATAAGGTGCATGCATGGCTTGATGGTCCTTTATCTTATGGTTTGCTGTCCATCATCATTTGGAGTGGCAAAACTTTGTACTGGAGCAGATAACCACAACCAAAGCTGAGCAGAACCAACAAACAATTAGACCCAAGTGAAGCTATATGCACCAGCAGGACCTGCATTCCATAGCTCTTGAACCAAAGTAGCATCATCACTATGCTCGTGCTCTCGCAAATTTTTATAGGTTAGAATGTTTTTGAAAGACTCTTTGCTTACCAAAAGAAGAAGGAGAAGTAGCATCATCATTAGGAACCAGTAACTCTTCAAGGCAGCATCAACAGAAGAGAAGCCCTCGTACACAATTTCTTGTTCCTTTTAGAAACCATCTTTCCAGTAAGCAGGTGCAGCCCAGGACACAGTAACATAATAGAAGCAGAAACTAGTGCCAATCTATGAGACATTGAGGAAAGCAGTAGCAGCAAAGTAATCCTTTTCTTTCATGTATTAAAACTCCTTTGGCCTAACTTCTTAGTGAATTTTTGTGCGGTCTTTTTGATTGTTTTATCTTAATTCTTACTAGATTTGAGTCAAATTTTTGCATGAGAACTAAACAAAATATCTGCTGACTAGGGAATCCACCCAAGCATCAACATCTGATAAACTTCTTTAGCAAAGAAAACAAAAATGACAAACACAAGAAAGAGAGAGAAACAAAAGCCGGTTTACCTTTGAAAATTCCATAATGTGCAGAACCTTTCTCTGTACAGTTTCAGCCTTTGAAAGTTTGTTGAACTTTATGTACATCTAGAAGACTAGGACAGATAGCAAGGATATCAGTTTTTATAAGAAACAACAATTACAACTACGTGGCAGCGATGACAACTATATGTTTATTGTAAATAAACAAAATTCAGGGCAACACAAAGGAAAGCACTTTATTGCAGAGCCAAAGAAGGCAGATTTTGATTGAAAACAAACTGTTTTTTGTTGTGACCATTTTTTTCAGTAACAGTACTTTTCATTGAAGATCACAAACCAATTAAAATCTAATCCGAAAGGAAAACAGAACTCCTTCTACCAGGCCATGCAAGACCTTACAGTAGATATAAAGCTAAAACTGTAACAACAAAGCCCATTACAGAGCAAAAAACCTACCTATACACAGCATTTACAATGAAGAGGAAACAAAGACACCATGATGCACATTCCAAATGCTGCAAATATCTTTGTTCACCTGCTTAGTCTTGACATCTCTCCAAGACACCATAGCATCTCGAAGAGAGTTGCAAATTTTAGCACACAGGGAGTCAGGATCCAAAAACTTGTGTTGGAAGATTGATCCTAGTGTTGCGTTCACCGCATATACTGTAAACAACAGCTGAAAGAGAGAGTTTAAGTGCACTTCTTCGAAAGCGACTCCCCTTGGCATAGTCAATAAACAAAGCTATTTCATCCTCCCAGTTGATTGGGAGCCTAGTCACTTGATTCTTTTGTAAAACAAAGGATCGACCTGACAGCCCTAGAATTGGGACATTCAATGATTCAAAGAATAGATGATTATGATCCTCCACACAGCCATTGGAACACAAAATACAAGTAGCATCAGGAGTAATGCCCCAACTCAGCACCCTATCTTTGGTACTCAAACGTTGTTGCATAGCCATCCAGAGGATAAAGGCCCATCTAGGCACTTGTTTCTTGTGATCATTTGCTCTTAAACTACAAACTAATTCATCAAGAATGTTAAATCAGATCCCGACACATCTTCCATGGTTCAGCAGAGATCAGGAATGATCTGGAACAAAATAACGATGGTAAAAAACCTGATTGAAGTGGTTACTTATAAGTTACAACAGCAAGGATGAGAAAAGGTTAAAACATGTAGATTTCCAATTGAGATATCGAGATTTCTGCTCCGATTTCATTTTTTGTAAGAACTGTACTTTTCAGCATCTCATCTATCAAGATCATCATATCAGCTGCTTCATAATCAAGATTCAAGACTATCAGAAAATCTCCGTTTGGGTGCAATGGTGACGTGAGCAGAAGCACAAGCGTGAAAGAGGTTTTCAAAAATAGTGCAAATCCGCAACAGCTCGAGCATAGAGCGGGGATTGAGAGCGAGTGCGAAGGGTGCTACACCATCAACGGATTAAGAACAAAGAAAGCTTTAGGGTTGAAAGTTGAAACTGAAGAATGGAAGATCCGAGTATCAGAGACTTGGCTGTTTTCAATTCGTTCCGTAACTTCTTCAGCTGAACAAAATGAGTTTGATCCAGTGTTGCCAAGTCTATTTGCATAAAAAAAAATCACTTTGATTATCTCCGATAATGTACTAATCATCATTCAATCAATACGATCTTTAACCTGGTTTTTCTTCTTCACAAGCTCTACAACTTCAACTGTTACGGCCCGCTTGGATGCAGGTAAAAAATCGCGGGTAAAAAATATGAAGGAGGGAAAAGATAATAGGGGGTATTAATTTTGATGGGTTGGCCCACATCGATTTGATGTTTATGGAGGGAGGATAAAATATTATGTGGTTTGGATGAGGTATTAAAAAGGGGGATAAAATTTGACTTTGTTTGGATGGTTTATAGAATAGGGGGGATAAGAAGGGGTGGATGATGGGAAAAGCTGCCAAATGACTATATTGCCCATGTGCAGTGTTAAATTTGATTATGTATTAAAATAAGTATATAAATTCAAAAATCAATATATTTAATCAATTTTGGACAATTGGAAGTATAAAAAAATAAATTAACTAAAAAATGTCTATTCTAAAAATTTATATTAAAAACGTGTTTTTAATTAATGGTTCGTATTTATCATTTTTTTTTTTGTAAAATCAACTCATTTAATCTATAAACATTTTAGACAGTTTATATATTAGTAAAAAATATGGTTCAAAAATTAAGTGTTCCAAATTTCAATCCGTTTGAACTGGTGGAAAGATTTTAATTTTTTGATCATTTTATCCTAAATGGTCATAATTAAATTTTGACTCTATGGCTCTCGTTGATTAGCTCTAAGAAAGTGTTCCAAATATCTTAGGGCTAATCAACGAGAGCCTTAGAGTCAAAATTTAATTATGATCATTTAGAATAAAATAAGCAGAAAATTAAAATCTTTCCATCGGTTCAAACGGATTGAAAATTGGAACACTTATTTTTTTACACAATTTATATATATATATATATATATATATATTAAAAAATAGTTAAAAAATTAAGTGTTCCGATTTTCAATCCGTTTGAACTAGTGCGAAGATTTTATTTTTCTAATCATTTTATCTTAAATTGTCATAATTGATTTTTGGCTCTAAGGCCTTTCAATTAGCACCATGAGAGAGTCCTGAAACTAAATAAGGAGTCTTTAGGTTGGGGAAAGAGGATAAACAGGGGTGACTTCGTCTAAATCTCACCCCTCTACACCCGGATAAAAATTGGGCACCCCTAGGGCCGCCCAAAAGTTTCACTGGGGAAACCCTCATACAAGTGAAAATGAAGAAGGGAGGAAAAGAAATGAGGGAGCTGAATGGAGAATCCAAGCAGCAGCAAAACCTTGGGCCCACCCCTTTTACCCCCCTCTTTTATTTTCACGGCTCTTTTGGATCCATCCAAGCAGGGCCTTAAGATAAAAAAATAAACCGCTAATGAGTTCACAATTTACGGATTAAACTCTCTCGCTCGAGGATAACACAGTGGGTTTGATCGAGTGTGACCAGATCTATTTTTCTAAAAAAAAATTCACACCGATCTTCTCCGATGACGTACTAATAGGCATTTGATTGATATAATATTCAACAAGGTTTATCATCTTAACAAGATGTACAGTTTGAATAGTTCCGATCAAGAAATCAATCAGAAATGAGTTCACAATTTACCAATTACGGTATGACGAAGCTTCGAAGGACTTCTCATTTGAAAGCTGCGAAGTCTTAACGAAACAGGTACGACGTCGTTTAGTGTAATCTCCCTTGTTTCAGAAGCGAGGACCCCCCATCTCTCTCGGAGTGAATTTGATCCAGTGTGGCCCATTTTATTTTCCTAACAAAAAATTCACACAGATTGTCTCTGATGGCGTACTAATCAGTATTAGATTTGTTTTATCTTTGGTATGTTATATTATCTAGGAGAGATATACAACTCGAACGGTTTAGATTAAGAAATAACCCATCAATCAGTTCACAATTTTCAAATTACAAGACTTTGGAAGACTTCTCCTGTTCTAACTGCGAAGTCCCAATGAAATCGGCGCGACGTCGTTTAGTTAAACATCCCGTGTTCAAGATGCGAGGACTCTTGAAACTCGCTCCTCGTCGTGTTATGGTACCTCGCGTCTGCGGAACTCGAGTATGTAACGATTGCCAGTCGTCTTCCCCGTTTTCCCCAAGATTAACTAAGATCAAAACCCTATGCTCTTGGTTCAATTTCCGGCTTTTTCTTGGGCTTGAAGACGAAAAAACGATGTTGCAGACTGGTAACTCTATGCCGCCTATGAATCCAATGTCTCAGATGAACCCGCCTATTTAGTTACTAGATGAATCCATTGTCTGATACATATTTGGTAACTCTACCTCAACCATGGGTTCCGATACTACCCCCTCTCTCTCTCTGTGTCCAAACTAAGACGAAAAACGAATCAGGTAGCAAGGGCTGGTTCGGTGGTGAAAACTCAGGACCTGGTTGGAGAAGACACATATTCGAGTCTCCACCACCTTTTATTCGGAATAAACGTACTACTAGCTCTATACCCGGGTGGCAAGACTTTAACTTCGATCACGACATAGCTTCGGTCCGAAATGTTGCATTACCGCCTATGTACATGTAGACATTAACCGCCAGAGGAGTACAGAGCCCCAAGGGTTGGTGGATTTGTTCCCACACAATTAATCGGAGTTCGATTTTTGGGTTCAGTTTGTAAGAATGTAATTTTTTGTGAATTTCTTAGTCCCGACGCGATGACATGGAATGATTGGAGTGGGGAAGGGATTAGTTGACTTGGACACCCCCCACCCACCCACCCACCCACCCACACACACAAACCGGAACAATATGCAAGGAACTTCACAAGCAGGGAATAACACACGTAAACTACGCAAGAGAAATTTGACTCATCGGTCATGGTTAAAAAAACTGGCAACACATTGTTTCATTTAGTAACTAAATATGATTCATTTATTAAGTTTACTTGATCCAAAATTTATCAAAATCATCTGAATTGGATGACAACTTTTGCAAATAGGAAATGGGGGTGGTCCTCCAATGTGGGTCACAGTTCTGTGCTCTTGATAATACGGTGCATGGCTTATCACAAGATCATTTGGAGTGGTAACAGTGTGCCTAGATGGTCCTTCATCTTGTGGCTTGCCGTTCATCAAACACTTGGCACAAAGGAATGAAGGATAGGTTGCGAGTCGGGGAATGCAACTAGATGCCTGCAGTTTCTGTAGTTATGAAGATGAAACACACCAGCACCTATTTTTTGACTGTTCATTCTCAACGGGAGTGTGACAGAAGTTGGCAAGCAAGACCATGATTCGAGATATGCCTGATACTTTGGAGGAGGTTATTGAATGGTTCTGTATGCATGTGAAAGGCAAAAGTTTGAGATGTATTGGTCTCAAGTGTTCATTGGCTGCTAGTGTATGGCCTTTGAAGGGAGAGAAATTGTCTGATTTTCCAGGGGAAAGCTAAAGGACAGGATCTGGTGATAAAAAGCATTGCAGGTGATGTTAGAGACTTTCGCTCAAGGAGGAATGTGAAGCAATCTCTATCTAAAGAACAAAGCTCTGTCCAGACAAGGGGGCCTGATAGAATTTTCTTTCCTGTACAAGTTTCATTTGTTGGCAGTTTTACAGTTGTATTTGTTGGTTGTTGTATGGGATCTCATCCCTAAACTTCGATTCTTTCGGTTGAGCTTAATAAAATCTCACACTTACAAAAAAAAGAGAAGGTGCATGGTTTAGCGGGTTGCAAATGGATTGTAGAGAGATGCATAGGTTAATTGAGTCGAAATTCAGTTAACAAGCAACATTCAGAAGCAGCAAACAGAGAACAGTTTAGACTACTAGAAGTTGCTCTCATAGGAAAAGATCTGTATCCAGTTTGATACAGTACTTGGACCACAGCATGTCTGCAACACACCTAAACATTTGGCAGAACCTTTAATAGCTGGGAGCACTTTTGAAGTGAGATCAGAGGCAGGAAAAAATCCACTTCCGGCTGCTATAGGCGCCACAGGTAAGCACAAGAAGATTTTCTTGGCCGGTTATATCCTAAAAGGCCACTGCTTCCAAGCATCTTCATGATTACCAAAATCTCCAAAAGAGTACTGGCAAGTAGGGTAATTGTGGAATTGAACCCCAAGATATTCAAAAGGACTGGTCTTGAGGGCAACCCCAATCCATGCATTAGGGAAAGGACATTCAGGGGCTGCAGTCTGCAGTTACATAAAATTTTTCCCTGTTGCTATTTAACAGAAAAGATACCTCGGGAGTTCATCACAGTGTTGGTTCATTCCTGTTTCTATATTGAAGTCAATTCCACCCAAAACAACATTGCCAAGTGGGTGAGAGGACGATGTTCCCTCCAAGGAAGTTGTTTCAAAGGTAAGTTGCAAATAGCCTAGCATCCTCAGCAGAAGTAAGGTAATAGCTCCCGGCTCCCACCTCCTATTGATAGCATCACTCTTATTCCTTTAGCTTGGCATGGCTTTGTATCAGGGCTTAGTTTTGTCATTTGTGCACTCATTGCTGTATGGATTACAAAAACCTGCAAGATTTATCATTGGCTCATTTGACTGATGAAAAATGCGTGGACACTCCGATGGAGATGAATGTTAAGTATAAACAAGACGAGGGTAATAAGCTTCCAAATCTGACTTATTATCGTTAGCGTGTTGGTCGCCTTATCTACCCTACTATAACTCGACCAGATATCTCTTATGCAGTACATATTGACAGTCAATTTGGTGCTCATCCGAGTCATGTTCATCTTAATGCCGTTCATCGAATTGTTCGATATCTTCGAAGCACTGTTTCAAGAGAATTATTCTTTCCCTCTCAATCCTCTACGGAATTGCAGGCCTATGCTGATGCTGATTGGGCTGGGTGCCCTTCTACTTGTCGCTCCACGACAG
Organism: Rhododendron mucronatum var. ripense; assembly: GCA_019656295.1. Taxonomy (NCBI): domain Eukaryota; kingdom Viridiplantae; phylum Streptophyta; class Magnoliopsida; order Ericales; family Ericaceae; genus Rhododendron; species Rhododendron mucronatum. The sequence goes on from BPLT01000047.1 coordinate 1,068,250, forward strand.
GTTGGTGTGTATTTCTTGGCGATTCGCTTTTCTCATGGAAATGTAAGAAACAACACACCGTTTCTAAGTCTTCCACTGAAGCAGAGTTTAGAGCAATGTCCTCATCATGTAGTGAGATCACCTGGCTCGGGGTCTTATGCGAGAATTAGGTGTCCCTATTCAGTCTCCGACACCACTCTTTGGAGATAATATCAGTGCTATCCGTACCGCGTCCAATCCGGTATTTCATGAGTGTACGAAGCGCATTGAAGTAGATTGCCATTTTATCTGTGACAAATATTTGGATGGTGAGATTACACTACCCCATGTTGCCTTTGAACATCAACTTGCTGATATTTTTACCAAGGCAATGACTCTGGGGCTCGACATGAATATCTTGTTAACAAACTGATGCTAGTGAATCAGCCTCAGTTTGAGGGGGAGTGTGGAAAATAGTGTACTCTTATTGTATTTCTTGTAATAGTTTAGGGGCTCTTATATAAATATAGAACTCTTGTACCCTAGATATAAGTAGGACATTATTTGGTGGCTGAATATTATTGAATATACATTCCACTAAATTCTTCTCGCTGCTGTATACTGGTATTTACACTAGAAAAGCTATGTTCCACAAAATCGTAGTTCCCCGTGGCACAGATCAGTGCCAGGGTCCCCTCATTTCCATTTTGACTCCAATAGATTGCAATTCCGCTGGCATCACAACCAGCAACAAATATTAGCAGTACTAAGGAGAAGAATAAAGTGAGTTTTTTTGGACTGATATGGCATTCTAATCTTTCTTTTATATGTGTTCAGTTTCTTAGTTTGGCTTGTATGCTTAATCATGCTAGAGGTGCATGGCTTTCATAGGAGAAGGATATCCATCCGTTCAAAACTAATTTTTGTGTGTGTTTTGAAAAATGGGCTGACGGTTAAATTAATTCCTCGTCCTTTTTCTTGAAAAAGTAGATTGATATTGTTTTGGTTTTGCGTGGATGACGTGCTAGGAGTGAAAATAAAGTCGACTTTGTTTCCTAGTTCATGTCCTAGACTTGCGCTGTTACCTTATGCGACAGAAGTGATTATGGGAGCTGTCAACCCCAACTCTACTTGAATCGCTATGGCAAGTTGTTATTGAAATGGTTGCAACACATGGTATTTTGTGGAACTATTTGGTTTCAGAAAGGCATAAGTTTGCATAAATTAACCCAGAATAGTTTAATTAGTTTCTGATAAACTTAATTCTCTACTGAAGGTAACCCTGATGGCTTTGGTTGAAAATCACATAACAAGTTGACTTGATTCTGAGATGCATAGGCTTTGGTGGGAGGAGTATATTGGATAAATAACGAAACATGATTTTTTGGAATCTTTAAATGGGACGTGTCCAACAGTTGGCCTTAGTTCTAGTGGGAAACAAGGAAAGAACCTGGCAAGTTTTCTTAACTTACATTTCTGGTGTCTCTAAATACTGTAATGTTTTTTTCCAACCAACTAGGGACCCCCGTCTCCTGCTTTTTCTTCTTCGCTAATTGCTACAGTATATAATTTCATAGTTAGGAGTAAGGCATGAGGGTGTTGTATGCAAAAGAAGAAGAGAAACTCTCTTGGCTTTGAACTCATACCGTGTATTGCGTCAGGTTCCGAGCCTTCCCAGCCACGCGCGTAGCTCATTAGTGGAGTACAACGCAACCGCTACATTGCTTGTGCAGACATCATTGTTAAGCTATTTTCACTTATTTCATCTAGTATCAAACTTATGAACTCTATTTCACTGAGTAATGGAAGAGAGCGGAACAGATTTTTTATTTTTATTTTTCTCGAAAATAGGCATTGACCAACCTAAAGTTTCTGCAAACAGCTGAATTTAATCATTTACCAGCACATATCATTTACCAGCACATATTAACTTGGGTCTGAAAATCCTTCATACTAGCTAGTTTGCTGCAGGTTGGACTACTTCTTGGAAAAGTGGGACACTGCAGCATTTGCCTATGATACAAATGCTTGGAAAAGTGCGACACTGCAGCCGACCTTTTGTAACTTCAATTCTTACTAGATTTGAGTCAAATTTTTACATGGGAATTAAACAAAATATCAGGTGACTAAGGAATCCACCCACGCATCAATGTCTGATAAACATTTTTAACCAAAGTGAACAAAATGACAAGCCCAAGCAAGAAAGAGAAACAAAGCAGTTCACCTTTGATAATTCCATAATGTGCAGAACCTTTCTCTGTACATTTTCAGCCTTTGCAAGTTTGTTGGACTTCATCTACATCTAGAACAAATAGCAAGGATATAAGTTTTTTGTTTTTTTGTTTTTTATTTATAAGAAACAACAATTACAAACTACGATGGCAGCGATGACAACTATACGTTAAGGTAAATAAACAAAATTCAGGACACTATCCACGAAAAGCGAAGCACTTTATTGCAGAGTCAAGAAGGAAGGTTTTGATCTTGTGATCATTTGTAACTCTTAAACTACAAACTAATTCATCAAGAATGTTAAATCAGATCCCGACAAATCTTCCATGGTTCAGCAGAGATCAGGAATGACTGGAACAAGATCACGATAATAAAAAAACCTGATTGAAGTGGTTACTTATAAGTTATAACAAGAAGGATGAGATAGGTAAAACATGTAGATTTCCAATTGAGATATCGAGATTTCTGCTCCGATTTCATTTTTTTTAAGAACTGTACTTTTCAGCATCATCTATTAAGATCATCATATCAGCTGCTTCAATCAAGAGTCAAGACTATCAGAAAAATCTCCGTTTGGGTGCAATGGTGCTCGCAACATAAGTGGCACAATGCCGTGAGCAGAAGTTCAAGCGTGAAAGAGTTTTTCAAAAATATTGCAAACTATTAAAAATCCGAAAGTGGGAATTGAGAGCGAGTGCGAAGGGTCCTACACCATCAACGGATTAAGAACAAAGAAAGCTTTAGGGTTGAAAGTTGAAACTGAAGAATGGAAGATCCGACTATCAGAGACTTGGCTGTTTTCGATTCCTTCCGTAACTTCTTCAGCTGAACAAAATGAGTTTGAGTTTGATCCAATGTGGCCAAGTCTATTTTCATAAAGACAAATTCACTCTGATTATCTCCGATAATGTACTAATCAGCATTCAATCAATACGATCTTTAAACCGGTTTATCTTCTTCACAAGCTCTACAGCTTCAACTGTTGCGATCAAAAAATAAACCGCTAATGAGTTCACAATTTACGGATTAAACTCTCTCGCTCGCGGATAACACAGTAGGTTTGATCGAGTGTGACCAGATCTATTTTTCTAAAAAAAAAATCACACCGATCTTCTCCGATGATACATTAATCAGCATTTGATTGATATAATATTCAACAAGGTTTATCATCTTAACAAGATCTACAGTTTGAATAGTTCCGATCAAGAAATCAATCAGAAATGAGTTCACAATTTACCAATTACGGTATGACGAAGCTTCCAAGGACTTCTCAGTTGAAAGCTGCGAAGTCTTAACGAAACAGGTACGACGTCGTTTAGTGTAATGTCCCTTGTTTCAGAAGCGAGGACACCCATCTCTCTCGGAGTGAATTTGATCCAGTGTGGCCCATTTTATTTTCCTAACAAAAAAATTCACACAGATTGTCTCCGATGGCGTACTAATAAGTATTAGATTTGTTTTATCTTTGGTATGTTATATTATCTAGGAGAGATATACAACTCGAACGGTTTAGATTAAGAAATAACCCATCAATCAGTTCACAATTTTCAAATTACAAGACTTTGGAAGACTTCTCATGTTCTAACTGCGAAGTCCCAACGAAATCGGCGCGACGTCGTTTGGTTAAACCTCCCGTGTTCAAGATGCGAGGATTCTTGAAACTCGCTCGCCGTCGTGTTGAGGTACCTCGCGTCTGTGGAACTCGAGTATGTAACGATTGCCAGTCGTCGTCCCCGTTTTCCCTAATATTAACCCCCCTCTCTCTCTGTGTCCAAACTAAGATCAAAACCCTATGCTCTTGGTGCAATTTCCGGGTTTTTCTTGGGCTTGAAGACGAAAAGCGATGATGCAGACTGGTAACTCTATGCCGCCTATGAATCCAATGTCTCAGATGAACCCAGGTCCGTTCACGTCAACCCTACCTCAACCATGGTTTCCGATAGTACTACCCCCAGCTCCTCCACCTTCTTGTGCCTTTTGGGAAACCACAAATGTGAGTGATCGCCTCAAGGAGTTACGCGACACCATTGAACTTGCAAAATCAATGTGAGTAGTACCTTTGCTCGAAATTTCCATGCAAAATTGTCATTGTAAAGTTGATATTAATAAATTTTATTTTGAAAAATTGAACCTTTGCCAAATTACTTAGTGGACCTTCTTTATGCTTATGAGCCAAAAACCGGTTAAAAAGCTTTAAGAAAATAATTTAGGAAGCTCTATTTTGTGGGTGTTTGTTGCAACGGACTTATGGTAGAAGCCAATTATTTCAACGGAGGAGCCAAGAAGCATAAAAAATGGAGATAGTTAGAAATTGTTAGAAACATCAATCTTGACTTCCACCTCTGAATTGTCAACTTTTTAATCCTAATTCGCTTCTATTTCCTTGTTCCTCCTGAAGGCTTGCTAGTGCAACAGAAACCCACTAAGGTTGCAGAAGTTTGTGCGGTATAGATTACTGGGTGTGATTCAAAATGTTAATTTTGCACAGGGAAAAAGAGTTAGAGGCATTCATTAGGATCAAAGATTGTGAAGGATCCATGGAGGGTGAAGAAGATGGTTTGATGTTGAGGCTTTCTAGGTTTTTGGAAGAGAATAGAATGGACTTGGTATCACAAGAGTCTCTTTCATTGCGAGCTGCGAATGCTATAATATCGAAGTTAGGAGCTCAACTTGAGCCATTTAGAGTTGTCACGAATGACACAACTCCGTGGGAGGAAAAGTCTGCAGTGGTGCGATTAGGTAATAAAATGCTGAAGTCCCGAAGAAACAAACAATGGAGGAAGAGAAAGAGGAAGAGAATTGCAGAAACGCTTGTGAAGGTGGTTACATCTTCAATCTGGTTTCTCTCTATACGTATTTATATAAATACATATCGATTATATCTGATGCTGGAAGATGATTATCTTGTTTACTTCTATTTAATCACTATTGCGTTTAGGAGCGCGAGCAATTGGACCAAGCTGATCAAGAAGCTGACGAATGGAGGGCTAGAGAAATCGCAAAGGATATTGCGAAACGAAAGGTACTAAACATGTATATTTGTTCATTGCAAGCAATGCTACTTGGTTATGCTAAATTTCCCGGAGTACTGGGAAATCAAACCTTAATAGACTGTTGAACATTAATTATAGGTTGTCTTTTTTGTGACACCTTTTTCAGTCCGTTCCATGTCATTTAGTTTGATGCAGTTTATCCATCTCAAGTAAGCCAAGAACATACTTAAAACATCACTTCATGGGACACAAGTGGCTAGGAATTTATCAAAATGATGATTTCGGTAATTGGTCTGGTTTTATTTTAGAAGTGAGAGGTTGTTCGAAATTGCACACCCACAATTTAGATGGCATCAGGACCATTATTAGCATTATGTGCTTGGCTTTATTCTACTGACTGAGGAGGTCAAAAGCATCTCCCACAGAATTTGTTTGAACAACGTAGAGGGTGATAGAGCACATGTTAATGAGCTAGCAAATTAGGGTGGTCTCTTTATTTGATACAGAGAGATCAAGCATATAGTTGGCTGAAGAGGAAACCAATGTCACTAACAAAATTAACTTAGGGGTTCACACTTCGACAAAAAGGTCCGGTCAACAGCAGTGGCAACTCCAGGAATTATGCATGATGGGGTCAATCATGAATTTAAAATTCAAACAATGGTTTTACGTTAATCACCCCTAGTGTAAGTATACGTGGAATCATAAGTGAATACATATAGCTCTTAAGGATACTTTTTTTTTTTTTTTGAGAGAGAGAGAGATGGCCAAGTGGCCAGGGACGGAGAGAAAGCTCAGGAAAGCCCAGACCTTACGAATAATTATTCGGTGCAACTCTCATGGATTGGGTTCATACCCCTGATATGGTGTCAAATACACTAACCAACCAGAAACTTCCCCAAACTTCTAGTACCAAAGTAGCTGAAATTTTTTGGCCCATGGGGTCAGCCGACCCCACCAGTTGTCTGCTGGCGTCGCCCCTGGTCACCAGTTATATCCTTTACTTTCTTTTGATAATTGATAAACTTGGTGCATTTTTTATTTGCGCCCTCCAATGTTCTCGAGTTATGACGATGGACACGGGCAAGTCAAAGAATATAAATGGATTTAAGTTTTTAAGTTCTGGATAGATACATTTCTTCTTGAAAACCATCTTTGTTCTGAATAATTTGTTGGTCGTTTATTTTCGAGGTATGGCATTTTTCAGCTTATGGTAAACTACATTTTGCATGCACATGATTTATTATTATCTTTATTTCCTGAGGGATATGTGAATGCAGGTAGAAAAGATGAAAGAAATTGCAAAACTTAAAGCAAAAGAAGAGAAGAAGAGATTAGAATCTGAGGTGAGAATTACAGCAATGCACTACTAGAGTTGATTTGTTGTAGTAGACAACTGTTAATATTCTTCTGAAGTCTGATGTTTAATATATGACCCCTTGATATACATGTGAGACTTACTGAAGCTTGACATGGTCTGGTTGCCTTCTGAAACATCTTAAATGCATCTTCCAACCATGGCCTCATTCCACTTATTATAGTCAGCAATAGAGGATGTGTAAGCGCATACAGGTTTAATTAGAAGACCTCTTTTTGAGGTGAACTCTATAGTAAGTTCACTCGGACGGTGCAGATGGTTTAACCTTGTTATTTGTCTCTTGGACAATTCCAAATGCTCAGTTGAGCATCGTTTAATTGACAACATGGTTGTCTGTTTGCTAAAATCTCCATATGTGCAATACTGTTGCTGCTTTTATGTTTTTCATAGTTTTCCACTTGGGGAAACCAAATTATAACTACGACTACAACTTTCAGCTTGAGCTTGTATTGATTGTGGAGAAGTTGCAAGAGTTGCGGTCTCTCAGGATCCAAAAATTAAAAAAACAAGGTGTGCATTTTCATCCATTTCGTGACTTAGAGTACTTGTATATGCTTAGCTTTTTTTCCAGATCGTGCAAACATTTGATGCTTTGCATCGCTTCACACAAACTCACTTTCTACGTTGTTTAACTATTATAACGTTGTAGTCAAATGGGAGATTTCAGACACATGCTTTTCGCCTATTACAATTTGGTTGGATTGTTTCTGACACGTGCAACTTCATCCTGACGAACTTAATATTCCATTATGGAGCTTCAGCAATAGCATTCTGCCATTTTACTCGAAAAAAAGTAAAACCAAAAAGAAACTGCTGTTTTCGTTCAAGGGAGCAGGATTGCCAACCTGAGCTAGTTCTGCCTCCTTGTAGAATGTTCTCCGTCTTATTATTGATTTGCTGTTATTGTGTTTCTTAGACAACAAGGTTTCATGTTAAACAAAATTCAATACGAGTTTATACACCGTTCTTTGCATCGTCATTCTCTTTGCTTAGTTAAATAAGGTGCTCATGCATTAGAACAAAGTCAATGTTCCAATCAGGTCCAGTGATTCTCTCTTCACTTTAAAATTTAAATCACAGTTGTTTCGGGAATTGTGCAGGCCATTTTCTCCCAGAGGAGGATGATAAGTTCCTTGAAAGAGTTCAAGCTGCAGTTGAGGAAGAGGAGCGCCAAGCAACAGCTGCAGCTGATACAGATGCTGCTAAGGGTGCAATTGCAACTGCTGAGGAATCTAGAAAAAGCATTCAGGGTTGTGGGCCTGACTCAAAAGTTGTAACAGGTGATGAAGGTGGAAATGAGGATGGTCAAGACAAAACAACTGAAAGTGAAAATAGAAGAGGCTCAGGTATGGTCACTGACAAGGAATCTGGAAATCAAGGATCAGAAGGACAAAGCCATGGTGGGGTGTATGATTCCGTGGCAAGTTTACCAATTGAGTTTTATCACTATTACCATGGCAGCAATACGGATTTGGGAACACTTGTTGAGGTAATTGCAACTGGTTTTTAAGTTCATAGAGGCTGGTAAATTTGATGGCTAGATGCCTTTGATTTGTAGTAGGGTTAGATGATTTACATTGTAAATGTCCTATAATTGGGTAGCCTATGCATGCAGCAGTATCTGTTTTACTTAAAAGGCTAAGCTTTGGTATGATAGTTCCATTCCAACTTTCCAAGTTTGGTTGCATGTATGTCATATGCTATCTGTTAACCAGATACTCCTTTACGTCTAGAATCCGAAGTTCATAAGTATTTCCGATGTTCACTTCATTTCCATTGCTTACAGAGTCCTCGAGTGCTAACCAGTTATACTGAAATAGTTTCTTCATGAATGCAGGTTAGAAGAACGTGGGATCAATATATAGCACCATGGGGAAGGTGAAATCACTAATTCTTTCTTGCCCCAAAATGCTTGCTTTCATATTGGTGTTTCTGGTATCCTTCTGATCAAATAGTGAGATTAGTTTTCTATTACTGGAGTCAGCTGAACTCCGTGATTGATGAGTGGGTAGGTAGTACCCAGATCAAGGGCAGTGGTTTCTTTTAGAAAGATCCAACTGGGAAAAGAAAGGGCCATCATGGCCATCGCGCCCAAGATTTTTGAAGATAATATTGAGACTATCCTCTGAGAAAAGTCCTGGCCCTTTATGGTCTTGAGAAATTTGGACATATGGAAGACATGAGTCACGTGACATAAATGTGTATGCAATCCACTTGCAAAGTACAATTCTAAGAGCGAGAGGGAGCTCTGGGTCGTCTTAGTAAGTTCCGCTGGGTTACCTGTGAACGTGCTGGTTGAAGTTTTAGCATCTTAGGAGTTAGGTCAAGGACAGTGCATAAATCACATACTCCTACTAAAAGTCCCAAGGAAGAAAGTGTGAACCAACCAGAGGTTCATTAAATTAGGTGAAATCATTTATGAGCAGATCAATCATGTTTTTTTTTTTGTTTGCTAAGCACATCAGGCTCTGTTATTAAGGTTATTAGTGTTCCATTTCCAGTATAGTGTATTGCAAGAAGTTCAGGCGAATCTTGATTTTTGCCAGCAGCATGAGGTACGGTCACCCAATAGGATTAACAAATCATCATGATTCTCGAGTTTTATATAACTTTTGGCATTTTACCCTAGTTTGTCAGTAAATCTTCAGTAAGTAATGCCAGTTTCTTGTCCATTAGGCTCTCGGATCATTTAGAGCATGCCCTTCTACTCAATTACAATAAGTAGACAAAATGCCTACAATTAAGTTATGTATTGTCCAGTTGGTTCAGAAATTTCTCCCTCCATTCTGTAATGAAGGTATAAAGTAACGCTTGTATGATGTCCTTATTAAGGCTTGCATTTGACATCTAAGGTATGATACTATGATTTCTAAAGTAATGCTTGTAGTTGGATTACAGTATTGACATCTTTTTCTTAAGTTCCCTTTTGTCCTTGCAATTCATACACCATAATGTTATGCATCATCTCATGATTGCTGAAGATGGGAAGCATTCTCAACCTCAGTTATCATACTAAATGCTGCATTACTTCATCTATTTTTCACATTTCATTAGATTACAACGTTGATAAACTCACCTATCTTTTTCTTTTGCCTTGCTTTGGTGCAGCCGTATACCAGGACACTGGGTTCAACCTCCAAAACCAGCAGATGCAATATGGGCTTCCTACCTTGTGCAGCCTAAATGACTGTTTGGATTGCTTTTTGTTGGTGACTGATATGGGCATCCTACCTTCCTGACATCATCACGACTTGTTTTCTGGTTTGGTAGCATAACATTGTCGCATCTGTTACGTATTTTGCAACATGATACTGCGACCTTGGATATTGTATTGGTTTGACTGAATAACATCCTTTCTTTCGCCGACTGATGGTTGAACTCAATCTTGGTATTCTTTGTTCACTTTCCTTCTTATCATTCTTACCCTTCACATACGGTTGACTTATCAAACTGTATGCATGCTGTATGGGTTAACTGAATGAGTAAATTAATGAGGGGGGATTTTCTTAGCATGCCACCACCTAAGCCTTGTGGACATGATCATCACTTGCCATTGTTAGGGAACATCATTGCTTTGCACCTTAAAGTGCCAATGATGGCATTATAGTCCGTTGAATGATACTCCATATAGTTGAAATCTTCTCATCTCTGTCTCGTATAGTGTTCATAATCTGTCAGTTGTCTTGCTAGTTGCCAGTGATTTGCTTTCTAAATCTTCCTATTTTTCTGGGGTTCAAAGGCATTTTCATACAGTTCTGTTCCTGAAGGAGAGCATTCTTGATGGTTCCCAGTCATTTTCCAGGGCACCAAGACATGGGTTCAAGCACACCGCAAATGTTCGGATTCCAGTGCCCATTGTTTACGCAATTAAACTGTAAAGATGCTCTTCCAATAAACTTGCAGAAAGACAATAAATGAAACAACCATTTCCTTGCATTTTAGCTGAAGAACTTGTCTCCACTTTAAAGTCTGGATGATGCTATTCTTACCTCCGAGGTGCTAGGGACACAAAAACCATGGATTTTAAGACACTAGAGATCTCAACACAGCCATGAGCCAACAAAGCTGCGTTCAAAACCATCTGACGCATAGGTCTTCATTATTTTGCGAGATCCACACGAGCCCGGACAAAATTTCCTAAGATTGTTGTATGTAATATGTGCTAAATGACACTGAAAATTGAAAGAAACATATAAATATAGCCGAGGGTTCAAGATGCACCAAAATAGGAAGCAGTTTGGGCATCCTACGATTCGGCCAATCACTTTGCGAAGGAAAGTGTAGAAACAACTGTTAGAGAGGCCTCGTTATGGAGCTACCCCCTCTGCTGGGACCTTCGCCATCTACATAAGTGGATTACAAACACTACTATACGTGTATGTACAGATATATACTCATCTACATCCTTATCAAAAATCGAGAGAGAGAGAGCATGCTCAGACGAACCATGGTAAATAGCATGTTGCTAGAGATTTTATAATCATCTACGCAATCATATTATTTCATTCAGGTTTCTTCATAGCAATTAAAGACCAAAGGAACGTAATCGAAAAGTAGAACAGGGAAGGAAAAAAAGAAGAAGAACAAGAAGAAGAAGAACTGTAACAGGAGCAGGGAACTGGGAAGGCCAACCCTAGGGGCTCTGGTTGAGGAAGGCGACTATTTATACAAATCTGAATTTTCTGTTTCTTGGATAAATTACACTATCAGGCTTGTATTATGCAACATTTTATTTTGGTCCACATGTTTTAATTTTTGCCACATTCAACCTCATACTTCTCCATAAAAGGGATGTCTCGACTCTCGAGCTCTAATCTAACTTGTTTGTTATCATCATAGGTTAGAATGTTGAGGAAAATATTCTCATACTCTTCAATTTAATGAATGCATTTTTTTAACCATTAATAACATAAATAGTTCTAAGAAAAAGAGCGCACAAACGTACTGATAACCCAAGGACTAACACTACATATTCTCATGTACTGGGACACTCGTGGTTGTCTGAAATCCCATCCCCAATGATGAAAATATGGTACTCCATTAGTTCTATCAATATTTCATCCGATAAGCTAATATTTCCTCTGTTTTTAAATGAGAGTTCCTCTTAAGTATTTCAACTTTTTAAGGGATATGTAATCATTACACGTATTTTTCACTATTACTCCTATATTCTATCTATTTTACACCATTTGTATAATTTCACATATAAGAAAGGAAAAAAAAAATTCACATATGAGGAACTCTTTGGCAATTTTATTAAATTTCAACTTCTATGTTTGAAATGAGACAATCATTTTGAAACATCTCAAAAATAGAATAAAAAACTATCAATTAGAAATGGTGGGAGTATTTCTATGGATTACATATCCCTTCCATGATCCACTAGTCAATGACAACATATAATTTAAAAGTTGGTGCACGAGCGAGATTGCGAATGCAAGCGTGAAAACATTTTTGAATAACAATTTAATGTTTTGTTTGGATTGTTGTTTGAAATTTTTTTTGAAAAAATAGTATGGGTAATAAATGGAGAGAGATAGAGAGAGAAATATTGAAAGTAAGAAGAATGAACGAAATTTTTTGAAAAAAATCATTTTGAATCGCAAAGACAAGAAGGCAATATGGGAAAAGCAATAGTAGTTGTTTAATTAGTACTTAACACGACTCCTTCTCCGAGTAACTGAAATCGTAAATAAAACCCCCCTGTTACCCTTTTGGCCTTTATTCCAAGAGATCTACCCAACCTTCACAAAAATTCAGGAAATTGTTTCAACCTTCGTCTCTCTCTCTCTCTCTCTCTCTCTCTGTCTCTCTCTCGTCACCTAAAGAATCGATGCTCTCACCTCCCCTTGTCTAAGTTACCCTGAGATCTCTCATAATTTTCGAGCCAAAATCTCTATTCAACCGTACACATATATCCCTACAGATATACTCCACGGAGAGAGGGAAGATTGTCGGCGGATTGAATGATGTGGAGTTCAATCGCGAACGTGAAAGAAAACCTCCACAAAATCGCGCTCGACGTTCACGACGACGACGATGACGAAGCGCTCGAGATCTACAATTCGCCGGATCGAAACGGTCATCTCTCCACCGATCGCCGATCCTCTCACAGTTTCGCGCATTCCAGTCCGGCTTCGCATTCTCCCCTGTCCAATGGATTCGGTCCCCCCTATAATTCTGAGGTATTATTCCGTTGTCTTTAGGTTTCTATCTATGAAACGTCCTCGCCAATTTTGTTTGATGTTACTGAATTCATTGGTTTATCTGCTATGAGTTGTGTGCTTCAGGTTTTTTTTTTAAGGGATAGAGCTTTGGTTTCTTATGGAATTTTGTGAATTTGGGAATAGAACTCCCTATGCAAGTGAAAAATAGCGAGCTATGTGAAGTGTGAATAATATCCCTTCCTCGTATTGCGAGCTATGAGAAGTCTGATACTAAGTCACATAATGTGTGTGGACGTGTGTGCATGGGAGCGCAAGTATCTTTGAAAAGCATCTCAGACGACTAAATTTCACGAGGGTGAGGGTCAAGAGCGGAGGATCCTACCGAAGGATTACGTGACTATATCAAGGCAGCAATGCACATGAAACAAGGGAAACGAAGTAAAATATGCAACAGTTGAATTAGATGAGAGTTAGAGTTATGAAACAAAGAACAAGAAGAGAATTATTGCTAATCTCACTAAACAGAGATTTAACTACAGACTAACAACTGTCTCATAACTCTTAGAGTCTATACAAGACAGCCAAAATCATACTTGTGGTTACTGGTTACGAGTCTATTACTTCTATCCAATGGGGCACGTGGGCTGGGTAGGTCTGCCAATCGATTCGGTGTGTGGACCGGTGTGGATTGGGGGTGTGTCCCTTCGAGGAAAGCAGAAAGCTTGCCCACAAGTCGGGGAAAGCTGGTTGTGGGGCAAGGCTAGGCACTATGGATGAAATGGGCATGCCATCGGACGTCTTTGCACAACATTGCATGCCAAGGCTTGCTTATGCTGGCCGATCTGGACGGAAGACATTGTAAGGCATGGAGTTTGGCTAGGGCCATGCGGTGACTTTCTTGGTGTGGTTATTTAAGGTTGCAACCTTTTAAATAACCATTCTGACTAATACAAAATCATCTTAAACGAATTTTAGATTTCGCAGGCTATGTTACATGGTTCCTTCATTTTGGCCGAAGTACTCGTGTGACCGTGTCGATGTGTCCGACACCCGTATCCATTTTGGCACTCGGATCCTCTACGTGTTATTATAATTACCAAAAAATTAATGTCAAATTAGCTAGAAAAAAGATATTTCTAGTCTCACATGGGCAGGAAATGGTAAAATCAAAATTTTCTTAGTCCCTTCATATTTAAATACATTTTTAAATATAAGTTACAATTTTTAATCTGAAAATGTTCCGCAATATATTCTACAAACAAGTGTTCATGTCCCCGTAGCCATACCAAATTTGGGGACACATCCGAGTATCCTAAGATTTCAGTTTAGGAAGGTCTGACGCTTGGACTTGCACCCGCACTTGATACTCACACGGGAGTCCATGTAACATAGATCTTAGGGTAGATATTTATGACTTTGATGCTTGAGGCTTGGGCTTCCAAGTCCTTGGTGCATGTCTAGTTCAGATTAAAGTTCTGTTGATTTATATCTATGCAAGTCCAGCCTGTCCAAATGAAGCTGCTGGAGCCCTCACTGAGTTTGGATCCTGGTTTCGCTCGGCAAGTGTACTTTTTTTTGGATTCATTGGCATGCCTAGTCACTCTTGATTGCTAGTATGACTTTTCCTTCATTGCAAAGTTCGTGCGTGAATGATATCAGTGTTTTCTATTTATGTGGTTGTTGCAGATTGAGCAGTACAAGGAAGAAATCAAGAGGCTTCAGGGGTCTGAGTCAGAAATCAAGGCGTTATCAGTTAATTATGCAGCTTTATTGAAGGAAAAAGAGGTAATTCTTTGTTCTGTGGCTGGTTTCCTTTGTTGCTTTGTTTGTTCTTTTGATAGCAATGCCTTGGTTGTTGAAGGTTTCCCTTTTGGACAACACGGTTTGTTAGACAAATCTGGGCCTGAAAATCTAAAGATATTTTTAGGTGTTACTTAGGTCCAGTATTCAAATGTTCTACCTATGACTTGTAAGCCATTGGAACATTTTCATCCTGACAGAAGTTTCTAGGCTATGTTTGAGATCACTCTGGTTCATATTGTCTCGTGGATATGTTTCCATGTCTTCAATGGAGTACTTTCAAATTTGGGGTTATCATGGTTTTTCTACCAAGAGTCTTAATAGTACTGTGGAGGAAAGTTCGTGCTGCACTGTCATTGCTGATGGGAGTGTTGGTTATGCAACTCTGTAGTACAACCAGCCACCTATCTGGTTTGGTCCTTTCACCTCATAGCGAAGAATGAACTGCTCCAAATATCAACCTAATCTCTTAGCCACTCTTTCTAGCTATAAGTGTCCTCAGAGAATTTGACAAGTGTTAGGCCCCGTTCTAGAACTCGTTTTAAGTACTTATTTTTTAAAAAGGCAATTTCAAGCTCAAAAATAGTATGTTTATGCGAATAATTTTCCTAGCAATATCGATCTTGTTTGATAGATCTCATTGAGATCTTTTGAACGGTACAAATAAAAGTGAAAAATTAATTTTCATTTACATTATTTTTGAGTTTGAAAATGTGAAATAAGTACTTATTTTTTAAGAATGTGTCGTGGAACAGGCTCTAATTACTATCAATTTTATTTGGCAGGATTGGATTTTAAGATTGAATGAGGAAAATGGCTTGTTGAAACGGAATCTGGAATCAACAAATGCTGCTTCAAATTCACCAAGAAATGAGAGTTTCAAGACATCGACAAATAGCCCGAATGGTGTCAAGGTATCAATCTTTATTCAAATATATTTTAATTTGACTCTTCGACATGTAGAGGTCTTAGAGGTTTCTCTAAGATTTTACCCCTCGTATTATGAATTAATCTTGTATGGAAGATATGGAAGTTTAAGCCCCAGATGATTGAGTGGCTAAATAACGTTATTTTTTACTTGATTATTGTAATTTACATTTTGCTATGTTATTTTACTTGATTATTGTTATTTACATTCTTAGGTTGCATTTCCCCAATAAAGATGCATCTTCTAGTATCCAAGTCTACCCATCAGAAAAAGAAAATGGCAGGAGGATTTATTTCATATATTTTCTCTGTTTGGATTTCCTAAACACAAATGTTCAACTTTGAACTTGGGTATTGATTGATCTTATCTGGGATTTGTCCAGGGGAGTACTGATCAGTCACACAATCGGCATCAGAAAGCCTCCGTAAAAAATCGATCTGTGGGCAGCCGAACAATCAATGGTGTGGTCTCCAAACAGGATGAACTAAGCAATGGGATTACACAATCTATGCAACCTGATATTACTCAAACTAAGATAGAATCAAAACGCTCTGACATTCAGGGTAATGAAAAGGTAATGATGCCTTTAATCTATTCTGCTTCAGTGATTACATGTGTTGATAGTGATCTAGCTTAACTGATTTATGCTTAACATATACACATCAGCTATCTTTTGCCATGGATTGGGTACTGATTTTTTTTTCCCAATGGAATTTGTGTTTACCTTGCTAAAGTTTCTGGTTTACGCATTCTTTAAGTAGCTCTCACTTTATTCTGGTCATGATGTAAATTTCTTAATTTTTTCCTTCTTGCCTCTTTTGAAGTCAATCATAAGGTTTTGTTCTGGTTTCATTGTCCATAATGATTGAAGTTGACAACAGATATATGAATGCCTTCTAGGATCTTGCAGATTTGTTAGAAGAGAAAAACAGGTCTCTGGCCGCAATGCAAGCTGCTCACGAGTCGCAAATAAAAAGCTTAGGGTTGGAACTTGAGAAAGAACGTGCCAAGTTAGCAAATATACAGCTACAGTTACAAGGTATTTCCATACTCCTTTTAGGTGAACCGCAATATTAAGTTAGGTCTTCGTAAATTTCTTGACTGATTCTCATTTTCATTCCTAGAGGAACAGAAGTTGAATGGATCCTTTCAGGAGGAGCTGAATTTAATGAAAGTAGAAAAGAGCAAAGTGAGTTCTGAATCCTGTTCCTTTCTATTAGAACTGATGTGTATTTCGCCCCTTCAAAGTTATAAAGTTGTGATCATAAATTACTTTTGCTCTTTTATGCTGTTATTGAAAAGGATTCCTTGAATGTTTCTTTGTTGCTTATTTTGGTGACATAAATAACCTTGTAATGCAAGTTTTGGTTTTTGGTTTTTGTCTAAGTAACATCTCATGTAACAACCCGAAATTCTGAAATACCGCAAAATAAACACGATATTATTTAACCAATTACCCAACTAACTTGGTGCCAAACAACTATTAACCTTAAAAAGCATAACCTTTTAATTAACTTTAATCCCCCATTTTTTACCTATCACCCCTTCCATCCCTCCTTCCAGCCCTGTTTTTCCCACTACCTCTTGACTAACACATTACCTCCCATGAACTTCCATTACTTTCCGTCCCCTCCCTTACAACTGAAAATACTTACCTGCAATATACAAACATACATAAGACTTTAAGAGAATATCTGCCTCTCCCCAATCCGTGTCGCTCTTATATATACCCACCAAGCCAAAATTGCGCCCCTCCCCCCTTTTTTTTGCCTTCCAAAGTTCCAAGTATATCCTCCCCATTTATATACCCTACCATATCACATCTCTTCCTCCCTAACTTGTCTTTTTTTTTTTTTTTTTTCCTTTTTAAATTCACCGTTTCTTGGTTATTTTAACGGGTGTGCTCTCTCATCCTTAACACCCATGCACACTCCCATGAGTGAATAGCACACACATAAGCCTCCACATTTTGAGGCAAACTTTTAGGGTGTTACATTTGATGCCTTGTTCTCTTTACAGTTCAAAAAGAATTTTTCAAAAAATTCCCCCTAGATTCCCCCTACTTTTAACATTTCTCTCTCTATCTCTCTCCACTTATTACCTCTACTATTTTTCAAAAAAAATTTCCAAATACCAATCCAAACATAGCAGAAGTATTAAAATCTCTGAGGGTAAGCAAAAGATTTTCATTCTCATTTGTAAAGTTCTCCGGCCTATATATGTTCATGCTCTTTGTTGGCTGGAACATTTTGCGGAAGAGGTGAAGATCCTTCAAATGGATCTGACATTGCTTATAAGCTATATGACTTGGATTCTTCAAAATAAATCAAGTACCAATGTCGAACACTTGGCACCTGGCCAAAGTTCTGGATATGTGTCCCATACTTTCCGTGGAGCCCTTATGGTGAAATAGTACTTGACACAACCATTTTCTTTGGATATCAATCGCTGTAAAAAGGTTAAATGAACATAAAGCACAAGGATTAAATTCTACAACATAGTCCTTTTAGTGGGTTTGCGTATCTTTAAGTTAGAGGTTTGATGGTTCCACCCACCCCCAACCACCACCCGTACGGGAGTCTGTAACATAGCTTATGACTTTGAGTAAAACTGACCATAACATTTTGGTTCTTTTTATTTGCTTGACAAAGAAGTGCAATTTAATGAGTTGGAGTTTAACTGATACGGTGATTAAACTGGTGGGCATTTAACTTAAGTCTGCTGGCATCCCTAACATGGTGCTGGGAATTTTTGTCGTGACTTTGTTAACCATGAACAGGAAGTAACATAAATCGTTCTCTGCATTAACATTATTTGTTTGTACATGTTTTCATGTGATTCATCCAATACATCTTTTTATCATAGCCGAGGATTATGTAGAGGTGCTCTAAGGAATGTATTGATGGTTTGAGCTTCCATTTTCTTTTTGTGCTTCTATGTTGTTTTTGTTGAAGTATCTTTATTTATGCAAATTTTCATGGGTTCTTGCCACCTTACATTTACTCTTGTCTCTATCTCTCCCCTCTCCCATTGGCATTGTTTCTTCTTGCAGACCAACAGGGAGATGAATGAAATTCGTGATGAATTGAATCAGAAAATAGCAGAAGTAAGACGACTACAGATGGAATTTAATAAAAGGGAGACAGCAGAAGCAGATGATGATATTGTTGAAGGTTTGAAAAGAGCAATTGCATCCCTAGAGAAGGAAAACTACGATCTTAAGGTTAGTACTTAACTACATTCATAGCTTTCCCAGCTATGGGTGCATGTGTTATGTTATCTGGTAAAGGTTTCAGGTTTCAAACTAAAAATGGATTTCGGTAAAATTAGCATTCATAGCAACCTTGTTCCTTGAGCCTGTTTTTATGTGACGAGCCAAAATTAACATGGTTGGAAATCTTTCTCCTTGAGCCTGTTTTAATGTTATCTCATTTGTGGTAGGTGGAGAAGGTTGAGCTTCAAGCGGCGTTGAAAACAGCCAGCAACTCCTCAGTACATAAGTCCTCTCATGATGCTCAAGAAAATCCAAATAAGGAGTCAAATCATTTGAATGAGGTAGTTCTGGTATTGTTTAGTAACATTGTACCTTACACCTGGCAGTTGATAGAGTTCTGAAGCTTCCTCACTCTCCCAACCATTGTTTTTCATGCAGAATGTCCAGTCGTTGGGAAGTTTTCCTGGAAAAGAAGAGATGGAACAAACAATGCGGAAACTAGAGAAAGATTTGAATGAGGCGCGACAAAAAAGGGACAAGGCATTACATGAACTGAACCGTCTTAAGAAGCATTTATTAGATAAGGTTGCATATCTTCTTGTTTACAATGTTCTGCTGAGCATGAACTTCTTTCAGACTTCGGTATAGGTTTTACAACTTTGAAAGTGTTGACTGTGACCCCTGCATATGTGGAAAGATAAAGATATATGTTTTTTAGTCAGACTTGAGGCAGGAATTTTTAATAACAGTTCTAGAAAATATTGTAAGCAGGCTAAGTACTTCTTAATATAGTTCAAGAGTTTTATGAAGTGTCTGGAGGCCTATATATATGGATATAGGAGTTGGTTCAAGGGACACAACATTTGACACACAATGTAATCAGAGCCCCACTGAAAGGCTCCGATTATTAGCATGGGGCTCCGATTACATTTTGCGTCAAAAGTTGTGTCCCTTGAACCGGCCCCATATATATATGAAAATTCCACATTTTGTTCTTTGATTTAATGCGGTTTACAGAGTCAAACTCAAAGCATCATATGATTTGAACCTGTATGCTGTGCCTTTTCCGGGCTTTATGAATGTTTCAGCTAGCTTCTCCGTTGGAGAAAACAATGGTATCTATTTTCTTGTTCCTAGAATCAGTATAACGTTTTTATGTCAAGTCGTAGATTCTAGCAGTGGATCATTTCATTTCTAGTAAGCTTAAATTTTTCAATCTTCTGCAAACAAAAATGTAAACGGTTTCTCTTGCTGCAATATTGTATAGGAATCTGAGGAATCAGAAAAGATGGATGAAGACAATAAAATCATTGAGGAACTACGAGAAAAGAATGAGTATCAGAAACAACAAATGCTTCATTTGCAGAAAGCTCTGAAGCAGGCAATTGCAAGTCAAGACGAAGTTAAGATGGCAAACAACAACGAGCTTCAAAAGTACAGAGAAATCATTGATGACCAAAATAGAAAGATGGCAAGCTGTATCAGTACGATAGATGCCAAAAATGTCGAACTTCTAAATCTTCAAACTGCGTTAGGCCAGTACTATGCTGAAATTGAAGCTAAGGTAAACATTGTGTCTTGTCTTTTTGCTTTACGAAGCATTCTAGGTAGAATAGACCCATCCAATCTTAATTACGTTCTTTATGGTAATTTCACTTTTATCTAATCAGGAACATTTGGAAGGAGATCTGGCACATGCAAGAGAAGAATCAGCTAAACTTGCTGAGATTTTGAAGGTGTAGTACTTCACTTATGTTTTAGAATTCTATCAAATGCCTTGTTCTTGCCCTTTTGAAACAGAGATCCATCATGTCAGTATTTTTTTAGTGGTATAGAGTAGAACTTATCATGTAGCTTTACATGTGTATGCCATGTCAACGGTAGCAATTTCTAGCCCATTCGCCTAAACAGATTTCGCACATCCGAATGGCATTCCAGTTTACTATCTGTAGGTTTCTAGTACTTAATATGTTTGGTATTAAAGTTTCTGTTTGAATTTGGTACAAGGTCTTGAATCTTAATCCCTCTGTTCCATGTGGTTGTTCCATTACTCGTAGTCGGGCCTGGAATTTATTCACAAAGATACATTATTTTTTTGATCTGATGGGGTCATGAATACTGAAAATAGACCAATATTACGTGACTGACTTTATATACATATTGGAATATCATATAAGTGCAAATCTGATTTCCCTAGATTCTTGGGTGTGAATTTGTCTTTGCTTTCAGGGTGCACATCAACAGGAAGAGATGTCACGCAAGGAGAAGGAAGATATATTGGAAAAGCTTTCACAAGCTGAAAGGACACTGGCAGAAGGAAGAAATAGAGTAAATAAACTTGAAGATGACAATGCGAAACTGCGTCGTGCTCTTGAGCAGAGCATGTCAAGAATTAATAGGATGTCAATGGACTCCGATTTTTTTGTTGATCGGTTAGTCTCTGCATGTTCTCTTTTGTTTAGTTTTGTCTGTCATAGTCCACTTTTTATTGGTTTTGAAGATAAAGATATCTTCTAATTTTCAATGTCATAGTCCCTCCGCAACTATTAGGCACGTTCATTCTCTCGCCGTGCATTTCTTTTGCATGACATCTGCCTGGCTCCCCTTTTGACTTTCTTGAGTGGCCTGTTGCTAATATCCTATCTTTATACACATGGTTGCCAAAGTTACCCTAATTCTACTGCAGCAACCTAGAACAAAACCCATCAGGGTAAGTGTGGCATGGGGTACCACAGGAGGGCTTCAGGATTTTAGACAACTTGGAGCTCTTATTCTGTAGGAGAGGGAGAGAGGGAGGGAGGGGCATGTCTGATCATGTAGCAGTCCATACTTGAAAAACATTTGGATTGTTCAACCAATGGATTGAGGCACCTTTTCTTGTCCATGCATGCTATTTAAATATGACATTCAGCCGCGTATTACATAAAGCATTCTCTATCACCTTCGGCAACAAAGAAATTTGCCGTTTCTCTCTCTATCTAGGATCACCTCTGCTCTCACGTCCCCACAGTGGTGGTCCTTTGCCGTCTCAGGCTCTACTATCTTTCCAGAAGACTCCATTTGATCACTCAAGGCCAACTATCAACACTTGCTAAAAGTTGTATTGATGATCGGAATATATTCAATAGATAATAATGAAAATATGGTTCATGCATTTCTTTTTTGGATTGTGTTGCCATTCAACCTTTGATTTGATGTTACATGATGATTGATGAGATTATTTGAAACGTTGCGTCTCACAGTCCGTGGCTGAAGTCAATAAGATATTTTAAAAATCTCTACAAATGATGCCCAGAAAGCCATAAAAGTAATATTTTAAAAATCCTCTCATACTGGGGCGATTATACTTGAAGGATGTTCTTTCTAGTGTCTGTTTGAAGGCACTGGGTCCCGTTGGTCTTCTAATAACAGATCAGGCATGCAACTTAACTTTCTACAGCCACTTTACTGCTAGCTGACATCAACACCTTTACCAAATTTTCCATGATTTCGTTGGCTGCAGTTGTAACCTACAGCCTGTAGCTTCTTTTGCCATCTTAGATGACTTGCTTCTTTTTTTTTTGATCGGCTAGATGACTTGCTTCTTGCTGTCACTCCAAGTTCATCTTTCATAGCATTGTTCTTTGTCAAAGTACCGTGGACAAGAGGTCCCCCTAGTAAACATCCCAGCTGACCAAGTCGCATTTCCCCAATTTAGCTATAAAAAAAAGTTGCATTCCCCCAGTAAAGAGGCTGAATTTTGAGTCTCCAAAGTTGCCTGTCAGAAAAGGGTACAAAGCTTAGTTGAATGTGGCTTTTAGATATTTAGTTGATACATTGAATTTGTCATGTTATGGAATCTGCAAGTCTGTATTGACAGATTGACTGGCATTTTGGCAGGCGAATAGTGATCAAGTTATTGGTAACCTACTTCCAGAGAAACCACAGCAAAGAGGTACTCCATATGATTTTTTGAGAAGGTTTCTTCAATTCCTCAACATACACAAGAACACTAGAGTACCAGAGCCAGAGGTTTTCCTTGTGGCATACATACGTAAACACTTGTGCATAAGCTTGTCAGTATATTAGTGGGCTCAAACACACAGGTTTTTGGCTAAGGATTATTTTTCCCCAAAAAATCAGTGGATGTGAATAAGCCATGAAAGGGTCATTACTTGTTCAATTTCCATGATGCTCCTGAGATATCACCTCCCTGACCTAATTAGAGGTGAATTAGTCCATTCTCATTCTAGTTCTTCCATATTCTATACACTAATTTTATGGGCATTGAAGATGCATAGAAGATCACTGTTTCCATCACCACTGCTTCCCCCATTATAGTTGGAGTAGCTACTCTTTTCAAACTTTTTCTGTTTATCCTGCTTATCCACTGATTAACATACTGGTTATGCCAGGTTCTGGATCTTATGGTTCGCGTGTTGGGATTTTCCGATGAGGATAAGCAAAGGATAGGTGTTGCTCAGCAAGGTACTGGTAAAGGTGTTGTTCGTGGCGTTTTGGGTCTACCAGGCCGGCTCGTTGGTGGCATATTGGGTAGTGGTTCGGCTGAAGCTAATGCAAATATGGCATCTGAAAACCAGGTTCCAATCTTGTCTGATAATTATTCATTTGTTCTGCTATCAGTTTGTTTTGGTTCTGTTCTCAACAGTCACCTTGTTGTCAGCTTAGAGTTTCTTTGAGTGATAAAATCACCCATGAAAAGCCACAACTTCTCCTAATTTTTTTTATAAAAAGTTCTTATTCTAGCCTGCCACAAGATTACTGCATTTTTTAGTATGTATTCAACGTGCAGAGGGAAATCCCGTACCTTCTCTTCTATCAGCAAGCCCCTCTTCAGAAATCTGTGATCGAAACACAACTAGTTGTTTGCACGCATTAACCACGAACTTAGGTCCTAGAGTGACATTTTTCTAAGTTGCCAACTACACGCCTTTGCTTACAATATTCTGATGAGCAATGTCAATTGGGATTGTTATATTGCTGCCCTTATTTATTGCCACTACACATTCTATGGAAGAATAATCCAGTATGAATTCTTGTTTCTTCTTTTATCTCAGTCCTTCGCAGATCTTTGGGTTGATTTCCTCCTCAAAGAAACAGAAGAAAGAGAGAAGAGGGAATCAGCAGGAGCCACCACTGCATCCGATGGAAATCAGCACAATAGAAGTCCAAGTGATACACTGGCCGCTTCACCAGTGCTTGATCCTAGAACAAATTCTGCTTCTGCTTTCTCAAGGTCAAGCCCATCCCTGAACCACAACAGCCCCATTTTGTCAGGTAGAAACATATTGCAGTCTGAACAATCAGAATCGGAGTTTTCGACAGTTCCTCTTAATTCCTCAGAGCGCACGTCTCAGGTCTCAAGACAGCTTCCAAGATACTGACACCGCGTTAGATTTTGTAATTAATTTGAAGTTATCACCTTTTTTTTTGTTGTTGTCATATATAGTTGGTGCAAGAGGCGGGGTCATTTCTTTATTCATTTTACTACTAGGGGCGGGTTGCTTGTTATTGTTGTTACAATAGGTCATCATTTATACAAATGGTATAATTGTGTAGATTCATAACTGCCGCTGTGGAGGGAAAATAAGAGGAGTTTTTGTACATACCCAAGATTTCTTCCTAGAAAGTTGTGAGATAGAAAGAAGCAACATGGCAAAAGCAATCAGAAGCAGATCTCCATCAAGCACTTTCTTTCTTGTCCAAAGCCAAAAATGAAAAAAACAGAAAGTACCAATTCCATATACAATCACCAAAAATCTGTTTGTTCTCAGTCCTGCATATTGAGTTTTTTGGAGATCATAACAACACGAAAGAGTTCGTTCGAGAAGAATATCTCAGTATGAAGTGCTGTTCATTCAAAAGGAAGGACTTGGAGATCCATTATGACCGTATGTCTTAGAGATTTTATCTTCTCAATGGCATGGAATTTATTAACTTGAACCATGCTGATGTCGAACACTGATAATTATATGTTTATACCAATTATATAATTATGTTTAATATGCTTATACCTGTTACCCTGGCCCTCATTGATGATGGTGACACTGATTTGAACTGACTTGGTTCTTACAGGGGGAGACGCCCTCCTTTTATAAGCTTAAGGAGGGGACGCTTACATCACTGATTGCCTACACAACCAGTATAAACATATAGTAATTGGTGTTCTGCCTATATCATCATATACCACCAATTATACTCGTGATACTATTACATGTCAAAGCCTACTGCACACATTTATTACACAGACTTTACTATCCTAGCAATTACTACATATCACACCTACTACGTAGACTTTCCTGCTACTATTGTACAGAACACATCTACTTCAACCGGTTAAACAATATTACAGCATACTGCGCATTGATCTCAATCATTTCTTTCTTTCTTTGCAAATGAATCAACTTGGTCCTCGTACTTTCGAAAAGAACAGTTTTGTGTTCATGAATTTAGGCTTTATGAATTCTGTTCATGATCGCGTTCAAAGAGAGAAGAATCCGACTCCATAGATTAAAAGAACTTCATTATATAATCCTTTCACTTATTATAAATTCTTAAATGTCAATATATCGCTAATGTTTCATTATTACAACCCAGGAGCACCAACTGATTCATACATTTGCGACCTAACCGCAAGCTCTTACCCCATGCTTTATTATCGGCCAAAAAAGAGAGATTAAACCAAAACCCAAAAAATAGTCCTCGTATATCCAAAATCAAATGAAACAGTGAACTCTCTCTCAGTCGTCACAATCCATATCCTCGACCACCCCACTAGTCAAATTAATCCCTATAACACAATTCATCTCGGCCCCCTTTCTCTTCTTCATAACTAGAAATTATATCCCCCACATGTTCATCAAATGCACTTTACCCCTCAACGCAGGCAGCCTTACTTTCGAGCACCAAAATGCCCCCCGAACTCACATCGCCACCCAACACGACCGCTGAGCCAACCCTCGCTGTAACCCTTCGTTTGAATCCCTCCCCTCGGCTCTCTTCTCCATTCCAAATCACCACCGTCATGCCACCAAGGCTGATATTCATAGCCGTTGTTTCATAGTATTTCACTATTTCTAGTCACCAAAATTCTAGCTTGTTCATTATTTTCAGTTGGGCAATTAGGGTCATGTTGTAAGACGAAGGGCCCACCCACACTCAGCAGCCCTTCAACAGCATTTCGAGTCTTCGACCCCCGGTGATTTCACGTGCATCACGACTAGCGCGAAGACGAGAATTACGACTGCTTGGAATACTGCAAATGCTGCATGCAATGTATGCAAATCGCTTTCGTCGTCTTTTTCCTTGGAAATTCATCATCATGTAACGCTCCGGCAGATTCTAATTCATCAGTGCTGCGGCCGGGGGTTCCTTCCACCCTTTTCGTCCATTTTGTGGATGAGATGTTGGAAGTTGGTTAATTTGTGAGTTTTAATGAAGGAAACGGACAGAATTTGGGGTGGCCAAATTATGTAGATGGGTTTTAGGTATATATATATATGTGTGTGTGTGTGTGTGTGAAAATTGATTTTGGCACTCCAGTTTTAGTCACTGGCACTCCACTTTGTGTGTTAATTATGTAAGAAAACAAAACTAAAAGTTTAAGTGCCATTGACTAAAAGTAGAGTGCCAAAATCATCTCCCTATATATTGCTGTGTGATCAAGGCCAGGTTCTCTATTTCTCTATTGCTCCCTATTCTATATTCCGTATATTGTCTGCAGAGAAGAGAGATTACCCAGCAAAAATGCAAGGATGTTTTCTGTGGTGGGGCTTTAGGCTCAACTAATTTTGTGTGGGGGGTTGTTCGAGCCAACACGAATTATTAGTGGGGCTTTTGCATCCCGGAGGAGACAAGCCATTTGGGAGTGCTGCTACACAGGTATTAGTGGTTCAAGATTCAACCAGCCGCCGCAGAGGGCTTGAATTTTCTTAAAGATAGCAAGATATTTGCGCCTCATCCGATATTTGTGTATTCCATCTATTATGGATAATTGTTTAATATCCACAAATCACAATGATTTACTTGATGTAAGTGGATATGTGTATTCATTGAGATTTATTAAGGAGAAGGGATGAGACTGCTTGCCGTGGAGTAACCGAATTTGGCTAAAATTCAAATTTGTCTGAATCACGTAAATATCTATGTGTTCTCTTGGTTTGATTTATTGGCTCAATACCCATTTTGCGGCAAGACCACTAACACTTGCCATTAAACGATTTATTTATTCTAAGTAATAAATTAAATTAAGGTTTGGAAAACGATTTTTTCATATAGTCTATAAGCCCTACAAGGTTTTTCATTGATTCTGCCATGTCTGATTGTGACCTAATTTGACGAGGAGGTAATGTGTCGACACTGTACACAGCATTCTGAATACTCAATGCCGTATGGGCTGGAAACCGACAATTTTATTGTTACAGTACTGGATTTAGGCGCTTCATTCAACCGTTTGTTGGATCTGTTGTTTGTTTGTTTTGTTTCTGTTGTATCCTAGCTCTTTGAGCTAAGATGTAACTTCCTCGATGTACCCCTTCGAGATTTATATAATCGTTTCGTTTGCCGAGCAAAAAAAAATATTGTTATTTTTTCACATCAGAATTTTTAGCATAATTTAGTTTCTAGTATTAAATTTAAAATAGTCTAGTACCAACCTGTGTTTGCAGTTGGAAAGAATTGCAATCTAGAGTACACGATTGGCTAAAAATGAAAATTTGCTGAAAATGGCATATACTGGGTGGTACGGTGTGGGATTCTAATCCTTAACTATCCATGCTTTAAAACAAAAGCTTTGTTTTACCTTACAAATACTGGTAAAATCAGCCATTTTAAGCTTCTGATAAAAAAAATAAAAAATTGGCCTAGGGTCCACTATACCATGTTTGTAACCCATTAAGTCCATTCATCAAATCTCTAACCCACTAAGTCCACTAATAAGTATTTGGTAAGGCATAAAGTCCACTAGATTTAAAAAGGGAAATAGTGTCTGACAGATTTACCCTTCCATTCAAATCTCATCCGTTTAACCCATTATCCCCCATTATCTCTTGTACGTTTGAAATCACGTAAATTTATCGGAAAATAACAGTTACGTTGGATCAGTTTTGTATCTAACGTTATTGTACTTATATAACGTTATATAACAGTGTATATTCTGTTTTTTAGAGTTACAGCTTGATCTCAACTTTTTTGTTGAATTTTTTTTTAGTTTCGCTGCACAAAAACTCTCATATAACATTATATTTTCATTTTATTGAATTGGTCCGCGCAGCGGCCTCAATGACTTGCTTCTAGTAACAATAATACACAAAAAAAACATAATACAGGTGACAAAAAATAAACATATAACCTTACATCTTGATCTCAAC
This sequence comes from Rhododendron mucronatum var. ripense, assembly GCA_019656295.1. Taxonomy (NCBI): domain Eukaryota; kingdom Viridiplantae; phylum Streptophyta; class Magnoliopsida; order Ericales; family Ericaceae; genus Rhododendron; species Rhododendron mucronatum. The sequence continues at coordinate 1,096,288 of BPLT01000047.1, forward strand.
TTTTTTGTTGAATTTTTTTTTGAGTTTTGCTGCACAAAAACTCTCATATAACATTATATTTTCAATTTATTGAATTGGTCCGCGCAGCGGCCTCAATGACTTGCTTCTAGTAACAATAATACACAAAAAAAAAAACGTAATACATGTGACAAAAAATAAACATATAACCTTATAACATTATACATGAGATTTTGTTCTTTCTGATTCTAAAAAAAGAAAAAGAGGAGATCTCGTAACTTCTTTCCATTATATTTTCACTTTATTGAATTGTTCTGTGCAGCGACCACAATGACTTGCTTCTAGTAACAATAATACACACAAAAAACGTTATACATGAGATTTTGTCCTTTCTAACTCTAAAAAAAATAAAAAGAGGAGATCTCGTAACTCCTATCCCTTCGCCGCCGTCGCCATCTTCACAGTCGACTTCACAAGTAACTTAATACTCTTCACCCCTTGAACAACTGCACAAATAACATCCTTTAACAAAATTAGTATATTACCAAATTGATATAACCATATATACTATCAATCGAATCCCTAACTTAATTCAACCATACCAAACCGGATCAAAGCTCTGTACAAAACCCTCAAGCTGAAGGTACATAACTTGTTTGAACAAGGAATCAATGAGGTCAGCAAACTCTGAACCAAAAGAAATCTAATTTATGATATAACAAAAATAAAAACAAGAAGTTAACATTGATATAACCATATATACTATCAATTTTGTATATAACCAAAAAATTGATTATATATCATCTATTCACACACAGTTTACATTCGCAGTCTTTAATAAAATTCGTAAATAACCAACATTGATATAACCATATATACTATCAATTTTGTATATAACAAAAAAATTGTCCAATTGTGCAAAATTAGTAAAGCACAATTGGACAGTTAATAATATATAACATTATATGTGTCTATTTTATAAGTTTATGTATGGTTATATATTCAGGTCTATAAGCCGCTGCGCGGACCAATTCAATAACGTAAATATATATGGTTATATATGATATACCGTATCATTTTCATTGTATTGCAATAACATACAGATGTTACATGTTCCATATTAGTTTTGATATAATGTTATATATGATAAGTAGACTTGCATAGCTTCTGCAAGCTATTCTTGTAAAAAATGGAACAGGGAAACAAACAGATGTAAATGGCTGAGAAAACAGGTTAATAGAGTGAATTAAGTCGATCGGGAACAGCCCTAGTGTTAAATCCTTGTTATGGAAAAAAACACAGACAACAACCTTAATTTTGATTATCCTTTTCTACACCCACGGGTGAAAATATCTTTGATTTGTAAACAAAAGTTTTCAAAAGTGAAAAAAACTTGCACATATGTATGAAAGAGAAACATACCTGGTGTATTATCATATATAACCATATATATTAGGTCTGCGTAGCGGCTTATAGACCTGAATATATAACCTCATATATATATATATATATATATATATATATTCACAGAGCAAAATGACAACCGAACAAAATGATAAAATACCATACATTTAATAGAACAAAATGATATTTATAAACAACCAACAGGAGAATATATAAAGTCATATAATGTTACGCAATAACATTACAATGTTATATGTTATAACCCAAGATTATATGTTTACATCCGGGGGTGTGGGGGCGGAGCCCCCACGGCACAAAGTGCCGCAGTTCGGGATGCGACTTTAGGAGCACCCCGAACTGCAGCGAAAACGATATTTTCAAGAACTTGTGGTGTAATTTTGGCCATAGAACCCGACCTAATTATTTACAGTCGGTATGTAATTAGGGTTATATGTTAAAGACTCAGATGTAAACATATAGCATCACATGTTCATCCACTGTAATAAAAATGATTTTAGAAACTCATATATAACATTATATGATCCTATAAGTTTATCCAAAACCCTAACCAAACCAGATCTGAACAAATAGGAATAAATAACCTTATATGTTCAACCCTAAATTAAACTCAACTTACCTGTCTGTGTTGAAAACAACAGCAGTGGTGGGAATGAAGCCGATGGGGGGAGAGGACTGCGATCTCGTGGAGATTTGTGCAGATCTCGTTTGGTGACGCGCTGGCGACCTATACTTTTGTCAAACACGAAGATGACGCGGATGTGAGATATGATGGCGAGGCTGGGAAGGGATGCGACGGCGACAGGAGGTGGTGGTGATGGCGACGGGAACGGGAGGCTGGGAAGGGATGCGACGGCGACAGGAGGTGGTGGCGATGGCGACGGAAACGGGAGGCTGGGAAGGGATGCGACGGCGACAGGAGGTGGTGGCGATGGCGACGGGAACGGGAGGCTGGGATGGGATGCGACGGCGACTTGAGGTGGGTGGCGACGGTGGCGGCGATAGGAGGTTGAGTCGAGATGCTTAACCCAGTGGCTCCCTTCCCCCCCCCCCCCGTTTGAAGAAAATGAAAAAGAAACTGCTATAATGGGGTATATATATAGTGATTAGGGCTACAGGGTTATATTAGTATTTTTGTAAGCTAGTGGACTTAGTGGGTTATAGAATTTAGAAGTGGACTTAGTGGGTTATGAAACTCCTACAGTGGACTTATGAAAAATTCTCCCTAAAAAAAAACCCCCAAAAAAGAAGCCATATTTTAGCTAGTGCCAATTCCAGATGCTCTTTATTTGCATAATATCTCTCATTACATGCTGTACAAATTATTTGTGGAATGACCTTGAGGCATCACTAGTGTCACAAGTGCTATGAATCCAGATTGACTGACCGATGATTTTATTTATTTATTTGCGGAGCAGTTTATAATAATACCGGGTCGTTTAATATGTCACAGACTCTTTTCTACATCTTGTCCCCCAACCTTTTCATGTTTTTCTTCTGGTCATCCAAATATTCACTAGAATTTAAGAATTTTTCGATCGCTGTAACGGCGACGGTGATATGTTTCAAGTTGTTATCCATAAAGTCATCCGCAGCATGATCAAGAGCCTTCTTCTTGTCATCGTAATATTGCGTTAGCGCCTCTAAGATTTCAAGCCGAGCATCGGGTATGTTCTTCTTATTGCCGTCGATAGTATCCAATACCACTTGGAGCACTTTGTTAAGTGTAGGGATGAAGCATTTTTCCAGGAATTGAACAGTGACCGTGATCTGTTCCAAGTTGTTTTTCATAAAGTCATCCCCAACATGATCACAATCAAGAGCCTTCTTCTTCTCATCGTAATAGCGCGTTAGGGCTTCTAAGATTTCAAGCAGAGCATCAGGTATGCTCTTCGTATTGCCCTCGACGGTACGCAATACCAGTTGGACCACTTTGTAAAGGTTGGGGCCCGGCTCAAGTATTTTCCCAGGGCATGGGAAACTGAGACATCGATCGGGAATTTGGGGTGTATTGTATGTTTTCCGATAATGGGATAGCTGAAGGTGATTTCCAATTCAACCTTTAGAAGGCCATCAATTATAGTACGTTTGAAGTATTATTTCTTGCAACTTATCTCCCACATGTTTCAGCGAAGCATTTGTTGTCATTTCCACTGTCGTCTTCTCCTTTGCTCTCAGCCGCTTTGAGGCCACTTTACCGTTACTAATTTCCCTTTACAACAACACACGTATATAGATAGATAGATGGTCAGAGATACAGATACATACATACTCAAGCTAGCCAAACTGAACCCGAACCGAACGTCGCGCAGGAATGTTTGCTCATTAAAAATAACAAATTAAACAGCCTAGCTAGCTACAATATTGTACTCCCTTCGTCTATTTTTAAATGTCCTGCTTCGTAATTGTAAATCTTTTGTACACTGCTTGTAATTGATTCATGCCAATGCAGGGTTATTGTTGAGGAGCTTTTCATTATGAATCAGTTAAGTAATTAGTGTTTTTTTTTGCCACAACCATAACAGTGATATTATAGATCCAAGAAACACATCAAGAGGAAATTCTATCCCTAAACAAGAGATCAAGAAACCAAATAGGAGGGGATTCAGTTCAAAGACTACACCCAACGCTAATTAAACCCATCTCTCCAAACAGATAGAGGACTGCAGAAAATAACCAATAACACCCACATAGTGGTGATAGAAGCCCTACAAATAGAGAGAAATCCCACACAGGGGACACTAAAGAAAAGAACCAGAAAAAGAGAAAAACCGGTAACAAAACCGAACGCAGTCCGCCGTACTGGAGCAGACTTCATCCACCTATCTAGATCTCCCACTCCGGCAGAAGGAGGACGCCTCCGGCAACCACAATCTGCAAGCCACTACATCAAAAAGTCGTCGGACTGCACGGCAAGAGGGGCGACGGTGGTGGTTTAGTTACCCCATATATAAAATTGGGTGGGTGTTCTTTTTTGTTTCTTCTACACATTCGATATTTTTTTTCTTCTTGAAATACAATATAAAGAAAATTAATTTTGGCGTTTCACTTGCAGGGTTATTGTTGAGGAGCTTTTTATTATGGATTAGTTAAGTAATTAGTTACTCCATAAAACTGGGTGGGTGTTCTTTTTTGTTTCTTCTACACATTAGATAAATTTTTTTTCTTGAAATACAATATAAAGAAAATTAATTTCGGCGCTTCACTTTTAGTTGTTGGCACTCTAAATTATTATTATTTTTTTGGTCTTTTTCCTATTTGAATTTACAACAATACTCTTCTATGTGCGAGAAAGTGGATGAACACTAACAAAATAAAGGGATGTAGATGAATGACAAGTAAACACAAATGAAATGAAATGAGATAACTAATAATATTCCAAACCTGTAGCTGTCGGGAATTTTGAGATTGTAACAGTCGGCAATTTTAACAGAGTAACGGATGGACTTCCACTTGGGAATGGCGCAACTGAGAGGGTTGTAAACTTCAAATTGGGCCTTTAAGATGAGGCCCTCAGAAAGAGTGAAGCCCTCAAATTGAATATGAAAGGTTTTCTCTATATCCTCCAACGCCTTATCTTTCCACTCTCTGATCACCTTCGTCGTCATCAACCCACATTTGCCTTTCCTGCCTTCGGCCGAGCTCCCATCCGCCTTGCTCCCGAGCGTTTCACACATTTTGCCTGTTAATTAGTAGTAATTGTTATTCACCTGCAGCTAGCTAGCGTAGCGCACATATGAGTATATCGTGTCATCGATCTATTTAAAAAAAAAAAAACACCCTCATATGAATCCAATAACCATGGTCATGTAACTGTAGCTAGTAAATTTGTTTTAAAGGATGCAACGACGAGTATGATTTTTAAAACAGATGACTTATTTTTTTCCCCGGAGATGCAGATGACAAGACCAATATATTTGAGGTTACCAACAAATATATGGAGTTCACATGAATTAACATAAGCATACGCGCGAGATTAAAGTCGAACGGTTCACAACATAAAATTAAAATTTAGGAAGTTGGACCTAATACTGTCTCCAATTCAAATAATTGCGCGCCAAGAGAGAGAATCTGATCAGCCCTTTATAGACTAAGGAATAAAAGATAAAAATAAAAAAATATCGAAGTAGACAGGATCGGACTAAGCATGCATACAACAAATTAATTAATTAAATAATGGCCATGCTTAGCACCAAAAGTAACAATACTCGTATAAAATAATTAAATATGAAGGAAGTCAAATGTACTGATGATAGTAGAAACTTTGGCCCTGAGCTGAGGTCCAAATAGAACACTACACAAATTTGATTTAGGGATTGGGATACGAAATCGAATGAGATCTACCTATTTGTTCATTCCACGCATGAAATTTAGTAAGCATTTCTGGAGGGATGTTCTAGTGATCCATCAATCTATGCCTTATTTTATGGGTGAAATTTTCACAACCCTAATTCACTCACCCCCAAGGATAAGTTAATGACGACGGCCCAAGAGGGCTTACAGTCCACTTATACTCTTAGAAGCATTTAAAACAGGATAACCTCAGCGGAAGCATAAAATCGCTTTAAACATCACAAAGTACGTTTAACAATACTTCATGCACTTAACAATTCCAAAACACGACACATAACAAATACAGTACAAAGCTATGCTTTTGGTACGGGTCCAAGCACCAATAAGTATTACAGACCGAAAGAACTAGTATCATTTTGCCATACATCCCAAATTACATATCATACCGATTAGTCGTCAAATCAAGAATCCTTCAAACAAGTAGGACAGGTATAGTCACGTCCCTTCATTCTTATTTCCTGAAAATAGGTAAAACAACATAAGCTAATGCTCACATGAGATATTGTGTGCACAGTTTATAACAAGCCATAGATGATTAGACAATTCATGTAAAACCAATTGTAAAACGTCCATTTTATAAGATTTCCAAAAGCTAGGCCACAAGGCAACACAAGTTCATATTTACATAGCCAAAAGAAAGGTGCTTCCGTAGTATGGAGTCAACATTTGGCCATACAAGCTTTAGGCCCGACACAAGGGGGTGTGGCACATCCTTTTTTTGAGGCTCATTCACTGTATTTCATGGCATAGCTCGATACCTCGCAATTGACATACTGGTAACAGTCCTCCATGAGAGGAAAAATCCGTAGTAGCACTAGTTGATTCACAATCAATCTAACAAGGGCTTAGCATCTATGTATTTGTTTGAAAGCGTCATTCCATAATGAGAGTAAATATGAACATAAACAAAGTCGCCATCATGAACGACAGTGTTAAATATACATCCATAATAAAAGTCCTTAATTCATTAACTATAGCATATAAACTTGTAAACCATGAGGAAACGTATGCAGAGCAAAGCTTACCAGGTGGTGTGTTCTAACTCGATATGGGTACATAAAATATTGTGACAAGAATCAAGAAAGATTCTTCACTGCCCAAGACCCATCGGCTTGAAGAACAGAAGATTTGATGGACTGAATGTGGTGTACCATCCCATGATCTTCATGAGTCTTCTAAAGTCGATTGGTGAACTCGACGGGCATATCAAATAGCCCAAACTTTTCAATCCAAGTAAGCTTATCGATCCCTAATGGAAGCATCTCCAATTTCACACATTTGCATAGAGTCTTTGAAGCATGGGCGTCGCGCCTTCCTCTACTACCACTGTATCCAGGTGCTCAAATTGTTCAATATGTAACATCTTTAGTTTCTTGAACTTTCCAGCTTCAAACACCAACTCTCCCCCAGTGAAAGCATCGACCATTTCAAGCTCCAACAGATTGGGCAACTCCTGAAGGGCGTCTAGTGGGCTGTTCTGTAATCTTGACCACTTCAGACCAATTCGAAACAGATTATCAAGTTTGGAAATCCACCTAGGGAACTGCAGTAGGTGTCCTTTCAGATAAAGGTGTCGGAGATGGAGAGGAGGACTTTGCATATCATCTAAATCCAGAGACTCATCTTTGTTGGTTGACCTAATTTCAAGTGTTGAAAGGTCTACCATCTTTTCAACGGATGCGCACAAATACTTTCCGCCTTCTCTTTTGAGATCTACCAACCCCAGCTTCCTCAGTTGGGTTAAAGCTTTTAACTCTTTTACAATTTCATGGTGCTTGTCTGATTTGATAAGTGACAGCTTCTGTAAGTTAGTTAAAGCACTGATTCCTCTTGCTATCTTTACTCCAACCACGGAATGCCATGTCACATAATTCTTGATGTTATACCAATAAATCAGAAGATGACGAAGATTATGAAGTTGTAAGATACCCTCTGGCAGGAGAGTCATTTTAGTTTGCTTGAGGTCTAAAGTTTCAAGATGCGAGAGCCTCTTTATAGAATTTGGAATCTCCTTTATCTCAGTATTCCTCATGCACAGGTATCTTAGAAGGTTGAGAAGAATAATAGTGTAGGATAGGTCTGATTTCTGAGTGGACAAATACCTTTAGAGAATAGATGTGCCGGAGAGGTTGTAATAGCTATGGAAAGGGATGAAAGGAGTGATCTAGAAGGGTGAAGAAGAAGAGCAGGGGTGAACAGAAAGGGTAGGTAGTGGAGATCCAAACCCAGAAATCCCAAGGAGGAAAGACAATAGAGCCCCTGAAAGAGGATAAGACCTCCTTTAAAATCAGTGCTCACCAACTTTCTCTTTCTAGGAAATGTTCACAATGTGCTCTATCTCTGAAGTTCAATGAAGAGACGTTCATATTTATAGACCACACGAGCTAATGCTCGGGCACCAAGTGGCGCGCTGATAAAATGACAGGTGTCCCTTCCGTCCCCCCTGACCGCCGAGGTGTTGATACCCTCGCGATGACCGCGAGTAGGATGGTAAGCGTATCCTCTTATTCGCGGAGATCCTCTTCTTCTTTTACAGCCACCAAACCACTAGATCCCTTTCATTCCCGTAGGGCAAGGTCGTGACCTACTCGGTTGCGCCAGTACCGCTGCCAAGCCTCAAGGGGCCCCTCGGGTCCTGCCTAAAGGCCGGAGCAGACATAAGAGTCTGGGCAATTTATTTGTGTATCTTGGTTAAACCGTGTCATTGTCTCCATTAGATTGGGACCGCACCCAGCATCCACCTGAATAAGAATAGTTCTCTCCTTAAGGGAGGAATCTGGGCTCGCGACCTTTACATGGATGCTGCAAAAGCGATGGGTAGCACAAGGCTCCCTCGCGCAAGGGGCCATGTGTCGCGCGACTGAGGCACCACGTGGCGAGCTAGGGTTTGTTGTTCAAATCGTCAACCCCGCGAGGACGAGTGCACGTGTCACATGCTCATTGGATAGTCAAATGGTCAACGGTCGCGCCTATTGACCTTTCCTACAAATAGATTTTGGAAACTTATCTAGAAGTGCATCACGCAAATCTAAAACCCTCATTAATTTGAAGGCACGAAGTACGTGTTCAATCGCTGAAGCGAAAAGATTGCTTTTCTTGAACAAGAAAGCAGAACAAACATAATTCAAACCTCTAATCTGTGCCAAATTGATGCAACCGTTATCAATAGAAATACGCCGAACATTCTTGTTTGAACTTGCATCTAGTTCTCCAATTTGCGAAAAAAATTCACCTCCTCAGACTTCCGACTGATAAACTCATGCACAAGGTTTAGAACTCGACAATATCTTGCTTGTCCAACAAAATCTAATCTACTAGCATGAACCAAATTCCTTTCAATTAGTTTATGGAGGTAATACTCCACAACCTCTCCCAGTGTTTTGCCTCCTTTTGCTTGACACAAATCATTCAGCTATCCACAAGCGTACTAGTGTCCCACAATCAATTGAGTAATCCTCAGGAAAAATGCAAAAGTACAAGAAACAGCTCTTAAGATAGGTTGGTAGATCCGCATAATTGGGGAGCAATATTTTACTTATGATTGAAAGATCAGAATGGGTTCCAATCTCGAATCCAAGGCTTTCATGCACTTTCCTCCACTTCGATGGGAACTTTTGTTTCTTTGACAACAGTCTACCGACTGCCACAATTGCAAGGGGTAGCCCCTCACATCTTTTTACAATTTTTTGAGACAAGTCCTCGAACTCTGGAGGACATTGTCCATTTGCAGTTTGGAAAGCCTTTTTACAAAATAGGTCCCAGGCCACTGGCCATGATAGGCCAGTTAAGTTATGGATAAAATGGGCCGACCCTGCACAAAAAAAGGCTACATCCAAGTTTCGAGTAGTGACAATTAACTGGAACCATGGGGAAGAACTGTGTGACTCCATTCCTAGTGTTCTTTCCTCCAAATATCATCTAGAACAACAACATACCTTTTTTGCTGCAGATAGTGCCGTCGCTTAGCCTGTGTATTGGTTCCTCCTGAGGGAATTGGTTCCTCCCTCGATTCACAAAATTGCTTCAACATGCTGCAGAAGAGCTCCTCAATATCGAATGATTGGGACACCTGAACCCAAGCACGACAATCAAACCGTCTCCAGATTCTTTTGTTCTCGTAAACCTTATTGACAATTGTGGTTTTACCGGAGCCGCCAGGACCCACCACAGAGATCGTCACATCCCTTAATTCTTGGTCTGTCAGTTGAAGGATAATAGCTTCTTCACGCTCTTTAAAGCCCACTGTTTCTTCATCACCCGGAATATTGGGTGCCAGGTGATGATCCGGTTTGGGGAAGAGGTCGAGCCTTCTTCCATTCTAGTTCTATTACTTGTGAAACCAAGTTTATCTAAGGCTATGATTTTATCGATCATCCCTTTAGCACGTGTTATCTTGGACAACAACTCATGGACTGAACTGAACGGATTCCAGAGTTTGGCAGCATAAGCAAGTTCATCATATTGGTAGGAAATTGTATACCTGTGGAATCTATGGGGTAAATAAAACATGAACTCCTCAAGAACATCCTCGATATGAAATGCCACATCTCGAACTTCTTCTTTCACACGTTATCTGAGTTGCTCACTGCCTTCATTTCTTTCCATGTCTGCTAAGTAGGTGTCCAATCTGTGCAGGCAGAAACCGAGACCTTTCACCTCATCATGAACGGTTTTCTGAATGTTCTGCATTTGGCTGAGTGCATGTAAAACCGTCTCAACCAAAACCTTCGCTGCTGAAACAGCTATTTCAGCCACATCTCCCCTCCCCCCACGACGACGACAACAACAACAACAACAACCACCTCAATAGCTCGAGGAAAAATCCTTGTGATTTGTTCTCCTTTTCTAACAATTAGTCGACCTTGAGGTATGGCCAAATGGTCGTGTAGTGCTCCTTCGGAGCGTGAGGTCTAGGTTCGACTCTTATGGATAGAAAGTTGGACCTCGTAGTTACCTAAAAAATACTTGCATACTAACGTCTTGGCAAAAAAAAAAGGCCTTACAATTACTTAGGACATAGTTGATTGCCCATCTCCGGTCTACCACCTGCAAAACCGGATGACCAAGGGAGTTTTACCATTTATGGCACAAGTAATCGCATCGTAAACAAACGAGAACAGAAAGATAGAAAGGAAAACTTCTAGTTTTCTAGGCTTTTGCTAGCAGGTAAGAACAAGGAAATGCCCCAACTTTAATTGGGCCTGCTCATCCACACTGGAATCGGTCACTCAAGTAGTCGAGATGCGCGTGATCTTGACACGTGAAAAAAAAGTTCTTTTAAATTACTAGGAAATGGAAAATACGATGACAATGATACGAGCGATAATAAGAGCCAATTTTGAAAAGCAAAAAAAAAAACAAACTACAAAAAGAGCTAATCTAAAAGGAGAGACTACTGTGAGGGGCGGTGGCATTTTTGGCTCATTTGATTTTGATTTACTTTCGACACCAAATTTTGTTATTTTTTCCCCACAAACAACCCGTTAAGTTGCCTCAATTTACTTCAAACATCAAACACAACAGAAGAACTCAAGCATTTTCTTCTCCTTGCTCGTTAACAGCACTACTACAAAATGAGAAGCTTTTATGGTAAATCATGGTGCCAAATTTCTCAGGCTAAAAACATACCCTCTTCCAAAATGAAAGCTACTATACAAAATCCACATGATCAGCTGACTGACTGGTTTTGAGCTAGGGCTCAACCTGAAACAACAGAAGATTAGAAGAGACCTCACCTCCTGTCTCTACGTCCTCCTGTTTCTACGTCCAGCAATGACACCATTCCCGTCAATTTCTTCCATAGTTTCCTCTGCTCGACGAACCAGAACCGCCACATTTTGTCATCAAGTGGGTTTCATCGAGTGTACCTAAGTCTATTTTCATAAAAAAAAATTCACCAAAATCATCTCCGATTATCTTTCAATTGATGTTCGATTAACAAGATCTTTACCAAGATTTATCTCCTTGACAATATCTACAACTTCAACAGTCTCGATCAAGAATATAAACCCGAATGAGTTCGCAATTTACCAATTAGACGCCGCAGTTCAACTGGGTTTGATCAAGTGTTGCCGCATCTATTTTCATAAAAATAAATTCACCGAAATCGTCCCCGATTATCCATAAATTGATATCCAATTGACATGATCTTTGACATAGTTTATCTCCTTTAAAATATATACAACTTGAACAGTCTCGATCAAGAATATAAGCCGAGATGAGTTTGCAATTTACCAATTAGGCGCCGGAGTTCTTATAATAAGCACTTCGCAGGTTGACGATGAGAAGTCTTAATAAAACGGAACGACGTCGTTTTAAATATACCTCCAGTGTTGAAGACGCGAGGTCTTAAAAGAACACGATCGACGTCGTTTCAGTCGCCCCGAATGTCGACCCGCCCAAGGTGAGGAAGATGTCGTCGTCCCCATTCATTCATTCACTCTCTCTCTCTCTCTCTCTCTCTCTCATCAGCGGCTCAAAATGTCAATTTCCACTTCATTCCGACTATTCTTCTGCACCAAATTCCCACAGTCCCCCCTCCTCCTCCGACCCACTTCCCCGATCTCCAAAACCCTCTCATTCTTATCAATCTCTACTGATTGATTATCTTTATCGAGCTTCTTCTTTCCATTTTTTTTTGGTCTTTAGTGATTTTTGAAAAACTTTTAGACTTCTCTTGACGAATAATTAATTCAAAAAATATTTAACAAAAATTTAGAAAAAAGGAGAAAAAAAAAACAACGAAAAAGAATAAAGTTTAGGAGAATGCAATAGAGTTAAAATTTTAACGTTGTTTTTTTAGCAACAAGAAAATATTCTAGTAGGAATAGGCTACCTATCCAAAAGGCCAAACAAAACAAAATCTAAAACAACACAAAAAGTTGGAAAAAATCAGCAACAATGGTGAACATGTTGCCTAGTCGAGGTGCGCATGCATATACAACAAATCTCTAACTTTAATTTAAACCTCGTAAGTGGACTATAGAATCGGCTCCTAGGATTAATCGAGATATACATAATACCAAGACACACAAGTTCTAAAAGAATGAAGTTTACGGGAGATTGCAGCCACAAGCTCCCAACCAGCACATCGCATGAGCGAAATGAAACCATCTTGAATTCCGAATATCTGCCCAAATTTCACAAAGATAGCGCAAAGCCACTTTCCTTCAACTTCAGCAATTGATACAGACAAAGCATTCGGAAGCCTGTCAAGCATATTCGTCGCGCCAATATCACCAAGCAAACTCTCCTGGCAATGGCACACTTCTTTAATCTAAGAGATCATACTACCCGATTGGCGACTGCTTGGAGAATTTCCAGCTGCTGATAACTATACCCAAAAATGCGTAACATGTCTATTATAGCACACAACATGTGTACCATTGCTTCCTCCTTTATACTAAAAAGGCAAGTCAACCTGTTGTCCAGTCTAGCAATAAGCCACCACTTCCCCAGTTAATGGTCACGGTATAGAAATCATGAATATGAAATCTTAGAACATAGGGGAGAAGAAATTAAAAAAATGATAGTAGAAACTTTGGCCCTGAGCTAAGGTACAAATAGGACACTACACAAATTCGATTTCAATCGAATGAGATCTACCTATTTCCTCGTGCCATGCATGAGATTTAGTAAGCATTTCTTGAGGGATGTTTGAGTGATCCATCAGTCTACGACTTACTTTATGAGTGAAATTGTCACGACCCTATCTCACCCCCAAGGATCAGTTACTGATGCAGTGGAATTTACGAGAGACTAGTTAGCGTACTAATCCAAACGAGATAAACAACTCGTCGCAACGAGCAATTCTTGCTCACAAGAGTGAAAGAGAAAATCTCTGCAATATTATTGATAAAAGTTTTAAATAAACATTAGGTTACAACCCCTTATATAGGCCGAAACCCTATAAACCCTAAAAATAAACTTAGAAAATAAAAAGTTCCATAATTTGGGGCTTTTCCTAAAACTGAAAACGGGAAAGAAAAACAAGATTTTCCCAAAAAGAATCAACTTAAAAAGAATTACGGACTAAGAGTTATTAACAAAACAAATCTTTCCTAAAACGGCAAAATAATGCAATTGAAAACCTAAACGAATGAATTAGGCCGAAAAACACCATTCATTATCAACCTTAGAGTTATGAGTATGGACCGGAGCGCGAAAATAAGTCAGCCCATCAAGTTTGGGCCTATTCCGAGCTCGTCCGAATTTAGCTAATTGGAATAATCTGAAAGTAAACACCGTTTGGACTTCTGAAAGTAAACACCGTTTGAACTTCCGGGGCTTGGCTCGGTCCAGCTGATCATGAAATTGTGCCTCCACGTGTTCTAAATCAGTTACTGACGACGGCCCGAGAGGGCTTACAGTCCACGTATACTCTTAAAAGCATTTAAAAGGGGATAACCTCGGCGGAAGCATAAAATCGCTTTAAACTTCACAAAGTGGGTTAACAATACTTCATGCACTTAACAATTCCAAACCATTACACATAGGAGTAACAAATACAGTACAAAGCTGTGCTTTTGGTACGGGTCGAAGCACCGATAAATATTACAAACCGAAAGAAATAGTATCATTTTACCATACATCCCAATTTACATATCATACCGACTAGTTGTCAAATCAAGAATCCTTCCAACAAGTAGGACGGGTACAGTCACGTCCCTTCGTTCTTATTTCCTGAAAATAGGTAAAACAACAACATAAGCTAATGCTCACATGAGATATTGCCTGCACAGTTTATAACAAGCCATAGATGATTAGACAATTCATGTAAAACCAGTTGAAAACGTTCATTCTATAAGCTTTTCGAAGCTAGTCTACAAAGTGTTCGTGAGAAGTTCCCAGGCAACAAGAACTTCATGTAAGATTTATCATTTCAGCAAGAAGTTCCCTGTTAGCACATTGCAGAAACAAATTTAAATCATCTAGAATCGCGAATGTCTGCCAAACTTCACGATAAAACACAAGCAACCTTCCTTCAACTTCAGAAATCAATACAAATAAGCATTTTAAAACCTGTCAAGCACATATGTCATGCCAATATCTCCAAGCAGACTCTCACGGCTGGCCTCTATCAAATCCAAAATATCATACTTACTGGCTGCATGGAGAAGTTATAGCCGTTGATAATCGTACCCCCAAAAAATGCGTAGACTAAAAAGTACATAACGTTTCTATAGTTCATACTTCATACTTTCATAGCATGTCTACCATAACTTTCCCCTTTATAGAAAGGCAAGTGCAACCTGCTGAATAGGCTAGTAACAAGCCACCACTTCCGCATTTATAATCGTGGCATATAAACATGAAAACTGGGAACGCAGGGAGAAGAAAGAAACATATCAGAGAGACAGAGACCATTTGTTGACTGATTTGGAGAAGTGAAAGATACCAGGCTACAGAAATTGAACATAATCCAGCTGAATGCAAATTATAAAATAATTAAGCAGAGAGAGAGAGAGAGAGAGAGAGAGAGAGAGAGAGACTTTGTAGCATAATAGTTAGGGGAAACAGAGTATGATTAGATACTTTCTATCCCTCATGTCATGAAAAAGCAATCGACCATGATAAAGGTAATCTTGCACGTTAATGTAGGAGGGTAAATTTCGATGCCGACTTGTTTTCGTCTAGGAGGTTGTTGCTGTTGTGATGGTTCTGAGGTTATATGCTTGTAATCTAGACCTCCGGTCACTGTCTCTGTTTGAGATAGTCTTTGGTTGTATGCGTTTTCGTATGAATGAAATCTCCTATCATTTTGGCAAAAAAAGAACCCTCAATTATAAGACTGTCCCTAGCTAATGGCATGTATAACAAAAACAAATGAATAATTTTTAAAGTTAATAATATTGATGCAAAATATAACTCGTAATAATGTAACCAAACTTAGAAATACCCCTTAACCAATAATAAAATTTTGGTATTTGAATAACCAAAATTAGCAATATTTTTCTCTTTGCATAACCAAATTTAATAGGGACCACACATATAGTATTCTCTTTTCATTTCTCTCTCTCCTCCCATCAATATCAAGGGATTCATCCAATTACATATATTCTCAACTCTCTCTACTAAATTTTTTAGTTATTTATTATAGACTATTATGGGTTTCGTATTGTTAATCTTAAGAACCTCTTAAATAAATAATTAAAAAATGAGGTGTCAAGTTTTAATTATTCAATTTTGGTTATACTATTGGAGATACCCTAACATATGTATTTTAGTAACATGAAAAATTGCAACGAAGTGGTGAATTTAACAAATGAATAAAATGCGCAGACATTTCAAGATATTCAACAAAAACAAAGTTTTGAAAAGAACCCAAATGTCAAAGCACCCTTCCAAGAAATTGAGGTAACAAGAATAATCAACGAGAACAAGTTCGTGCGATCATAAGAGCACTTTCAATGAGCCAAATTGTCAAAACCAATTGTCTTTTCTTTGCTTTATTGCAATGTCATTTTGTAGAATTTTGGACCAAAGTTGTTCGCTTTCTAAATACGTTTCTTATTACAAATGACGAAATTTCAATTCGGCACATCAAAGCATCATACACTCCGCATTAGCGCACTACGGAGTCCCTGTATAAAAATGGGACAAAATCAAGATCGGCCCATAGTGCATGGGTGCACTGCGGAGTTCCTATATATGTAAAAACGGGACAAAATCATTCAGTTCAAAATCAAGACCGGAGATGATCCATTTCCATGCAAAATAACAACATAAGATTACACTACACGTCTAATATTAAAAGAGAGAGAATTTTGTGATCATTAAGAGACAAACGTATAACTCCAACAACTGGTATAGATTAAAAGAACTTCATGATATTACCCTTTCACTTATTACAAATCTATGAATATCAACATCTCTAAATTCTTCATTCTTACAAACCATTAGGACCAACCAATTCGTACACTTCATTATCGATCAAAAAAGAGAATTTGAACCAAAACCCAAAAATATATCCAAAGGCAAATGAAACAATGAACTCTAGTTCAGTCATCACAATCCATATCCTGAACCACCCTACTATTCAAATTAATCCCCATAACACAGTTCATCTCAGCCCCCTTCCTCTTCTTCATCATTGGAAAATGCATCCCCCACATCTTCATCAAGTGCACTTTACCCCTCAACGCAGCCTTGCTTTCTAGCACCAAAATCCCCGAACTCGTTTCACCACTCAGCGCGACCACCGAGCTAACCCTCACCGTAACCAACACCGTCTCGGTGTCCCTCGCGTCGGCTTTTGCATTCAAAATCAACCCATCTCCCACCGTCACGCCACCGTGGCTGATATTCATGGCCGTCCTTTCATACTTGTAGTCGCCGAAATTCTTGTTCTTTATTTTCAGTTGGGCAAGGATGGTCATGTTGTAATGAGACGAAGGGCCCCCAATCAGCCCTACAACTTCGGCCGAATCGATTTCGACCTCCGGTGATCTTACGCGCATCACGACCAGCGCGAAGACGAGGATTACGACCGTTTGGAACACTGCAAATGCTGCGATGTATGCTAATCGCTTTCGTCTCTTTTTCATTCGAATCTCATCCTCGTATGCCGTCGTGGCAGATTCTAATCCGTCGGTGCTGCGGGGGTAGAGTTTTACCGGAGCAATTTCAGCCTTTTCATCCATTTTGCGCACGGAAGAGATGAAGGAAGTTGGGTTTGTGAATTAGTAATAAAGATCAGAACTTGAGATTGGCAAAAATATGCAGATGAGTTTTAGGTATATGTATAGTGTACGTACTTAGTCAAAAGATGATAGAGCGTGTTGAATTGTATGTGTTTCTTTGGTTTGACAATCAGGAAAATTGAAAGAAGCTTCAATTCTGACGAATTAATGGGTCTAAATTGCAGACTTTTTTTGCATATTGCGTGGTTGATCTTGAGGGGTGGGGGGGGAAAATCAAGGTCTGGAAAACGAATTTTCAATTAGTCTAGAAGCTCTAAAAGTCTATTCATTCATATATATCATGAGACACAAGATCTTGAGCTCTTCAATGGTTCGTTAAACCTTGTGCTATAGTACTCCGTATTAAACAATATCGAATTCTGTGTTAAAATTTGCCGCTATACGTCTTTCACCGTGAGGACTGTCCGACCATTTAGTGAGATAAAAAGAAACCGTGAGAGAACATACAAAATAGTGTGTCACTAGTATTTACTCGGAAAACATTTGCACCATTGAGAGACTTAGTGATGGCAACGGGACGGATATAATTACTATCTAGCTCCGTACCCGATCCCCGAAGTCCATATCTATCCCTGCCTCGGATCCCGACGGGGATTTGTTTTTGTCCTCTATCCCACTCAGAATGGCCGGGAGGAACGGAGATCCCCATGGGGATTCGGGGATCCGATTTATAAAAAAAATAGAATCAGTACAAAACCAAAATCAACTCCAAAGTTGAAAACTAAAATCCCTAGAAAATCAACTATTGTAGTTCGAATTGGCAATACTCCATACATGGCTTTGATTTATGCACAAAATCAGTACAAAACCAAAACATGTTTTAATTTGGCATATTACCTGGACGAGAAGTCGAGAACAGAGAGAGAGAGAGAGAGAGAGAGAGAGAGAGGTGCGACTGTTGATGTGGGGGTGGGAATGAGAGGTAAAACCCTAATTACTAGTGTAAAAAAGTATATACATAATGGGGATTCGGAGCAGATCGGGGATTGGAAAAGAATTCAAGGCAGGAACAGACTTACCTTCGAATTCTATCCGATTCCCGATTTTTTTCAAAAAAAAAAAAAAAATCTCCATCCCCGACCCAATTCCAAAATAATCCACGAATCTCCAATCCTTTCAATTAAAAAGGGATCAAATTGGATATGGACGGATTAAACAAAATGACCATCACTATTGAGAGTAACATTGTTGGCATACACATAAAAATTTCAACACTATAAACAAGGTTCAAAATACTGTATCGGCTAAATACCGATTATTTACGTACATTAAATGAAAATTCATATAAGAAATAGATCTAGTAAAAGCAGCCACCCGTTATTAAAAACATGACAAAATCATTCAGTTCAAAATCAAGACCAGAGATGATCCAGTTCCATTCAAAATAAAAACATAAGATTACAAAGAGAATTTCCTGATCATGAACTCCAACAACTGGTAGCTGTTTCGAAGAAGCTATAGTGGGTTTGCTTATTCTCTTTTCCAGAAGTCGGTGATGGAAGGGAGCTTGATCTCGCCCTTGGTGGAGAGGGGAATGGTGAAGTCTCCGACGAGGGGAAGGTCAACGGTGAGACCCAATTCGAGTTCATAGTCTATGTCCCAATCCGAACTTATATCCCTCACCAAGCTCACCACCACACTGTGTGGAACCTTCACCGGCACGTTCAACAACGTCTTCTCGTTTCCCTTGAGCGATCCCGGGTCCTCCATTGTGCCCGATGCAATCACCCTGTCGAGGTAAATCAGACTAACGAATCAACAAAACCAGTAAGAGCATGCAAGTCGCAAGAACTAGCTAGCCCCAACTAGGGGTGGCAAATTGAACCCAGACCCATTAACAAACTCAGACCCATCAACTAAAAAATAGACCCAACCCAACCCATTTATTAGTTGGGTAAGAATGGGTCTAAACCCAACTAACCCATTATTAGTTGGGTCTTAATTGGGCATCAATTGGGTCAACTAAAATGACCCAATGGGCATGAAGGTAACCCATGAAAAATTTTCATCTCTTTACTAGATTTCCAATGAATGCAGCTCATCCCCTACCGGCTACCACGCCATCACCGCCGCCGTCGCCGCCACCACCACCATCACACCACCACCACCACAACCGTCGCCACCACCATCACAACGCCGCCACCACCACAATGACCACGACCACCACGCCACCCTCACCACCCCCACCACCACGGTGGCCGCCGCCGCCAACATCACCACAACGCCGCCACCACCACCACCATAATGCCGCGGCCACCACCACCACGGCTACCACCGCCACAACCACCACCGCGCCACCACCACGGCTACCACCGCCACAACCACCACCACAACCGCGGCCGCCACAACCACCACCGTGCCACCACCACCACCATCACCACAACGCCACCGCCACCACCACCACCACGACGCCACCCTCACCGCTGCCACCACCGCCGCCGCCGCCACACCACGCTCACCACCCCACCACCAGATTAATCCATCTGTCATTCTCGTTCGAGAATCAACCTTGAAGGCAATGCATTTACCATCGGTGTTGACATGTGAATCGTTTAATCACAACTGGAGTAGTATATGTGTTTTCGAACTCGGATTCGTCAGTTCGATCGATTGATTGTGTACGAGAATGTACGAACCAGTTAATGGTTGCGGACACTTCATTTTTGCCAAATTAAGTTCTGGATTGGTGAAATTGCGCTCTGCCGTGAATAAGTTTCTCTCCTGGTAGTCCCGCATAGGGTTTGGATTAAAAAGTTAATTGACTTATTTTTTTGTCCTTATTCAAATTTTTTTACATTTTTTTGTTTTGCGTCAAACTTTTGTGACTTATTGATTCGTTTCGATGAGAGGAATCGGAAAAATAAAAAAAATTTGATTGAAACTAATAATTTTTTGAATAAAGACAAAAATAAATCAATAAGACAAAAAAATTTACTTATTCTTGTCTTTTTGAAAAAATTTACTGAGTTTCGATCATAATTTTTTACTTTTCCGATTTTTCTGGACGAGATGAATCACTAAGTCACAAAAATTTGACGCGAAACTATCAAATACGAAAAAAATTGAAAAAAAATTGAATTTTTTTCATTAAATTTGAAAAAAAAAAACACTTTTAGAAGTTTCGTTCGGCTAAATATTGCCTTGTTACCCAATCACAAAACGCGAAGTCATTTAACCCATAAAAGTTAGCCATCCGCATCATCCAACCAAAGTTTCGTTGGATGTTGTAAAAATCATCAGTAGAAGTAGTTATCTGGAAATGGCCTTTTGTGAATTTTTGCTAATTTCTTAGTATAGGCATAGTGTGGTAATTTTAGTGTACAGGGGTATTTTAGTCATTTAGATTTACAGGGGTAATATGGTCATTTGTACATTGGTATTTTAGCCATTTTAAATTTTAGTATATAGTATGTAATTGGGTTAATGGGCGGGTCGGGTTTGATTTTAAATAAATGAGTCGGGTTGGGTATGGGTAATTGAACTCATAATTAATGGATCTAAATGGGTCAATGACCCATTAAAGACCCAACCCACTTACAACTTGCCCATTTTGACCCAAACCCGCCCATTTGACACCCCTAGCCCCAACCCAAGAAACTAACGGTCAAGTACTCCAAACGTTGTTAATTTGTTGAATCTCATTTTTTGAACTGCCCCTGTTTGTTGAATTTCTCTGTTGCTTTTAGAATGAACAATGGTGGTATATGAATACTCATGTAAATTATTATACTCAAAATGAATAGGGTGGCCTTCATTTTATAGCTTAGGGTTTGTGGATGGGAACAGGTAGCCCGCGTTTACGTTCCAGGATGTATTCAAAGAGGCCTATACTTTTTTGGGGCCCGACACAAACTTCAAAATTGGGGTCCTTTAAGTACTTTTACGAGCAAATAAAAATATAGTAAAGTAATTAAACAATGAAAAAAATATAATTAGGTAGATTAAATTTACGAAGGTATTGATCATTACAAGAATGGAAAGTATCACTTCAATATAAGTAATTGTTTTTTTTAACAACAAAAGCAGTAATTACACTAACATAATGAGATTTTTTGTTCTACCTAATTTAACAACGTATAAAAATTGGGACCCCTAATATGTAGAAAATAAAATTTTAGAAGTGCTTGCCTTCCTCGCCTTCCCTGAGGAATTGGCTCTGTTTGCCATAAGGGAAATCATTATATAGCATTCCAATCATATAATGTCTTACTGTACTAGTCCCCCATGGTATTGGGAACATGTATGATGCAACAAAATTCACGAGATACGTACTATTTCAAATGAGATAAACACTTGAATTGATTATAGCCCTTTTTATAAGACCCTAACCCTAAAACTCCTACTGAAAAAGAAATCCTAAATAACGCCAAAACGAGTGGTATTAAAGAAAAATAATTCATAATTAATTAAAATAAAATCCTAATTCTTGTAGGCCAAGATCTTAATAAAGTTGAAAATAAAAATCAAACCAAATACGGGAAGTTAATAATTCTCACCTAAACGAAAATACTCCGGATAAAAATCTTATTCTAAAGCAATAGAAATAAAATATAGAAACGCCCCAATCTTGTCCTACATCAAAGTATGAACTATTGACAAAAATTTCTCATATCCGTTTTCTAGATCATTCGTTTGTTTTGGTATCGGTGGAAAGTCAATATTCATTAAAATGGTTAGATTTAGCATCTTCGAAAAAAAGTTGAATTTCCTGACCTCATTTTTCTAAGGAACTAAGTGCAACTTGATATATAAAAAAAAAAAAAAAAATTGATCATAATTTCTTTTGGTAAGTAAAAAAATAATTGATCATTGCGGGTGCTTTGTCCAAGATCAGTAGATCAACGATTCATCTCAAGTCCACATCACAATTTTTTTTAGTTTTTGTGTAAGAAATCCAAATCACATGCTTGCATGCATACAGATCGGCACAGACATGCTCCATTGGAGTACACATTTATACACGTGCGCATAAATATAGATCGACGTCGAGAGAGAGAGAGAGAGAGAGAGAGAGAGAGAGAGAGAGAGAGATGGTTATAGATGTAGACCTGCCGGCGCTTTTGAGGACGTAGGAGACCTGACAAATGGGGATGGAATGGCTGTAAGGGTTGTCGACGGAGACTTTGGCGGAGTAGGTGACGCCGTCACGGCCGAGACCCTTGAGATCGACGTCGTCGATGGTGGCCTCCGGCTTCTTCATGTTCGTCACCTTCTCCGCCACGAAGTTCTTCGCCTTGTCCAACAAATGCGCCATCTCTGTGACTGTACGTAATTACAATCAATTAATCCCACACGTAGATATATATATATATTCTTACAGAGATACCGTATATTTCCGAGAGAATGAAAAGTAAAGAGGCTTTTGGATCGGAGACGAAAGCGTTTTATAGGGAGAGAGAGAGAGAGAGAGAGAGAGAGAGAGAGACGCGTGAAATGTTCCTCGATTTGTGCGTGCGATTGTGACGGATTGAATTCCATTAGGGCTGCTCCTTCTTCCCTTCCTTTTAGGATCTGTGCTAAAAAAAATAACGTTGTAAAATTGTTTCATTATTTTTTGAGCAATACTATAAACACATTTTTAAAACACAATTTTGGATATAATCATGTGTGAAAATGTTAGATTCAATGATATCCGAAATTGTGTTTTAAATGCGTGTTCATAAACTTTATGCCCATCTCCAGGAGCTAACCGGGGTTTGAATTCCGTCATGAGCGTTTGGAATTTAAGATTATAGATAGCCTTTAAAATGTTTTGTGGACTAATTTATTAACGCCCCGTTATCCCTCCCTAATATGCACACAACCAATGTAACAGAGAAAGCCACATTGGAAAAACAACCACATACATTTCTTTTTCGTGCCATGTTAGTATAACAAAAGTCACGCATAAATTTCCATGTACAAATACTTTTCTCTTCCCATAGTATTGTATTAATTTCTTTTGTAAAGTGTAGAGGCCTTTTTCTTCTATTTTTTTGATTGGAGTAAGCTAGTGTTAAACCATCGATCATTCCATTGTTTTATTCTAGAGTTAGTATATAATCATCTCAATCCCAAGGAATTGACATGGTAGTCAAGACTTAGATGCAGGGATTTGTTCTCTCTTCAGAGGTCGAGGTCTTAAGTTGGAGCTCTTTTGTCAACAATTCGTAACGCTACTTCATCCACGCGGTAACATTTATTATGAAGCAATTAAGTTGGGCTGAAATTTCATTTATTATAGTATAAAAGGAATACAATTAAAATCATCTTTTAGATTGTGATTTCCTCATACAAGATGGGTCTTTTCACATAACTAGATGTTTGAGCACACACGATATGTGTGCAAATTGTATTATGCAAAAGGCGTAGAGAAATAAATTTTGATTTTTACTTAACCTCTATGTGAGAGAAGAAAAGAGGCCAGGGGAGAAAAAAAATATTTAGAGGCTACAGGACAGTACCGGCTAATACAAGACTACTTAAAATTTTTTTTTTAGGCTTCTATTACCAGACAATATCGTAATACCGGTCGATATCGGTAAATACCTGACAGTATCAGACTACTTTTTGTTTTATTTTTAATAAATGTGTATATTATAATTCTTTTAGGTAGAAAAATAACACTAACGATAAATTCAAAACAGTACCCGGTATGTCACCGATACCGGTATGTATTGTATTAGTGGGAAAACTGGTATTCTAACTAGTATGGTATTCAGAACCTTGGATAGTACTCCTAGTACAACAAGATAGGGGAAAGGGTAAGGGAGTCCAACCAAAGATGGATAATACACCTAGGGCAAAAAACGCCCGATGGCCTAAAAGTCCAAATAAAACATTAAAGCTCATCAATTGACCTAAAAGCTCAGATTTACAATAAAGCCCAGTCTAAGAAGCCCAAAACAAAATCCTAGTTTTCATTACATGTATACCAGCCGCCGCTGACCACCTCCTCGCCACCGGAAACCAGGCAAACCCACCAACACACCAGCCAGAAAGTCTCCTCCAAACACCACCACACCACCACAAGCAACCGCTAAAGAAAAATAGACCAGCACCAACCACCCATTGCCGCGGAAGCACACCAATGCCGTTAAACAAAAACCATGAAAGCTTGACAAACAATCACGGTGGGTCACCAACACCTCTGCCTTCCACCCCCACAAAGCCACCTTGCCATTAGGCGAAAATCCAGAAAACCTAGTAGTAGACCGGACCGGTGAGCAGAAACAGAGGTTAAGGGATGAGGAACCGTGCAGACAAGAGGAGGAGAGCCAAAGGAGGGGTGTGACAAAGAAAACCGAGGATATAGGGCTCGCAAAACAAAAAGCAGAGAAAGAGAGAAAACTCGAGAGAAACTTACCGACGCCGACCCTACGTAGCCCAGACACCCCGTGAGACGATTGCCAAGCAGCCGCCAATTCAGTGCCCATAAATGACCAGGAGAAATTCGCGAGTCCAGATCCTTTACACCAGCAAGACCACCCACATCACCGTTGTCGTCCATCCTATTACCTCGCCGATCGATTTTGTGAGTAAAAAAAAAAGAGAGCAAAAGAAGGTGGAGGAGGAGTAGAAATGGGGACAACGGGGGAAAAGAGAGCGCGGGGGCTGTTGTTGGACACCGCCCCGGCGGAAACCCTAGATTTGCTTTTTGGGAGGCAGAAGGTTAGGGAGAGGGAGAGGGAGAGGGAGAGAGAGGGGTAATATTGGCATTCTCTCGTCAATTCAAAATTGCCAGGCATTATGTTTTGCCTTTACGTGTACCACTGCCACACGTTAACGTTTCAAGTTGTGGGGGGTTGTACTGCTCTGATGATGGTATCAATTTCCTCGGTCTCTTGCAAATTGAGTATGGATATGTCCATTAATTTAATCAGATAGTATATAGCAAATAGCACAAAACAAGAACATACAGTATATAGAATCAGTATATATATACTGATGGTTAATAATTTAACCATTTACATATAAGTCCACACAATTTTCTTCTACAAAGAAAAAAGTGATTTGAGTACTGCATGTAATAATACAATTGGTCTCGCACGATCTTAGTACTGTCGCCTATTTCATTAATTAGCAAATTCTGATACATTAGCTAACACAAGTGTATTATATATGTGAGACTAACTACGTATAGTATTTCAGTGGCTTAATTAGCTAGCTGCTAGTATTTAGGTGACCGATCGATCATCGATGGATCAGAAGCTAGAAAGGAACTGCATTTGCCTGAGGAGAGGAGTGAGAGTTTGCATGAGCTGCTCGCAGGGGTGGTTATGGATTCCCTCGTACGTGGTCTCAACGATGGCGGTGTCGTTGGATAGCCTCTGAACCTGTTTCTTCACATTGCATGTGTGATGTGTGCACCTATAGTAGCTCCTTTGCCCGCGTTCGGTGGCGATAATAAGAGCAAAAAGGATGGTTAATTAGAAATTTCAAAAACAAATACTACTAGAATTAATCACGTACGTAGAGAGGAGATAGTTCAAATGCAGGTGAAATAGGATGATCAACACAAAATTACAAAACTGGAGACCAGATCGATGCATTCTTCGTAATCGTTTTCTTTTTCTTTTCTTTTTTTCTGAAGAGAGTGCTATGATTTGTGTATACATAGTCAAACATCGGCTCTGTCTTCCGCCCTCCCGTGCTCATACCCCCATCAAAACTGGAGATTTTACATGAGTACTATTCAAGGATGGGGCAAGGGGCTAGTAGGGGCAATCGCCCCCCATTATTTTTGACCTATAGCCATAATTCATGAGATATGTACTATTCTTGCTCGTCATCTATTCTAATACTATATTAAAGGGAGAACACCTTTTGGTGTGGATTAAATTAAAAGTGAAGCTGGCTCGCATTTTCATTTTCCCAAAATGTCATGCATAAAACACTGTTTTAACTTTTAACACATTCAGTTACCATTAACAATAAGTAACGGCAAGGGTAAAAAAATAAAACTACAAACAAATTAAAAAAACCCACGTACATTAATGTTGGCAGTTACCCCCTTTCTTTCCAGAGTAGTGCTCTGAAAGCAAAAGAGTTCCTGCCTAGCTTCACCACTTCGACAACCAGAGCAAGTCCTCCATGGATTTTGTCCAACCACGCTACGACTCTACGCCCTAAGTCATCAGCAAGTTCTACTCCCCCTTTTCCCTCATCTTCCTCCTTTACATCATCACTTTTTTATCGACGCGAAAATCGCTGCCCCGCTACAACCACACCAACTCAATTCGTCGGTAAAAAAGGCTTACTCAATATTCTCTCTATTTTTCTGGCGTAAAATTCAAGAGAAAATGTTATACTCTGCATTAATCGTTTATGTGATTTGTTTGTCTTTCATGTAATCGGTCACCGGACACTGCATCTTAACAAGTGAGTTTTATTTTTCTAAGTCTTTTGATTAAATTTCGATTTACCAAAAAAAACCGTTGATTGCTTCTTTTTATACAACTTTGATTGTTGAAACTTTTATTTATATTTTATAATTTAGAGACTAGAGTGTTTATGTCAGGCTATTGTCAGCTTATTCTCATCTCGATTAATTTTTAGGGATCAACCCAACCGTCCAATATTGTAAGCCAATTAAAATTCAATTAAGCCCGTATGTGTTATCTCGGACGTTGACCACCATACCAACCTCTTATGTCAAGAATAAAGAGAAGCTATTTTGTAATTAACAAAATGAAAAGTAACAATTTATAAGATTAGTTTTTGTGTGAACTGAAAATTGGTAGTGGAAGACAAAGCCATGGCTGGACAAATAGAGAAAAATGATGTCATACTTAATTGTCATGCATAAAATTAGAGACTGGGGCACACACGATGTGTATGCAAATCGAATTTTGACAAAATATGGACAATAGCTTCCCATTTATTGTTTATTTGATCCAATTTTGTCAAAACATAAAAAAAAAATTGATTTGCACGCGCATCGCATGTGCCCCGCCTCTAGTAACCTTAATGTTCAAAATATCTAACCACATGTTGCGAAAGGAATTCATCCTAGGAATTCAACTTTGCATAGTTGCTATTGGAAAGTTTTGTATTTTGGTTGCTATTCTCACTGGGGAAAATTTTTATTTGTGTTGATCCCTTGTCAACTTGCGTAGTTTTTATTTTGGTTGTTTATTTGGGATGCTTTCTCCTTGTTGTGATGCCTCTTTTCATGTGTTCCCTTTAATCTTTGTAACTCTATTTTCAAAAATTATTAAAATTTCTTTTGCCTTTCAAAAAAATGTTCAAAATATCCGTGACCAAGGATACGATGGTGCTAGTAACATGTGTGGAAGATGGAATGGTTTGCAGGCTTTATTTTGGAAAGGGTGTCCATTTGCATATTATATTTACTGCTTTGCTTATTGGCTCCAATTAGCATTGCTGGCGGCATCTAAAGAGGTTAGATCGATCAGTGGGTCAATTCTTCCCTTATCTGACTCTTCTTGTTAATATCATTGGCTCCTCTCCTAAAAAGCATGATCAATTTAGAGGTATTCAAGCTAAAGAACTTGCTGGAAAGCTAGCCATTCACAATGATGACGATGAGGAGTTTGAGCACGGTTCAAAATGCCTGATTTTAGTAAATAGGATTAGATGAACGTAAATACTTTTGTAATTTAAGTTGATATGAGAAACATGTTTTTTTTTTGGCACTAGATATGTTTAGTTTTATATGTATTGGTGTTATTTTAATTTGAATATTTTTTATTTAGTAAAAAATCACATCATTGTGTATTTTTTTAAATCTTTTTAATTGTGTATATTCGCTCTCGCTACGCGAAAATCCTGGCTGCGTCCAGTTATATTGCTTCAAGAGTCCAACTCCTCTTTCATACCAAAAACAAGACTGCACTATATTGTTGTGATCATTTTTGGGCCTTTCTGATCACATCCACTACGATGATCAGAACCATTTTTTTTTAAAGCTTATCGAGATCATCAATTAATCAAAAAGTATATTGATTTGATGAGATATACATGATCATATTATATTTTTCTTGAGACAAATAAGTTTAAATTCGGTGTACCTATTCATTGATTTTTTCCAAGATATCTAAATGCGTTGTTCTTCAATTATATGAAAACAATATCTATCAACATGGTTTTGCGCTTTTAATAGTTCTCAATAAACTCTAAAGAAAGAATCTTTCAATCATACAAGTGAAATATGAATGTGCATGCAAAAGAAATGCATATATATATATATATATATATATATATATATATGTGTGTGTGTTAAGAACACACCTTGGATAGATGCTATTCTTGACAGCTTTCTGTCCATATTTCCTCCAACGATACCCATCATCCAATATGTCATCCGCACTCTTAGTCTGGAACGCGAACCGAGGACGGGTTGTTTTTCTTACCCTACTCCCTCTCTTTCTCTCTCTTTCATCCTTCATCCCATCATAATGAGCTGCTGCATATGGAGATATTGGCTTCGTATCGCTAAGGCCCCCGTTTGGACAGGAGAGCAGGCTAACCCAGTCGATATTATCCGGCAGGAGTTGGGATTGGGGCGGTGGAGGGTGCATTGAGGTGGACGGAAACGAGGGTGTGAAGAGATAATCAGATGGGTTGTTGTTGAGTGGTGGTGGTGGACCTGATGGGGGGACTTCTTTCCACTCCATGATGAGGCCCACAGAGAATGAGTCCAACTTCTGATCAGAGAGAAATGAGAATGTTGAAGATTTTGCATCTATATAGATGGGTCTTCGAAGGAGTAGTGGAAGGTGAGAAGAGGTTGGACAGATCCTACATACTTACATGCAGAGAGAGAGAGAGAGAGAGAGAGATTGTTGTTGTGGTGAGAAAGTGGAACAAGCTAGGGTCGTCTCTGGTTTAGAACTTGTCTTGCACTCAATTGGGGTTTGTGGTTAATTTGTAGGGCCAACTACATTTGACCTAATTTTGTTCAACTGCCCTTTCGTGGAGGGAAACGTGCCCCTCAATATCAACTTATGTGCTTATCAATCGTTAACAACAAAGCAAAGCATGCTAGCATGGGCCTAATTAAAGACTCTCTCTCTCTCTCTCTCTCTCTCTCTCTCTCTCTCTCTCTCTCTCTCTCTCTCTCTCTCTAGGAGACTAGGACACCTTCAACTGGCCAAAATGCGAGTATTGTTTGATGAGGTACTGTTTACCAAACCAGAAATGCAGCTCCAATTAAATATTTACATGGTTTTGACCGAGCTTCGATTTCATGATGTTTGTGCTTTTCTTTATTTGATGTCACAAGTTAATAATTATAGCAACCCCACAGAGTATTGCTTTTGTGATTACAGCCTTTATCAACCCCAGAAAGGCGTAACTATTAGGTGACGGTCTCATGACACTATCAATCACGTGGACCGAATGAACAATCAAAATCTGTGCAAACGGTCTCCAATAAATTTTCTTTATTTATCTCTTTCAAACACGTAAACCGAACGAACAATCAAAATCTCTGCAACGGTCTCCAATAAATTTTCTATTTATCTCTCTTAAACCGAACAGAGTTAATCACAAGAGTTTTTTTTGTGTGCTAGTTATGAGAATTTAACCCAAAAATTAGGGAGTAAGCCCCGACTTATTGTCATATATCTACTCGGCCAACCTCTCCTTATTTACTACACTATTGCTCTCATTTTGGGTAAATATTTACGAGGACAATAATTGGGTACCATGTAATTTGACACATCTTACATCATCAAGAATCACACACGGATCATATATTATGTGGGAGGCATTAAATATAAATGAGATATCACTTCAAGAAAAATCATCAGACCTTAATGCGACATATATAACTGGATTGGGAGTTGCTGTAGTGCGGTGAATCTGACCGTCCATCTCCATATGAAAGGTTCGGATTTAATCCAAACTCTTACAAATCTGAACCATCCATTATTCGGATGAAAATCCGAGCCATCCATCGGCAATGGACGACCGGATCAGCCGCACTACAGCACCAACATAAACCAACATAAACCAGAATAAAACTTGGCCATTCAGATTCATTAAAACAAAGGTATCCATTAAGAAAATCCACAATTCAAAAAGAAATTGCAACGTGACAGATAGAAAATGTAAAGTCAAACAAAAGTGTAAACTAGTAATCTAGTTCTCGCTCGGGACAAGAATCATGTTGCGTTCCTTCTCCAAATACTGCCCTAGTCGGCTTAAACCCTTTTTCAGGACGGACAAAATTGATCCTATGATGGTGGAATACAACCACCTGCTTTACCCATGGTATGAAACAGATACATCTAGAAATTAGATTCACAAAACAATAGTATCTTGTTCAAAATTTGCAGGAGAAACGAAAAAGCAGAGCATTAGCTGATGATCATCTTGTTAAGGAAATCAGCTTGCTCAGGGAAGTACTCCAGCAGTTCATCCTTGGTCACCCAAACAAAATCCTCGCACTTTCCGATCTTATACTTGTTGGTTGCAATGACTTGAGATTTGAAGAAGAAGCGCTGGCGAAATCATAAGATTTGACTAATAAGCTCACAGAGTTGAGATAGAAAAGAAAAGAAAAAGCATTGTCAAAATATAAAGTATGAAACCCAAACTATAAGCCTCTTATTAGTACAAATAGTAAACCATGTTTGACTCCATACCTTAAAAGATTGAAGATCTTGTGCATTCTCTGTAGGTTGTAAGACCATGTGGCCCATTGGAGCATTTCCGACGAAATATGTGTTGGAAAGGTCACCTATGATGGATTTCAATGCAGACTCGGCACACTGCAAACATTTCCGGATCCTTTATATCTCATGAAGAAAGATGAGGAGAGGCATTAGATAAGTACTAGTATGAAGCAACTCTCACCTTGCGCAATGTCTCTTCTGACTCATAAACTTTTTCTGGAAAATGCCACACAGACTTCCCATCTGGAGCCGCAATTGTCTTGCCGTAGAGAAGAAGATAAAGCCTTCTGTCAAGTGCTCTCTGTAATGACCTTTGGGATACAAAAACAAAAGAAAAACCATTCATCAAAAAGCTTTGAAGATTGAATGGAGAAGACGGAGCAAAATGACTTGAATTGTCAGTCTGGAAGTAAGTCCCACTAAGTAGCAGGCATATCATATGAGTTTCTCAAAATCAACCAATTGTCAGCATTTAATGATTTATAAATATCAAACCATCAAAAAGCAACCTGAAAAACTATGGGACTTGGATGGAATAAACCAGCAGAATGCACAACTGGCCAAGGCTGAGGG
Organism: Rhododendron mucronatum var. ripense; assembly: GCA_019656295.1. NCBI lineage: Eukaryota > Viridiplantae > Streptophyta > Magnoliopsida > Ericales > Ericaceae > Rhododendron > Rhododendron mucronatum. The sequence goes on from BPLT01000047.1 coordinate 1,127,918, forward strand.
CCAGCCCGAGGTTTATATCCTTGTACCCCCTCCCCATGTATCATTACTCAAAATGAGTCCTCAGTTACAATTCCTGTCTTGCCAAAGATACGTAATAATGTAAGTTGGACAAAGATTGTGTCAAAGAAATCCTTTTGTGTTGACTGCAAACACAAAGTCGAAATTCAAACATGATTGTGTCACAAGTAAGGATCAACAAATGCCTATTTCCAATCTCCTTCCCGGCCTACAACACAAGTCCAGCTTAGGAAGATGTACGGTAATCCAAAAATGAACAAACCAGACTCTTTACAATCAACAAGAAGATTAGAAGGAGCCTGTCTCAAACGTAGTTAAAAATGACGAAAGAGGTTCAAAATAATAAAATACCAAAGGGGCAACACTCACAGCTGACAAAAAAGCAGAGAAAATTTTGGTCAGGCTCAAGAAAGAAGTAAGAGATCAAACTGTGAACTTCAAAGAACCACAGGCACAGGTCCATAGCTTAAAAATCTTCCTGTCCTGAGCTGAGATTGAAGCTAAGGTAAACATTATGTTTCGTCGTGTTTACTTTGCTGAGCATTATAGGCAGACTAGACCCATCCAGTCTTAATTAAGTTTTTCATTAGTACTTCCATTTTTATCTAATCAGGAACATTTGGAAGGAGATCTGGCAAATGCAATTAAAGAAATTATGTATAAATATGACAGTGCTCGTGTTGTTACCGTGAAGGATCTTGTCCTCTTAATTGATCCAATGGGTGCTTAAAGCAGAGAAATAACATATGCTCAATTAGCAAAGCATTGATATCATAACCACCAGTCCACCACCAACTCACCCTTCCAAAAGTAAAACAATCGTAGATCATGTAAATTGTAAAATTTGTGTACCTCTTATCATTAGTTTTGTCAGCATCAGTGACCCGAGGAGCTGGTACATAATCAATTTGGTAATCACCTTTGCCCCTGGTTGCAGCACAGATGTAACACAATGATAGGGACAGCTTAAAGCTCAAATAGACACACACTTGTATTAACAAGAACAATCAGTTTGAAGAATACTGGATTGGATCAGATTTCACCATAGATACATGAACAAAATCTGACAATTTAATCAATGCTTAACCTTATATGCTTCAAGTTTCCTATAATTTAGCTTGATGGCTTTAGACCTACAGGCAATCTGATAGAACAGAAAACAATTAACAAACTTTACCTAGCATCAGATTTTTTCAAGAAGTCGTCTGGATATGCCCGTCGATATTGCTGTCTCCAACGGAACCTAAAAGCATTCAGACAAATAAATCATTCACAAGTAGCTCATAAATCATGCCTAAGAGTAAAATGTCCAAAAACTAACCATAGACCTAGCAAATTACAATCCTAGTCGCCCATATAGTTCGAGGGATAAGGGAAAAAAACAAATTCACGGTATCATAGTGTTTCAAAAAGACAAGGAAAAACAACAGAACACAAAATGCTTTGGTTACGCTCAGTGAGTGTTATTGCAGCTGAACTTAGGATACGAGCTGAATAGAGAAAACCAGAAACAAAATCAGCTTCCGTAAAATGAACTTTCTTTTAGCATTTGTAGATGGTTTTTTACCCATAAGTCAAAAGTACAAGTTAGCCAAAAAGAATGGCCAAAATTCAGATAGCGAAGAATCTGCAAGCAGCAAGCACACCCTCAAGTAAAGAATCATTCAGTTTTTAAACCCCCTATTCCAATTCGAACCAATTTGTTTGTCCACTCTACTCTTGGATGTCCAAAATGTTTGTCCATTTCACTTTTGCATGAACCAATTTCTCTTGTTACCCTTTCTCTCTCTTTTTTTTTAATTAAAGTGACTATTGAAAAAAAATTGAAGGGTAAATGTTGGAAAGTTAGAAACTTTCTAAAAATCATTGCGTTTTTAAGCTAAGCAAGGAATTTCAAAATTGGACAAATAAAATGAGACGGAGGAGGTGTCACCAGACAATTTTCTCTCGTGAATTCGCACCAAATGAGAAGCTCTACTTTACCCAATGAATGAATCTGTTTCACATTCGAAAAATCAAAACCTTGTAACCAAACGGAAAATATGAAAATGGAACTTACGAGAATTCTTGAAAAGCATAAACAACGGGATCGATTTTGGGAACGACGACGGGTAGCCGCTCGAACAGGACAGAGGCCACGATCTTATCACTGTTGGATGTGCAAAACCCTCGCGTACGTATGAGAGATCGAGCCAACGTCGTACACGATCTCTGCATTTTTGTAAGCCTATACAAGTTCAAATCTAGTAAGAGATTGCTGAAAATGGTTCCTCTCTCTCTCTCTCTCTCTCTCTCTCTCTCTAAGAATGTGTATGTATAATTTCAGAACAACTGAACATGGGGGTGCGGAGAGGAAGAAGAGAGAGTGGCGTTGGTAGCTGAAGATGGAACAGAGAGAGCGAGAGAGAGAGAGAGAGAGAGAGAGAGAGCAGGGCTAGGTTTTACAAGTCACCGGTTATGAACGAGAGAACTCGAGAATTGTTCTCTCTTTTCTCGTTGGAGCATCTCGGGTTTAACTGGATGAGCCGGTGGCCCATCATCTTCTGCATATAGAAAAATTACACGATCGTACGTTATCTTTCTCTTCAAAAAAAAAAACCTTATCTTTTAGTCATAGTCTACTAAAATGTCCCTCACTTTCCATATTTTGTAGTTATATCCCCATCCAAAAAAATTCCAACAAAAAAGAACTTCATTAAAACTTCTTTACGGAACTAACCGAGACGAACAATCTCATCCGTCTAAAATTATTTTGAATGGTCCAAATTTTAAATAAAATATTCTCATGAATTGTTTATTTAAAATCTGGACCGTCGATTGCCGAAACGAATGGCGAGATGGGGCGGCGAGAAAACCTCTTTTATGGACCCTTAGTGAATAAGGCAACCTCCTCCTATTAATAGGATAATACGAGTTTAAAGAGACAAGCAAAATAAGCACTGGCTAAGACAACAGAATACTGTGATCGATAGAATCAGTCGAAAACTTCATATGCATCCTTTCCTTATAATTATCGGTTGGGTTGGTTCATGTGAGCACAAACGAGCATCAGCCACCACAACATAAAACTATGATCAACAGAGTCGAACACTTAGTTAATCTGCACGCTAAAGACATAATTTACTCCATCCGTCCCAATGGCATATGTCATTTTACGGTTTGTGTCATTTTTAATGGCTTATATCTCTCAACATATATTATATTTCATGTTTTTAAAATCATTGTCTTATAGAAATAATTGAGATCTATCAAACAAGATCCATATTACACATTTTTAGCAGTATACATTGAGAGATATAAGCAATTGAAAATGATACGCAGAACCTTAGTGGACACTTAAATTGGAACGGAGGGAGTATTATTTTGAATCTTTGGTATTTGTGTGCACTTAGACTTCTTTTCCGGGGAGACAAGTCAAACGAAAAGGTGCAATGTCTCTTATAATTATAGATGTCCATTTTCTAATGTGACTTCTACTTTTATTGTAGTTTTCACCAAGTAGTTACTTGTCTATATGTTGTTCCCTCCCCTTATAATCAAGTGGCTAATCACCATTGTACTATTACAGTAGTCAAGAAAAAGTCGCTGGAATTTCATTTGCTTTCTTCTGAAAGCACACAACAATGCTTGTCTATTGCTTTCTAAAACCAATATTGCATTCGTTCTTGCACCTCTTTATCAAGGGAAAAAAAACAATGCTTTGCATAAGGTCAAATCAAATTAATTGATTTTAGAGCACACGCGCCGAATTTCACCATCAGTTCCTGTCTTCACCTCGATATTGCTCATCTTCACCATGGCTCTTCCGAACTCCACATTAAAATTCAAAGCCTGCAATCCTCTCACTCCCAAGTATCTCTGGACAAACGATTTTGTTGAAGCATCAGTCCATAGCATTTGGTCCGACTGGAGTATTCCCCTTCCGCTCCTCAAGTTTGCGTAGAAAGACGTGTCGAAAGTGTTAGGGCTACCGTTGTCGAGTCCCACGAGCGTGGACCCGTCACCGTTTTCCGGGCAGAGCGACCGGAGTTGAGGAAGGAAGGCAGGGTCAATTGTGGGGTCAGGATTAGTGTTGTTGAGCCTGTGTTGGAAGAACCGGCATGCTGTAGTTCCAATAGTGTGCGCTCCTGTGATAACAAATAGACGGGGATCGACGTTAATGTTAAGGTTTAGATTCAAACGTGGAGTACGTCATATGCAACGTTGTCATTCTTTAGAAAATATGAGGAAAAAGTTTGCAGTATAAAATGCATTGACAATGGATGCTTAAATTGTTGTTGCACAGTAAATCTGGGCCGTTCATGTATACTTTAAGGATCGTTTCTTTGTCTATTTTCTTTGCATTTTGCATTTATCTTGTTGGAATTTTGTGGCACATACCAACTAGAGTTACGAGATCTTGACCGTTGAGTCCTTTTGCAGCAAATTTTTGCTTTTGTGAGTCTACAGATTCGGTGGGACCCGGTAAACTGGAAGCCTCAGAACTCAATGAAATCGTCCCGTCTCTCCGCCCCGTAGGCACCAGCCATCCCCTTCCGGAGGTCTGCATGGAACATTCAAGAAAACAGTTATGACTTCGCGTGCGCGAGTATACACCAAATTAGGAGATCTCACGAAACCATTGTGTTTTGTTCTCGCAAAAGTTAATAATGTCTTTTTGTCAATGTACTCTCAACTGCACATATAATTCTTGGATTGCCACCATAATGTGCGGTTGGAATGTATTTATTGGGATTTAGCGGATTGATTGTTCCTTTAAAACAGAGAATCTAACACCATTGATACGCTCAATTTCATTTAATTCTTCTTGTTTGTGTAAGCATTTTGGATATAGTAAACATGAGATTAAGTTTGTGATTCATACCAAAACCACAGCATCACGAGCGGCAAGAGCAAGGATATCAGCACATGAAACAACTCCGGGGCACACTGCTTCAAGTTGTTTCTTGGCATCATCAATGGCTTCGATTCCTCTCAACCGGCTATTTGCTCCTGCCATTTTCTCGGTTCCAGGGCCATCAATGAGGATAGAAGCATCACAGCCCCGGACAAAACAATCATGGAAATGCATCCTGAGTAGTCCTGGCGCAACTGTGGGATCCGACTGGAAACGGGATCTCACGGCCGCCTGGACAATGGATTCAGCTCTCGGACAGGAACCTGAGTAGAATCCCACTCGAGTGCCTTGCCCGAGTGCCAAGGTGGTGGCAGAGGCTAGCAAAAGGAACAACACAATTTGCATTTCTTTTGTGCAGCCCATTATGACTTTTTGTTCAGATTGAAGAACGATGAGAAGGGTGAAGATTTGAGACTGAGATTGAAATGGGTGGTAAGAGGTTGAGAATTTAGGAGTTATGGTAGCTGGGTTTTGCTCTATGGAGGTGGTGTTATGAGAGAGATTGGGTGGAGAGAGTGTGGTATTTTATAGGCACGATTTGGATAGGGGAGGGTCCCAAGGATGCAGGGAAAAGTAAGCAAAGTCGGGCATCCAGAAATAGACCACCCTTGAAGTGGGGATGATGAGTTGGACTCCTCCATTGTAATCTAGTAGTACTACTTCTCTAGATTTTGTCCTTCATGCAATGGAGGTGCATGCATATTTGCATGTGGTGCATGTCATTGTTACTGATTGGTAAGAGAAATGATGATTGATGAATGATTACATTTTTCCCTTTGTCGTCGTTGGTTGAATTTTTAAAAGAATAATGTTAATGAAAGCTCAATAGTAATTAATAGTTGTTAAATAGCTATGAGAGGTGCTGTATGGTTAGTTTGAGATGCGTGCAAACTTACCCGGGACATCTTGTTATTCAAAAAAAAAAAAAAAACTAATGGTTGTTAAACTTGCAAGAGCAACAAATTAGAAGTGTTTTTCATATTCTTTTTCATGCTAAAAATATGTATTTCAATATAATTCTTTTGAAATAAACTTGCGAGAGCAAGAAAAGTGCTTATAAATGTGTGAAATTTTGCAAATTCTTTACTCCCTCTGTCAGCTTTTGTTTTGTTTTTTGTTTTTTTTTTTTTAAAGAACTTGCATTTTCACATGTTAAATAAGTATTATATTTCCGTCGAACTCTTTTAAATGGTTTTTTTTTTTTAACACAAATCAAGAGCTCTCTATCAAATCTTTTCCACTGTAAAAATCTAATATCATTCAGAGGGAACAAAAACTTGGACGTTCTCCCAAGAACAAAGAACAGTGATGGACACAAGATATGTCCTTAGTGGGGGCTATATTTGAACATTGATAATTAATAAAAGTTATATTCTATAACTATATACTACTACTTGCAAAGGAAATTACAGATGAGGTGTCTACACGTACATGCAGCTGCCCTTTAATTTTATCCACATAACCACAAAATAACTTATTACTTAAAATTTTAGGAGGGTTTTTTCACAAAAATGTATATTAATAGAACTTTAGGAATTTTTTCACTGCAGAGACTTGTAAAGGCTGATTTCATAGAAGTTTTTCATATTAACCTTTAATATAATATTTGGAATTGTAAGGGGCCAAGGCACTTCGGCACCCCCTTATGTCTGCCTCTGCCCAAGTGGACGAACAAAATTCGAGGAGGATTCAATTTTTTGATGTGATTCTTACCTAAAGAAAAGCTAGCAAGTTGTCAAATAGTAAATGAAATTAGTTTGGATAATTGTGTCAATAGGGGTGTCTTAACGAAGGATTAGGTGTCCAATTGTCTGTCTTATTTGGGTCCATCAATTGTGGACGATCTTTTCCGATCTCTTTTTTCTCTGGGTGTCTACTGGTCAAAAAATACACATCTTAATCCATTACAACCATGCATGAACTGCAATTGCCTCTTCTACCCCGCAAGTCCACTATTAACGACGCCATGCCTTCACCTCTATTGTTCCTTCCAAGAAATTTCTTAGTAACAAAATTGCAAGATTTATGGCCCTTGTGCCCTGAAATAGTGAGTGTAATACACAAAAATGAAAATCCTGTAATATTGTCCATCGATCCTGTATGTTTACACATTACGTTTTTCTTTGTCGGGCATGTCTAGGTTCTCTCTCTCTCTCTCTCTCTTCAAAATTTCTTAATGTGTACAAGCCCGATGGTTACGCTAAAAAGGAGTTATCACCAAATAGTCATTTGTGCTAAAGTGTTAGATCCTAAGAGCATCCACAGTGGAATAACCAAAATCATAAGATTGTTATAATTAGCAATGTTCCCTCCAAGGGCGGAACCAGAAATTTATTCTGCCATGGGCTAACAAAAATTTATATATATGAACCAAAAAGAGACAAACTCATATATAAATATATAAATGTTCAAAAATAAACCAAAAAAAAAATTCCGAAAGAATTTTTCCTCCCTTTTTATTTTGTTGTTCCATTAGAGCATGTACAACAGTGTAGCAAAAAAGGAATATTAGCCATTATAACTACCTAAAACTGAAAAAACCCACCTACAGTAGTAAGGTAAAAGCTTAGGTAAAATACATTTCACTCCAATACTTTAGTATATTTACTGAAGGACTATTCATCAGCAATTTCTTTTATAGTAGTAGTATTATTTTTCACTTCTCTCTCCTGATTTCTTATTAAACATTCTCAAAAAAATTAAGTACTAGCTCTAATCTTCAATTTGTTTGAATCGGTAAGAAGATCTTATTTTTCTGATCATATTATTCTAAAGACCAAATACTTAATTATGAAATCCCTAGAGATAAAAATTAAATATGACCCTTTAGGATAAAATGATCAAAAAAATAGATCTTCGCACCGGTTCAAACAGATTGAAAATTGGAGCTTTTAAATTTTTAACCATATTTTTAAATTTATAAACTATCTAAAAAACTCAAGTACTCCAATTTTCAATCCTTTTGAACCGGTACGAAAATCTTATTTTTTTAATCGTATTGTTTTAAGGGGTCATAATTAATAGTTGCCTCTACGGCTCTCATAATCAGGTATTTGGCCTATAGGATCTCAAATAACTAGCAGATACTTGATTATAAGAGCCCAAGAAACAAAAATTAATTATGACTTTTTAGAATAAAATGATCAGAAATATAAGATATTCGCACTGTTCAAATGAATGGTGGGTTGGGCTGGGCTGAATGGGAGTTTGGTAGGTTAGGCTAAATTCATTTGCATTGAAAATCTACGTATGTATAATTTTTTTTTTTTTCGATTTTTCGGGACTGCACCTGGGCTATAGCCCAATACAACCATGGTGTAGTTCCGCCTTTGGTTCCCTCAAAAAAGTGCTCACAGTGGCATAACCAAACTTAATACCCTCTTAGCAACTCATCAAATTTTAGTCATTAGATAATTAAAACTAACAACTTTTTGCCAATAACCAAAACCTTCTCTCTCTCTCTCAACAATGTTTTTAAGAAAAATATTTTTAAAAGAAGTTTTTTTTTTTTTTACAAAAACAGTTAAATCATTTTTCAAAAACTGTTATTTTAAAATTAAAAAAAAACTATCTAAATTTTCAAAAACTTTTTTGGAAAATTGTTTTTCAAAAAATTATATTCTATTTCTAATAACATGTTTTTATTAGTTTGAAAACTATTTTTAAAAAAATGTTTTATATGGTGACAATTTTTAGATTTTTATAGGTTGAAAAGGTGATGTGACAAGTTTTGATTATTCAATGTTCAATTATCCCACTGTGGACATCTACATTGCTAACTTTAGCAACCCCTTAAATGAATAATTAAAAGGTGATGCGGCAACTTTTGATTATCCAATTTTGATTAGTCCACTGTGGATGCTTTAAGCCCCGGAAAAGTAAAGAATATAGAGACATTGAAGCTAATTTCGTCCACTTTTGGTGTTTCTGAGATCTGTAATAGATAAATTCAAAATTATGGACACTATACTAGTTTACAGAATAAAATGCTACTCCTTTATTGAGTGGACCAAACTTCTGCACTGGAGTTCAAAAATCATTTGTCAGTATTCTACCACGCGTTTTGTTTGCATGAAAAATCAACGAGGAAACCACCGAAATACCAATCAAATCAAAGTCCACTTTTGACCCCTAATACCTACTACGTACCCGTATAATGCAGCAAGGGAGACTTTTCGACTTGCAGTATGATAAGAAGAGAGAGAGAGAGAGAGAGAGAGAGAGCCACCATAGAAGAAATGGTATACCGGCTAGTTGGCAGCACCAACTATTGACAGAGAGAGAGAGAGAGAGAGAGAGAGAGAGAGCGAGCCACCATAGAAGAAATGGTATGCCGGCTAGTTGCAGGCAGCGCCAACTATTACTACTCTTCTAGGAACCACAAACAAACATACAAACACATTCACAAGTATGATGAGCCCCACACATATGCACCTGTGGGATCCACCATCAATTTGTTTCCATCCGAAAGAAGAACTTCATTGATAGGATACTAAGATTTCAAACAATAATGCTACATACACAATATTTTACCACACTTTGGTGACTCAACACACTTAAAAGGAAAAAGAATGGTGAAGGAATCGATTTGATAACGAACTCAAAAAACGGATACAAATTTTACAAATTTCTTTTACCTCGATGAATTCCTCCAGGCACCCATGATCCAAAGATTCCAAACACGGCCTTGAGAGTTGCACATCCTTTCCCCAAATTAACCTGCTAGGGTTGCAATATACAGACTTGATTGATCAAGAAAGAGGATAAATTAACAGAAGACCTTTGGAACATCCCATGGACGTGATTCGAATTTTCTTCCCATAAGCTTTCCTGATCTGTAAACAGATTAAGATACTCAAAAAATAAAAGGGAGGAAAAGTTAATGCAAGGTACAAATGCCTCCGAAATTGAAAAATCAAGCCCATGTTTCAAAGGAATATAAATTGCTAAACCTGCTTCGGTGCATGCTCCTCAACATCTCTTTCAAGTTTCAATGCATTAGAGTAACGTGGGCATGGATCAACGCTAGATTCAAAATTTCCCTATCACCATCTCTCATGTACATGTCTCTGCATGCTGCAACAACAATTGTCTTTTGCACGTAGCTGCATTAAAAAAGGCATGTCGTGTTAATCTTTATTACCTATCCAAAGTGAAACAAAGAGCTAGAAAACTACAGAAAGTAGCGCAATGGCTGTGTTCCCACCTCAGCAGATTAAGGAAAAAGTTGTATGTCGTTCTCAGTCTACATGGTCGCGGAAGCGTACAATTTTGTTGATGAAAGCACTTTCACAGCGATAACTGTTAGTGCAAAAAAAAAAAGAAGATTGCTGTCTTAAGTGTAGTTGGAATGTTAAACTACGACGAATAATGCCATATAAAATTTAAATGCAATTGTAGAAAGATGAAGTAGCTCCTTATACTTACATAACAACAGATGATATACAGAAGCAGGTTAATCCAACAGAGAGATGAATGAGAAATGATGGCCAGAAGTTCTGATGATCCAGAAATAATTTCTCCGAAACGAGAGTGGTTAAGCCAGAAAACAACAGAACTGTCCAACCTGACGGCAAGCAACTGCGAAAGGAAAATGAGGCAGAATCCTGTGGAAAGGTAAACCAAGTCTGTATTGAAGATATTCAGAGTAGCACTATCAAGTATGTGAAAAATGCACCAGAAAATTACAGCAATTAACTATCATAGCAGGGAAGTTGAAACAAATTGCACTAGCAAAAGACATACCTCAAAATAGTGCTTGATGAATACCGCTGAGTAAATATTTCTCAAAATCATATCTTCATTGAAGTTAAGAATGCAGACTACGCGATTAGCATCATTGGCTAAAGCATACTAAACACAGACATGAAACTGCCCTCTACTTCACTCACCAAACTACACACACACAAACCCCACACAAATGACTAATCTTATGTGGGTTACATGGAGCAAAACATCCCTATGTTGACAGGAGTTGCCTAATATAGTGACTTCTCTCATAAAAAAATACAATGATGCTCAATGTAGAGCTCGCATTGAGCAAACTGCAAAAAGACCAACAATTCCAAGAAGGAAATGAAATATTAGCTGTTATCAAGCCAAAGTATAAACTTGATAAAAGAAAAAAACCAAAGTTAAGAAGGATACTCAAGGAATTTGCAACAATTAAACCAATTGCACCAGCTGATCGTATTAGAAACACATTCAGCGCAAGATAGATAACTGAGAATACAAGTAAGGAGTCATTTGAACGCTTGAGTTGGTTCTCCGTTGCAACTGCATGCAGAAATGCTTCAGAGGTTCCTGATTCAGGAATCAATGGGATAGATTTTAAGTTTCTAAACATTAACATTTGTCACCACCCAACTCGAAATCTACCAAAGAAATCAACTCTACATAAAGGTTATAATTAAAGATCTCCAAACTTCAGTAGATGGAAACATCAGTTTTGACACACCATTGCATAATTAGGGCTTGCTAGATGTCCGAACTTAATGAATTGAAGTGTTTCACAAAGAAAAGTGTCACATTTGGGCACTCAAACAGAAATTACATGGTTTAATTAAGTTACTTATGGCAAAGAAAATTCAATCACCCAACATTGCTGTTAACCAATGAAAGACCCATCATCAAAGATTCAAAGCAAGGCCAGGTAATATTTGTATTTCTTAAAGGTAATTCAATATTTTCCTACAATCACTTCAGCGGGAAGTCCATCCTGTGATTTTAAAAGGAAGTATACATGTTTGATTTCTACCTCTGCGCATTAAGTTAAGCATAATAGACCGATGCAAAGTTTCTAAGGAGTCTGAAAATCCCTTCCTGATATCAAGGCTGTCTTAACCTTCTTGACCAGCAATGACAAGTTTTTTATTCCAAACCATGAAAATAAATCCATGGTTGAGGTGCTGAGCTATATGCTATATCTCAGTTCAATATATATCACAAAGTGGCTATGCAAAGGGCCACTGCCTTTTCAAGAATGATCTCATGGGAGATTAAAACAACTAGGGGTGCTAGGCAAATTGTGGAAGAGAACGTGTGTTTCCCATCAGTACATAAAACTCAAGAATATGCTGAAAAACGAAATGATTAACACAGAGGTACATGATGCCTTCGTGTATATATAAAGTTCAGATAATTTGTATGTAGACATATAGTATGCAGGCATGAATAATAATTAGACAAACTATGTAAATAATTTACCATTCATAGCCAAAACAATGACATAAAGGCAGTAATATCAGAGGACACTTGATGCTTCTCCATCGCTCCATTTTTGGCCATACAACAATCTGATGAGAGAGTAAGAATAGCAAGGGCCAAATGCCATGACTACAAGCCCTACAAGACATCAAGTATATTCTGAAACCAACCAAAGTAAGAAGCAGAAATGGAAATTACAGAATTTAAAAGACATTCACTCAACAAGATAATTTAGTCATTTGAAGTCAAGAATTACACCAACTCAAACGGAAAAAGAAAAACAAAAGTTTATGGGTATATACACCTAGGAAAAAAGAAAATTTGGTTTCTATAAAACTGAAAAATTATAGCTCACTAAAGCATTGAACTAACTGAATCTGTCACCCATTATGCTCCATTCTGGTCCACAACTCGTATCCCTTGCCCTCACATTATTCCAGCACGGCAGCACCGCATCAAACTAGAAGCTTCTTTGTGCTTCACACATCCCATTGCAAACTCTCCATCAGGCCTGTCATTGATACTACCTCAACCTTCCACATTCATTTCAAGCTTAGTGCTACCATAAGGCAGTAGACAGAGCCGGTCATTTATTGACTTTCTTCAGAATGACCCTCTCATATTAAGATCTGGTCATTCTTTATCTCTACCAGGGTGGCATGGGAATTTAGAAATTACAGGCTTGAGATGACGGCTAGTTGCATAGGATGGGAAGTTCGTACAACGAAAAATGCAAAGTTAAGAACACTGCTCCTCTTTGTCTATAGTAGTTTATTTGAGGGAGAGAGCGGAAGCATTTGAAGCACAGATTCAGAGGCAATTTTAGATCTTTTAGTTGAGACGATTTGGGAGACAATTTGGGATACTTTTCTGCAGTAATATGGATATGATGAATATATAATGAACAATGGGGTCATGGCCTCTCTATTAGTACACATCTAATCACTAATATTCCCTACTAATGAAAAAGCAAAAGCAAAAGCTTTTACTCAATCAATTAGCCCTATCAACAGAATCCTCAATATGTTGCTGAACAGAGAAGGAAAGTGAAGACAGAGAGGGAAGACAGAAATGAGGGCTGCAAGTGTTGTTCACCACACTACAGTCAAATTTTCAACTATTCCAACCCCAGGTGCAAATCTTATCGTCCAACTAGTAACATGACAATTTATAAATCAGAGATAAGTTTGGTCATGCCCAGCACGGATGTTGCTACAGACCCTTTTATGGCCTCTGCCATGGGGCCTACATTGACTTTGTATATGATTGTGCATAGCTGTATAAGTGTAGTAACCTAGAAAATGTTTTCTAGCATATGAGCAATGCTATAATTCTATAATGTCAGACTCCTTGTTTTAGTGCTTAATACATAATGACCAGGCAAAACTCAACAAACGAATACTGGGGGCTGCACAACTGTGCTAAATAGTAGAGAGTCTAGAGACCAACTAAGAAGTTGAAATACTAGAATGAAAATAAGAATCTATAAACCTTACCAATTAACAAAACGAGCTTCAGAGCATCTGTTAGAGAACTTCCTAACTTCCAGCTTTTATGTGCATCTTCCGCTGCCAAGAAAAAATAAAGTTTTACTGATATGATGGATAAAAATAACATTATGTAGTCATCAAACCTAGCTTTTACTCAACAAAGTTACTATCTGAGAAGGCTTCTTTAGCCTTTCAAGACAGTAATAACATTTTAACATTTTTTTTAACGCTGGTGACTGATTTTATACGACACCTCGAATAATAAATTTACAAGAATCACCTTAATAAAATATTTAAACAAGTTCCATAAAAGGGAGAATAAATTAAACAAGATAAAATAAATGGCCCCGGTTTAGCTGCCACAAATTTCTAAGGTTCCATTACCACAGTGTTATGCTAATCCATGGAAGAAGATGAAGTTTAATATAAGAGAGTAAATTTCTAACTTAAATGGTATATCACGAGCATAAAAAGAAATAATCGAATAGCATACTTGTGTCCAACAATAAGTCAAAAGAAGGTTAAATTCCATTTGTTTTATAATCATGTCAAGTTCATGGCTGGGTGACCAAGAAAAGCTGAGAGATGTGGCGAGCCAAGCCATGTGGATAAGGTCACGTCAGACAGATGGCACTTTCCAATTGGTTTGACAACCTGGAGGAATTTCCCTTGACCAATGCCCTCCCATATCAAGGGAAGTCAAAGGATGCCCAGCGTTGGGGGATCTCCCTTGTACAACAACGGCATCAAGGGACGTCCATCGACAATATCAAAGGAGATTAGGAGGTTGGCGTCATCCTTGTCAATCTTCTGTCTCTGATAAAATGCTGGGGTTGCTTCTACAGATAACACGAGCCTTGGAAAAAGCTCTATTACCCTCCAAGCCACAAGTCCTTGAGTGATCCCAAGTGGGGTCCGAGGTCCTGCCTCAGCCTTGGTTGTCCTTGTTGTCCTTGAGTAAGTGCGAATTGGAGATTAAGTCACAGATCTCAAGAGGTGGATTTTGCTTTAGAGGTGGCGATATATGAGGTCCTGGTGATTAATCCTTTGGTGGTGAGGCTGAGGTCCACTCAGAGCCAAGGGGAATGTACTATTAGCACCTAGCAGTGGTGAACACAGGCACCTTCAACCTTAAACACAGTGAGTACACAGGAGGATAACGAAGCAATAAGGGGCAGAAGAATCAACCCCCTCTCTTTATATTCACATGCTTTCTAATGCTCGAAGAGTGGACCACCTAGTTAGGTTGCCATCCCAAAACCCAGAATAAGAAGAACAAATGTGTCTGAGAATTAGAGAACAGATCTTAGGGACCTAGCCAATAAGAAGAAAAAAAAAGGCTATATGAAAGACATGATAGAAAGCTCAAATAGAGAAGAAAAACTAGTAAAACTCAGTAAGGATGAAATCTAAACACAAAATTCCCAGGGAACAAACAGACAGAAGAGAAATAAACCTGTTGCAGACTTTGCAAATGTAGCATACGAACTTTCTTCAAAGGGAAGAAAAATCAACCTCACCACTAGGCTCCCTGAAATGTAAAAGATGTTGTGTTTCAACATCGTCAGAAAAAATCAGCAGGAGAATGCAGATCAATGCTAACTAGATATTTTCCTTTGATCCACATAGCTCTACATCAGAATCTATTTTGCTACTTGTGAGAAGAAAATTAGAAAAACTAGGACAGAATATTTGGACCTCAATTACCTAATTTGTCAACAAGTCCATACACAGCTTGGTTATATGTGGTATCAAACCATACAAGGACAAACTTTTCTCCTTCTTGAAGAATCAACTTTCGGAAGGATTGAAGAGTAAACAACATGCACATGTCCGACAGCTGCCTATCATAATTCATGATGGATCCTACTCTGTAGAAGCACATGTAATCAAATAATATCCTTCATGGACTAAAAGGGGTACAGAAAATCACATCATGTCAAAACAATTTAGAAAACGAAAGTGAGAACTTTTTGGCATAAAAGTAGATCAAAAGCTCCAAAAACATAATAAGAGAAAACCAGGATTAATAAGTTGTTAGACTTCTTGGAGGGTTCCAACCTAAAGCCAATTGGCAATAGGTGGAGTAGCCTCTAGAATATATTAACCAAGCTTGGGTGGCTTAGATGAGCGATGTGGGATAAAGTATAACATAAGTGATAGAAAACTAGTACTCAAACATGAATCTATTGATCCAGATGCAACCCGAGCCAGAGCCATCATCTAGCATGCTTGAGAAAAACTGATCGGAAGCTTGGTTTGAGACATACGGCAACCTAAACCAACTCAGAGATAACCTCTTTTCACACATGATAAATGATATGTGCTGCACGCTATCTGGCACATTATGCATACATAAGGGGGCACAGTAATATGAAGCAAACCTATTTAAAAGGCTAATGCTGTGTTTGGATTTGGATTTGAAATTTTTTTTGAAAAATAGTAGGGGTAATAAGTGGAGAGAGATAGAGAGAGAAATGTTGGAAGTAGGGGGAATCTAGGGGGAATTTTTTGAAAAATGCTTTTTGAAAAGCAAAGAGAACAAGGCATTAATTTATGACATACATCATCTACTAATAAGTTATAAACTAACAAGTCTCAAAAAGCAAGGCTACGCATAAAGTAAATACCAGAGAGGTGGCTATTCTTAAGAGGATGACATTGTTGCATGATGCGACTAGAGGGAAGTTACTACTGTTAACCACAATTAGAATAAGTATATGGAATGAGTTGGACATTACGGTTGGATGACAAAGATGAGACTCAAGGGCAGGTCTCTCCCTTCCCCTATTGTCTTCTTCTTTTGTCAATTTCTTCTTGGTAAGGAGAATGCTAGGAGCCTAGGACTAAGAAGGGAGTTCAGCTCTCATAAAATACACACACGTGAATGGTCTGGTAAAAGAGTATGCGTATAATGAAGTATGATGCTACTATTTCAACTCATCCTTGGAGCAACTAATAGGCATCACCCAATTTTCCTCTCTCATCAAAAACTTATTCAAGACAGCCATGGCAACATGGTTTTGTGGGACTATTTTGCTCAATTTTCATTTCACTATCACCTATACAGCATTGTCTCTTCCCTGAATCGACATGATTAAAGAACATCTGCCGCAGGAGAAAAAGATTACAAGAAAGAAATCTATACCTGAAAGGCAAAAGATCAGAACTCTTAATAACATGATAAAGAAGAAAGTAGCCCCAATAACAAAAGAACAAGCAAGCTCCATACGTAGCTTGTGATACTGCAAAGACAATCCCTTTCTGCTGCAGGTTAACATCGAGAGACTGATATTAGAACCCAAGTATTCAAGTAATGATTGAAACTTTTTTTTTTTGAACGGCAGTAATGATTGAAACTTAGCAGAAATAAACAGTGAAAAGCTACATATCAGCAAGAATTTGAAAGAGTCAAGCAACAAGTTCCTAAACTAGCTTCTAATTATATTCTACAATACATGAAAAACCAGAGAAACATAAGCAACAAAGGTCGTCACATCATCCATTTGAACTTTACCATGTCAGGTGCTTGACAATGAGGATGTAGGTTGTCATACAACGCGAAAGAGTAGCTGCAGTTTCAACTACCAAATGCAGTCTGAGAAACAACAAATTCTGAGAAAGAATGTACAAGGGCTCAGCCAATAGCTCCAAAATACATGCAAGACCTGACAAGCAAAGGAAACCAACCCCAGATATCAAACTTTCGAAGACACGAATGACAGCTTTCATTTCATGCTAAACACAATTCCTAAGACCACCACAACATGGCACATCACTCATCAGACAATGAAATTGCTGCAAACCATGTTTGTCCCTAAATGTAGGTTTCCACACAGAATATGCAATAAACAAACTAATGATTTCAAGTTGAAAGAGAGAGTTTACTAGGAGAATCCACTATTAAGTTTGGAACTGAACTTGTAAGACACAAGGACAGATTTCTAATTGCGTAACCTACCAACTACATGATACAGCATCCAAAACTCCAAATAAACATTTGCTGCTTACCATTAATCAAGAAAGCTTGCCCATATGGATTAGAATAACTTAGTTCTTGCCACCAAAAGACAAGTATGCATGCTGCAACTGTAATAAATATTCCAAACGGCACCGTCATCCAGGCTACCATCAAAAGTTTTGACACATTTTCTCCTGCTGACCACCATCACTGCCATGAAAAAAAGATAGTGTCTCGCATACATGTATCAAAGAAAAAATAAGTTTACCACTTTATACATTAAAAGCATAAATTGTGGAGGATACGAAAAGTGTGTGACAATGTTAGAGGGAAACAAGTGTTCACCAAATCAAATCCAAAATGGGTCAGCTGCCTTAATTACTGACACAAGAATGGTTAAAGAAATCAAACAAAAAGAACTTGATTAACAAAAAACCTAAATTAAGTGGATTCTGGTACGGATAGGTTTCATCAACTTCTCGTGTCAAGGACACAGGGACACTGCATAATATTCTAATATCTTCATAGCAAAGTTTTGCACTAACTTGAATCTTTAAATATGCTCCCTAGGTGAATGTCTAACTCAAAATCTTGGGCCTGTATCTCCCACATTGTAAAGAGTACATGCAAGATAGGAAAAAGAAATTGGCGGGAAACAACGAAAATTGCTTCACTGGCTAACTCCCTCACCCTAACCACATCATGCTCAAACTTCATGTACATTCATTTGGCCTCGAGTTTATACATCAACCAAATGATCTGACAGCAAGAGTCTTCAGAATCTCATGTTAAATCAAAATGTTTTAAGTCACACCACCAAGCCAAAATTAAAAGTCATTCAACTCAGAACTTATACGGAGCAAGATACAACAAAAGTTACAGCTAATTCAGAATCAGGACAAAGAACAGGTAGTGCTAAAACACACCAGTCAACTGAACAGATAATTGCCTCAATTTTATTTTTTTTTTGACAAGATAATTGCCTCAATTGAAGCACGAGGAAGTACCATTTAATGTCTGCTCTCAAGCATGCTCGCCGAAAACCTTCACGACTGAGGAACAAGATACAGGTGACGAATAGATGGAATTGTACAGCGTAAAGCTGCATAGGAAGGAAAGAAATGTAAGCCCGGATTGATGGAAGCTCACTATCCCAGAAATTCCTAGAAAATAGACAACCTATATAAATGAAGACACATGAACTTCCAAGTTCAACATCTTACATTCTGCTTTTTGATAGTCCAGTTGGATCTTTTTGAAGTAACGGACTTCAATATGACTTATAGATTAAGCAGTAAAAATTTAGTCCTGAAATTTCAATTTGAAACTCAAAAAATAAATGTGTCAGCAGTGAAGTAAAATAGAACATGCCAGCATTCTATGGTAAGTAAAGTTGCTCTAACATAAAATCCAAACCCTTATTAAGCACATTTTCAGAAACCTAATAAAGGTTAACAAACACAGAACAGCATCATCACCTAGCCCTAAGGGTTAGTCCGGTTGAATAGTGGGTTTGCTCCCCACACAATTGACCAAGGTTCGATTCTCGGGGTAAGGCCACAAGAAAGTAATATCTTGTAAATTCCCTAGTCTCGGCGTGGATGGTCTGCCTTTGACCGGACGGGGATTAGTTGAGGTGAGCGTACGCTGGGCCGGACATTGGTGTCTGTAAAACCCGGAAAAAAAAAATAATAATAACATTTGCACCTATACTAGCTGAGCTATTCACCTAATCGCCAGTAAGTGGAATTATCTGAGCTTAGCAATAATCACAAGTAAATGGAATTATTAGTAAACGAAGCTAAGAGGAATTCGGAATAAAAACGGTTACCGCATAGTCTTTTTCAGTGAGGTGTCTGACGATCCATGAATTGAATATGAACGGGATTCCCCTTGACAAGAACTGCGTAGCTGTTGTCAATGCAGAACACTATATAAATACAACTCTATATTAAAACAGAGATTTTGCTAGAGATAGAGAGAAAGAGATTGTTAACTAACCGAATAAGTACTTGAAAGTGCGAGAAAAATTAGTTGTGCGATCGCCGTCACTCCCCATGTCCGATCGCTCTGAGAAAGTCTTCGAAACCGAAGAGGAGAGAGAAGAAGAAGAAGAAGAAGAGAAAGAGTGTTAATCTCTCTGACGTGGTTTGCTAATGCATGTAACCAACAATTTTAGGGCGGGAGTGGACTGTGTAGTTTGATAAATTTTAGGGAGGAAGAGTAGAAAATATCCACTTTGTTCTTTACCCGCACATTTTTACCGCAGGTTTGACTGCATCCCGTGTGCGGTCCACCCAAATGTTTATGAAATTTAAATTTTTTTTATGAAATGGTGATTGATAAGTATTTTTCCTGGATTCATTTTGTGGTTTGAACGAGTTTGAGCGTGCAAACTAAAGTTGCGGAGGAGTATACAAAGAGAGAAGAGTTGCGCCTGGGGAGGAAGAGTTGCGCCTGGGGAGGTGATCTTCGCAAAGGGTTGCGTAGGTGATCGCTGGTGTAGATTTGAGGGACTTCCGGTGGTGGTGGCGGTTGGAGCTGCCGATGGTGGCTGGGTGGTGATCGTTCCGTTAACAGCCGGGAAAAAAGCGCAACCGAACATTGAAAACAGAGAAAGCAAAGCTCCGTTAACAGCTGGGAAAATCTTGCACCAAGCACTTCTGCGATCAACCAGCGGCAGATACTTACTACTGTCATCAACAGTTCCAACTACTACTATCGAATTGCCATTCTCTTTTCTATTCGAGAAGTTGGGATGTGTCACATCCAGAAATGGTGGTTCAGATACAGTCTCTCCAACTCATTTGAATATGACTTTGGAATGTTTTCTTAGCACAACAATCATTTTAGATTGAAGTTCTCCAATGAGGATAACAGAGTTGCATGACATGCTTCAAATCGGAAAAAATCACGAATAAATAAACCCTGGAAACCTTTATTATGTTGAGGATCTATGACACTGCAATGAAATCTAATAACGAATGAGAATTGTGAAGGGACATCAAAATAAAGGCTTCTTTCCGTTGAGCATTCCCTTCAGATGATCAAACACTTGACCCCCAGCGTCTCGCAGTCCAGAATGCATGTACTCATTGGTTATCCACAATCTGATCCCTGCTATCTGAGAAGCCGTCTCCATTGCCAGCTTGAAGTTTACGTACATATCCTCGTAATACACAGCGGCTGCAACAGGTACCTGACAGTTTTTTGGAGGAAAACTATTAATAAACCAGAAAATAAAACCCTCGTAGATGAATTATGTGCACATAATATCGAGCCAATTGGTATCAACTGTTTAAAATATAAAAAACAAAGCAATGGATTCATGGATTTTGGCACAATGATAAACTCCAATACGAAGGTCATGGGTTTCTCATGAGAAAAGGCACAATTATATAGACTGTGGAAAACTGTAACATTTCTTCTATAAATGATTAGTACGACTAAATTCAACAATAGAAACTTCAACAAAAGCCAGCACCATGGACCTTATTAGTGTTTAGTGAAGCAATGTCATAAAGCGGAGGCCAATCTGCCTTTTCTGCTAATACATTAGCAGCATCTCTGAAATGCCTCAGGGCAAAAATTTCTTCGAACATCCATGGAAATATCATCTGCAAAGACCATGTGTTAGATCTAATCAGGCGCTTCATTGGGGTGCAAGCAACACTTCTGCATCAAGTTAACTTTAGCAGTTCTTGGGCCATGCTCCTCAACATAATTAATGAAACCATTTTGAATCTCCAGATAACAAGTGGAAAGAACATATATAATCCACATGCAACCAAATTAAAATTCAGCGACCTTAGTTTTAGAAATCAAATACAACTGAGTGATAGCGCATCTTTCTAGTGATACAACTTGGTTTTTGTTCCCAAAGTTATCTGACATGCATGAGAGTCTCAATTTAAATTAGGCCTTAAAATGGAAATAAGCAATGGTCATGAAGTTTACGAAAACATTACCACATCAAACAAATCCTAGGAACATTTATATATCTCGGGGAGAAAGAAAATTTGGTAATAACCATATGGTACAAAGTACATAAACAGGGAGTTTCGAACTGCTGCAAGAAGGGTGAGAATACTGGCATTTATGCAGATAAAAAGATGGTCTGTTAATTTAGGGTTGCCAAATATAATCCCCACGAGACTTGTTGATAAGCTTTCGAATTACAACGCCTGTTATTTCAATGTTGATCATTTTCCCAGTTACAAACATTCAATAGAACTAACCATTGGGATAGCAGGGTTTTAAAATGTAGCTAATTCTGCATGTTAGAGCTTCTCCTATGTAACCTTTGACCTCTCAAAGATGGTAGAACTGCATTTTCTTTTGTCTAAGCATAACACTCATACATTCCTACCTCTCCCGTGAACAGCACAGGGCGACCCTCTTTTGCAGCCTTAATTGCATCAAATTGAACCCCCTCTGCAGCCCTTATTCTGTGAGCAGACCATCGTGATGAAGCACCCTTCATGTCAAAAGGGATTAAGACTTACAGAGTGTAAAGAATGTTTATACAAACGAATCCATAAGCAAGATATGTTCAAGATGCAAAACTTACACAAACAAGAAATGAAACGGGCCTTGTTACTGCGCAGTACTCAATGCGAACACAATATTTACCTGACAGTAAATGGACTCATGTAGAAGAGCATAGATTGGATTCGTATCATAATCCGACCACTTCTCAAACTGCATATTTATAAGTGGAATTAAGTCAGTGCAGTGCCAAGTGAAGTCCCTGAATTTACCCAAAAACATCACACAATCACTCTCTCATGTGTACATAACTGTTGGTATTATTTAGTAACTTCTAACTAGTGCCCAGTACCAGTGAGTATGCCTGTGTGCACCTGCACCTGCACAGGCATGTGGTGTACAGGAGTTTGTCTAGGTGTCTGTACAGTGAGAACCAATACTGATACTGATCTTGATTTTGTTCGAATGATGACCTTTAGATGGTAAAAAATTTCACTTTCCTTTATCCTGGATAGCATTTAAAACACCAGTTAATCCAAAAATTTTGTGGATGAAAAATTGATCTTGAAAACCAGTTGAGATGTTCATTTACCAGAAAACAGGAGAGAGCAGAAGAAGAGCTATGTTACAGGAGTATTTATGTCGTTGAAGTGAGAGAATAAATAAGATTCTCACCACTACTAAAAAATGTGAATAATGAACTGTTCAACTTCTTCTTGCCTCCAAATGAGTAGGGAGGAGACTCATGAACTATTACTTTGCTGTGCACCGTTGGAACCATTTTCTACTAGCTTAAGCTATTCGGACAATAGGAGATCTACCTCCGGTTCCAAGGAATCGGGGGTCAAAGTCTTGCCACCTGTTATCTCTGTCATTGTTCAATTTTGTGTTGTCCATGTTTGTGCACCTTGTTGGAGTAAGTTGTTGTCTATCCCTATGCAAGACGGAATCAAGAGATGGATTGAAGGGGGAGTGGGAGCTTGATATACACAATTGGGCTCATTTCCTAACTGTTTAAGACTTTGAGATGATCTAATGCCACCACACCAGGGACGTATAATGAAATGGAACATGGAGAAATTAAAAGAAAAAGTGAAGCAGCCACTGAAAAGTTACCATCTCAACCACACGTTGAAACATTAGGATCAAGGTTAACAAAAACAAAAAGTAGGTATTTTCTTACTGCATTCAAGAAGAAGTAACTGATTTGCTTTGTTGCTCCTGGAGCTATTACAGGATCCCAGACCCTCTCAAACCTACACAAGTACCAAAAACACATAGAATTAGTGGAAGGTATGGTATTGTGAAATTATTGAACAGCCGACATTAGGGTATGGAAATTACATATAATGCAAGCGCTCAAAACCAGTACTAGATCCTAAACCCGAAAGACCAAGAGTTTGGAGTCCCCTTGGGGTTAAGATGCCACCTGATGGAAGAGGCACCTGCATGAGAGAGAGAGAGAGAGAGAGAGAGAGAGAGCAAAATCATAAGAATCAAGGAAAAAAACACCAAGAACGAGTTTTGCAACATTAACTCACCCCGCCTCCTTCAGACTCCGCCAAATAGTTCACAACTTCACGAACTTTTTCAATATCCTGAGGAAACCTCTTGTAATACTTTTCATTCTGATGAATTATCCGTTCAAAGCATGTTCTGTACACAGCATCTGCATTGCATCCACTTCCGATTGGAGGAATTCCACCAGTGAGAAGGACTTGTTCCAGTCCTTGTGGTGCAAAACTCAGATAAGTAACAGCACAAAAACCACCATAGCTCTGCGCATGTCATTGACTCATTAATACCAACAATCAGCCAAGGCATGTTAGTTTAGCAAAGAACCTGTTTAGTCAGGCAGGGCATATGCAGAGTGGGAAAACCCAACTTTCTACATGATAAATATCAACCATATCCCCTCCACCCAGAACATAAGAGTAACATTAGTACCTGCCCCAAAACAGTCCAAGTTCCAGCATCAGGCACAAGACGTGTTCGAATGAATTCTGCATCCTTTACTATATTGTCAGCTCGAAAATGTTTTAAGTAGTCTGCCAAATCTTCACCAGACTTCATTTGCAACATTGATGACGGAGTTAAAGGAGTTGATAGACCTGTTCCTCTCTGAAAAAGAAATCATATCATTGGAAGCCCATGAAGCCATAATAGGAGGTACAATAATCAAACGTTCAACCACGGTCTGTACAAAAGAAAATAACACAAACAAAAAGAAAAGGCATGCCTGATCCATCAATATTACACGATAGTCTTGGCATGCTTTGCCTATCCATCCACTAGCTTCAGTAGGTCTAGGGCACTCAAAACCTGGCCCACCTTGCAAGTATAATAGATATGGTTGTGATTGTTCTTCTTTGCCAACTGCAACAGACTGTTCCAATGAGTAAGAGAAAATCGACCAAAGCTACAAATATCCATAAAGGGCCAATAAAATATAACTCGAAGAGTGAAGTATTTTAAAAGTTGGCTATGAGAAGCAGGTGTATTTTGTACACAATACTATCTCTACAGATAAAGCACATTACAGAGTCATAAACACAATCTTTCAATTTCCAACAGATACAAGTCTAGAGCTTATCGATCTCGGCAATGCTTGCAAGTATTTTAACCAGTTTGCTGCAAATATGCAAGTCCAACTTTTAAATGGATTTTCACACTATTTGGTACAATTTGCACACCTCCAAAGTTGATTGGTAAAGGACATTGAAACAAATGTTACTCCTCGTTGATCACAATTCAACTGTATTGGGAGGGGTAGGACATGATATACACCTAAGTTTTTCACATCTGGTAGGCTACCCAAGCTTGTAACGTTGCTTATTGCTTGCAAATGGAATCGTCGTGTAAATAGCGAGAGAACATAGCAACACATCATCTAATCTCTAAATGATCCTTTCACATGGCCTCACGATCAGTATATCCAATTTACTTCCAGCACAAATATTGAAACTTGAGCGAGAGATAACAATGAACTACTGTTTCTCACCATCCAAACACCAACCGAATCGGCATTGACACTACATATCAGAAGCAGTCACTAAACACTTAACTATGATCTTCTCAAGCAAAAAAAAAATCACTGGGAAACACTAATACAGCTTTCAGATCAACCAAGTAAACCAGCAACGAAACAATAATAAACTTGATTAGCAAACGGAGTCAATGCTGTTAAAGAATGACAAAATCAACTCCAATTGATTTGTGTCACATGTAAAATATGATTTCCATATCTGTTGTATAGCTTGATTACGGAGTGTAAATATAGGATTTGTAGGCATGATTTCAGGGATGTTATAGACATGATCCTAGGGATATGATCTACATCTGTGTGTATATATTCCAGCGTTATGAATGGAAATGTTATTGAGTCTTCTACACCTATTTGATTTCTTTTCAAATGCAACATTACCTGATACGACCTCGCGAGCGAAAACCGAGATCTTAGGGCAAGTCCGGTGATCGAGGGAGTAGTCGAGGGGGACGGTGAAGTAATGGTCGCGAAGCCGGAGCTCCGGCACGGAGAACCACTTCCCGACGACGTGCTCCGGACATGAAACGGCGGTGTTAGACTTGGTTCCGTCCATGGCGGCCGGCGAGGCGACGGAGCTCCGAAAAGCGGTGAAGAAACGGAGGAGTTTTGTTCTCGGGGGAGTCAGTGAAGGCGAGAGAGTAGTTATTGGAGGAGAATACCGGAGTTGAAGGGTTGGCTTGATTTGGATTACTATCATTTTCATTTCAGCGGGCGGTGAAAACTACAGTGCGGGGGGGCTTACGGGATACTGTAAGGCGCGTTTGATTTGACGGCACCCGTTTGTTTTTTTTCCCATCTCAAGGACCCGCTCCAATTATTGATAATTTGCCTAAAGCGGAAAGTACTAAAATACCCACAAAAAATGCTATGTGCACTACACGTTTACACTATATTCAGTGGATCCACATAAATACAGAAAAATATTTATAAATTTTTAAACATTTTTTTAGTGGTTCTGTAAAAAATCAATTTAATTTGATATCAATAGGTATTTTTATGAATTCTCACGGGCGAAATTGCTTAACCTATGGGTATCGAACACAATCAAAAATAATAGCATCCGGAATTATTCGATGCATGTAAATTTATGTGTATTGAAAGGCTTCAAACGCAGTTATTCAGGATTGTATTTAAAAGTTGTGTATATGTAGCATTGCTCATATATGTTTAGCAAAACAGTTACATATGGACCTCATATGTATGTGAGGTGTTGTCTGAATTGTTGAGCTTCTAGACTTACATGTGTTTGGTGTTGTGTTTGAAACGACAACTCACATACATGTGGAACCAACACTCACCAATACGTGTAGATTCCACGTGTATTTGATTTTGTTTGAATTATTGTGCATGTAACACAATTCCTTTTTGATGTGCTTATAGTATTTTGAGACACATCTATGTGATTGGTGTTTTTAGTTGAACCCAGAGAGGTGCTGTGCGGCAAGATAGGAAATTATAACAAAAAAGAGATAGTCTTTTTTACGGAGGCTTCGTTTGTTCACGGAGATATGCAATTTCAGTCGTTTATTTGCCCAATCAAAGGTTGAGATTCGTTTTTAATTAGGATCGGTCACAATTAACTTTTTCCCAAAAAAATTTCATTAACATCTTGACCGTCCAAAAAATTTTGGACAGTCACGATTGAGTATTGTAAACACTTATTTACAACACCTTCATAAAAAGGAGATTTTCTCCACAAAATAAGATTCATTTGAATGTTTCTTTGAAATTTTGAATCACATTAAATTTTTCATTCATCTCGACAAAAAAATTATTAAAATAGTCAGAATTATTACTTGTCCACAACACTCTTTTTTAATTTTGGTATTTTTTGCTTGATAGGAAACATAATAAAAAAGATCGATTTGAATGGAATTGGGGATGGTGTAGTACAGTTGTATGCGCACCACCGTGTTGTGCACCTTCGTGTCATCGGATTGTGTATCTTACGGCTTGGATCTCATCTCGACAATAAAACGGTTTTCAATCGTTGGTTGCCAATATGAGATCAGAGCCGTCAGATGCACAATCCGACAGCTCAAAGATGCCAAGCACAGTGTTGTGCACCTTACTGCATAGCTCCAATCCGAAGTCCACTTGAATGTTTGTTTGAATCACGCCAAATTTTCCATCCGTCCTGACCAAAGAAATTAAAAAAGGTAAAAATTATTACCTAAAGCAAGAAGCTTCACTAAATATATGAAAAAAATACCGAACTAGTATTTTTGTCGTCTCACATAATTTATTAATTCCCGGTCAATCTTTGTATACTTTTTTAATTTCTCTTGCAATTAATTCCAAAAGTTATAACGAAAAAATAAACAAAAATTTCCAAAATATAAAAAACAAAGAAAAAAAATCATATTAGAAGTATTTACTAGATGATTGGCGCGTAAAAGTACTTGAGACCCACAAGAATGTACTCCATAATGGATAAAGGGTATCATGTGGCGATCCTCAACACAGCCAAATATAGTAATTTTTATATATGCTACGTTTCTGTTTTGATCAAAAAAAATATATATAGTAATTTTTCTGTGCATCGATAGATAATCACGTGGGGCTTCTTCGGTTGAGTTTTTGAATTTGAATTTGTAATGATTAGGATAGAAAGATAGGGGAATGATTAAGGTAATAATTGGATAGAGATAGAGATAAAAATGAAAATAATAATTAGAGATAAAAATAATGAGTAAATGCTGGAGCAGAATAATAAATTTGAGTCCAAAATTCCAAACTCAATCCTAATCCTAACCGAACAGGCCCTTGACGTTTCCAAATCGTCTTTGTCTTACCATAAAAATATGAATTTTGGGTCAGCAGTTGGAAGACTACTTGTACACTCATTCATCGGCACAAGGAACTAGTTTAATCAAGAAACCAGGAGGTTGTTGAGAATTACTGTACATCTGCATTTACCCATTTCTCCCACTTGCAGGTAGCGCATTCTTTATTAATGGCTGCTTCATTCCCTTCAATAATAAATCCGCACCACAATTCCAATTAAACCTCTCTCTCTCTCTCTGTGGGAATTGCAATGGCACTTCTCTCCAGAGCCATCGCCTCTGTCACCAAACCCACCGCACCGCACCTCCACAATCTCATCCGATGCATGAGCAACGTCCCAGAAAACACCGTATACGGAGGACCCAAGACCCAGAACCCTAACCAAAGGGTGACCCTAACACACTTAAAGCAGAAGCATCGCAAGGGCGAGCCTATCACCATGGTGACTGCCTACGATTACCCATCCGCGGTCCACCTCGACACCGCCGGCATTGATATCTGCCTCGTCGGCGACTCCGCCGCCATGGTGGTCCACGGCTACGACACCACTTTACCAATTACACTTGACGAGATGCTCGTCCATTGCCGCTCCGTGGCGCGGGGGGCTAAGACGCCGTTGCTCGTTGGGGACCTCCCGTTTGGCACTTACGAGTCCAGTACTCGTCAGGTATTGATCGATTAAATAATTAACAAATATACTACTGTTCTTTAAGCTCGTTTAATTGGTTTCATTATATAATTATATAGTTACTCGAGTTCGGTCAGGATAGCTTTCCTTGTTAAATTTTTGAACCTTGAACTACCCACTGCGGAGGTGGCTCTACATATGTCTATTTATTTAATTGGATTGCCTTGAACTACCCATTAGAAGAAGTTTTATCTTATGTTATCTGTAACTCTTATCAATTTATATATTGCGTTTCTTGCCTAGCTAAAGCTATTGTTGGTTTAGTATTAGAGACGTCAAAAGAGAAAATCATTGATACTAGCGAACCAACATCATTTTGAAACCACTTCTACACTCCTGAGGTGGCGAGGTGCTTCATCTCTCCTGGTCCTTTTTTTTTTTTTTTTGAAAAGAATGTTTTTTGTAGTTGTCCTCTAATTGGGAGTGGGTTTTTCTTGAGTTCATGTTTGTGCTTGTGTTCGGATTAAGTGGAGGGACCCGTGGCACTAAAAGTAAAGAAAAAGGGTGAACAGTAGAAGCGTTTTCTCTCCTCTCTTTTTTTCATTTTTGCAGGGTTAAGGAAATGAGGACAAACT
The DNA here is from genome assembly GCA_019656295.1 of Rhododendron mucronatum var. ripense. Classification (NCBI taxonomy): domain Eukaryota; kingdom Viridiplantae; phylum Streptophyta; class Magnoliopsida; order Ericales; family Ericaceae; genus Rhododendron; species Rhododendron mucronatum. Next base: position 1,157,074 of record BPLT01000047.1, read on the forward strand.
GATGAATTCATTGTCAAAAATCCATTGTTTGTTGTCACATTATGCGAAATGTATTGTGAGTACTCTATTTCATTTCCCTCCCACTAAATACCTGGATCCAACCACACGACGTACGCAATGTAAGATGCTTTTAGAATTTAATAAACATTGTGGAGTCAGATTATGGTTAATTGACTTATCCAAAAAAGGCATTGTCAATCACCCAAACCAAACCAAACCAAACCGAGCCTTATAAACCAATCACTTAGGGTCGGCTACATGAATGTTTTTCTTCCATTGAGCTCTGTCAAGGGTTACTTGTTTACATAAACCCATTATACTCATATTTTTGCACACAACAACATCTAATATCAATTTAGGTCTAACTCTCCCCGTAGCATTGCTACCCAAAGCTATCCTATCCGCTCCCTTAACTACTGCATCTACTGCCCTACGGTAGACATGCCTAAACTACCTTAGCCTAGTTTCCCTCAACTTCTCCTATATAGGTGTTATACCTACCATCTTTCGAACCATTTCATTTCTAATCCTATCTCGTCTAGTCTTACCACATATCCACCTCAACATTTTCATTTCCGCTACACTCATATTACTCACCTGTTGTTTCTTAATAGGCCAATATTCTGTCCCATAAAGCATCGCTGGTCTGATGGCATTGTCAATCACCTCAGTGCCAATAAATCGTCTGTCAATCATTCAGTGCTAATGAAACACCACGGCTTTGGTTTTGTAATCTTGTTGTTTGCCCATATTACATGAACCATTAATGTTGGGTCGAGACTAGAGTGAAAAGTGTTAACTTGCGAAAGGAGAGCTAGGGCTCAACTCAGAGTGGAGTCTCGTGAAAAATTATGATTGGTCTACCGGGGGCAGAATTTGGGTGCTATGGGACCCTAGAGTTGGGAAGGTAAATTTTCTGTCCAAGTCTGATCAGTTTATGTCTTATTTTGTTTCTAATGAAGTTGCGGGCTAAAGTATGTGATACCATATGCTTTCTCTATCATGTATGGTTTCGATATGACCCTGATCTATTAGTGTGCTCATGCTTTCTTTCTCTGTGCCAAGAGCATATTGCTTAATTTTTTGGACTACGGTGCACCTTGAGATGTTAAGTTTGGGTTTCAATGGTCTATGGTTGGTGATGTTGCTGTTTTCCTTATGAGCAGGCAGTTGATACGGCAGTTAGGGTTCTCAAGGAAGGAGGAATGGATGCGATTAAATTGGAAGGGGGTTCACCGGCAAGAATCACAGCAGCTAAAGCAATTGTGGAGGCCGGAATTGCCGTAATGGGCCATGTAGGGCTTACTCCTCAGGCCATCAGTGTTCTTGGTGGATTTAGGCCGCAAGGCAAGAATGTCGCTAGTGCTGTCAAGGTGTCTCTCTCTTTATACATACATTTACACATCAATCGATTCTATGTGATTTCATATACTAATGTATTACTCACAGAGGATATATGTAGTCTATTTTGGTGTGATGTTCAATTAGCTTTGTTTCTGCAGGTTGTTGAGACTGCACTGGCTCTGCAGGAAGCTGGGTGCTTTTCTGTTGTTTTGGAATGTGTGCCTGCACCTGTGGCTGCTGCTGCAACATCTGCTCTTCGAATACCCACCATTGGTATTGGGGCTGGACCTTTCTGCAGTGGTCAGGTTAATTGATTCTTTACATCTATCATCTCCCTATATGCTATTACTTCTAGGATATTTGACTTCGCTGACTTGTGTGTAGTATCTTTTGCTTTTAGTGCGATATGAACTACTCTCTGATTCTGCAATTTGATTTCTAAATACTACAACAGCAGTATCATGTCTTCATTTGTGGAGTCTTATCATGCAATGAACTTGGAGTTTGCTTTGTGAACCATCCCACATTTCTGGCGCATGACTATGTTGGAGAAGAATGTAATGCAGCACTAGGACACAATAATTAATGCTTTACCAACTATGTAAAATCTATTTTGCAAAACAAGAAAAACCGGTATTCCCAAGTCCAAATAATTGTTAATCATGTGGTGTGGTATGTCATCATAGTTGTTGTGGACTTCTCATGTCCAAGTAGTTGTCATTAAATGGTTCGGTTTAATGCACACTAAACTTCCTTGCGGACGTGTGTAAGATATCGGAAATTGAACTTTGTAATGATTGGAATCCGCTTTCATTTCTTACTCTTGTGGAAGAACAACATATAACCAGACAACCATTACTTTCAAATTATGAACTATTCTTTGTTTTTCCATTTCTCCGTTAGAAATGGGAACAGTTTTTTGCAAAAGCTGTGTTCAAGTGGAACGCAATAAAGAGGAGATCGCTTACCTGTCAAGTTGATGGGTTTCCCTGCCTATGATTCTGCTAGATGCCTCGTCATGAATTCACTTCCTCTTGCATATTGAACTTCATTCTATTGCTTTCCGCGTGTATTTGTTTGCTCACAGCAGAAACAATTAGCATATTGTGACTAAAGAAAACTAATGACTTATGTTACAGTTAAAATCTTCTGGGGCATTTTAACTAAATTGTAGCAATTTTACTTGTTCGAGCACAGGCAAAATTGGAATATCTTAACCATTTCTGACACTGTTGAATGGCTGGATTCTCTGACCATTGATAGAGTTCCGTTTCAAGGGAAGAAAACTATTTCTGTTCCCATGTTTTCTCCTATTTTCATCCAATACTTTTGTGTATTGGTATTGACGCAAGTAGACTTATTAGGTTGAATTAGGATTTAACATTTTCTGTACCCCATTGTTCGTGTTAGATTGTAAGTTAATTTGATACTACTTGACACTGGCGGCTTGGGACACTTCTAATTCTTGATCGCACTGCCATGCAGGTGTTAGTTTACCATGATTTATTGGGAATGATGCAACACCCACATCATGCCAAGGTTAATTCCATCATTTCCACTCTCTTTTTTTGATAAGTAATTTGGACCATTTCTCGATTTGTGCGTGTCATCCTTGCGTTGGGGCCATGCTAATCTTCTCTGTATCGTTCCAATTTTATCGGATGTTCCTGAAGGGACCATTCCCACTCTTGATTACTCCTATGTAAATATCTCTCCGAAGGAAAAATGACATCCTTGGAGAATTTCTTCAAAAAAATCTTTGTCCAGTATGATGTGGTAGTGCCATTTCTGAAACTGTTAGCCGCATCGATGGTATCGTTTTTGCTTTAAACTGATAGTATTGAGACACAGCCACACCCTTCTTTGTTCATATCGAATACAAGTTTTCCGTTTGTGTTGCACACCCATATTTCTGACTTCTGGAATTTTGAAATTCTTCTTTTTGCAGGTAACCCCAAAGTTCTGCAAGCAGTTTGCGCGCGTGGGAGATGTCATAAACAAGGCTCTTTCAGAGTACAAGGAAGAAGTAACAAATGGCTCGTTCCCAGGTCCTTCCCACACCCCTTACAAAATTAATGTAGCTGATGTTGATGGTTTCTTGACTGAGCTAAAAAGGTTGGGTTTGGAAAAGGCAGCATCCGCAGCTGCTACAGCCGCTGAGAAGATTGAGACAGTTGAATTGCACGTCGGAGGGAGCCCGATACACAATTGAATCAGCAGTGAATTGTAAAGAAGAGGTCTTCATATCATTCACCGTTACTCGGATAGGAAATTTTTGAGGAACAAGAACATTCTTGTGGCTGTTGAGGTCTTGCCATTTTGTCCAATCAACTCCTGACCTGTGAAAATATTGCGCGTATTTCAAATGGGAAATAGCTGCAATGTGATTGGCCATTCGTTGGGAATTATTTTTGTTAAGGTTTTACTGCATCTGTATTTTGTTGCTCTATGAATTAATGAAAACCATATCGCTGGCGCTTTCCTCCAGTGCATTGTGTGGTTTGTATGTTTCATGATCTCTGTTGGGAACTGACTTTAGCACTTCTTTAACAGATTTTTCTGTCTTTTTTCATTTTCTAAGATAATATCGTTTTTTATCGACCGATTGACAAAAAATAAAAAAATTATATCGTTCTTATTTCGAAGTGCTCATTCACAGTAAAAGGTTGCAGTCCAACGGAGAAGAAACAAACCTTCATCTTTTCTTTTCTAGAATTACCAAAATACTAGTAGTAGTAAATGAGAGAATAAATAAAATACTTATAAACAATTACGGGAGCAAGCCCTGTAGTTGCTGTGTTTGGAACTTATGAAAGCGAGAAGACAAAAGAAGAAAAAATACTTGAGGAAAAAGCAAAAAAGAAATTACAAAAAGAAAATGTGAAGAATGAAAATTAAGTTAAAACAAAAGAAAATTTTCCCCTCCCCGTTTTTTCAAGATAGGAAATTAAACAAAAGTTAAAGAGCTTGTTTAGAACTCGACGAAAAGGAAAAAAGAGAAGGGAAAATTTAAAACTCTTTAATTTTTTTTTTTTGGAGGACATGCGAAAAGTGTTTATTAGTGTCATTTGACCATTGGTCTTGTGCAGAGGTATATTGTGTCCTACCAACTTGGCTACCACCCTACTACCTTCGTCCTAATTTTTTTTTGATTGGCAAAAGTAACATTTTATTAAGGGGGAAAGAGAGAGGGTTTCCAACCAAGGGTTGGAAAATACACCAAAATAGGTAAATCCATAACACCTAATGGTCTAAAAATCCAGATAAAACAAATAAAGTCTGTAACAACCCTGAAGGCATAAAAGCCCAAATATTACAAATAAGCCCCGCCCAAGAAACCCAAAACCCAACCCTAAAAATTTGAGAATACTTCTAACACCACCGCCACAGCCGCCGCCCACCAGATAGCCACCACCAGCACTGACAGCCACCACCGCAAAACCACCATGCCACCACTAACCACCCCAACGGTGAGACCCCGCTGTGCACAAACCCATCATTCTATCGCCGGCTCAACCCAAACCATTAGGCAAATACCGAGGTGCCCAACAGCAACCTCGGCAGAGCCCCGCCGGCCATAACACCCCACCACCAGAACAACCTTGCCGTTAGGCCAAAACAAAGAACCCAACAGAAATCTGTCCGAAGTTCAAGCAGAAAAGAGAGCATGGCCATGGAGGAGGAAAACAGGGAGAAGCCGAAACAGACGAAAACCCAAACTGTAGAGGGTGTGGGGTCGGAAAAAGAGAGGAGAGAAGGAAAAACGAGATCTAGAGGAAACAAGAGAACCATACCAGAATAGGTGATTTCGAAAACATTGTATTATTAAACAAATCGAGATCTATCAAACAATATAAAATAATATTCATATTAAATATAAAATTCATTACCAATTTAAAGATATAACTTGTTTTTTTATACAGTTAGAATAAAATTGGGACAAGTAAATTAGGATGGAGAGATACTTTGCAAAATTCTTTGCTCGTTTTGTTTGGGAAGAAAAAGACGATAAACTTACAAACTAGGAGTATATTGTATTGTCCATGTCAAAATTTTCTTTCCATTTTTCTCAAATTGTCCTTTCCTTTTCTTTCATTTTCCCTATTTTCCAAACAGAACCTCAAGTCACAACTGGAAACACGATAAATCCAGACATTTTGAGTCAAAACTTGACTACTTTTGAGATCAAGCTGCATGAAAGAAATCTTTTGTGAATCCTATGCCTCTAGCATGGATGGTTTGCCTTTGATTAGATTAGAGAAGAGAATACTCGGAGGTACGCATAAGTTGATCCAAATACCTCTAATCGGAGAAATTTTTCAATGCCGGGTGGTTACCACGTCACTCGACTAAGGTGGTACCCGAGCGAACACATCCAAGCCGTCCAAAAGTGTATTTGATGGCCCAGATTGAAACACTCTCTCTTCTCACCCCCACACTCTCTCTCCTCTTTCTCTCTCCAAATTCGAACCCTTCAAAACCGAAATGACGATCTAAATGGACGGAGCAGGCACCATGTGGTATCCGTGAAATTGTTTTTTACAAACACTGAAACACAACCTAAGCTCCACATAAAATGTCCTCTCCAAAGTGAACCCAGTACTCTCAAGACACAACAATAAGCTTAACAATGGCAGCCTCGAGACTATCAACCCCACTCCCCCTTCTCAAACACATACGCCCCTCTAATCATCAACCACTCCTCCGCCACCTCTCCTCCTCCTCCGCCGACGACCCACCGCCACTGCCGTCAAACAACACACTCGTAACTCAAATCCTAACTCTCCTACAAAACAACCCAACCAATTGGACCAACAATGACGAGCTCCGCAGCCTTCTCTCTCACTCTCTCTCTCCTTCCTCTCTACACCAAATCACCCGCAGCTTCACCACCACCACCGAAGCCCTCAAATTCTTAGACTACGTTCGAACCACCTTGCCAGCTCCACCGGACCCTGACTCTCTCTCCACTTCTTTCCAAGCCATTTTCGAACTCGCAGAAAGCCGCGATCAACCAAATTACTCGCCCGAAAAAGTTAGCCAACTCTTCACCTCATTCAAAGAGTACAACATTCCTCTTAATGTTAATTCGGCGGCCCTTTTGGTCCGGTGCTTCGGCCGAGCTGGATTAGTTTCAGATTCGATTCTCGTGTACAAAGAACTCGACCCAGATTCGCGAAACACTCATATAAGAAATGTGTTGTTGGGTGTGTTGATGCGAGCTGGCAGGGTCGATGATGCCTTCCAAGTGCTCGACGAAATGCTGCTTTGCCGAGATGGGAAAATTTCGCCTAATGAGAGTACTGTGGATATTGTTATTGGTGGGTTGTTGTGGAGGGATGCGAACGGGAGGAGGGTTAGTGTGGAGGAAATTGTTGGGTTGGTTTCGAAGTTCGGGGAGCATCGTGTTTTCCCATCTCCGGTGAGGCTTACCCAATTGATCACGAAGCTGTGTAGGAGTGGGAAGATTGACCGGGCTTGGGATGTGTTACATGAGGTGATGAATGCAGGTGGCGATGTGCAAGCTCCTTCGTGTAATGCGCTTTTGACTGGGTTGGGTAGAAACCGGGATTTTCCAAGAATGAACAAACTTTTGGCAGAGATGAAGGAAAACGGTGTGCAGCCTGATGTTATAACGTTTGGTATTCTTCTTAATCGTCTGTGTAAGTTTCGTAGGGTTGATGAGGCGTTGGAGGTGTTAGAGAAGATGTCTGGAGGAAGTGGAAGTGAGGGATTTTCGGTTACACCAGATACAATCCTTTATAATACCCTAATTGATGGATTTTGCAAAGTGGGGAGGCAGGAAAAGGGTTTGGTTTTGATGGAACAGATGAGATCGCAAGGCTGTGAACCTAATACGGTAACATACAATTGCCTCATTGATGGGTTTTGCAAAGCTGGTGAAATTGATAAGGCCGGTGAGCTTTTTGATGTGATGAACAAGGAAGGAGTGCTGCCAAACGTGATCACCCTCAACTCCTTGGTTGGTGGTATGTGCAAGCACGGCCGTATCAATAGTGCAATGGAGTTCTTTAATGAAATGCAAGGGAAAGGTCTGAAAGGTAATGCAATTACTTACACAGCCTTGATAAATGCCTTTTGTAATGTCAACAATATCGACAAAGCAATGGAGTTGTTTAATGATATGTCTAAAGTAGAATGTTCACCCGATGCAATTGTATACTACACCTTGATAGCTGGTCTGACCCAGGCCGGAAGGTTGGATGATGCTTGCTTTATTGCATCAGTAATGAAGAAAAATGGGTTCTGTTTGGATGTTTTGAGTTACAATATTCTGATTGGCGGGTTCTGTAGGAAGAATAAGTTGGATAAAGCTTATGGGATGCTCAAGGAAATGGAGCAGGCTGGAGTAAAGCCTGACGGAGTGACATTCAACACTTTGATTTCATATTTCAGCAAAGTTGGTGATTTCTCGACTGCCCATAAGTTTTTGAGGAAGATGGTTGGTGAAGGTCTTAGGCCTAGTGTTGTTACTTACGGGGCTTTGATTCACGCATATTGTTTGGTTGGCAACCTTGATGATGCTATGAAACTATTTAGGGAGATGAGCTCTGGTTCTAGGGTTCCTCCTAACACCGTCATTTTCAATATGCTGATTGATTCTCTATGCAAGAATAAGAAGGTGGAAGTTGCTCTGTCTCTTATGGATGATATGAAGGATAAGGGGGTGAGGCCAAATACCAACACGTTTAATGCAATGTTGAAAGGACTTCAGGATATTAATTGGTTGGAGAAGGCATTTGAGCTTATGAATCAGATGACCGAACAAGCTTGTAATCCCGATTATGTCACCATGGAGATTCTCACTAACTGGCTTCCTGCTGTTGGTGAAACAGAAAAATTGAAAAGCTTTGTCCAAGGATATGAAGTTTCACTCTCAACAGTGTAGAGTGCTTTCTTTGACCTGGAAGTGATTAGGAATCTTGAAACAGAGCAGAAAAATTCTACATTCTTGGTAGTATTTTGTCCATATTTGGGAAAAATTACTGTCCCAGCGCCAATGTATGGTGGGAAGAACTGTCTGGAGCAATAAGCTAGGAGCATTGAGTAATCTCGACATGTTGTGGGGCCAAAATGGAGGGATTTCCGTTTGTGCGTAGTTCATATCAAGTCAGTGGAAGAGTTACATTTGTATTATGATGCAAGTCCTGAAGTTTCTTTGATTTGACAATTTAATGAGTCCCATTATGAAAACAATGCAATAAGTTAAATAGAAATTTCATGGTCGGCCATTCGTCTTGAATTTGCAATTTCATTGAGTTTGATGCTTGTGCATGTCGTGGTTGTCAACATTATCCTTTTCTCAGGCAATCACTCTTGCTTGTGACCCTTTTACTGTGCTTAATATTGTGGTTAATTTTGTGATGGACTTGTAATTGGATCTGTCTTCAAGGTCCCGTAGAAAGACCCGCGTAAGGCTATAGTTGTTGTAAATGCATATAGCAAATTCACAGCTCAGACCTATGGCCACTGACAAATCCATGCCCATGCCAAAGTTCTCTCTCTCTCTCTCTCTCTCTCTCTCTCTCTCTCTCTCATTATTAATGGTTAAGCTGACCAGGCTTTAGACAAATCAGTTAAAGCCTCCCTAATGGAATCTATTCACAGAACGGTGAGTTTGATTCTTTTGTTTAGACCGTTTCAGAGATTGTTTGGTACTGTCATTCAGAATTAAGGAACTGGAGTGGTTGTTTAACTATAGAAATAGTTACCACATGGACTTATAGGACAACCTGAAATGGAATCATAGCCCAGATATTGTCAAGCATTCATCTTGCGGATTGCTGGCCCAGTCGCCCTAATTACGAGTAGTACTGTATTACATAATTGATTGAAAATTATGACCCTGGGACCTCCTCTGTTTTCAGTATATTCCATTTACTCAATGAGTACACAAATGAGGAAGTTCTCACCGCCGTCACCGGTTCGTTAGAAGTGACTGCAACCATTAAATCAATATTCGATCTTAGACTTCAAATTATCTTCGCTAAGTGACTCAGTCTATTAGCATTTGATAGACAAAATCCTAGAAGCACTTTACACTGTCAAATGATTGTAAAAACACGTTACTCTAATCTCCGATGAACTTCCAATTACACAATGATACAAAGATTTTACACGCAAATTTCATGTTACGATTCTGCAACTTAGAGTGTGCATTAGAAATGCAGATACAAATGCTTGTGTTTTGCGTCTGGCAATAACATCACCCTATACACAAAGCCTATTAAAAGGCAAGAGAGAAATTAATCATGATTGTGAAGAACTAAACTCCTGTCGCTACATTACAGTGCATCTAGAAACATGGAATAAAAACAGCTTTTTTCCTCTACAAGACTCATCTATAATGGAAGGGGGAATTATACGTTATACATACAAAACATTGTCATAAAGATTCTTTACCACTGGTGGAAACCTTCTCTCTAATACTAACAGGAAAAAAAAAATTTGAACAAATCAAAAGGTCTAAAATGAAGGGAAATCATTCACATTCCATGTTTTCGGAATACTTTAGTCACATAATTCTTCAAAGTTGCTTCTCGTTTTCGCTCTAAATCTTCGGTCTCGAGATTTTTAATAGTTTGAGATTTTTAGAGAAACATTTTCGCGCTCGCGCTCGCATAAAGTAAGATTTAACTAGAAGCTCAGCCACCACCTGCGGTGGTGGTTGTAGAGTTGTTGGCCAGCCAAGGGAAGGGTAAACTCGCCGGCAAGTGATCCGGAGAGGAATCTCCGGCCGGCAGGCCGGTGATCTCATCCAAACCCTCAAAGAAATCATCACTTATAACCATATCAGAAACACCACCCAACTCATCTTCTTCTCTCTCTTCCATCAGATCTTCTAACTCTTCTTCTCTGCTCTCCACCGGAGAAACTGGATCGGAGCAAGAGGGGTTGTTGTGGGTTTCACCAGCTGCGACGGTTTCAGGTGTAGCAGGCTTTTGACGGCTGATTCCGGCGAGTGAGTTCCGGTGAGTGGGTATAGGGTGGTTGTGCTCGTTGGTGTAGGTGACAATGAACATTCCCGGGTCGGATCTGTTTCGCTCCACTTGTTTCCGGGCCATACACCCCTTTGATGTGCTACATCTGTAGTATCCTCTGTTTCATTCACAAAGAAAAGCAAATCAATTTGGTTCAATGCTACCAAAAAAACAAAAAAGAAGAAAGAACAAGCACAACCTAAATCAATGAAAATTTTGCTTTCAAAAGCCAGAGGAAGTACTTCAATAATGTTGATTTTAACGCAATTAAGTAAAACATTTTCTGGTTAAAAACATGAAGCCCCACACTTCATTAGAAAACTTTTCTGTTTGTCAGAGAAAAATTAAATCATTTCTTTTTAATTATCAAAGGAAGAAAATTAACTCATCTATAAATCATAGTAATTAGAAGAAATAAAACTTTTCTGGCCGAAAAATTGAAAACCCACCTCGGATATGGAGAGCCTTTGATGGGTTTCTGCCCATATTTCCTCCAAGACCACATATCAGAAGACAAGCCCTCTGCTGGAACTTCACAAACCCTTTTCATCTGGCTCTTCCTGTGAGAAAGAAACAGGCATAATCACCAAAGGAGCTCAATCAAAGAGATGGGTACGTTTCAAATCTCACACTTTTCGAATTGAGAACATCGTAACACCAATTTACCCAAAAGAGAAGAAGTTTTTACCTTTTCTTGGACCTTGGGTTTGGGGTATGTGAAATAGCAGTAGTAGAAGTATTGGTCATAAAAGCTCTTGAACCAGTAACAGACAGCTTATGATGTTGTTTCTGCTTTTCTTGTTGTCTTTGTTGTTCTTGTGGTGGTGGTGGTGGTGGTGATAGATCTTGTAAGCCACCAAGAACAGAGAGAGGTGAGATGGGTCTGTTGTTTTGAGGTGTCAGGGTTTGAAATTGGGGGAAAAAGGGCTTGAACAGCTCATGCAACTCTTCAACTCTCTCACTACTTCTTGGTTCAAACGGATCTGGAAAGAACAGGAATTGATCATCTTGTGGTAGAAAGGTAGATGCGGTGGTGGTGGTGGCAGTGGCGGCGGAGCAGCTTCTGACCACCGCTTGTAGGTCCCAATCATCCGCCATTCCCCTGCTTCTGCCGTGCTTGCTCTGCCGTAGAGAGAGAGAGAGGGGACAAAAGAAGGCGCTGACTTTTCGAGGTTAAGAGAGAGGTAGTGGAAAGCAATAATTATTTATAGAGAGAGAGAGAGTGGGAGTTGGCAATATCAACGCTTATCTTTTGAGCTCTGTGTCTCTCTCTCCTTTCGCTCTCTTTAGACACCACAACTACTTTTGTTTTTTTTTTTTGGCCTTTGGGGTTGACTTGTGAAAATGTCAAAACGGTGGCACCATCTTAGACAAAGTCCACACGCTCTCACCCTCTCTCTCTCTCCTTTCTCTCTCTAGAAATCTCTCTCTCTTTCTCTGTGTTCATATGCGTATTTTCTTCTTTCTCGTGTCATCGTGACTCGTGAGATACTTACCACCTACCGACAAGAGAGAGAAGAGGAAAGAAAAAGTGGAGGCCAGTAGTGCATTCTTTATTTTGTTTTTTTGTTTTCTCTTGTTGATAGCAAAATGGCTGGACATAAATCACGTCATTTCCAACGCAAAGGCTTTGGCTAAATGGACATAAGAACGTGACTAAAAGAACTGTCTTTCCTGTTCGAATCAACCAAAGCAACATTTCAAACCTTGGGTTTAATTTCAGGGACCTGAAATTAATCGAGGTGTGTGCAAGTTAATCTGGATATCTGGTTACGTACATGAAAGCGTTTTCGAACTACATCTTAAACTACTAAAATCAACAAAAACGAGAATTAATAGCACAAATACAGTACGAGGATTTAGAGCGAGCGTAAAATATTTTGAAAGATTATTACTAAGGTTTTTTTCCTTGTAAATATGTGACTAAGGTTGGGTCTTGAGAAAGTGGGCTTGAGGCCCTGTTTCAGAACGCAAAAAAAAAGTCATTATTTTTTAAAAAGATAATTTCAAATTAAAAAATTATGGACTTATTGAAATATAAAAATATGCAATATGGATTTTGTTGAAAGATCTCATCGAGATTTTTTATTTGATGTAAAAAAAAAATTGAAAAATTATTTTTCATTTACATTATTTTTGAGTTTGAAAATATGAAATAAACTGCTTATTTTTAAAGAAAGTTTCTGAAACGTGGCCTCATGCGTGTTCGCGTGGTTTGGTTGCATCGTGAAAGGTAAAATCTAGTAGGGCACAAAACTTTAACTCCAATTGTCAAATTATGCGTGGTTTCCCCCTAATCTAAGCAAAGCATCTTAAATCTAACAATAAGAAATGAATGATTACCCTTTTCCCCACCTTGAACAAAATCAAGTGATTAATTGTGCTACGTGTACCTATTAATATCGTCGTTGGCTTTTTGTGTTTAGCGAGTCACTCTCCTTTTAGTAGTATATATTATTTTGTTTTATGGTGAGGGATATCCAGACTAATTTACGTGTATCTCTATTGACTGATTTCCTCTTAAATTTCGTTGAAAACTGCTCAATTGCGTGTGGACTAGAGCTTAAAGTCTCTTCGAGTGGCTTAAACTTAATTGAAACAGAAAGTCAATTATCTTTTAAAAAATGAATAAAGTATCTAAGAAATATTCAATAGCACTTGTGATTTTCACACCGAGGGCAAGAGAATCATTTTTTTTATTTTTTACAGTATGTGATTTTTTCAAGTAATTTTTCGTTTTTTTATCTTTTCGAGCAAAAAGTTCTACAAAATGGATTCTAACATCGTGGTAATTTGCATAGGCCATTCCAGACAAAAATTGAATGAATACTGCCCACTTATTAATTATATACTCTTTCTTTCTTTCTTTTTCCTCTCCACCAAGCTTTTAGCAATTCAAGATGTAAAACACAACAAAGGTTTTGGGCATTGGGTCAAGTGGTACAACCCAAGGGGGGCAAGGAGGGACACAGAGGGAGTGGGGTCAAGCGATTCTACCGAGCAAGATAGGCTTAATTTGATATGACATTTTACATATTTGACCTTGGTATCTATAATTTCTGACTCCGCCACTCCACTTGGGCCATGCTAGTTTTTGCTGGTGGGAAGGTGGTACCGCACTACTCACGTGCCATGCCAAGAATTAATGGGATACAACATAAGGGAAATAAAGTAGTAATTTTAATAGGTTTTGTAATCAGAGCTTAAACACTTCGTTTAGAGGATCTGTAATAGTGCAGCTGCCTTAATACGTACCCACGTTCACATTAGCCTAGAACAAGGAATCAAATTAAAATCAATGAGCAGATCAAAAAAAGGGATCTCAGAGAGTATAAATAAAGAAACAAAATTGGGTTTACATTCAAAATGGTAGGCGTACGCACTTTAAGGTTCACATTAAGGATTTTGGTTCAATCTATCAGTCAGAGGGTCAAAATTCAATGGAATTAAAATTACTATTCAACATGTTGATTTTCCTTCTCCTCCACCCCATGTTGTGCGGCCTCCAATAGCCTCCTCTTTTTTTTTTTTTTTTTTTTAGTAATTCGATGTTCAAAGCAATATATTTGTACATTCAAGCTCAAAACTATAAAATTAATGACCAAACAAATATGCAATAGTGTTAAGAATTTTCTCTGATTGTCCACGATCGAACTAACAAGCTTGACAAAATAAGCCATTGTTAACTATCATACTACGAAATAGTAATCGTCTTAAAATTAATGATGTCCAAATTTTAGATTTCACATATTAGTACGTTGTTTGCATAAGAGCTACCCTAAATAAACTTATATACTTGAACAAACTTATATACTTATTGATACAATCAAAGACGGAACTACAAGTTAGATATTGGTGGCCAAAGCCATCCCCCATTTGTAAATCTCATTAATTACCTAGTGGAGTACTTTTTATTTTAATCCCCCAATTTTACTAGTAATTATTTTTGGTTTGTTAAGAGCACCTAGCAGTGTTTTGCGGTGGGTATTATTTACCCATTTAGATGCTTAAATTTCTGAACTTCAAAATTTTTAAAATTTTTGTTATTCAAAAGTGCCCCTCTCGTATTTATCTGCCCACCAAAACCATCCACCATCCATTTGGTGGTCGTTAATGGCATCCCAAAAAGAAAACGAATTTTATGAAGTGGATGAAGAAAAAAAAAAAACAAGTGGACTCCAATAACGACAATTCTGCGACGTCCAGGTGTTCGTATTTTGCAGCGAGTATGTTGTTGTTAGTGTACTCGACCGAGCTCCCACTTTGGTTTTTGCGATGGCTGATTTACGGGTATTCGCTAGAGTATGGAAATTCGAAACGTGGGCGAGTAAAAAACGCGTGACGGTGGGCATATAGCTAGGCAACTGTGCTATTCACACGGATGATATATACACATATTGAGCACAAATTTTAGTGTGGGGCTCACTATGGGTCCCACACAAACAATTCGAGCCATTCATTAAATGTCAAATATGTTTTCAAGGGGGTCTTTGCGAAAAATCAGTTCAATTCGATATCTATAGGTGTTCAATTCAATTATTTAACTTTTCATTCGGATTTTAGGATATTGAAGATTGGATCGAACACCTATAGGTATTGTATTGAGCTGATTTTTTTCGAAAGCCCTTAAAAAATTATTTAATGAACGGCTCAATTTTTTTGTGTTGGACCCGTAGTAGGCCCCATACAAAAATCTGTGAGCGATCTATTTGCATATTATCTGTGTCAACAAACATATTGATAACCAAGTGATAATGGCCTATTTACCGACGGTATATGGAGGTCGAATATGTTATCCGCTGAATGAAATATTTCGGAACCACGTATATCTGGTGTTTGGTAGGTGAAATAGTAGTTAACCAAGCGGATTGTATATAGGGGACAATATTCTAAAAATGGCTAGGCGCTAATCGAATTATCAGCCACCTTCGAGTAATTATTATGCACCTCCAGCGATTAATCGCATATTAATTTCTTATTTTTGAACACTCATATTCAACTCCTTTAAGCAACACACAAGACCAAAGCTAACGGTGGTGGACGATCTCACAAACTGGTGGCGGACGATTTTTGACACGTGGGAAAAGAAAGTTCTCGAGTACTTCTTATTTTTTAATTCATTTCGTCGGGATGAACTAATATTACATACTCATAAAAATCTGGCGAAAAAATAATAAATACTAAAAAAATTTAAATAAAGACAAAATCAACAAAATAGCAGTGCACAAATTATTCAATAATGTGAACACTACTGAGGCTCCGTTCTGGAACAAAAAATAAATCCTTATTTTTTAAGAAGGTAATTTCAAGCTCAAAAATTATGGATTTATTGAAATCTAAAAATATGCAATATGGATCTTGTTTGGAAGATCTGGATGAAATTTTTTATAAGATGCAAAAAAAATTAAAAAATTATTTTTTATTTACTTTATTTTTGAGTTTGAAAATGTGAAATAAACAACTTATTTTTTAAGAAAATTTATAGAACGGGGCCTAATAAATCCATTATCCACCCATATCAACTACAAACACAAATCAAGCGTGTGCATGTCCCCATCTATACAATACCAAAACAAAACATGTTACTGGAGTATATCATATCTGCCCCTACATTATACCTCTAAAACAAATCCTGTCGGCAAACTACACGTAAGGATGTTAAGGGGATAGACGATTGGGAGAGAGGGATCCAATTCAATTTGTATTTCGGTGGTAAAAGTCTGGTGAATGAACCTGCGACTTAGTGACGGATCAATATTTCTTTCCTGACCAGATCAATCATGACTAAGTTCAAATATTCAAAATCGGGTGGATTTATTCGTTGATCGAGAAGTCACTACGCTCGTTCAATCTAGCTCGGTTTGGGGACCGAGAGGAGGCCCTTTTGATCTTGTGGGGCCACCCAACAGTTCATTTTTGCAGTAAAGGTGCTGCTGGGCATAACGCGTGCACTGTGCTTTAGTAAATGCTACTGCTACCCCAGGAAATGCTTTATCCGTCGAATCCTATGACATCTTAATCAGACGGTTAACAATATTCTTTAAATATTGACTTTAGCGCTCCAAAAATTACAGCCGACACTACACTTTTGATGCGCCGGCAGTAAATTTTAGATTGTCAAAATCAAAATCCTATTCCTTTTCGGAAAAAACCTTAGTTCAAAGGGTGATGGAAATATGTAAAAGATGCATCCACATCAAAAAAATAAAATAAAATAGTATTATTTGTGTGATATGTGTTGAAATTTGAACTTATTTGACATTATTTGAGGTCTCGAAAATATTATATAGGACATTTGGTTCGTTATTTTATTGGATTATTGGTTAACGTTGCTTGGTGAGACAAGTTACTTCTTGTTTATGCTTATTTTTTATTTGCAAATTATTCCTGGCATTTAGTTCGCTTGTTTATTTTGTTTTACCTTGTTTTGATGCCTTCATAAGAAAAATACGCTTATTTTGCAAAATTACTTTAATACTTAATTGTAGATAACAAAATTAGGCTTATTTTTCATTTGCTTAATCATTCATATATGCCATATGGTTCGCGTACGTGTTTAATTGGTTATTGTTTTTAAACTTGTTGTGGTAACGCAAGTAATTGTTTATAAAAATTCTAAAATACGATGATTATAATGGTGAATTAAAAATATAGAGAAATGCATTTTAAGAATGGAGAATCAAGAATCCTCAAGTTGTTCCTATTGACGTTTTCCTCTTTTGCAATAGAAAATACTACAGATAATCATGTCACATGTGAGCTCATTACCTGCTTAATTTAACAATTAAGCGTCCTTTGGAAACACATTATTGGATTTATTATAGTAAATATTTTGTTGGTCAAACATGGTGGGTTTATTATATTACTCATTTTTTCCCGTTGAAATTCATTAGTTTTTTTCTGACAATTTAGGTGTGCAGGTCAATTAACGCACACTTTGAATGCATCGGTTACAAAAGTAGTTGATAACTCCAGCAATTTCGAACCGAAGACCTTAGGGAGGAAGTAAACTCCTAAATCTCAGGCCTTAACTACCATGCCAACCCCAGAGTAGCCGAAATTCAGAGGTCGGTATCCATTACCGGATATATATTTCCATGGACAAGAAATACACGAGTTGTCACTATGATGATTTTAGGAGAAAGGATAAATATATACCAGTCCAAAATACTACTAAGTCAGTACTATTTAAAAAATGACAAAAAGTATACTTTAAAGGGACCCACCACCACATCTTCCCTTCTTCCGGCATCAGCAGTACTCTGTATCTCTGTTACATAATCCGCTTAGGCTGCGCTCTTGTTATCAATTCTCGATATCACAAATTCAAGTTGCTTGAGAAGTTTTTAAAAAAATACTTTCATACTCGCGCTGATTTTCTCGCTTATCCACAACCTTATCGACTTATCTTGCGTACAGAACAACCCGCCCCCCCCCCCCCCCCCCCCCCCCAAACACACAGGCGCGCGCACGCGCGAAAAATTCCGTAGTAGGTAAATCATTTTAAAATTCCGTAGTAGGTAAATCATTTTTCAAATCGATAAATGATTTTGGCACTTTACATTTTTATGATGGTACTTCAAAACTTGTCTTTTAATTGTAAAAATTATACATTGCAAGACATACTAAAAGACAAATTTTGAAGTGTCAATCGTAATAAAGTGAAGTGCCAAAATTATTTTTTCAAATCAATTTCTTCTTGATCTTTGATGGATAGATGTGAAGCAAAGTTATGACTTCTGATGGATAAACAAAGTGAAGTACTCGTACTTTATGTCTTCTTCGATATTGATAGAAATGGGTGAAGCAAAAAGACTTCGTGTGGGGATTGGGTTTGGCTGGTTGAGAAGTTTTTCACTGATAGCTCTCTTCCAGTATATTAACTGAACTTGAGCAAGCCTTTGTTTCGTTGGTCAAACATTTACACTCAACTGCACCAACCCATCTCTCTCTCTCTCTCTCTCTCTCTCTCTCTCTCTCTCTCTCTGGAATTGGGATAGAACCAGAGACTCCAAATTTTGGATTGTGACATAGCTGGGATTGGTTGACACAGACAAGGATAGATGCACATGAAAGGCCAATAATGGACCCCTTTAGCAATGGTCGGTAGGGCCATCTCTGTCTTCTTAGCAACTGAAAACTTATCGGTTTCAAAAATCTGTTTAAGATTTGATTTCAAGCTAACAACATTTGGAAATTATGTTAGTAACATTTTTAACATGTTTATGTCTCGAACAAATCATTGGTCAAGTTCGAGTACCTAGTTTGGGCAATTTCTTGGTAGAAATTGCTGTGTCGCGCCTATCGAGTGGTATTGGACATAGCACAAACAAGCAAGTTCATGTACGTACGAACCAATTGTATATTACCGGGAGAGGAGCTTTAAAAAGGGTTCAAAATACAATCTTTTGAATGATAGATACCATCGACATAAAGGAAGATTGCAATCCATGGCAAATCAACCTCCCACTTCCTACTTTCTCCGCTTTTGGTCAATGCATTTCACTCGCACAGTAAGATCAATGTGTGTGTGTGTGTGTGTGTGTGTGAGAGAGAGAGAGAGAGAGAGAGTGGTGGAGTTAGATTCTGGATATCCAAATCTCCACTGACATTTTCAATCAACTTGGAGCCAATCCGGCCAAATTCACAAAAAATAACAGCCATACATTGTCATCGACCATCTGAAAACGAAAATCACACTCAAAACCAGAGATATACGATTATCTGTGCTCTCAAACACAAAATATACAACCCACCAAGTGGGTTCTTTTAATTCATTTGTACCCAGCAATATACACTCAAAATCGAATATGCAAATGAAAATAAACCCAAGTTAAAAACTACTGAACCATAAAGAAGATACAAAAAATTGGAAAAGCTAATGCACCTGATTTTTCCCACGGGCAAGCTCATTGACCTCATCATAAACTTATCCACCGACATGTTTCTCAATCCTCTGATGCTGAAGTAGGGGTTCGCGAGCAGTGGAACTCGTTGATCTAAAGGAATCAATTTCTCAAAAATGACTAGTCATTTCAACTAGAACTCGGCCACAAGGAACTAAGTCTGGCTGCCAATTTTGCGCTCTTGTAGTCCTCTCTGAGCTGAATAAACCTGAATGTGCCGCAGATCATGCAGGTTATCATCTCTAAAAGAAATACGGCTAGATAGAAGACAGAGAGCTAAAGGTGTAATGCAATTTTTCAAATCTGGTACAAACTGCATAAGTGCTCCGTATAACGGTTTTTTTTCCTTCTGAAACAAAAGTGAAATTCAAGTTCGGATGACACATTGTAGACAAGAATATTGTAGATTTATAACTATCGATCTCTTATTCTTTGGAGTAGATAATATTCGCAATGTCACAAGATGGTGTAAGACATGTTTATGATATTGACGGTATATTGTCTTCTTAAATGATGTATTGTTTATATTACAACAAAAACAATAACATTTTGGTATCTAATCCCCAATCATTGGAGGTATGGGCGGGGGAGGATTAGAGACAGACCTAACCTTTAGCTTTGATAAAATGCAGTTATTACAAAATGATATATTTGCTGTGAAATCTATTGCCCTTTAAGTTTTAATTAGTGGTCCTTTTAGTTTTAAATTAGTGCCATATTGCCTTCAATTATTATCAGTGAATATAATATGTCTAGAACATGATTTTCCATTGTCCTCAAGAGTTCTGCACCGATTTCCTTTTTTGTCCCCACGTTAGAGTGTCTGTGTCGGATCAAGTTTTTCTTCTTAACAGTAAGTCAGTAAGCAACTTAAAGTTTCAAGCTGCGTCTACTATTTTGGTAAAACATGCATTACTTGGATGAAGAGCCCCCGTCGGTACTAGTCAAGGAGGTCAATACTTGAGAGAGTCCCATAGAGTAAGATGCCTATGGGAGGAATAGATATTGTGGGTCTACCAATTACTGTGCATGGTGAAGTACTAGCATTACTAGGAGACAATCGAGTTCTAGCTATAGCTAGAGCTAATTTGTCTTCATATTGTTGTGTAAGGGTGGGAATGAAAGTATTTGACACGGGAGCTCCTTTCGATACTGAGGAGCAGATAGAAAAGACTATCCACGAAGCAATTGCCCCTGATCGTAGTAAAGGGTACACCCCCTTGTTTCAATTTTGATGACCGCGCATATAAAGTCTGCAGCTAGTACATCCTATATGTTATTCGACTCATAAAACATAATCAATATCGTTATTTACCTTTGTGCATCTTTCCGAATACTTGGGCTCCCCTCAAATAGAGAGGAGAGGCTTTCAGGAGCTACAATAAAGACATTGGCCATGCTGCAAAGACATAGTGCAACAGTAAATAACGATAGAACATGCAAAATTAAATCCCTGAGATCAGACCAACCCCTGTAACTTACATTCCTAACAATTCAAATTTCTCATCAACAGAAGGAGCATTGAAGCTGCGCACAAATTCCCCATACTCGGTTATGTCACGCTTCAGTCGCAATCCTCCACTGAAAGAGAAACAAAGATAAGTGAAGCAGAAGGATGGACTAAGTATCTCATTCTTGAAGTTCGTGTTGATGTCATGGTTGGTGGTTATGTTAATCTAGCTACTCATGCACATGCATGGAAGAGAGTCAAGGACGAATGACGAATGAATAGTTACAGGATTGACAAGAGTAACGGATTGAGGAAGGTATCGTTTCAGGATTGACGAGTAAATTTCTTAATATACCACTCTCCATCCCATTTGAATAGAACTGGGATGCAAGTGCCTTTCTATGCCCCTTCAGTAATGGCAACAATTCTGACCTTCTTACCTCATTTGGAAAAAAGGATTTTTGTACCCAACCCGATGTGAGGTAGGGAACAAGGCTTAGTTTGGTTTGGCTAGAAAAGTTTCATTTTAATTCATTTTATATCTTTTCGTTTCTCTCCCCTTTGTCAATTAAGTTCTCTAAATTTCCAAAATTATAGTGTATACACTTTGAAGGAATATACTATTCCCTACCTTTAACACCAGTATATAGATATAACCAGTATCATGAACGAAGTGTTTTACCTTGCCAATGAGCATGTAACTCCCCATATAATAAACAGGCTATGGAGCTTAACAGCAAGGAGTTACCTGGGATTAAATGTAAACTTCTGCCAATGAGTAAGTAGCCCTTTGTGCAACCGATTCCCCTATATCAACAATCATTGCACTCGTCACTAAAAAGGCCAATGAAGTACCAGATAGCCACTACTAAAAACTGCTGAAAAAGATGGTACAAGATTGCCCATTGACATCATAAAGATTGCACAAGGCCACAGTAAAAGTACGAGGAAGATAGATTATAGCCTGCTGTTATTAAGCCTTGAAAGACATAGAAGCACAGAATCAAGACTATTCAGTTGTTTTACATATACAACTTCAGCGCCTCCTGTTAATCTTCCAATCCTAGATGATAACACTGCATTTGTTTCTCACAAATGCTTACTTGTAAGCTAAAGAAACTGTTTTACCGCACATAACCAGATAAGGAAGAGGGAAACAGATCCTGTTTTACCACACATAACCAGATAAGGAAGAGGGAAACAGATCGCTGGCAGTTATGAAAAATAGCAAAAAGAACAATACCATACCAATTCTGTCAAGAAAGCTTGTTTGTTAAGACCTTCTAGTGCAGTAAATGCAGCCTCAAGCACACGAGAAAGGTATGCAACAACTCTGGTAAAGAAATAAAGAGGCTAATTGAAAACGTTGAACAGAATCAAGCGAAAAGCAAAAAAAAAAAAATGTAAACGAAAACAAGACCACTCCTGAAAACACCGACATCAAATTCACATTTAATAACATATTTTTATAGTCGGTTATATTTGTCTGAATACTAAATCCAAGTCAAGTTGGGCGTACCTTGTGCAAGCAGTTGTTGGACGATGATCAGGAGCAATGCCATCTTCAGGAGACCGATAATCCGTAACTTTTTGCTCAGCTGAGAGCAACCGCTCAACCTGCAAAAGACATTTAAAAGGAATTAGTTTGTTGAAAAAGGGGGAACAAACAAATGCATACTTAAGAGAGCAAACTGTCACATGGCGGAACTATGAAGCAACCACCCGACACTTGGCTAAACCTGACAGCTATTTATACAACGATAGGTGGTTTTGGTGCACTTAAACCTGAATAGTTAGTTGTTAGTTTGCCAAGTACAGACCTCAGCCATAACAGTTTCAATACATTGCTGAAGCCCTTTGTAGGCAGCACCCTCTGCACTTGACATAGCTGTTGCCATCTCTTCCAAGGAAGCAGCATGTGCACCATCCACAGGTAGTAAAAGCCGAGATATAGAGTTTGCAAAGTACTGCAGAAAAAGGTTCCAATCAATTATAATAGACAATAACTATCAGGCCATTCTATCACAAGTTTCAGGCAAAATACATAGTAAATGACAATGGTGATTGCAATCAACATACTTGCTGAACAAGGGCCACACTGCTTGCACAGCGTTGAACTGCCACCATGAAAGATCTGAAACTACTTTCACCTGCAGCAGCAGCAGCTTCTGCCTATACATCATCAATTAATCATAACTTGGTCAAATTCATTTGTCCCTCCAATTCTCTATTTAAAGCTTATTTTGATTAGTCTAGGCGCAATTTAGAACAGAATGCACAAAAAAAAAAAGAGATTGTAAGGAGTTACAGCAGAGGCAGCCGCAGCAGCCACCCTTCTACTAACACTTGTTCCAATCACAAACCGCTCCCTCAAAGCAGCAGCTTCAGTAAGGCTATCTCTGGCTCGTTCCAGCCCATCAGTTGTATACTGACTTACCTACAGCCAGAGAAACAAGGGGAAAACGGGGAGTTTAGCACCCAGGACATTGATGCAAACTCTCATGCCAGAAAACAGATAAACTAAAACTTACTTGGTCTAACAGGCAGGTAAACACAGCTCTTACACTGGCTGCAAGGGTAGCAGGCTGTACAGAATAAAAAGAGAAATAATAGTGAGAGGAAACCTTTTGAAATACCTAAAATGTCAAAAGCTATTTTTGTTCATGAATAAGCCAAGAAGAAGCGGAGCATTATGCACTGATTACTTATGGATTATGATTTATGCATGCATAAATATAAAAGCAACAGGGATAAAAACAAGTTCCATACCCATTAGGTGGTTATAATTATTGTCTCCTTAAGACTATGTTTGGATGGAAAGAATAAATGAGAGAACCGGGAAGCTTATCCATGGAGATTTATACATGTATGAGGCCGACAAAGCTCTTCTTAAAATTTACGCACTTTTCTTCTACCTCCCTAAGATTGGTGTTAAAGTGAGTTGCTACGGGTAGTTCAGTTTCCTTCAGATTTATTCCAATGGGTTAGCTGAAGATTACCTTGATTGGCATGGTTTATCAAATTCCCAATGCATTCAGTAATCGAAATAGAAATTAGAAGGTTCAGCCAAGAAATTTTGGCAAGAAAACCAAAGAAGTAAAATATGTTAGGACGTGGCCCGTGGGTTGAAGAAAACGAATTCTGAAACCATGTGCCCTCATCCAGGGAACAATTACAGATGATGGATCGGTTTTAGGCAACAAAGTACATAACAGCGAACTATAATTTACCTGTGATGAAAACAAAGTACATCTTGAAACTGCTTCTTCATTCCAACGAACGAATTCCGTCACCACCGTCACAGATATCTGCTGGTGAGAAGATGCTATTGAAGCTCCCCTTGAGCGTCCAATTGTCCCAGATGACTCCGATGATTGCTGACTTTCTGCACGCAATTCCTCCATCTGCTAATCAAAATTATATAAACGGTCGTCATACTGTCAGATAATAACAGAAGCTAGAATCATTACACAAACTGGCCCACCCCCCAAAACCAAGCAAGGGAAAACACACAAAAAGGTACGAAAATAAGAAAGACAAACAAAGAAAAAGAAACGATGGTTTAGGGAGAGAGAAGAATCGAGATGAACCACCTTCGCCTTGTAAAGTTGTCTCAGAGAAGCCTGCTCATGCTCAATATATTCATCTTTGTGAGCCGTAAATAAAGACTCTGTCAGGCCTGTATCAAAAGAGGAAGCTGCTTGGAGGAAATCAAAGTAAAAGAGAAACCTTGACGAAATCTCAACATGAGGTATTTCAATCAAATATGGAAAGTTAAAAAAAGAAAAAGAAAAATAAAAAAAAAGAGTAGTTTATGCATCTCGTCAATTAGAAGTATCCAGAAAGTCTTCAACTAACTGGTAGTGAACAACAACCTATCAGCACTAAACTCGTAATTTTAGAATCTGTTTTAAAAACAATATTTACAGCTGCATTTACAAAAAAGTGGGAAAAAAAACTGACGTAAACGTCTGTTAGGCTAAGAAAACTATCGTGGGGCTATGGAGCCACTTTTCAGATCATAACTATTAAGCTCATAATGCAACACAAACATAATACTAGGAAAGCAAGAAGAAAAAAGAGAACAATTTTAATCCTTGTATGAAGATCACTGATTGACTATATAAGTACCCATTTAAACAATTTTAGTCCCAGAACTTGTGGTTGGCTACTTAAGTACCCCTTTGCTATTCAACTTGATAAAGGGCTGTAACATTAGTTGAACCACAAAACACCAAATTTTTCCATAACACAACATCTTGGTTGATTTTAGTGACCACCTCTCCTAGCATAACCAATAATGTAGAGTGTAGACAGCATCATTCTTCTTAATTTCTATAGCAGACAACATCACTCTTCGTAATTTGTATAGTTTGCTAGTAATTGGTCTTTGTTATACATAGTCCAACCATCTGAAGTACTTATTAGCCATTTTGTCTTTCCGCATTTTACCGTTCATGAGAGTTACCCCTACCATCTAACAAATGGAAATCTTCAGCTTCATCAACCTAAAAGTGAACATTTTAACCCCCAAGTTATTTTCTTCAAACTAGCAATGGATTTCATATGTATACATGAAGGATTGGCAATTGCTAATGCAACCCATTATGATTTGGACACCTCATCCTAATTCTTTTCCATCATAATATTGTCTCTATGGCCATAGTTCCATAACACATGGTTGCTCATTTCGATACACAAATTCCTATGTTAGATAGACTCGGGTGCGGGTGTATATTTACGGGTCAGCCACCTCAAAGTAAAAAAACTAAGGATTCGTCGATATGGATCCAATTCTGGATACGGATACGGGTACGGGGGACAGGTTAACTAACCATCGTAATATATATTTCCTATAGGATTGTTACTATAAATGTTGCCCAAATAAATTTTTTACATCAAAACTTTGGACCAAACACGTGGATAAGCTGTATAAGGCTTCAATATCTTGTGCAAAGCATACTGTAAATCATAAAATCAACAGCCCCAGCACAATAACAGCACACAAGCTATTACAAGCCCACATAAAACAGAGTCCAAATCCCATCGAACTCATTTATATGCTAGACGTATACATACAATGCACCAGAACACGCCTGGCCCAAAAGTACATCATCTCCCACGGATATTCACGAACAGCACGTCGCCTTCTCCAGACCAGATCGAAATCGAAGGATCATCCAGATTGAGCGAAGAAAAGAATCCTTATTCAGTCAGATCAAGATTGTAAGCCCTAGTTCTAGACAATAATCGAGAATCGCAAGCCCTATTGCAGAGAAATCCAGATTACGCAAGCCCTTGTGCAGGTAAACCAGATCGTTTGGAGGTGTTCTTCCTCCTCCTACTCTTCTTCTCCCCCTGCCACATCCATGCTTCCATTGCCATATCCGACACATATCCCATTATCCCCACTCGTATCCTGTTGTGTTGACAGGATGCTTTGCCGAAAACAGCGGATCCATGTAACATAGACCTATCCGTGACTCTTTTATTCCCCAAGTCTTATTAAAACCAGTTATTGAGGCGTTCTCCAAATGCAAAAGAAGTTCATTTACCGAAACAACTGATATAGTCAAACAGCTGCCAACACTGTTGTAGTCACTTGAACAATTTCCAGGTTAAACCATGATACTTCTTTCCTGCATAAGTATTTAATTCTCTTTTCGAAGGCTAATGTCCTTCAGCTATTTTCCCAGTTTGAAACCAACAAGGTTCCACCATCTTAGCTTCAAAATACCTAACAATACAAAGAAGAGCAGTAGCTTGATCTTCTTACCAGCATTATAGGAACCTGCCGCTAAAAAAGAAATGTCCAGAGCAAAATCGGTTCTGCTTTGATATATTTAGCATCATAAAATCTTTTATTCCATTTTGGGGTGGGGGGGGGGGGGGGGGGGGGGGGGGGGGGGGGGGGGGGGGGGTGGTTAGGGGGGTGTGTGGTAGGGGGGTTGTCAAGAGTCAAAGCCTGACCATTGATGAGCTTAAGGTGTTACGCTCTTCCAGGTAACAACCAAACTGGCACAGTGGCAGTTCTCACTAAGGATTACTTGTAACTTCAAACAAAGCTTTTTAAAGAAAGTTAACAAACATATAACTTTTCCACATGGAAACTTCCACAAATTCGAGCTGCATGTGTTGGATCTATTAGTTAAATTAATTCTTACCTTCAACATCCAAATCACCACACCCAACAGCACGCAAGTCTCTAGCAAGTTCCTCCGTCTTCTCATATGCAACTGCTAGCATTCTAAGATACTGATGTCTCAGAAAACACATATGAAGTTAAAATCTCGCTTTATCTTCAAAGGGACATTGGGATCAAAGAAAGAACAAAAACATCACCAGTAATTCAACTCACTAATAGTAGTCCACCTTCATCTACAGGAGGTGGGTTAACAAGAGATGGTTTTACCAACAGCTTGTCAAGAAGTGTAGGAACTCGTTGCTCCAAGACACGCTGCATATAACCACGGAAAAGTTTTCACAATAGTGAAATTGTCAGCCAATACAATCCTGGTATCTAAACTTCACTTGATTGTATTGCCACGAAACACACAAAGGAAAAATTAAGGGAGTTCCCAGAATACCTGAACCAAAATCGACATAACATCATTTGGAGAAGGGAATACAGCTGTTATTGTGGCAGCTTCCTTACGCACAGTATCTACAAAGCAGTATTAGCACAATTATCAAATTCAGTGAAGAACAAATAACTGTCAATCTGTCATTGTGTTTATGGCAATCCTCCTAACCTGTAATTTCTTTATACAATGCAGCAAGGCCACGCGCAACATTACTAGGACTAGGTTGGGAACCCTGGTCACCAAGTACCGATCTTGTGTCCGCATTCATGACCTCGACGTCAATAAACATTGGACGGGTTGCAACATAATGTTGCATGGCGCTGGTCCCCCGGTTGAACTGCATTATCAAACAAAATGGTCAAGACTAAGAACAAAGTAAGAGAAATATTTTTTGCTTCATCCGCACCGGTGCCGTATGGCCTGTTTATGAACCTCTCGTTAAGAGAAAGGAAGTTCTTAATGAAATACCAAGATTTAGAGTTATCTAGAACCCTATAAATGTTCATGCACCAGCTTATAGTTACAAGTACATTGAGACTAAAGTCCATTGTTAGAGAGTTGTAGAGAAGTAACACAAGAAGATCGATATAACTTTCTCTCAGTCAAAGAAGGAAAGAAAAGACAGACAGAAAGGAAGGAAAATATAGCACTTCGTTTGGTCCTCAAGGTTCTTGTTGATGAATCTTAGAGTTGATCATAATGTGATCAACATCAGCACTTTTAGATTGAGAAGGTAAGAAACAAATCAAAGCCAAACATCCAACATCCTGATTTGTTTCTGAAATGAATGACCATCCATGAAAAGAAAAGGAACTAGAACAGACTCTAAGATATGATATCATACACATGTTTCACTTTTCTATATTGTTCTAGGAGTTGGATTCAAACAAAACTGGTTTTCACGCAAATGGCATATAACTCAGAATCACTTAAAGCGAAGAGACATTTCGTCATCCACTCATCACAATTCACCATGAATTACCCATCATAATCTAATGTACACACATATGTTATGCAACTGGCCTCTAAACTCAATGTGTTGTTTAAAAAATTCTTTTGTACTCATACCGTCTTTTCTTTGACAAACTGCACAATTCACAAGCACAGAAAGAAAACAGTAACATCAGGGACATAACTCTGTTCCAAATACTTGCGAGATTGTTGACTGGCAACTGCCCGTCTAGGAACTTGTAACCAGATAAGGTAATGCACCACTTACATGAATTACTGATGCAATGAGCAAAGCTAGCGAAAACTCTACTGAGAAGACAACACGGTAATATCAAAAAAGTATTTGCGTTGTAGAAATACAACTTGGCATGTTGATTGGTAGGTCACACTATCTACTAGAAAATTCGTAGAGGGAGAGTCTCCCCAAGGACATTAATTTTGGGTGCTATTGCTAATAACTTGCTTGCCAGTTGCCATAATAGAATTCCGAAACATCAAGTCCTACGGATGTTCAGTTGTGATTCTATTTAGCAAATAGCGGAACAGCACAAGTGGGGTGGTAGTGGTAGTGGTAGGCACCATGTACTCCCACGCATTTGACTGGGGTTCAAATCTCACTAACTACAACTTACAATACTGACTTTCGCCGAGGAAAAAAAATAGTGAAACAGCAACCAGTAGATTCACCAAATGCTTAGTGTAAGAATAGGACATTCAGCAAAGTAGTGAGCAATATTCTTTGCATGAAGTATTAAGCACGAAGTGCTACTGTCATTGCAGAGAGAAGCTAAAAAGGAGCTTGCAATAGGTTCATGTTTTCCAGTGATAATATTTAGATCCAGAGACAAGAACAGCAATTTGAAGTTAAACCTAACTAGACGAAACTGAGATTCCACACAATTCGGGTAGCATATGCCATACATGAATCCTTTTTGCGGGTAATGGGCAAAAAACAACGCAGAGTAATTAGCATCTAAATAAATGCTTGTCAGAAGAGACTCACTAGTTGATGACCCAGAAAAAATGTCAATTAACGCCTGGTTTACTTCTTCGCATATGATTTTTTAGTTAGTTTGCATTGACGAGATATTCATTAGGGGGGCAAAAAGGCATCCAGGATATCTTTTACTTTTGTGTTGATAATGAAAACAAAGTTCAAGTAACTGACCTGAGATAAAATTTTGGCACACTCTGCCATGGTAGACAATTCTCTTCTTTGTGATGCTGCATCAAATCGAGCCAACAATCTGTTCTCCAATTCTAACCAGGAAGGAAAAGCCGAAACAACAATTTTAATTAATTGTCCAAAAAAAATAGTTCTACTTTTGAAAAATATGATTGAAGATATAAGAGCCCCAGATAGACAAAGTCTCCTGTATCCTACAATTTTGAATTTTTTTAGTTCTACAAAAAGTAATGGGTAGTTGCCTAGTTGAGGATAAGGATTTACAGATTTCCTTGGTTCTTAAACCCTAATCCTTCAAAACTGAAGATATCAAAAAGAAAAAAGAAAAAAGAAAGAGCTGTTAATCTAAAAATGAGAGTTACTAGAACATAGATTTGGAACTGTCTAAGAATCGGCAGCCCCAAGTGAAGTGGCCTTCGACAGAAACAATTGCCAACAATAGAGATCGGGGAAAAAGAACATCTACAATTTAGAGAAAATAGATATTGATACTGTCTTCCTGAAATTATGAATCTGAAAAGTTTCTGCTCTCAGCTCACAGATTCACACTTGAATCACCAATGGCGCTCCTCTTGGGAAGTTATATCACAAAGGGATGTCCAGACACAAATATGTATTGTATAACATATGGTTAGTACGAGGCAAAAAACAGCAAAACCTATCACGCGTACCTAAACCTAAGATTTCTATCATTCCTCGTGAAGTCATCATTTACTTAATGCAGCACACAATTGAAACTCTTAAGGGGAAAAACATGACGACAAAAAAATAGGATGCGACATGGCTCTTACCAGCTAGACATCAAACATGGATCACCATACAGACAAAACAAGAACAGAACAACTGAAGGAGAAGAACATCATCACTTACATAGGTCCACTATATATGTCATGTATATTGCACATTCCAATCCAATAACAGAAGTCATTAAAACACTCTTTCCCCCGACCAATCTATAGTTTCTGTCCTCGCAATGCAACAACAGCAGAAAAGGCATCGTCCTTACAAAAAGCACCACTTGCAAGGAACTCTTGAGCTCCATTAGTTCCAACCTTGAAAGATTCCTCCAACTCAGTTCTTCTCAAATTACTTATTCTATGCAGCTTACCCCCGATTCAGATATTACATTTGACACGGTGTATTAATGATATTTTCCAGCTCTTCATTGCTATCTTGTATTAGTAAATTGATGATCTTTTAGATTCTCTTGATCTTGTTTAATGTGCTTTTCTGTTTCAATGATTCTTCTCTGCCTGGAAGAAAATTCTTTGCTTCATGCAACAGGGCATTTCACAGATTCAACTGTTCACCATAGTTAACTCTACATTTGCTTGCATCTTCACATCTAACTTTTGTCATAAAAGCTGCCCACAAGAAAAAAAAAAAAAAAGGTGACTTACCATTGCAGTATTCTTGAAGATTAGCAACTGCAACCTCCAGTCCTCTGCTTGCAGTTGCATTTCCCGCCATTGATGGTGTACTTATCCCTTGTCTTCCAATATCTTCTTCAGCAAATGACCCTAAAATAGACCATAGCAGCAAGAGAGCTTATTTTATTAGAAATTTATGCACATCAATGTCTGAATGATTCCATTAAAGAGAGTACTCAACCCAAACCAGAGAAATAATAGATTATAGGAGGAAAATAAATAAAAGATCATTCATGTGGATAGATCACATTCCCTATAAAACAATTCAAACTTCACTTAAAATGAAAAGACTAACGGCTTGAACCCATATGACCACCCTTGTTCTCCCATCATAACTAAATACGCTCTTAATTATCAATCGTAGATGGAGCTGAATTAGGAAAACGATCAAGTGGCACACCCCAATTCAAGAGTCAAGATTATGGGCGTCTTTTCCATGAGATATTGATTTGACCCTGCATTTCACATCCTACCTTCAAATTTAAAAATCCTACCATACAAAATTTACTAATTTAGCCACGAGTAATGATTTCAAATCTACTTTCCTATATTAATGCATGGATCCTATACCCTAATTAGCCATTTGGAAGCACAAGTCAAATTTATAAACAACTTTCCGTGTTTTTAACCATTCAGCCATGGATGCTTAGAGGGGATCCTCGTATGGAAACTGATTCTCAAATGTATGAAGGTTTTGCACAAGTCAAAGGAACAACATAAAAAGTGATCCTCCAAAAACATACACTTGCTATGAAGGAACCAACTTAATGGTACAAGTAAAAAATACAATTAACTAAAAAGTACTTCCTCCAATTTGCCTCCTAAGGCACCTTCCACCAACTCCTATCAATTCTTCCCACTTCATATGCATATCTAGGCTCAAAACTATGTCCACCCCAAGCAACTTTAACTATGTCTACTAGAAACCATGCTACCCGAAGCAAGCTAACGTACGTGAGGCATGGCAATTGGTGCAATTATGAGTGGACATGGACACAAGAAGAACCACAATCAGAATGGAACAACAGATTTGTTAAGGGGAAAAAACAGCAACAACAGATTTACATAGCTTAGACGAAACGGTGGGAATGTGGTAAAAAAAATGACAAGTTATCAAGGTGGAAAGGAATCCTTTTATAAATCCCTGCATTTAATCAGCCAAGTAGCGAGAGGAAAAAGGCTTAGTAAGAAAGGTAGGAGGTATTTGAACATCATTGCAGTAATACAAGACAGTGAAAAGTTCGTGAAGATGCTGATTCTAAAAGCTTAGCAAGAAAGTGAGGCCATCTTACGCAATTTCTGTGCAATTGAAGCAGCCTCAGCAACACGACTATCATCGGAAAATAAAGGTGAAAGTTCCATTAGGTCGCCTGGACTGCTATTGAACTCCATCAAGTACTGCAGTGTCAAAATAAAACTAAACGGTGTTACTGAATTATGAGCAAATAATACCCAACTATGCTGATATAAAAAAACAACTAAAATCATATGTGGGAAGGCACCACCTTTATAAGTTCTATAGTTTGGCTAGCAGTTTCACGTTGAGCATCTGCACTCTAATGAGAAAGAATCACATGAACCATACTGTCACAAAAAATATGACAAACTCTGGATACAGACAACTAATAATAATATAAAGAAGAACATCAGAAGCAATAGATAATTCTAATTTTCCACAATTACCTGCAGATGATCTCCAATTTTGGCAGCAGTCTGTCCAACGCTTGAAATGCGTGAATCTAACCTTGCAAAGCTACCAAACAAGCCATCTACACCTTTTTCCAGCTGAATATTGAGACATCCATTAAAAGAGGAAAGAAAAAAGCACTTTTTTATCTGTGAAATTTCAGATTCATCGAACTGTTCATAAACTGTGTGCTTCCATGAAGTTCGTACATCCCAACATGATCACACATGGGAAACATGGAGCCATTTTAGCAGAGGCAAGGAAGCATCAACAGAGTCAGTTTGATCATAAAAGATGTAAATGTCAACGGTCGCCGTAAGCATTTATTCTTCCACATGTACTACATCAATTCTTCCACATGTACTACCGCCCATTCCTAACACATAAAGATTGAGAACACTGCAAACATACCCATTTACGATCATGTATTCCCTCTGAAACAGGTTTTAAAGTTTCTAACTTACTACAAGTGGAAAAAGTAAAAACATGCACCATTTCAAGCGGTTCAAAAGCAATTTATTCCAAATGGTAATAAAGATTTAGCGCCTACACTTGCCCTATTAACTGACCTCTCCGAGTGTCTTGCGGTGCTTGGAATCTTGGATGACAACATCTTTCTTGAGATTGTGAAGCCTTCCATCAATCTTTAACCAAACAAAACTACATTTAATTCGCAAAATGACAGCCCAAATGACCTAATCTGGACAAAGTTGCACAAAATACATACCTTTTTCCGAAGATCAATCAACTCCCTACAAGAATCCTGGAACAACGACAACAAAGCATCCACCTCCGGAAACAGAGGGCTCGACAACCCTTGTGCTGATCTTCCCGCATCAGATGTAATGCGCAAGTTCCCATTTTGCAATGAATCATGTGCACTGATATTACTATGTCCTTCTAATGAATCTCCTTCCTCTTCTTGGTATGACGGGAGAAGCTTGTTTACCAAGTTCCCAAACAATGAATCAAATGAGAAGTCCCCCTGCACAGACGTGAATAATCAGGCAAAATGACAGCTAAGCACCACACGAAGTTCGGTTAGCGAGCCTTTACCTTAAAATCTTCTTCGTCAAGCACAAGAGGACCGGTATTAACAGTGGGTATAGAAACTTTCTCAGTCTTCATTCTCTCTCTACCCTCTTTCATCTATACCATGTAAAATACATCAGAGAAAACAAAAAAAAAAACATGAGAATTGGCATAAATCATACAGCTGAAATTCCAATCAGATTTGGCAAGGAGTAACCAGGACCGGCCCCTAACAGAATCCTAGAAATCCACTGCCTGAGGCCACCCCCAAAAAGACTTTGATGAAAATAATGGGCCCTAAATGTATGGTACAACGACTACATCTGCATCTGCAAATGGGTTAAATTTTATTCACTGCTGGTGCGTGGATCGGACATACCAATACTCCAGGGGGGTGTTCAGTTAGTAGAAATTTACCCATAAAAACAGAGAGATGGACGATGAGAGAGAGAGAAAGAGAGTACCTGTTCGATTCAAGATTTTGGGCTGCTTCTGATTCTTTCTCTGATCATCGGCCGCGTCTGGTTTTTGGTCGCACACTCGCAAAGGAATTGAAAATCTATCGCAAAAAATACGTTAGGAAACCCTAGAGTTTGATGCGTGACACGAATTACTCC
Organism: Rhododendron mucronatum var. ripense; assembly: GCA_019656295.1. Lineage (NCBI taxonomy): Eukaryota > Viridiplantae > Streptophyta > Magnoliopsida > Ericales > Ericaceae > Rhododendron > Rhododendron mucronatum. The sequence goes on from BPLT01000047.1 coordinate 1,191,263, forward strand.
TCGTAGTGTTATTTTCCAGCTCAAATCCTTTGACTTCTAATTTAATAACAATGTAAACCCTGTGTGTTCTATGCACTTTCTCTAACTGGACCTTAAACCTTTTTAAATTTACCCTAATGCTTTGTCGACCATGTTTGAGTACCATATGTTGGGTATCATGTGATGTGTCACTACTATATTGATCAAATATGCCCATTTGTTATGTAATATAGCACATTCTACCAATATAATTCAATATAATGAGGATAATTCACATGATACCCAAAATATGGTACAAATTATACTTTTTACTACTACGTCACTGTGTCACAATCAAATCATGTTCATTACACACTCGTATAAATTTATATCTCATGGCATAATTTTTCATGTACTTAGGTATATAGGAACCAAATCCAACTAACTTATTTTGACCCCTAAGTAAATAAGCTCGACCTGCAACTCATTTCGACTCCCCTTTTCATTTTATAACGTCTCTTTGCTTTTCTTTTTTCCAATTACAACATCTTTATAACATAATATATCATGTACTATAAAAGCTGCTATACCTGGTAAAAATAGGGTAGAATTTAAGTTAGAGCCATTGAGTATGGGTTTGTGAGCTTATTCTAGAGTTGAGCTACTAGTAGTTAGTGTTGTTGAACAGATTTTTCAAAGAGAGCTTGATTGCCGACTTTATGGAAATAAAATCGACTCGCATTCGCTTGTAAAAAATATATCTACACTCGGCCTATTTCATATAAGAGGATGAATAATTGAAAAAATAAACCCACAATCACACAAAGCTATGCTGAAAATCCACAAAGGAGGATGCACAAATTGAAAAAACAAATCCCAATCAGGATAGAAATAATCAATATTTGTTATTGCCAATGATTGACTTTCTCAGCCTATTTCATATATAAGTGTAGCGTACAATAGTGATTAACAGAGCTGACTCTATTTCTAATACGTCTACTTGTACACGACCCTTTTACACTATTTTCCATATAAATGTAGCATACAATCACACAAAGCTATGCTGAAAATCCACAAAGGAGGATGCACAAATTGAAAAAACAAATCCCAATCAGGATAGAAATAATCAATATTTGTTATTGCCAATGATTGACTTTCTCAGCTATTTCATATATAAGTGTAGCGTACAATAGTGATTAACAGAGCTGACTCTATTTCTAATACGTCTACTTGTACACGACCCTTTTACACTATTTTCCATATAAATGTAGCATACAAGTGTGGTTAACTGAGCTGACTCTCTATTTCTAACAAGTCTACTTGTACACGACCCTTGTACACCGTAGATATGCCACTGGGCTTTGCAGTGACGGGCTTCTCCACAACCATGACCCGTCCAATATGCACCCGCTTCGTTTTCGTGCTTACCTCCGATCCGATCCGATCCTGGTCTAATTTCCTATTTATCCCGCTTATCCAAATTCTCGTTTTTCAAAATTCGCTCCATCTTCCCCACAAAATACACACACTACACAGTCGATCGAGAGAGAGAGAGAGAGAGAGAGAGAGAGAGAGAGAGAGAATGGTTTGCGGCGGCAACAACACATTTGCCAAGACCATATGCTCAATCTGCTACGAGGATCTCAACCCCATCAGTGAAGACCTCCAATCCATCTCCATTTGCGGTCACGTCTTTCACGAGCTCTGGTCAGTCCCCTTTTACTCATAGCCCCCATAAATTCACCTTATACTGCGTATATATTGGTATTATATTGGCCACGACATTGACAAGACGTGTGTTTTTTCCCCCCATGTGAAACCCTAGTCTTCAACAGTTGGAAGAAAAATTTTACAGCCCGTTTTAGTGTTTGATTATCGCGACAACAGCAAATATGTGTTATGGAGTGAATTATATTGTACGGCTCATTTGATGGGAACTTCCCCATATTGCTAACAATGTCTTCATGTCGCACGACCTTTTAACATGCATCCTCTTAGTGTGGCAACGACTCGCGCTTGCGCTTCTTCCAAATTCTTGATTTGAGAAAGAAATCTCAATCTCATGAATCTTGCGCGAAAGGGTCCATGTTGGCTCATGACCGAGGGGAGTTTGTTCGCCATATAAAACTTTATTGGTTGTTTATGTTTTATGTATGCTGTTGAGAATGAAATTGACACGATGTGTTCTTGAAACCTCTGTGAAACCCTAGCATTCAACAATGGTTCGAGTACTGTTCAAATGCAAAGAAGAAAAACTGTCCAGTATGCAAGCAGACCTGTTCGGAGGCGAGTGTGAATCGGCTTTATTTCCAGTCAGTTGGTGATCAGGCCCTCTCTCAGCAACCAATCAACTGCGAAGAAAATCCAGGGGAGTTGAGCAGGGAGATTGAGAAATTGGAGGGGAAGATTTTGGGGCTCCGTTCGGCTCTAGAGCGTTCTCAGAATGATGTCAAAGAAATCAAAGAGGAGGTAGTTTAGTTTCATTACCATCTTTTTTGGATGATCAGAAAATTCAGGAAACAAAAACACCGAGTATGTAGAATCCACGGACTATATTGACTGTGCGTGCTGCATTGATATCCAACCAACTTTGAAATCTAAACTGTAAAAGTAGCTCTCAAGGTAAGTTATAGGTACACATTGGGTTAGGAAAAGAAAGAGAACAAGAAAAGCATGATATTCAGATATTGGACCTTGGAAAATTTTTGTGGGCTTTATATTCAGTGCATTTTTGGTTGATAAGAAAATTTGCCTCCACAGTCCATACCCTTTCAGCAATTGCATTTCAATATAGGAAACAAAAACAATGGGCTAAAATAACCTCCCTTTTTGTATTTGGAGCTAATTGTGAAAGGAAATGTTTCCCATTGGTGTGATTGGGAATTGGGTTGAAAGGAGTCGAAAATGAAAAGGCTTTGTACACAATTCTGTTCAGTTTATTGACATTAAAAAAGGGATCTTATTCAATGAAATCCGATAAGTTTGTAAAGGGATGTAAATGCCAATCTGGAACCTTTTTGGGTACAAGTAACTTAATTTCTATTTTAAACTCCATCTAGTTCCTTTTTCATATACCATTTCCATCATAGTCAACCATTCCAAACACACTGGCTGCGGTTTATTTTCTTGTCGAGGGCATGTAGTAAACACAGCAAATAAGAGGTTGGTTCATTGGTTCTTGGCACCTCGTTTTTTTCTTTCCTGTCAAATTGTGAGGAAAGGAAAGAATAGGGGACTTAAATTGGAGAATATGCATCACCGTCGTGCCTTCTACAGTGAAGATTAAGATGGGTATGCCTAGAGTGTTACATTTATTTTAAACAAATGGAGAAACTCGCGATTACCATCATTAAATATATAATTGGCTTTAGTAACTTATTTGATGCGTGATTATTGTAGTTGCTTTCAAGTAATCTGATTATGGAAACTTTTGTGTCAGCTGAGTTTAAGCAAGAAGCAGACTGAGACAGAAGCAGCGTCGAAGAATGAAGTTATGCAGCAGAATGTGTCAATTCAACAGCGGATTCAGTCTATTCAACAGTTGCTTCATCTGAAATCAGAGGTATATGGTCTTTTGAGTCCGTTGAGTTCATAGTATGGCTAATGAAGCTCTTCCAACTACCAACCAAATCCTCCCATTCATGCACCAAATGTCCACGTTGCAGTAAAATGTAACATTATCAGTTTGTTCATTGTAGGAACTTGCTAAAAATTCGTTGGAATCCACAAGTCTACAGCAAAGGAATATGGCCTTGGCCAAAGAGCTAGCAGAATTAAAGCTGTATGTACCTTTCTGCTTGAATACCTTTATGCTAGCGGCCTAACAATTTATGTTTATGTTTTCCTGCACAAATTTGTTGGATTATTCTAGTTATCTGGTTTACAACCAGGGCCTGTGATTGGAACTTGGAGAAAGAAGAGGTTTTGAAGCTTGCTTCTTTAGGTAACAAGGCCAGCAACAAGGATGAGGTATCCACTTTAGTGAAGACATTGGATTTCCGCAACAAGTAAGTCCCTCTCTCTCTGAAAGTCTTTTCAAATTCTGGATCAAGTCTATCAGCAATTAAACTCAGTTCTAGTTTGAGACTCGATTTGTTTAACTGCAAAGATGATAGTCTTTGTTTCAACCTCCTGTGTAATGTGGATGTATCTTACATGGAAAGAGGTATGACCATCAGGTGCAATTTTTTGCCTAAGCATCAGATTTATCTACTAATTTCCTAGGTTATTGGCATCTCTAATTGAGCTACATATGAGTGTTAAAACATGCCCCTAACAATTGTTCTCTAATTTATCTATCTCAAAATCTCGATCATCACCACAAACGCTGGACTATTCCTTGTGTAAAAATCCCAATGGTAGCAGAAATTCAATGGTAAACAGAAGAGAAAGTGACATCAAGCAAATGCAATATAGCCTATGCATGTAAACATGAATATGCCCCTTTTGGCTTTCATCACAGACATGTATTATAGGGAACTTTATTTGAAAGTTTTGGTAAAATAAAAAACTAGACATGCTTGTCTGCTAAATGTCCAACAGTCCAACTACTCATGGCGGTACGGTATCCTAACCCCTGTGTTGAGTGTGTGACATAGGTAAGAATGAAGTCTCCATGTTACATAATTGTGGGCATGTGGTTAGTATGTATCTACTCGTTGCCACTTTCTGTTCACATTTCAGTTGGTACTTGGTAGTTTATATTGTCATGTTATATTGCATTTGAATTATTAGCTGGGTAGCCAGGATTTCTCATTTCTATACCAGCATTGGTGCTTGCTGAAACGTGTGCTTCTTATTATTTTGTAGTGCTGGACTTTGAATTAAGTCCCGTTGGAACTGCTATTACATTTCTTGTAGTTTATAATTCCACAAATTCCACTGTCCTTTGCTTTAGTTGGCATGTAATTCAGATCTGCCTGGCTTTCCACAGATGTTACAAAGATTTGATGGCGAAATGTAATGGTCTAGGAAGTTCTCTTCGTAAACTTGAGGAAAAAAAGAGGAAAATAACAAAACTGAAGGTAAATTGACTACCAGTTCAGTAATTGAATCCACAATAGTTAATTACTTAAACTGACTGTCGTTTAATGTGTGAACCTTTTCACTTTTCAGGCAAGGATCCAAGAACTGGAGATAGCAGTTGAGGTGAAAGATAATGAAATCTTGAGGGCTTTAAAAGCTTCCAAAAAAGATACTCCTGGTACCGGTTTACCGAATGGTGCGAAACGGAATTCTAATTCTTCATCCATCAACAAGCACCCAGACTGTCTTTTGGAGGAACCTGCTAAGCAAGAATTTCGTTTGGATCAAATTGAAAGCACAACCAATCACTTATTTTCTAGGAAAATAGAAAAGTTGAAGCCTTCCAAAGATGCAAGCATAACTAATGCTAAAGATGATAGAAGTACCATTGCTGTTGACAAAGTGAAACAATCCTACGTTATTTTAGACGAGGATGAGCCAGAAATTTCTACGGTCACAAATGACATGCGTGAGATTTTACAACCTGATTTGGAACATCAGATCCTTGAGGATTTTGCTGTTGAGAAAAGCTGTTTGTCAAAGCCAGTGGCAGCTTCAGATACAAAAGGTGAAGTTTACAGACCATGTGACAGTGCTGGGGTTTCAGGTTCCAAGAGTGCTAGTAATATTGAAATGATGCCCACTTCATCTGCTGCTATCGACAAGGACACAGTGTTAATTCTTGATGACATTAAACAAGTTCAGTCGTTCATTAGTGTTGAACAGGAAATTCCAAGTCCAGTTCCAATTTACCAACCAGGTAATCTTCACCCCTCGGGATTGGAAGTTAAGTTCGGCTTGATAAGTTGCAAGGAAGCTCATTGAGTTGATGCTTTGCAGAATAACTCCCACTGACAACGGATTGGTTTCCGGTTTATATAATATAGTTTCAAGTGATCTATGCTGCTTAACTGAAATAAGCTGACATGTTAACGTTTCCAAAGTATTCATCTAATTCTAACTCAAACTTGCTAAACCTCCAGGAGATCTCTGCTTTACTGGTGGGTTGCTAGGTCCTGATGGAACTAAAAGGCACTTGGGTAAATGGTGCAAGCGGGTCCAGGGTAACGGGTCAGGGGTATCATCTGCGGCAATGCAAGGATCAAGTGCAAGTAGTGGTAATTTAGTTGCTGTTGGAGCTGATGGTAAAGGTGGCAAAATTAAAGTGCTGAGATCTCCACATCAGTCATCATTGGTAGGTTTTCTCTTCATTAACTTTTTTTTTTATTGAAAATGGTCTTGAACGTTAGGTTTAATGTTGTGTTTCAGTATGAATTTGTTCGACACTTGAATCCTTGGAACGGAGGTTAAGTTTTTTTCGGGTTCTTCATGTGTAGGATAGTATGGAAACTTCACATGCGGCAAAGAGATGCAAGCATGGAGCCAAATCAGGTACTTCGCCATCTCAAGGAAGCTTGCAAATAGAACACTTCTTCCGAAGGGCAGGTCAATAATCAAATTTGGAAAGTATGCACAGTTTTGTTTTTTATGTGCCATTTTGATGTAGAAGGACGAGATAAGTTTATTTATCTACCCATATGAATGAGGAAAGATGAAAAAGGATGTAGCGTAATTGTTTGTGTTTGAGTTCTTGGCTGTTTTGCATTATTTTATTTAGCTGGAAGATGAAAATGTGTAACGCGGAGCAGTTTACCTTGCCGTTGTATTCAATGTTGATATTAAAGTACTGTCTTCTAGATTAGTCTCTCCTTGATTTTCTCTGCTGTGAGCATATTGATGTCGAAGTAAATTGATTCTTAGCATGTTTTTATCGTAGTTCCTCCTCGTGGTTTCCTCTGTTTCACACCAGAGACTTCTGTTTATGGTTGAACTTGTTAGCTTGATATACGTTATTGGGTTTAAGAAGATTGGTGATTATGTTTGTAATTCTTTGCTTGAGATATACAGATGGGTCAACTTCTGAATTCTGATAGCTTTAGTTTTTGGAACAATTGAGAATTTAAAGTGACTTGAGATTTTGTAATTGCAAGAGGTCTAGATTTCAAGTCTACTTGTTTATATTTGTGCCCATGTGTGTCCATTGATTTACACTTTGTTCTGTGGTTTTGCACTTGTCTATTGCAATTGGTTTCTTCTCCAGTAGCCAGATGGTAATATATTTTGATGGGTTCAAAGTAATTTGTTTGCTAGCTTTTCCTTTTGCAAGACAGGATCGCACCACGTGTATTGTAGTTTTAGTTTGATAGCATAAATTTTTTGATTACTTGGTGATCCGTCATTATTTTTGTATGTCTCCATTATTAAACACTTGGTAGATAGAAAGGAGAGGTAGAAATTTCTAGAAGCGGCATTAATGTGTTAGTGTCATGACAGGGTCGCATCACGTGTATTGTAGTTTTAGTTTAATATCATAAATTTTGGCTACTGTTTTGCCACTCTTTTTTTTTGTTAATGTCATTCCCCTGCAAATGTATTTTTGGTACACTTGCAGGAGAGTGGTGTTAACAAAAAAGGAAGTGGCAAAATCATTTTTCTAAATTTTTTGACTACTTAGTGATCCGTCATTATTTTTTTGCATGTCTCCATTATTAAATACTCCGTAGATAGAAAGGAGAGGTAGAAATTTCTAGAAGCAACATTAACGTGTGTTAGTGTCATGATAGGATCGCACCACGTGTATTGTAGTTTTAGTTTGATATCATAAATTTTTTGATTACTTAGTAATCCGTTATTATTTTTTGCATGTCTCCTTTATTAAATACTCCGTAGATAGAAAGGAGAGGTAGAAATTTCTAGAAGCAGCATTAACGTGTGTTAGTATCATAACAGAGTCGCACCACGTGTATTGAAGTTTTAGTTTGAAATCATAAATTTTTTGATTACTTAATGCTTTGTTTGGATTGCTTTTTGAAAAAAAAAATTTCAACTAAAAAAACACTCATTATCCTACTTTCAATCATTATTTATTCTTATCTCCAATGATTATTTTCATTTCTCTCGCTATCTCTCTAATTATTACATCTACTTTCAATTATTATTCTCATTTTTCTATCTGTTCATAATCCTATAACATTTCTAAAAAACTCATTCAAACACAGCATTAATGATCCGTCATTATTTTTTGCATGTCTCCGTTATTAAATACTCCGTACATAGAAAGGAGAGGTAGGCATTAACGTGTAGTAGTGTCATGTTTTTCACAACTTTCCTATGGGTGGCATGTTTGCATGGTGTTTGAATATTCATGCAAACTGGAATTGTTGATTTGAACTTTGAAGGTGCCTAGAAGGTAAAGAAATGGTACGTAGGTCAAAGAACTCTCTCTCTCTCTCTGTCTGTCTCTCCCCCAAGGAGTAAGGTCAAAGAACACACTTTCTCTCTCTGACACACACGCAGAGAAGAGAGTGGGGAGAGAGAAAGATTCACATTCACACACGGTAATATAAGATGTTTCTTTTGGACTTGACTTTTTTGCAGTACGTCTCCTTGCACCCTCAGGTTGGCCCAATTTCCGGCCTCTTCTCGAAAATATAATCGGAATCTTTCACTACAAAATCGTGTCAAGAACATCAGTCATGCAAAAAAATATGCCGATTGGATATTGGTATATATGATTTTGGGATCCATTTATCTTGAAATAAATGATTTGCACATCGAATTCGAACCCATTTATTTCATTTGTCTCAGGAGAAATGGACTTTCGAAATCATATCTATCAATATCCGATCAACATGATTTTTTATAAAACTCATATTTTTGATATTGTCTAAAAGGTGCGGCGGTTCTAATCATCTTTGCATGCTCGAGAAGAGTTCGAAGAATAGGGACTACCTGAGGACGGTTTTAACGTTCATCAGGAAAGAAGTGAAAAGAGCAAGCTAAGCAACTTTGAAACTGAAAGAGCATACAGATTCACCTCTCAAGTTAGTTTGAATATCTACTTTTTGGAGACATAAGAAGTTGGGTTTGAATTGTGTGGAAGGCAAGAAAAGAAAAAAAGAAAAAAAATGAAAGGAAAAAAAGGTAAGAGAGGAAATTAAGCAAAAGGTAACCTTTTTTAAATCCATGGGCAAAACAACAACGGGATAGTGAAAAGGGAGTACTAATAAAAGAACAGAGTTGAATTGTTCTAGAAATTCACCGATGGGAAAAAAAATATTCAAAAATCTTTAAAAAAACAAACCTGGTATCCAAGGTTTTCTACTTCTTGATCGCATGTTTTGAACGTGTTAAAGTTTGTTCAAAGGAGATTACTAGATTAATTAGGGACAATATATTCACTTTTCTATTACCAAAAAAAACAGTGGAGTGTAGTACTCTTGTTTGCTTTGAAAATAAAAATTAAAGCTTCATTTTTTTTTTCTTTTCTGGTAATGCCAGTGATCATCACAAATTTGATGGGGAAGTATCCCAATTTTTCCCCCTAATTAACTATATGAAGTTGCTTAACATGTGATAAATGCTCAAATTTGCTCTGAGTGAATATTTTACCCAGGTAGCTCTCGCTAATAGAAACCGAGAGGGAATATGATTTTGTGTGAAACTTTTCCATATAAATTTGTTTTTTATTATGTACATTTATCATCTTGTTGCACATAAATTTTGGCATGTGCTACATTTAGAACCGGCCGATGCACGTGAATTCCACAAAATAATAGGAGAACTACATGCATTTAGGCTTAAAAGCCATTTTGTATCAGGATTGTCCTCCTTTTTTCAGCGTAATTTATAAGATTTGGCTGTTAAAAAAAAGAGAGAAGAAGTTCCAAACATAACTGTATTTGAATCTGTGCACGTAATATTATTCTTAGAGCATTCACATTGTGATAAGTAAATGGACGTGAATAAACAAACTTAACAACAATGCTAAAAAAAAAAAATCTTACATTGTAATAAGTAAAGTTACAAGTCTTTTAACAAATAACCAAATTCCACTTATTTCATAACCAAACTTGACAACTTTTATCAATAACCAAAACTCAATAACCAAATTTGAATTTCTCGTAACTGAGTTTCATTCACGCACCAGATCACACCAAATTATTCGTCTCGACAAGACAATTCTAAAAGTGAAAGGCAGGTCACCGTAAACCTCCTCACACACCCTCACACGCTGCCTACAGAGGCTGCGCGTGAGATCCACTCGCATCATGCGTCAAATCGAGTAAAGCCGCGTGATATCACGCATAGCATCTTTAGGCGGTGCGTGAGGGTGTGTGAGGATGTTTTCGGAGACCGGCTTTTCAGTTTTGGAATCGTCTCATTGAGATGAATAATTTAGTGTGGTCGGATGCATGATTGGAACTCATTTGCGATTGGACAGATGTGCATTGTGTATTGTGAGGGGTTTTTTTTTTTTTTGGGTTAGGAATACAAAAATAACCAATGTGGAGGTAGAAATTGTTAAGTTTGATTAAGGACTAAATGAATAATTAAATGCTGACGTGACACATTTAAATTATTTGTTTTGATTATTACCATTGCGCGCAGATGCTCTTATAAAGGAAAAATGTAAGCCAAGTACGGATTTCACCAATGTACACTAACTAATACTTAGGGGGTGCTTCGGCCTTGTAATCTGAAAACATTAATTCTGTACCTTTATTCTAAAAAAACTTACCTTCGTCAGTTTTGTGTTAGATTTTTATCATCTACTGATTCGATGGAAAAATTTTAAAAACAAGAAATCATGATCAAAACCCTAATTTTTTTTTTACTAAAATCAAAACTAATTTAAAAGTTAAAACACACTCTTTCAACGTATTCCAGATCTTTCAACGCAATCTATATTTCTTTACGTGAATCACGAACCTTAGAAGTAATCAAATTGAGATATACTTCTTTGATACTCTGTTATTACTATTGGAGTGTACAATTTTTTCCCCCCAAACATGTGGAAAAGAAGACGCCCATGCAGCCGAGTTGTGGGTCCAGATGAAAACCTAAGAAGAATACGAGGCTGACCTCAAAACTCAACAGCTGCCAATGAAAGATACTCCCTCCGTTCCAAAAAGAGTGTCCTTTTTTGGGAAGCGTGTCATTTTCAATTGCTTATATATTTCAATGTGAATGTCAAAAAATATGCAATATGGATCTTGTTTGATAGATTATAATTAGTTCTATTAAACAAAGTTTTCAAAATCACATAAAACTTCATAAATCAAAATATATAAGCATTTGAAAATGGCACGGAGTCCCAAAAAGGACACTCATTTTGGAAACGGAGGGAGTAATTGATTGACTTAGGAGCTGTTTGATAAAACTGAAAACTGAAACTGAAAGTTGAAAAATTAAATACTGAAAACTGAATGCTGAAATTTTTAAGCTGAAAAGCTGTTTGATAAATATATTAAGTACTGAATTTAAAAAAATGATGAATTAATTTTGTTCCAATTCTCTCTTAATTTCTAACGGTCACAATGTACTTTTGGTAATGGTGGTGGAGTGGTGGAGGTGGTAGGAGTGGTGGTGTAGTGGTGGTGGTGGAGTGGTGGTGGTGGTGTAATGATGGTAGTGGTGGTGGAGTGGCGGTGGTGGTGATGATTGTGATGATGGTGGTGGAGGTGGTGGTAGGAGCGGTGGAGTAGTGGAGCTGGTGGTGGTGATGGTATTGGTGGAGTTGGTGGTGGTGGTAGTGGAGGAAGTGGTGGTGGTGGAGCGGTGGTGGAGCTGATGGTGGTGGTGGTGGAGTGGTGGTAGCAGAGGTGGTGATGGTGGTGGAGTGGTGGTGGTGGAGAGCTGGTGGTGGTGGTGGTAGTGGAGGAAGTGGTGATGGTGGTGGTGGAGTTGGTGGTGGTGATGTGGCGGTGGTGGTGGTGGAGTGGTGGTGAAACTAGTGGTGGTAATGTTGTGGTGGAGGAGTGGTGGTAGTGGAGGTGGTGGTGGTGGTGGAGTGGTGGAGGTGGTGGTAGTGGTGGTGGTGGTGGTGGTGGAGTGCTGGAAGTGGTGGTGGTGAAGGAGGAAGAGTGGTGGCGGTGGTGGGAGTAGTGGTGGTGGTGGTGATGGAGTGGTGGAGGTGGAAGTGGTGGAGGTGTGGGTGGGAGTGGTTGTGGTGGTGGTGGAGTGGTGGCGGTGTGGGTGGGAGTGGGAGTGGTTGTGGTGGTGGTATGATGGTTGAATGTAAGTATACAAAAATTCAGCAAGAATTAAAGTAGCTCAAAGCTACTTAATTTTTTTTAACTTTTTGGCCTATATTTTAAGTGGTACTTAATTTGTTAAGCAATATAAAATGTGGTTGTCAAATCTACTGAATCACTTATTACTTAATTGATTCAGTATTAAGTGCTGAATTTAGGTTATCAAACAAGTCCTTAGAGTAGTATTCTAGCAAGATAGGAGTGATTGATTTTGCTTGATTCTGGGTGGTCCCAAGGTTTGAAAAATAGAATGTCTGACCTTCGTGGAAATAGAACCTGTAACTTCATGGTAAATCACTCCTTGGGTTGAATCAGACTTGCTTTACAGAGCCATCAAAGCTAATTGATTGACTTAGAGTAGTATTCTAGCAAGATGGGAGTGATTGATTTTGCTTGATTTAGCATGGCCCCAAGGTTTGGAAAATAGAATGTCTGATCTTCGTAGAAATAGAACCTGTAACTTCATGGAGAATCACTTATTGACTCCTTGGGTTGAATCAGACTTGCTTCACAAACCCATCAAAGCTAATTGATTGACTTAGAGTAGTATTCTAGCAAGATAGGAGTGATTGATTTCGCTTGATTCTGGTTGGTCAATTCTAGGGCTGCTTGCGGTCCGGTTTGAATTTCTAAGAATTCGAGAACCGAACTGCTAGTCACGGTTTTTACAAAATGAAATCCGTGTTTAAACTAAAAGTCTTACGGTCTGGTTCCAATCCAATCCGTAACTTGTGGATTGGTTACGATTTTGTCTACAAATTTTTAACAAAAATAAAGCTCAAACACATATCCCACACTAAAAGAGAAGAAGATTACACTCAGAATTAAGTTTAACACCACTATAAAGTACTTCCTCCGTCCTATAATGTTTGTTCGGTCCGCAAAACAGAGACATAAAAATAATACTATATTTGTAAGAAAAGTTAGAAAAAAATTCAACAATTTACTAGATCTTGACGAGTTCTTTTAACTTATAAAACAAATTTAAATTTTTCTTGAAAGAAATGCATTATTTTGTAGTTCTCGTTTCGCGGATTGGACAAATATTATGGGATAGAGAGAGTACTTGTTACAAAAACTACCAAAGGCCTACTTCGGAAATTAGATTCAGAAGAGTCTAAACACTAGTAGATCGTATTATTACAGTATATAACATAAAACCAAACAAGAAAAACAAAGTGGGACAACTAAATAACACCAAGGAGCCGGAATTGTATCTTCCATCCTAATGCAATGCACGACAACCGGCTACAGTTCTAACATTGAAATACTAAAATTCGTAGAATTTTTTTTAACATTAATAACAATTAATTATATAAATACACATATATATTTGTATATATTTATTTATTATTTATATAAAATAAACATCTCACGGTCCTGTTTAATTAATCCACGGTTTCTTAATGAAAATCCGTGCACCGAATCGCGAGTCACGATTTTCTAATTTTTCAATCTGTATCCAGACTATTGATCCACGAACAAAATCTAAAAAGTACGGATCGATTTGATCCGGACTGATTTCACAGTTCACCGAATTTTTTGACCAGCGTTAGTCAATTCTCTGACATCACTTATTACATACTCCCTTCGTCCCATAATATTTGTCCGGTCCGCAAAACGGAGATTACAAAATAATGCATTTCTTTCAAGAAAAAATTCAAATTTTTTTCACAAGTTAAAAGAACTTGTCGAGATCTAGTAAGTTGTTGAATTTTTTTCCAACTTTTCTTACAAAAATAGAATTATTTTTACGTCTCCGTTTTGCGGACCGGACAAATATTATGGGACGGAGGGAGTAGTAGTATATTACGGGTTGTTCTTCTAAAAAAGCCACTGGCTTTCCCTCCAAAAATGAGCCAAATAAACCTACAAAAAAACGAAAATAAGCCAATAAGCCACTTGTTTCGTCTTTATTCAAAAAAAATTGGATTTCGGTCAAAAAATTTTACTTTTTAGATTCCTCTTGTCATGAGGATACAATAATCCCAAAAAATTGACAATAAGCTAAGTGATACGAAAAAAATTTGAATAAGGACAAAAAATAAACCACTTTGACTTATTTATCCGAACACCCCAATGTATATGGAAAATTCTCTGACATCACTGATTACGTATATGGAGTCATGTTGCATGCGTTTTGGACCCGTCGGAATCAAAATTTCTTGGAAGTTTCATCCGAGGAGTAAATGACCAACTGTCAATCGTTGGGTCAGAAGAAGTTTTTAGTCATTGACTATGAAAAGAAAAAACAGCTGTAGTCATAGATTCATATCCAATATCCAGAATGCTATAGTGCACCCCTGTGTAGTGCGGATGTAGGGGACACATAACCATCGATCATATTAATGAACGATTCAAATAAAAAATCAATTATGATCGGTCATAAATGATTTTTACAGGTCATAATTAAAAATTATATCTCAATCATTCATTGTCAAGATCGATAGTCTGTGTGCGCCTCACAGAATATCTTGCAGGATCTTGCACTACGAGATTTTTCAATCCTATATATACACACACATATGGAATTCCTCTGATGAGAAAAAATTGCTCCAGTGAAGTGAAGACTGAAGACCCATATTAATATGAACGCAGATCACGTACAGGCCAGGTCAGCAAGCATGCACCAACCCACTCATCACGCAAGCTTGAGCTCCAAGATAAATCAGTGAAGACCCCTATGATATGTTCATTATTTGTTTTACTTTTTGAAAAGTATTTTTTAAAAGATTCCTCTAGATTCCTTAGTGCGGTGGACATAGCACTGATACAGTATTATTATTAAAATATTTTTTGGGCTTTGTAGTGGGAGCACGTGATCCAAGTAAAGACTAGGTTGAAGAGAAAATAAATCCTCCTCCTAATCTTTCTTTCATATCCTAGAATTTTTAATTCACACTTTTCACCTTCTACAATCTTGTAGAACCAAGTACAATATAAAATTTCCAATATTTAATTAAATAAACCAATCTTGGAAAGCAAATCAGATTGAAGAAATTCAAAATAATACTCCCTCCGTCCCTTATTTATTGTCCGGTATTCTATTTTGGGCTGTCCCTTAATAAATATCCATTTTATAAAATTAGTAGGTAAAAGTTGATAAATTGTTTATTTTGTCCCAAAAGAATATATTCCATTTTGAAAAGTAAGTGAGTAAAAGAGTAATGATGATGGGTAAGTAGGAAAAGTGGATGAAAAAGTTGATGTGAAAGGTATAATGATGATATCTTTTTAATAAGTTGGAGTTACGAAACAGGATACTTAAAAAGGGACGGAGGGAGTACTCCTTATCTTTCTTTAATTTCCCACCCCTAGGAGCTGGGGTTTTCACTTTTTACCTAATGGAGTACAATCTAGCTTGTAAAGTTGGACACTCGAATCGAATTACAGAAAGTCTAATGGTACAGATTTTAAATATGTACCAGTGGGTACAAATTTTTTTTAGGTCTAAAAAAATGATCGGAGCTGCTCATTTTATTTAAAATATTTTGTTTATGGTCCTTGCAAAAAATAAGCTCAATACGAAATAGATTGAGTTTATTTTTCGTAGGAGCTGTAAACGAAGTATTTTAAACAAAATGACCGATTTCAATCATTTTTTTTTTGAGACTCAAAACGGAATCAAAAAGGGGTTTGTACACACTAATACAGATATAAAATCTATACCAGTAGCACCATTGATCGAATTATCCTTACTTACAGATTTTTAATAATTTGCTTGATACTTGAGTGTTAATCGTTGGCCGTTAGCTGGTGTCAAATCTCGAAATTCTGTGGATTAATTAGCTGGAGTCTTGAGACCGCCCAAAGATTTTGGTCCAACCAAAAGAAAAGAGAAAAAACGCTGATTGGCGAAAGTTTAGTATTATGAGAATGGTAAGATTACGTTGGAGGAGGAGATGAATCCCTAACTTCCTTTTTCCTAACAGTACTTAAGCGCAACCTCAGATGCCGATGGGCCAAAGTCGGCTTTGCGAAAAATTACAGTAAAAGAATAGTAAGAACGTTGAGAGTATAAATAGTCATCTTTCTAAAGATTTAAACTTACAATTAAGTGAATGTCATGTGATTAACAATATAAAATCAACGTCCGCGATAGTGCTGCTGCACCGGACTGCATTCTGCAAAATATGGCACGATGCTGACATTGCATATTTGCATGAGAAACCAGAATATATATATAGCTTCTTCAACAAATATTTTTCGATAACTTAGAAACTTCGGGTCAGTTTATCCACACCTCAATTACTCCTTGGGGAACCCATATATCCAACCATGCATCCACTGTTTCACAAGTGGCCGTTGATAAACCCGAGACAAAATCCCATATGTGTAGACACCTTATTCTGAACTGTCCAGATTAATTTACTTACGGTCTTTAATTTCCTAATGATGATTAAGGTCAAGAACATCCCGAGGTTGTTAGTGTGTTTGAGCATTGAGCATCCCAAACCTCATGCAAACCAGGTCGAACTCCATTTCAAACCTTTCAAGCCAGAACCAAATGGCCTCAGCAAAATCCTATTTGTTTACGGCAGTATTGTGTTGGCGTGCGCTGGTAAACTGCCATGTGTTAGTCATCGACCATTGACTCATGATCAGTTACCACTGGCGCACGCAAGTATAATGATGGCCTATGCCAGTCAAAGCCAGTCAAATCACCACTATTCAACCACGTGCACAAGACTTTGCGGCTGCTCTAGTTCAATGAATAGTCTTATGATGATTGCCAAGGGATGTTCCCCTCCCTCCTACAACTCCTTTCAAGCCAAGTCTCATGCATTTAATGCATGGAGACTTCCCTCCTAACCAAACCAGCCTTTAACCAAGCTGGTTACTGCCCTCTCTAAGTCATTTTTTTTAAAATCAAACACGTAGCAAGCGTTTCAAATTTGGTTCCTTGGGTATTTTACCACTAAAACCCGAGTAACGACTCTGAATTGTAAGCATTTTGCCGCGCTTTTTGAAAAGAGTGCACCCGATTTTTAACGAACAAAATTAAAAATTTTAAGGTGTGTGCCCACAATATGGACTAACCCTCGCACACTTAGGAGACTTCGATTCTGGGATCTAAATAAGAGGGAGCAATCCTAACATGCATGCCATTGGAAATCGAGACTTTTTCTTTGCTCTACATAGTAGGATATTAACCACTACTGCAACACTATCTCTTACCTATAACAATGTGGGAATCCAAGACCTCCCAATTTTGTTTTCTTAATAGCAAAAAAAAAAAAAAAGAAAGAAGAAGAATTTTTCAACCTTTGTTTGAATAAGATCACAAAGATTAAAAGGACACACACGGATGGTAAGAAATTAACTGAGCCGATACAACACAAAAACAACTAAAACCCATATCCCAAGACCTCCCGTTAGAGAGGATCAAGGAAGTGTCGACATTTGAACTAGAGCTAACCCATTTGCTCGGGAATTTACCACATATAGTACAGTACTGTTATCCGTGTTGACCGTACATGTATATCTGTAGACAACTCTCATGTAGTGCCATACGTATACGAGTACGTATGTATATTCTATAGTGTGATCGCGTACGAAAATGATGGCTAGGTTGGCAGTCGACAACCAAGGGCGGTGGAGGAAGGAGATATAGCACTGTACGTATATTTGGATAGTACTTTTGAGTTGAGTGAGAGTGACATAAGCCATACTCGCTTGGATTCGAAGGACACCGTCCTACTCATAATGGACACTTTCACATTATTAAATACTCCAATAATGTTTCGAAACGCGGTACCTCAAACATAAAATAAATAAATAAAAAATTTAAATTTTGTGGGTCCTTAACAAAAGTGGATAACAATCGTGTTCTCTATTGGTCAATAATAATGAAGCTAGGAACAAGACTTCAAGTTGCTAGCCCTTTGGCTAGCTAGCTAGCTCGTAAAAGTAGATTAATTAGCTAGCATCATAACCTAATGACATTAATATCTCCATGCTAGCTTTTTTAGACAAATTGATGGTTGGCTGCCCAAGAAACAAAGTCCGGATCACTCATATTCTCGTACGTGTTCGCATTAGTTCAATGGTCCGAAACTACTTATTAATTACTTGTCCTCGTGCGACCACATTCGTGATTGAGCAAAGTAACCTGTTACTCGGCTTCCGGTACACTTTAATACCAACACTCATTATCTCTCGAATCTTAAAAATTAATGTCACTGTCACATCAGTTATCTTACATGAACGCTTTCTTTATTGTTAACATAAATTGGTAATCAACAGCATAATGTCGGTAAGGTGAGGGAGAACATCAAGCCCACTCATGCACCTTCTTGTACGCGCATTCAATGGTTGAGAGACCACTATCGTTATAAGCCAAAGAATAAACTAGTGTACAAACGTTTTTGACAATATCATAAGCCAAAAGAGTAGGTAGGTGGTGGTGTACAACATCGGTGACAACTACTAATATATCTTCCCTCGCTTAATATCGAATATATATCCCTGTTATTGTTTTGTAATTTAAAAATATCACCGCCACATCTCATTAAATAAAAATTATGTTCATAAATCATTTTGGTTGAGGAGTAATGTATGATTGCTTTTCCAGGTCAAAGCATTGCCGTCCACTGCAATGCTGCATGTGCATAGTCCCCTCCAAAGGGTACTTCGCCTGACGCCTCTCCAAATTTCTAAGAGCCACGGGACTCTCTCTCTCTCTCTCTCTCTCTAAATTTCTAAGAGCTTGCCACGGGACTCTCTCTCTCCCTCTCTCTCTCTCTCTCTCTCTAGATCTTTTTGATCTTACGGTGCACAAGAAACTTTGCTTTCTCTGGGTGGCTGAATTTCCACAGTTTCCTTTGCCAGGGAACAAGTTTCCCTATATATATAGAGAAAAAGAGAAGACACGTACCTCAGCAGTAACCCGGACCGGTCCGTGTATTCCCATATTTGAAAATCAAACGTGGGTCATGCTCGAAGTCATGAGTTGCACGCAAAGCCCTTAATTAAGTTAACAATGATCAAAATTGAGGGCTCGGATTCCATTCCCTATCCTTTGAACTTTCATAAAGTAGCAGGTGGACTTTTCCCCCATGCATTTTTCTTTTAATGTTGTACTAATTGGATCAAGAATTCAGATCTTTTTGTCAAGGTCGTGAATAGCGTTCCGTACGTAGCAACTGGTACGGATTTTTTCAAAAAACCAGTAACCCTTCAGTTTTATTCTGATTCAAACACTATCCGATAACACCGAGTGCAAAACGCGCGGTGAAAAAAAGTGGATAATCTAAAAAAGCAATTGGTGGAAAATTAACAGAAATTCTATAAAGGCCGTAGACTTTTCGATCTCTTAATTAATTAATTAATTAATTGAGTAGTACGGACTTCATCTTGTCAAATCATTCAACTCTCATGAGTCCCCTATAAATACCGATCACTTCGTTGTTTGATAAACAACACCACTACTACTGCATTTGACAGTTTAGCCTATAAATACCTCAATCCAAACAGTGCCTATAAATATATACCTCATTCTGTCCCCAATATATTCCTAACAGCTAGATACAAGGAAAATGGGGTCCATGATGAGGAATCACCAACTACTGTCTAAGATGGCAACCAACGATGAGCATGGGGAAATTTCTCTGTATTTTGATGGTTGGAAAGCATACGATAAAAATCCTTTCCACCTTACCAAAAACCCTGATGGAGTCATCCAAATGGGTCTTGCTGAAAACCAGGTTTTGCGAAAATAAATCCCTAGCCTCATGTTAGATTTTCATTTGACAGAAAATGCTTCATATATATCTAAACGTGCATGCTCAAATTTATTACTACTTACTAGTATATATGTTGATTTTTCTTGTTTGTTTCTAATTTTTTTGCAGCTGTCTTTTGACTTAATTGAGGAGTGGATCAAGAAAAACCCAGAAGCATCCATTTGCTCTCGAGAGGGAGTGAAGGCGTTTAGGGACGTCGCCATTTTTCAGGATTACCACGGCTTACCGGAGTTTAGAAATGTATGCATGACATGGCCTTTTTTGGAATTTATTATCATTTAAATGGTCTTAAATCTTGATAATTTGTTTGTGATTTTGGCAATTGAAATTGGTTTTTTTTTCCCCTCTATTAAGGCGGTTGCGAAATTTATGGGAAGAGTGAGGGGTGACAAGGTGAAGTTTGATCCGGACCGGATAGTAATGAGCGGTGGAGCCACAGGAGCTAATGAGACGATCATGTTTTGTTTGGCCGATCCTGGCGATGCTTTTCTTGTTCCAACACCTTACTATCCAGCGTACGTACTAGTTCCATCTGTTTTTCTTTAGGTTATCGATCTTATTTTGTTTTTTTTTTTGTTTTTTTCAAGATTATGTCTCATTCCGAAATATTACTAAAAATTTGTACTTTAGTATTGCAAATAGATACATCAAGTCGGGGGAAGGATAGAATAATTCAACCAAAGAGTTGAATGCAAACACAAAAACATCAAACACAAATGAAACCCAACTACAATACTGCCCAAACAGCCCTAATCTTCATCTATCAGCAGGTGGGGTCAACATCTTTCGACCAAAAAGAATAGAATCGATTTGGGGCTAAAGAATCCTCGTATGCAAGTGGAGCAAGCACCCGAGCACCATCTTTTTCGAACAATACACACAAACACTTAGAAGAGTTGCAAATAGAAACATGCAAAAATAATTACACGAATTAATTTTAAAAAATTAGAGTATTTACTATTTAGAATATTTTGTTTGTGAAGATTATGGTCTTTGTTGCCAAAATATGTACCAACTCCTTTCTCACAAGAACATATGTGTAGCATGCACATAACACGAAAATCAACAATGACTCGAAGTCCCATTGTATCAGGTTTAGGGTCCATTCTTGCTAAATTAAATAGACTATAGATTGATGGCAATAGTCAAGTTGTTTTTGTTAAATGGTAATTTAGTTGATGTATGCCAGAAAAATTACATGCTTAGAAATCTGTGAAAATAGAGCCTTTATTCCATTTAGTCCATTTAATTTAGCAAAAATGCACCCTTAGTTTTGTATGATACGTGGATTTTATTTGTGCAATTTTTTTATAGTACGTTTCTATGCAATTATATATTCTTTTTCTCTCTGGTAACGGGCACGCGTGCGAGAGAAAAGGGGAGAGAGAGAGATATTTTTCCGCAACTGAGTGCCTGAGCCAGTTTGTAGAAATCTTGAGTGAAGAAAACGACCTAACAAACCTTCCGTGACGATCTATAGAAAACGACCTAACAAACCTCCCGTGACGATCTATAGAAAACGACATAACAAACCTCCCATGACGACCCCAACAATATCTCTAATCAACAGTGGGCTGGAGTTGAAAAGAGTATGCTATTTTGGAATTCCACAACAAGTCGTTCAAATGAGCTTGGTCGACCAACGTATCCTCTTTGTGCTCTAATTTTGGTGAGTCCCTTTCTCATATTGGTGACAACTTCACATTAAGCAATTAATAAGGTGGCGTTCTACTTTTAGAAAAAGAAGATTTTAGAAAAAAGAATGTAATTTCAAGGTCAAAAATTATGTGTTGAAGTAAATAATTTTTCTACCAATATGAGTCTGATTTGATAGATCTCATTGAGATTTTTTAAATGGTGTAAAAAAAATTAAAAAATTATTTTTCATTTTCGTTAAATTTAAATTTAAAATTTCTTTTTTTTTGAAGAAATTTTTTTTAAGAGAAAGCGGAACGGACCTAAATCAATCAATTCTGGTCCCTACTCCTTTTAGACCCCTCTCGTACGATACACAGCTGTTTATTTGGAAAATTTTCCCAACTCATGCCTTTGACGAGTTTACTTATTCAAATTGTCCAAGTCTCAAGCTGACTTTTGGTCATTATTACGAGGGAATTTTACCAAGGAATTCATTTGGGTCGTCTAAAGTTAAGGCCAGCTCATGGGGTAAGCCAAGGTAGTAACCGCTTGCGGCCTCCGAATTTTGGTTTAAAATTGAGGTCCCATTATAATGTACTATCTCCGTTCTAATTTACTTGTCTCAGTTCTATTCTAACAAGATAAAAAAATTAGTTATATTTTTAAATTGAAAATGAATTTTATATCCAATGTGGATATTGTTTGATAGATCTCATTTTATTCTATAATACAATGTTTTTAAAATTACATAAACATTAGAAATTACAAGATATAATCAATTAAAAAGTGACACGAACTTGTAAAAGTGACAATTAAATTAGGACGGAGGGAGTAATTTACATATTAATATTAAAATATTTCTAAATAAAAACACAATTGTATCTTATTTTCTTCAAAAACTCTTGCAACAATATCTTTTTACATTTATAATTGTATCCTTTTAGTTTGATTTTTTTTGTACTTTTAGCATTTTTTTTAAAAAATTCATGAATATGTGAAGGGCTCAATATAGAGAATTCACTTCTAATCTACAAAATATATGAGCCAGCCCTGTCTAACGTACGTATCGAACAATTCACGTACGTAGCAAAGAGTACGTACGTATTTGAATGACTTTGACTTTATAAACGTAAAGGAGAAGTCGTATTCACAACCATATTGTCTAACCAAAGACAGGATATATAGGGTCCCACCTGCGTTCATTTTTGTCGCTCTAATGTCTCGTGACGATGGTTTACATATATTCATTTTGCGACACGAATATAATAGACACTATCAGGAGTTAGTAGCTAACACGCGGCCGGGCAAGTCAAGCACCGTTTTTATGATGACTCGAAACTCAGGACCTCTCCTTTAGTTGGAAAAGTAACGAACCAACCACACTAGGTGTGGTGTTCGATGATTATACGTACATAGATGTGGTACAACATATATGTTAATTAAATTACTTACTTTCGGAGTAATTTATCCACATTAGTATGTTTCTTTTATAATTTTATAGAAAAAGTGCCCAAAATGGTATACATAGAGGATTAATATGTTGATATCAAGAGTAATTTACTGCTATTATTAATCCGACAAGATAATACCGGGAGTGTGTATATATATCCCTTCGCTTATCAGTCCCGTCAAACAAACGATAATATCGGGAGTGTGTGTGTATATATATATCCATTCGCTTATCAGTCCCGTCAAACAAACGAGTTCTTTGGAAAATTTGTACATTTGCTCCTTTTTACGTTGGGTTTTCACAGGCTTCTGGCATTTGGATTGCAGGTTTGACAGGGACTTAAGATGGAGAGTCGGCGCGAAGCTACTACCCGTCATCTGTGAGAGCTCGAATAATTTCCAAATCACAAAACAAGCGCTAGAAGAGGCATATGACAAGGCCATGGAGGCCAATATCAGAGTAAAAGGCTTGATCATTACCAACCCATCAAACCCACTAGGCACCATTCTGGACAGAGCCACTCTCAAAACCTTAGTCAATTTCATCAACCGAAAAAACATACACCTCGTCTGCGACGAAATATACTCGGCCACCATCTTCAGGGGCCCGGAATTCGTCAGCATTTCCGAAGTCGTGCAAGAAGTGGAGTGCTGCAATATGGATCTCATCCACATTGTTTACAGCTTGTCCAAGGACATGGGGCTCCCTGGGTTTAGGGTTGGGATTGTTTATTCCTACAATGACGAAGTCGTTAGCTGTGGCCGCAAAATGTCGAGTTTTGGGTTGGTCTCGTCGCAAACGCAGCACCTCTTGGCTTCGATGCTGTCCGATGATGATTTCGTGGGAAGGTAAATTATATTGGAATTTTAGATTACAAGGTTTACATTTAAAGGACAATGATATGCAGATATGTTATAGTAGTTCGCTTTCAAATTAACAGTGGAAACTACCTCGGTCCAAGGTGGCCCAGGGGCGGGCCGAGTTAAACTACCGCAAACGTAACAATAAACTACCTCTGCCTGCCCCTGCCGCTGACCCATATAGTACATGCATGTTATTATAATCTACGATAGACCAACCGCATGTTTCACATAGTTTTTTTTCGATTCCTTTCGTCGATACAAACTAATAATTCATAAAAATTTGACGCAAAATTAATTAATACAAAAATTTTAAATAAGGACAAAAATAAAAAATTTCAAAAAAATACAACTATGTGAAACACACGCAAATTCCAGGTGTGTGCAAAGGTAGTTTCCACCATATTTATATGTTATAAATTTATGTTTCATTTCTCTTAATAAGAAACGGATGTCCAAATTAATATACGCACAGTTTAATTAATTCTTAACTTAGTTATTTAGGCCAAGTTTAAGTGATTGTCTAAATGGGTAAACGGTCTGAAGCTTCCAAAAGCACAAATTTCGTGAAAAGTCATTTTCCCCACATTCATCAATTAAAAATCCAAATAGCGAGAACAGCTTGTCGAAAGACAATAAGCTAAAGGCGGGCATATTTTACGGGAAATAAATTTGTTTCGTGGATCATAAAACTTTGCATAATCCATTTCCCGAATCCGCAACAGGTTTCTTACCGAAAGCTCAAGGAGACTAGCAAAAAGGCACAAACTCTTCACCGAAGGGCTCCAGCAAGTGGGAATCACCTGCTTAAACGGCAATGCCGGCCTGTTCTGTTGGATGGACTTACGCCCTCTGCTTGACGAACCCACCATCGAAGCCGAAACGGCGTTATGGCGCGTGATAATCAGCGACGTGAAGCTCAACGTCTCTCCCGGATCCTCCTTCCACTGTTCGGAGCCCGGGTGGTTCCGGGTTTGCTTCGCCAATATGGATGACCCCACCGTCGAAGTCGCGCTGGATAGGATCCGGAATTTTGTGGATCAGAAGAAGGGCGGAGGAGAGGTGGCGCCGCAGAAGAAGAAGCGGTGGGAGAAAAATCTACGGCTGAGTTTCAAGGCGAGGATTTCTGATGACAGCGTGTTGTCGCCCCACTTGTTATCTCCTCATTCGCCGATGGCTCACTCGCCTATGGTTCGGGCCAGGACTTGATCAATAATTCTACAGAAAGTCTAAGCATCCCAACCGAATTCCCGACGCCACGCCGGGCCCACTCCGGCCACCGGACGGCTGATCGGAGTCATTGTAAACCAAAAAAATGGAGTGTTTGAATCGGCCACCTACACACGTCGGATGCCGTTGATTCCAGCATGAACCCATTCGGGTTTTTTTTAGATAATTTTTGGTCGGCTCCAATTAGCCGGAGTGGGCCCGGCGCGGTGTCGGAAATTTGGTCGGGATCCTCAGGTCGGGAACTATAGTCTCTCTCATAATTCTAATACCATATCCAAATACACACTCACATGAGTGATAGGTCCCGCGTACACTACACACCGTTGTGTGAGCGCGGGACTCAAACACACATCCACACTCGCATGAGTGGTGGGTCTTGCACACACGCTACACACCGTTGACCCACTACTCTACGGTGTGTAGTGTGTATGAGACCCACCACTTATGTGAGTGTGAGTGTTTGTTTGGATGTATATTTGGGTTGGGACTTGATTTTTTTTTATGAAAATAAGTTGGGACTTGATTATGATTAGTCGAATTGTGCCGTTTTATTTTTAGTGTTTTTTACTATTATTAAATTCTTTCCATCGGAAGTAATTGGCGTTATATTGGAAAGAAAATGTTAGTGTGATCTAAGTACTGTCGAGATAAATGAATTGTTTCAACTATTATGAAATTGATGATTTGTTGTCAAGCATCTCTCCATTTCCATATTGTTTTAACAATCAATTTACATTTGAACATTTCACTCATTTGCCATCACCTTCACAAGCCTCGGCCCAACTCATCGGAGGGCTGGGTTTGAAATTCTGGCTCAAGTGGGCTCAAAGTTCACTTACAAAGTTTCATGCAAAACATGGAGCCCATGAGACTAAGGCTCCTTTTGTCGGGCATAAAACATTTTCCTGCTTATTTCTGGTGTTTGGTTGTGCAAAATACGGGAAAATATTTTACCAGGTGAAACATTTTACTTCATATGATTGAAAATGTTTTCCGTTTAAAAAGGTGGAAGTCATTTTCCGAATTTGGTTTCGCTGCTCGACTAGTAATTACATTATTTTACCGAGTTCTCCTATAGCCCCAATCTCATCCACTTATGACCTAACCATGTGTTTTCTCATCAAATAAGACAAAATTTTGTGTGTACTATCAACCAAACACCAAAAAATAAAAATGAAACATTTTTTTTTATGTAAAATCATTTTACATCGGAAAACATTTTACTTTTTTTTAACTTTTTTTATTTTTTTGCCACACGTTATACATCAGCGAGAGTTAGAGGGAAGTTAGTTCACCAAAGGTCTAGAAGCTATCCATAGGACTGAACCCACGCCGCCCACTACAGAAACTATTATTGGGCTACAAGCTGTCCATAAGTTCAGCTGTTTAGACAACTTGTCTACCACCGCACCAGCTGGTGTATTTTTCTACTCCTAATATGAATGTCTATCGGCCTGACTGTGGTTGCAATTCCGTATCCGAATTTGCTTCGTTGACATGGGAAAAAGTTGCTAGCAAATCCCTTGACTTTCCTTCCAACATTCCCCACATGAATCTACCACCAAATACAACCTTGAAAATGAAGATACCGATAGAATTCAAGTGAACGGAAAGCCGTGGTTAATGGAATTCTGGCGGCTCTCCTCAACATAGGAGAAATAGAAATTCTTTTTGATAAGTGTTCGGGTCAGTTTACATACACATCGACTAATTCTGGGTGACCTATCTCACTACAGGGGTCCCAATTAAAACTAGACCAAATTAAGCCCTATGTATAGACTAACCTCAAAGGAGTTAATCTTGATAGCACCTGAGAGGTTTTGAACCTGAAAATCCTACGAGAAAGCAAATTTCTAAATCTCAAGTCTTTGTCGGTAGGCCGAGGGGTTTTCAACCGGAGAAAATTGAACACTTTCGTGATTTGAACTAGTTTAGAAACATGTAACTATAAATGGTCTTCGACACGGCATTTCTGTTCAGTGGTGCGATTATGACTGCCTAATGTTGGAGATGGAGATTAACATCGTACTATAAATCACATTTGATGATGTAAAAGTGAAGTAGACAGATCGAGTGAGTTTCCTGTATGTTACCATCCACTGTACTTTGGTGTGTAAAAGTCTTCAATCCCACGTACAGTTTTTCTCCACACATAAAGTGGCTGAGAGATATTGGAAACAGATCAATACCCACCCAATCTAGTATTACGGTCGGACGGAATTCTGAAGTTCTCTCTTTCTCTCAATATTATATGATCGAGAAAGAATCAAAGATAACTTATGGGATCCTAAAGTTTTTTCTTCTTCTCAATATTTTTATAAAAAAGATAATTTGTTTTCATTGTCATAAAAGACTAATGACTCTGTCCTACACCAAGGCATTAGATGAATAACCCTTTACATGCCAAGACTACTTGGCGATGCTATGCATGAGTTTACGGTACAATTACCCTGTCGAATTCTTAAGATTACTTAGTAATGTATTATATGTTAATTTTGGATGAAAGTTTTCATTTGATCCCATTAATCTGTGCAAAATATATAATGTAAAAATAAGGCATTAGGGTCATTCTAGACTTTTGCACGTATCATTTGAGTTGTAACTAACATTTTGTTTACCAATTTGGCGTCTAATCTATTAAAAGAAATCAAAGAAATTCAAGAGAAAATATATTTAGTCAGATACTAAATCATACCAACCACTAATTAGCACAAGCTGGCACTAACAAGAAACAACACATCATTAGTGCCTGCCTAGCTCATACAATGACTCTAAAATTATTTAAACAATTTCAGAATACTAAAGTATCTCTAATGGAAACATGATCACAAAAGTATGATTAATAATTCAAGTTTTGTGAGAAGCTTATCCATCACAAATGACTCAATAAGGTTACCATTCCACGTCATCAACAGGGCAATATTCTTCCATGACGTTGACAGCCACTTTTTTATGCGTTTTTCTCACCTTAAAATTAACACTCCGACCTCAAACGCTTCATTCGTAACATGATACGAATATATAACATTATACTTGGTTAGGTTGTTTGGATGTCTGTAGAAAACGAGAAACATAATTAGCAATACTATACTTTTCGTGTAAGCTGGTCCAGATACTTTAAGTTTTTTTTTTGTTTAAAAAAAAAAAAAAACAGTGCCGTATTTTTGCATAGATGAAGTCATAAATATAGCAATTAGCACTAGCTAGGAAGTAGTAAACTAGTGGAGTAGCAGTTATCAAGCCTTGTTGGCTTTGTTAACTTCAAAACCCCGGACTTATCGAGGTGCATGCACCGACATAACATAAGCTAGTTCGGGTATCCAGATAATCAAAAAAAAAAAAACAGTAGTCTCTAAACTTTTTGGCATTATTTGAGGTCCAACGCTCTCTCCAATCTACATGGGTTCTGCAGTTTCACTAGTTCGAACTGAATTTGGAGAAAGAATGGTAGGTGGATGCTCTCGAGTTTCTTTCTCCTCCTAGTTGATGAGACCTGACCCACCAAGGTCCATTATTTGAGTGATCAAATCCTCGGCTAAAAATCCTATCTTTTCTAACGTCAGTTCAACCGA
The DNA here is from genome assembly GCA_019656295.1 of Rhododendron mucronatum var. ripense. Classification (NCBI taxonomy): domain Eukaryota; kingdom Viridiplantae; phylum Streptophyta; class Magnoliopsida; order Ericales; family Ericaceae; genus Rhododendron; species Rhododendron mucronatum. The sequence continues at coordinate 1,219,838 of BPLT01000047.1, forward strand.
CCACTGATATAGAGAGCCAGCCACCCTGTCCTGTATGCATGAAGTTGCCCTATTTTGGGTAAGCGAGGGTATGAAGGATTTTTGCTCCTATCGGGATCGTGCAATCCCCTGTCCTGTACCTGGAGTTGAACGCTTCATGGTAGCAGAATTCGAACTCCTAGTATACATTCGTTTCATACTTTCACTGAGACAATACTTATCACGGCTCAATTATTATCATTGAAAAGAAACTCGATATCAACAAACCTTGTCAAAAGGATTTACAATTGGCTTGGTATTGTGCATGAAAATCTTATCATCAAAAAGCATAGACGCCGGAAGTACTGTTGAGGATGGTTAAACCATAAAAATGTTACATGCTTCAAAACTCTGCAGGTTCATGCACCTAGTACCTATCGGGAATTTTCATCCAAGTATGCAACCTAGTCACAAACCTAAATTTGAGATATTATCCTTCAATTTAACCTAAAATACAACGGATTTGGTAGCTTGCTTCGCAGTATGAAGAATTCAAAACACGGTAATCCAGCGTAGTAATTTGCCATCCATTAGTCCTAACTCATAAGAATCTTGCTTGCGACTCTGATCTTAACCTGATAGATTAATTAGCAGTACTGTATATCATCGTAAAGGAGGCAGAATAGTGAAAAGAGCGCATTGCGTTGTTGAAAGAGAGGATGAAGAAGGCTATTAAACATGACAATCTTTTAAAGGTTGCATGAAGATCTACCAGAATGTTTTAACATGAACCAAAACCTAGAGTCATTTGAACTCAATCCATCCCCAAACAAACACACTGTCTGAGAAAAGAAACAACAACGACAACACAACAAGAGAAAGCAACAGAGATACTAGTTGCCAAACATTTTCCACCTAATCCCAAGAAGCTAAAGTAAATACTACTGTAATTGTATAAGCATGAAAATGAAAGCAAACATCGCAAATACTGATAAGGAAGTGGAAATGTTCCTGTATAGACACTGTCATAACAATCAAATGCAGTTGTATTGCATACAAAAGAAACCACGTATTCATACCATTTCATTTTTAAGCGAAAGCAGTTTGGAGAAACCAGAAACATCAAGACTTCGTTTGCCAGACAAGTGAGTTCCTGAAGAGTGAGTTGCTTTCAGAAATTTTTCCCAAAACCAGCCCCAGAAACACTTTGCCAGACAAGTTTTCATATTTTCCGGAAAATGGAACCAGAAATCATAAACAAAAACATGCCCAAGAAATTCTTTTCTTTGCCAGGCAGTTAGCATTCTTACTTGTTGCCGTGTTGGAGATTGCTAGAAAGCCTAGAATAACAGAAGCAAGTTGACAGCAAAACTTTAGGCAGTTCAGCCACCTCAATCCAAGGAAAATATATTTGCAACAAACTACGGCCAATATTCAAGAGAGAAAATAACATAAACTCAACTTAAGCATCCATAATTATAACCAAAATTTATTTTAAGATCTCTCCACTGCGCATGATCCCTTTACTTTGAACATACCTATAGAACATAACCAACTATATACACAGGACCATCTCTATTCATAGAAATTCCCCCTGGATTCGCATCAATTGGATACAAATCCAAAACCAACTTCAAAGAGCACATGATAGTCAAATTTTAGCTTACCAAATTAAGAGATCACACAACCATTTGGATTCTCTTCCACGCTGTGATGAGGATAGTAATATGTGTTCATTGGAGGGTAAAATGGCCTATACGGCATAATTCCCACGACCGGTTCTGGTTCCTTCTTCTTCGGCTCGTCCTTTTTGGGTTCTTCTCCTTCTTTCTTAGGCTCCTCCTTCTTAGGTTCCTCTTTCTTAGGTTCCTCTTTCTTAGCCGGCTCCTCTTTCTTGGGTTCTTCCTTCTTTGGCTCCTCTTTCTTCTCAGGCTCTTTCGCCGGCCCAACTAGGATTATGTCAGTTTTCCAAAATTTTCGCAATCTGCTCACTACACTCACAGGATCCACCGTTCCAATCACTGTCAATTTCAAATCCTTCATGTCCATGGAGATAGAATCAATTCCTGCGAAATCACAATAAGGTCCAGTTAGCTTATAGATTTGAGTTTGATCCAATCTTATACCCCTTTCCTATTTCAAGTAAAGACCCCTTAACCCATCATTCCCTCCCTTTAGACGTCATGCGAATACTTTAACCCCATCCCTGCCTCTTTTAGCAGGATGTACATTTGGGATTTCGTTGCTTTCTATCCATGTTTTCCTATGTCACCACACATCTGAAAAAATTAAGTTCGTTTTCCAATCGAAGAAAGAAGCATTTCCACATTCGACGAATCGCTTATCTATTTTAGAATGACTTCAACCAAGTAATTTCATAATGCTAATATGAAATTTTGAGTGCAATTTTGTGAATATTACCCTCCCTCTTATTGGTTGAAATGGTGTAGGTCTCACCCCTGCAATACACTTTTTGATAAGCATGACATTACTTTGTGATGGGATCCATGTCATTTCAACCAAAAGAAATGAGGACAATATTCACCCTCTCAAGTGGAGGGTGAACAAAACTCAACTCCCACTTATAGCTTATCTTTTCCCCTTATCAATTTTAGCTTTATAGCCCAAGAAGCCACGAGAGCAAACAAATCTAGTAGTTAATTAGTTCCATGGATCTTTTTCTTTTCTTTTTTTTAAATTATCACAGGTTTTACTTTATCCCTTACTTTCACATGCTAATGTTTGTACTTGGCATCATTATAGACCGATCAAATTGGTAAAAATAGAAACTTTATATAGTTACCTGGAAGGCCAGAGACCATCTTGAGTGCCTTCCTCTTGTCTTTGTCATCATGTAAATCCAATTTCATTATAAGCTTCTGCGATAACAATTCAAGAACAGTGATCCAAATTTCAACCAAATTTACTTAATCTAGAAGGAAACAAAATCTTTTTTCTTTTAGTTTTTCTACGTATGAAAATCATCTCATCTTTTTAAAATCAACTAGATCCACATAATTCATTGTTGGGTCAAACCAAGTTAAAGAACATAAATTGTAACAAAAACGCAGTTCAAGATCTGGTGTAGAAAAATAGAAAAAAGCAGTAGAAAATGAAATCAATGATACATAATCTATTAGTAACAAAAAGTAGATTCTAAAAGCTCCACAAAAAAGACCATTAAAATTTAAAGAGAAACCCACAAAGAATCGTGTCTTGAAATCCAATCAGAACAATGATTGGGGAAAATAAATTGAAACAGAGGAATAAACGAATGGGAATCAAAGTATCGAACCTTCATTTGGGTGGGTAATTGAGAGCTTAAAAATGCAAATGGGGCAGATGAATGTAGACTGCTGAGCGCAGATGAGAGAGAGAGAGAGAGAGAGAGAGAAAACGTAATATCGAATACTATTAAATTTTGAATGTAGAAAATGATGGAGAGTGTGGGCGGAAACAGGAGCAAGGAAATCCGAATCGAAACAAGAAATGCTTAGTAAGAGAGAGAAATGGGGGAAAAAGGTGGAGAGAGTGGGAGGATGTGGAGAGAGAGAGAAGGGGTGCACGTTTCAGGTAGAAATGGTGACCGGTGGCGGGGTATTTAGGCCAGCAGTAAGGAGTAAAATAGGAAGACGGAAGCAGTAAAAATTGGAAAAAGAAAGGAAGGAAAAGTGAACCATGGGCCATGGCGTATCTGTGACGAGTAAGTAGCAAGCACCACGCGTATTGAATATCCCGTGTATGGGACGATTCCACCACCTGTTTGAGCACACAGAATGACAAGCATATACTAGTACTAGCTAGTCGTCCACCAAGTTGCTGCTGCTGACAAGGCAGGGAATCTCTGCATTTTTTGTGGCTGTAAATGCTTTTGTTGGTACAGACTCAAATTATTACAAGTGCCACAGACTTTCAAAAGAAATTAAAAATAAACCTAAGAATTGTGACTGTAGAAGTAGTAGAAATGGGTATTCAATGCAATGGAAGTCCAATAATTTTATCAGTACACCATTTGGTGACCGGTGTACACTAGGTGTGGAAATTTGTTTTTTAATCATTACTATATTTCTCTTTTTAATTATTACTTTATTTTGTTAATTTTTATTTTTATTTTTTTCTCTATCCCTCTTTACTTATTAATTATTATCATTCTTTCTAATCATTACCATATTTCTCCCTCTATCCACTATCAAAATTAAAATACCAAAAAATGAAAACCAAACAAAGACACCGTTTTTTATGGAACACATTTAGAGATTTCACACAAATATCTGGAGTTGTTCAAATTTAAAGCATCCTTATAATAAATCAACTTCGTTGAATATCGGTAAATGCTTGATTGATTATATGTCTGATTTGTTGATAGGAAATTGGGCATAGAATCGATCAAGCTTTTAATGATATCCAACAGAGCTGTTTTTAACAAGAATGTTTAAAAAAATTGAACGATTCCAATCATTTGTGTGAAATTCCTAAATAGGTCCCATAGAAGACGGTGTACTACACCAAATGGTGTACCCATAGCGAGTTGACAAAAAAAAAACAAGTTAATTGGACGTTTATAAATCATGATGGTGTGAAATTTGTTTTATAGTGCATTCTCTGAATCACGTTAACCTTTCATTTTTCCAAAACACATATTGTCTGACCACGTGACTATCTTTGTCTGATCAATTTGACTTTTTTTGCAAAACTCATTTTTAACCAACTCATTATAGATCGTGATGATCATTTGCCGAAGGTTGCTTTAGAGTGTCCTATAAGTCTGTATTTGTGTTGACGCACTGCAAAAACTCCAAGTCCAAGTTTAATTTGCACATTATTTTTAATGTCACTATTTCTATGTATGTTGTATTAATAACATATTCAAAAATTGTAAAAGATTTAACCCTTGTTTGATTTTTGAGAAAAATCTAGTAGATTCAAAATTCTCTGTATCTTTTCACCTTCTTTATTTTTCTTTATAATTTTCTTTGTGCTTCGTTTTTTAATTATGCCGAGTAATTTAGCTAAACTGATGTTGATGCTCTAAATAAGTGCTCTTATATGTCAACGCTCTATGCAAATCTTCTTCTTTGTTTGGATGTATTAGTCAAAACCCTGCAAATTTAAAATAGACGAGATTGTATCTGAAACCGTACGACATGCGTGAGTACTACATGAATCATATAAAATCAATGAGCGTCGAATAATTCCAATGTAGCACTGTTAAAAAATAGTACTCGTAGAAAAACAATACTCCTATTTTCAAATAAAAAATAGTTGAAGCAAAAGTTTTTCTCACAAGTAAATTATTACTCTTTTAAAAAATGTTTGCCCAATCCTTTTCTTAAGTTTGGTGGCATGGACTGAAACCTATGTGGATGAGATTCCTCTCCGTCACGCAACGCAAAGGCGCGTGGAATAACTACCCAAAAATAAAATAAAGCCGTCACTGCCTCCCTTCAAAAACTTCGCCGAGTTTTAACAGAGGATCGGGGCGGGCAAACAAAATCATCCCAGCCGTCAATTTAGAATACTGAGAGATTTGGTGTTGACCTGTTGCAACTGTGCTTGGCGGCCAAAGCTCTCAAAGGCCAATTGTATCTTATATTTTCCTCTTTTTGACGTAGCAGTAACTGAGAAAGGCCGTTATCTTTCCCTTTGTCAACCCTAGATTTGTAACGGACTGGGGGAAGCTGCTGTGCAGATTCGTGCTGCGCAGCCGCCGGCGGGCGTTGCCGGCATCGGTCCGACGATCGGAGACGTTCAACGCGTAGAGCTCGTCGAGTTTTCCGTGAGCGCCAAAAATCAGCTCGATCAAATATAGATAAGTGCCTCATCTGAACACATATAACTTGAAAAAAATGGATTTTGTGGTTTTGATCCAGTGTTTTGTATCCATTTGGATTTCATTTTTTTCAAGTTATATGTGTTCGGATGAGGCACTTATCGATATTTGATCGAGCTGATTTTTGGCGCACACATAAAACTCGACGAGCTCTACGCGTTGAACGTCTCCGATCGCCGGACCGATGCCGGCAACGCCCGCCGACGGCTGCGCAGCACGCTGTGCAGCACGAAGCTGCACAGCAGCTTCCCCCGGTCCATTTGTAACCCCCTTCTCTTGAACTTAGCTTAAATTTAAACTTTTTTGTTCTTATTTAATTTTTTTTGCATGTATTAATTTTGCGTCAAATTTTTATGAGTAATAGATTTGTCTCGATGAGAGGAACCAGAAAAATAATTTTTTTTTACTTTTTCTAAAGTATTTTGAGAAATAACCATTTTTAACGCAAAAATGTCATTTTTTTTTGCTAAAAAGTGGTTATTTCCCAAAATACTAGGGTAAAAGTAAAAAAAAAATTACTTTTTCAATTCCTCTCGTTAAGACGAATCAATAACCCACAAAAGTTTGCTGCAAAACTAACAAATGTGAAAAATAAAAACAAAATTCTCATATTTAAGTTAAGTTCAAAAAAACAAGACCTAATATCACTTTTTATGAAATTCTATCAAAATCTTATCAATTTTATATTCGTCTTGAATCTCTTGATATACGAATGTACGAAATTCAGTAGTAATAAACATTTGGGATTAAAAGCTAAAAAATATACTGAAGACAAAAGCATTTTTCATTGTCCTAAAAAAAATCGGGATTATAACTTTTCTCATATTCAGCCCATTTTTTATTCTTTCTGTCGAGGCGAATAATTAATTCTAAATAATTTGACGAAAGACTAAACAAAAAATCACTAAACATCAATATATTTGACGTCGTTACTTGTTAGGAAAATCAATTTTCTCGAAATATACCCACAAATGCCCGTGTAATCTGTAATTAATGTATTTTGAGTTTTTAAATGGATCCACATCTACATAATCAGAGATCATGCCTTTGGCATATCCCTATTCCTGCTTCAGCCTCATGGACTATCAAGAAATTGTTAAAATTGAGGTCCCTAGTTCACCCCTAGATAACTCAATGTGGTGGGTAATGGAAAGAATACTTTTTTGTGGTTGGATAACTGACATCTAATTAGTCCTCTTTTTGTCAAGTTTGGATCCAGAGTTGTATATAATTTGGGCAGAAATCTCCATGCCAAAGTTGATACCATAATTGTTAACCACTCTTGGCATTGGCCAAGGTGTAGAAATGTTGTGACACAGGACATATTGAGGGCCACCCCAACTAATTTTGTCCCTCACCCATTTCAAGAAGATGCAGTTATTTGGAATCTTACATCAAATAATCAATTCTCTATCAAGTCTGCCTAGAATGTAATAAGAAGACAGCATCCCAAGGTTACCTGGTACAAAATTATCTGATTTAAACATTGTGTCCCTCGCTGGTCCATCATTCATTGGCTAACTAATCAAAAGAGGCTTGCTACAAAGGATAGACTTCTTTAGTGGGGTATGGCTATGGATGATCAATTTGTCCTGTGCTCTGCTGCAGTGGAAATCCATGAGCATCTTTTCTTTCAATGCTCTTTTTCTGTTCAACTTTGGAAACATTTGCAAAGGAACCTGCAACCTCAATGCCCCTTCGATGGATTACTCCAAAATATGGAATGGATGACTCAGGTTGATAGGGGTTCTCAGTTTTCCTGCTTGTTATCAAAGGTTGCTTTGGTTGCTCTCCTATACCATGTTTGGGGAGAAAGGAATTGCAAGATTTTCAAAAACCATGGGTGTAATGTTCAACAATTGGGGTCTAAGGTGAGAACTGATGTCCGAGCTCGTGTGAACTCCTAGAGAAGTCTCAAGAAGTTAGGATCTAATATAGCTCTGTGTTCCTTGTGGAATATCCCAGTTAGAGTCTTCGAGAGTATGTAATTTTGTTGTTTAGTTTTGTATTTGTGTTGTTTTTGTATACAGCCTTGCTTGTTACTGGAATGTTTGGTTTTGTTTGACTGAGGTATGCCTCAGAATTGTGTAATATGCGTTCGTTAATAAAATTTTACCTTACCCAAAACAATCCGAAGGATTCCAAATCCTAACTTCTAAGGGTTTGGCTGAGTTGCATGAGACCGCAAAAACTAAAGACTTTGCCCATCAAGCACGAGCTTTAGGTGGCCAACATAACACCACTAAAGAGCTTGTCATCTGCGAGGTAGCAAGGTTGAATTTCATAAAAGCCAAATGTTCTGAACCTTGAGGCCTCTAGAAATTTATCAGGTCATTAACTTCAGGGCTCATGATTAATCGATATAGGCGCAAAATACAAGCTTGATTGAACACCCGATTAAGAAAAAACATCCACAAAATTTCTCACTCAAAATGAGATATGCCCAAAGCCAGGGGGGAAGGAACCCTGTAAATTGTGAAAATGAAGTCGTAAAATGACCTCCGAAAATTTTAAACATCTTATGTTCTCTCTCTATTTTAGTGCATCTTTTATTTTTCAAGAAAATATGGCGTCACTCAATTGTTTTTGAAGTAATATAAAGTAGTTTCAGCTAGACATTGAGAAGCAACATGCGTGGCTCTGACTCTTTGTGATATTTTAAGTACAAAAATATCACTTGTTTTTACAAGTTGACTTTCTTTTCCTTTCTTTTTTTTCAATTTGGCCCCCTCGAAGTTCAATTCGTGGCTTTATCTCTACCGCCTGCAAATTTTCTTCTAGTTTTTTTTTTTCCATACGAGGATTGCTGAATTATAAATTAACCCAGCCCATTTTACTCTAATTTCTAACAATTCCACATTCATAATTAAGCATGCAGTACAATTTATTATGCAGTGTGGAAGGAGAATAACTACCCTAAACAATAAAATTTCAGCATGGTCATGACCAATAAACCCTGCAAATTTTGATAATAGGAAACCCCTACTGCAACCCAAAATCTGAAAATATCCTAAAAATGATAAACCTTGATTTATTACTAAACATGGTAAATAGCAGGGTATCCTCCTTGGGATTTCTACTAACTCTTTTTTAATGGAGTAAATCGTACTCCAATATACTCTCCTTCGGTTACGATTCTGATATTTTGGACTTTTCTTCGTTTGTTAAAGACAAAAGAAATCTCCGGGGCAAACATGAAGCGAATGGATCGATACAGATTATGCGTTGGAATGAAAGAAAATTCCGAATCCGCTTTGTTTACGAACAAAGAAGCTATAAACTAGTTGATTTTTTTCATTCCTATTCTTCTTTCTCAGTAAAGGGGCAGTGCTAAGGGCAGCCCAACACACAGGCCGAGCTTCCAAAATGCAGCCCAACACAAGATGGAAAAAATCAAATACACTTTGCATGCAGCCCAATTGTGAAAGACCATGAATTCAAATTCGTTTCTTTCCTATGAAGAAAATGGGCCTTCGAAATTTGGGTTTCATATGAAAATGGTAATTTGGGCAATTGTCATTCAGATAGTAATTCTTAAGTGATTTTAAATTTGTTAGTAAAAGACTTTTACAGGTTAGAAAAGTCATTCAGCAAATCTGAATTTGTTGAAATGAACGTTGATGAGATGCAACTGTTAGTCCAAACCTCTATGGGTCACATTTTCAACTTCTTCGTAACCTTCCCTAGTTTCCAATGACCCTTCATACTTGTCGTCAAAAAATCTTATGATTTCTGTCGCGTATTTGATCAGTCAATTACTATTATTTTCAAATTTTCAATGGTTGCAAGATGACTAGTTTCGAATATTCGAAAATGACAGAAGAGTCAGCGGAGCTGTATCTTTTTGTTTACAAAATCCGGATGGCAAAAAAAGCCAAATTTTCATTGGATTAGTTCTTCCTTTCTACTAAATTTTTTTTTTTTACAACTTCCTTTCTACTATTAAATTCAAATTCCAAATATAAGTGTTTGTATTGGTTGGGCGGCCATTAAAGTAATCCACTCTGGGGCTTCATTTACACCTTTTTCTTGTTAAAACCTCAATTTGAAAATTGATTTCCCAAAATATACACACACACAAAAAAATGAAGAAGAACCAAAACAAAAAATAAAGGGACCCAAAAGATCTCGATCTTGCAGTTCAAAAAATTATTTATGCCTTGTTCCCTTCGCGATTCAAAAAGAATTTTTCAAAAAATTCCCCCTAGATTCCCCCTACTTTCCACCTTTTTCTCTCTATCTCTCTCCACTCATTACCCCTACTATTTTTCAAAAACACTTTTCAAATCCCAATCCAAACAAAGCATTAAGATCTCGATCTTTAAAATATTGGCAGGGACATGGCCGGAATTAACCAAATTGCAAGGACATTCCACAGAGATGCCGATTGCCGAGAGAGAGAGAAGAGAAGAGAGAGAGGGACAGAGAGTGAAGTGAGAGGCAGAGAGTTGGAGGAACTAGGGTTTGAATCGTGACACTCCAACCTCTACCTCGCTGGGTCACTGGGAAATGCTTCTTCTATAATCAAAGTATTACTGTACGAATCACGAAAGCTGATAATGTTGTGACAAATCCGCGGTGGACAGTACTTTTAGATCTCTACAGGAAAAAAAGAACAAAATAACAATGTCCCACCACAGCGCCGCTGCACCTCCGCCACTCCCCCTAGTCGTAACCCTAAACTGCATCGAAGACACCGCCTTCGAGCAAGACTGCCTGGCCGGCGCCGCCGTCGTCGAGCACGTGCCTCTGTCCCGCCTCGCCGAGTCCAAGATCGAGTCGGCCGCCGCCGTCATCCTCCACTCCCTCTCCTTCCTCCCGCGCGCCGCCCAGCGCCGCCTCCGACCGTGGCAGCTCGTCCTCTGCCTCGGCTCCGCCGACCGATCCGTCGACTCCTCCCTCGCCGTCGACCTCGGCCTCCACCGCCTCGTCCACGTCGACGTGTCGCGTGCCGAGGAGGTGGCGGATACGGTCATGGCGCTCTTTCTAGGGCTTCTTCGTCGCACTCACCTGCTCTCTCGCCACGCGCTGTCGGCTTCTGGATGGCTCGGCTCGTTGCAGCCGTTGTGCCGAGGGATGCGGCGGTGCCGCGGGCTTGTGTTGGGGATAATTGGCAGATCTGCTTCGGCGAGGTGTTTGGCTACTCGGAGTTTGGCGTTCAAGATTAGTGTGCTTTACTTCGATGTTCGTGAGGTAAGAAATTGAGAGCATCTCCAGCCTTTCATTATATTTTTACTGAAATTTGAGTAAAAGCTTCATTTGATGTTAAGCACTTCAATAGACAAACCCTAACCTAAGCAAAAGTTTGAGTAAAAGCTTCATTAACGGCATTATTGTTAATTTGAGAGGCACAAAGTAGCCTTCTTAAATTTCAAGTGAGGGTTCGAGTCTCCCTTGATTTGAGTAAAACTTACTTTGATGTAAGTTTGAGTCGAGGAATGGAGTTGGTATTGAGGTGTTTTTACTAAATTTTGAGTTTTAAGTGACAAAAAGGGTTCAAGGGCTGCAGATGCTGAGAGGATCTGCTGAATTTTTAACTACATTGTGCGTGACTGAATGAATGAACTGGAGATGTCATTTGAAAATATGATGTGTGATGGTCTTTGTAGTTCTAGATGATTTTTTGAACAATGTGTCAAGTGGATAATAATCTTAACCTTCTGTGGATCGTCTTGTAGTTTTTGAGCTTCGTGAAAGTATGTTTTGTTTGTGTTTGTGAATGCGTGAAGTTTTATGGATAAAAAGTACAACAAACCGTAGGAGATTACGGGTAATAAGTTTGAATGAGGAGGGAAAAGTTTAAAAACACAACAATTTGTGTAACATTGTGCACAACATGCCGATGTTGGATTGTTTCATTGGTAATGGGGTATTTCTCAATACCCCAATGACACACTGACATGTTGAGCAATAATGTTGAGTTTATAGCAATGGGGTATTTCTCAATACCCAATAAAGCTAAAGCAATGACACACTGACATGTTGTGCAATAATGTTTAGTTTGTAGCATGGCTCAATGAGAAATTTTTGTATTTCCTACAGAGGAGATTAATCCTGGTGACTTTAACAGAATATGTAATACCACTTCCAGTTGATATATGCTCTTAGGATATTGGCCTTGCCTCCTTTGCGTGAGTGATAGTCATTCTAAAGTTCTAAACTTCTAATATGTGTCCTGTTCTAACTAATTTGCCCTCGATACATTTATGCAGGAAAACGAGAAGCTGAGTAGATCCCCAACAATATTCCCTCCTGCTGCCAGGAGAATGGATACCCTCAATGATTTACTTGCTGCTAGTGACCTTATTTCTCTACACTGTGCCCTGACAAATGAGACGATTCAAATTCTTAATGCAGAATGTTTGCAGAATATCAAGCCTGGTACTTCCTCAAACTTTGTTACACTTGAGAGATTTTACACATAAATCTTTCCTCTTTTTTTTGTTCACAAGGATGTGTTCGTTTGTGCAGGGGCATTTCTCGTGAACACGGGTAGCAGCCAGCTGTTGGATGACTGTGCTGTAAAACAGCTTCTGATTGATGGTACCCTTGCAGGCTGTGCACTGGATGGTGCTGAAGGGCCACAATGGATGGAAGCATGGGTATGATGATTAGTTTTAGGGTATGAATGTAGAATATGATCTGTTTGTTGAGTAAATATGGTCTTCAAGGCAGGATTTCATGTCATGATTTCTACGACAATGATTTCTTTGCAGTGATGATGACGATATTTGCCTTTAATATCAAAGCCTGATTTTGAGTATTGAGTATTAACTATTAACCATCTTCCAAATGTATCATTGTCGTTGCGTATGCATTGTTAGCATTTAGCAGGTCCATAGTTTATTGGTTTATTATGTTCAAATGTCTTATCATTATTGATTCAGGTAAGAGAGATGCCCAATGTATTGATACTTCCCCGCAGTGCAGATTATAGTGAAGAAGTGTGGATGGAGATAAGGGAGAAAGCTATTTCTATATTGCAGACATTCTTCTTGGATGGCGGTGTTCCAAAGAATGCTGTATCTGATGAGGAGGATGTAGAAAGTGAGATAGGCTATGAAAATGAACAAGGTGATAAACAGGAGAATGAAGGTTCCCTTCAGGGTTCTTTTAGCAAGCAATTGACAGCTGATACAAACGTGACTACGGAAAGCTCCCAGAGAAAGAGCACTAATGAATCAAAGGAGTCTCCTGTCCAGCATCAGGGGTCAGCTTTGTCTCAAAATACTTCTTCTCGATCTGAAGGAAAGCGCAGCAGATCAGGTAAGAAGGCTAAAAAGAGGCACGCCCGCCAAAAATCCCTGCAGAAATTGGATGATACTTCTGCATTAGAGAAAGAGAGTACTTCACGGCGAGATGATGATACTGCAATGAGTGGTACAGATCAAGTCTTGAGTTCCAGTTCAAGGTTTGCTTCCCCTGAAGATTTGAGAAGTAGGAAAACACCGATTGAATCCATACAAGAATCGTCTTCTGAACAAAATTTAAAAACAAGCATGAGCCTGAGCATAAAGTCTGGTGAACTGCTGAAGGATGGTTATGTTATAGCTTTGCATGCGCAAGATCGTCTTGCCCTTCATGTTTCCAGGCAAAGAGTTCAAGGTGGTGGTTGGTTTCTTGATACCATGTCAAATGTAACAACAAGAGATCCAGCAGTGCAGTTCCTTGTTGTATTCAGAAGCAAGGTTTGTGTGGAGGAGCTTAATATATGTGTGTTGGGTGATTTTACCAATCTCCATTTTGTTAATATGGCAGGTGACATGTTTTACTTGTGAGGATCTTCCTGGTTAGGTGATTGATTGTTCCTATGGAACTTTTGCAGGACACAATTGGTTTGCGATCTTTTACTGCTGGTGGAAAGTTATTGCAGGTATTGTTCATTGTATATATTCAAATCTCTTGATGTGATATTTGACAAGGTTATTTAAGAGCAATCCTCTTTACTTTCAATATAAAAGACGGAATTGGCAAGCATTGGGTTATTTACCTATTTATTTATTTATTTTCCATTTTGGGTGTTACCTGTTACCTTTTCCAACATAGTTTATGTCATTTTTGGGTGATGTATTTAGTTGTGGGAGTTGTAGGAATGAGTTCTGATTGTTGTCAGATGTTCGATGAATAAGATGGCTTATCGGTCTGCACAACTGCTTTCAGGCCAAATATTTATCTGTTATGACAAATTGCCGTTCCTTTCTTTTTTCTTTTTTCTTTTTTTGTGGTTTTCGTCGTTGTTGTTTGATGGTTGAGCTAGGGGTTTATGAATCAGATAAGAGACAAATACAATCTAAGAAGGCATTAAGAGCCTGTTGTTTTTTGATAAGTCTGTCAACTGAACTTATCAAAAAAAAAAAAAAAGGTCTGTCAACTGACAAATTTGAGCCCCTTTAAGTTTTGAAACACAAGACAAGCTGAATCTTACTCAAGATAATGGAATATCTCCTTATCTATGTCCAATCTACCCCATGGCCCTTGTTTCAGCACATTATGGAAACACGTCTTGGTGTTATTTGGTTCCAAAGTATCTACTTTTTGGAGTTGCTTAAGTCTTGGAGGATGTGAAGACTGAAGAACGGGGTATAGTTTCTTAATTTGGATGTGTTATTCTCCTTGTTCTAATTCTTAATGAGATCTTAAAAGTGGAGCTGCTTCATGTTGCATTTTGGTTTCCAAGATCATGAAAACGTTGTTACAGTCTTAGTTGAAAGTTTCTTTCTGATGAGCTTCTACTGTGGTTGGATTGTGAAAGTTGAAGCTGCTTAAGTTCACTCTAGGCGTTCTTGTAACAGTAGGATGTAATGTTGTCACTCTGAGGTAGTTCTTCCCTCAAATTATTGAAATTGAGTGATGTTATTATTGGACATCGGTTATATAAAGATTTATATTCTATTTCACTATTGCAGATAAATAGAAGAATGGAATTTGTATTTGCAAGTCACAGCTTTGATGTCTGGGAGAGTTGGACTCTAGAAGGTTCATTGAAAGAATGTAGACTGGTCAATTGTAGAAATCCCTTGGTAAGTTCATCCCTTGCTCCATTTAATTCCTTACTGTTTTGCATGGGATCTGTAGCAAGTGGCCACTTGACATTTGTATCAGTATGCAAGTAGGGGTTACATAAATTTGATGTGTTTTTTGAATGTACACATCTAAACATATTTAGGTGCATTAAAATATTATACACTGTTTTGTGAGGGAAAGGAAAGGGACGGGAAGTTATAGCTTTTAGGGAAGGAAGGTACACCTTTACTTGTTTGGTTGAAAAACAGTGGAGGGAGCGTGAAAGTGTGAAACTGCATCTTTTTGTTGCTTTGATCACTCACTTTCATTTTATCCCAGTTCTGGAGGGGAAGAGAAGTGCTTAAAATGTGGGCCCTCTCTGCCCTTACAAGCCCTAGCAAGGTGATAACTAACTCTTTGCGGTGCCCCTCCAAACCCATCAATCCAGAGGCAATGATAGAGCTGTATTTTCCTTTAAAATGGTTATTGTAGCAATTCAAATTTAGGACCATGAATAGTAGGACAAGTTCCTGGTCCATCAGAGCTCTTGTTTTGTTAAGCCAAGGGTTATTACTTCTATTGAGTTGAAATCATTGCGGAAACCCATTGTGTGTGGATATTTGAGGGGAATATTTCCGTTCCACTTTGGCGGTGTATCATCATTCATCTCTATGCGGAGATAGTGACAGGAATAATGGCTTCAGTTATGAAGATGGACCAATGCTTCTGTCGCATTTTTTTTACTACAAAAAAATGAAAACTAAATTGGGAACCTTCCTTCCTACCTGATGTTCTCTAAAATTCTAAATATTGTATACTAGTTTGTGCTTTGAGTGACATAAAAATTCGATGTTGCTTAGGCTGTTGGCTGTCATAGTGAAAAGGATTCACAAATAAAACAAAAGCAAAAATGATACTCACACAACAATCCAAACACAACACCAAACACAATCTCTCGCATATATGTGGGCTCTACACACACTACTATGTATGGGCTCCACATGTATGTGAGAGGTTGTGTAAGTAGTTGTGTTTAGATCGTTGTGTGAGTAACGATAGATAGAGAGGAGGCATGCGCCTTAAACTTTTGTTTGACTGCAACTCTCTCTCTCACTCTCTCTCTCTCTCTCTCTCTCTCTCTTTGTGTGTGTCTCTAAAGTTGCTTCTTTGTAATGCAAACTGCAGGCTGTTTTGGATGTACGTGTTGAGATTCTTGCTACTGTAGGAGAAGAGGATGGGGTTACTCGCTGGCTCGATTAGGTTGCGAACATTTGAGGTTACATACTTGTTTTTTTACTTTAGCTCGAGGTTTGTAATATTTGCAGAGTTGTAAAGCATTGGATTTTTACACTGGGTGAGTCAGGGTTGTGTGTATTCATGTGGAGATTAATCCACCTTATTTTCCTTTCCTTTTCTTTTCTTCTTCTTGTTTTTTGTTCCCCCCCCCCCCCCCCCCCCCCTTCCCCCCGGATGTTGTGCAAATCCACGTCCTGTCAAAAGTCATTGTTTTGTTGGGATTTTATTATTTATTTTAGATATTTAAGGTTTTTGATGGTCTCCACCATTTGACTGCAGCTCTCTCTATATTGAGACCAATGTTGTAGATACCGTTCCGTACCGGCCGATACTGGCCGGTACGTTCCGTTTCAGCGCATATCCGGTACCTTTGACGTCCATTTCCGTCTCGTCCAACTTTCCGGCTGATCTCGGACGATTCCGGGGTACCGGAAAAATCTCGGCCGAGATGTAGTTACCGGAAATTTCGTCCGGTATTTTGCTTAACTGGGCCAGATCGCAGCAAGCTTCTTGGTCGGATCGTAACAGAGAGAGAGAGAGAGAGAGAGAGAGAGAGGAGGAGGAGGAGGAGGAGGAGGAGAAGGAGAGGAGAGAGAGGAGTCTGAGGAGCTATACCTGTTTTGCGATTTTGCCATGACTGATTGAGAGAGAGAGAGAGAGAGAGAGAGAGACGCAGTCCAGCAGCAGCAGTAGAATCTAGAAAGGGGAACCGCTGGTAACTGGTCCTAGATGGAGAAGATATGTGTGAAACCCTATTAATACATTACTTTATTACCCCTTACACAGTTACACTTTTGAATTGGTTTCTGTGGGCGTTGGGGTGGTATTGTGTCCGTGGGCCATGTGGTTTGATTGAGAATGTTTATTCCTTAGTTTTCTATTTCTCTGAGCCCAAAGTGTTTTCACATGAATAAAGTTAAATTTCAAGTTTTGATTGTTATGAGAGTGTTTTTTTTTTTTTTTTTTTTTTTTGTATTTTTTTTGGATTTGTAAGGAAAATAATGAATTTAAATCAATTATGTGGATTTTGTTGTCTTAATATATATATTTTATGATGAATAGCATAGGATGGGGAATTTTTTTGAGTTATAATTATATATAATTATTATATATATTATAGTTGCGGTAAATCCGAAACGGTACCCGGTACCTGACCGGTACCGGTACGTACCGTACCAGTAAGAAAACCGGTACCCTGTCCGAAACGGTATTCAGAACATTGATTGAGACTGTAATGAGTGCAGAACTTCAGATTGCTCTACTTCTGGGATGTCTAGCTGCTGATTCTTCTTCTTCTTCTTCTTCTTCTCCTCTCTCTCTCTCTCTCTCTCTCTCTCCAGATGGCAATAGTAGTTGGTAGGTGCCAAACGTAATTGACAATGTTACATATAGAGAGGTTTTTTTTGGAGTACATTATTACAATTTCAGCCCAAAAAAATTCCCTCTTGATCTAACTTCAATAATCAGGACCGCTCATTTTCGTCAAGGGAATCAAGAATATCAGAAATCAAGTTTAGATTTCGAAATATGTTCGTATTGTAAAAAATGATTGAATTGAGTTATGATCCAATGTTGCAATTTTTTTTGCAAGATAAATTTGTTTCGAAATCATATCAAATGATTATCAACCAACTTGATTTGGAGTATGCTTGATGTTCGCAACGAACTAAACAAAATGAATAATTCTGAATATTGAGTGGTCCCAGGAAAAAAACATTTTGGGACCGACATTGTACTATCCATTGTATCCAATCCTTCAAATTCGAATGGATTGGAGGATTGGAGAGGAGCTGATTCTGTTTATTAGATAGGGTCAATCATCTTCAGATTGCATATAAGTTGAACAACAATAGACGATCGAAATTTGTTTGGCCGAGATACAATCTGAGCCATCTACAAGTTCCGACCCACCTCACTTTAGGAGAAACTAGAAAGTGTCTTGCTTTAATTGTCAGTGGCTCGTTTGGGCGTTCCTTTTAAAAAATCTATTGAAAGTCCTAGTGGAAGTACTACTATTTATTTCTTTGGTAGTTACCAAAAGGTTAGGAACGTTGTGTCTAGCTGACAAGCGACAGGTACAGCGCTTTCGACCACACTAGAACTTTCAACACCAGCCATTCAAAAAAAGATCCAGGGTTAACCTTTATAAATTCGTTTGGCCTGCATGCAAGGGTAATTATTAGGTGCTCCTGAAGCATTATTCGATACGGGCACTTTTGACATGGCACTCCATATGGGCACTGCATCACCTATTGGGTGCGAGCACCACACAAATATGTGGTGGCGGTCTTGGCGGAGAGTTCATGAAGCTCTAGAAGCATTAAATAATTTTTGTTTGGAATGTAGTAGGTGAAAAGAAAAAATGATTTGCGTTTATCATCAAATCTCATTGTTTAGTATTACCGGATGTTTACTTAATCAAGATTAGGTCGTGAAATTGAACCAATTATCCAAATATCATGCTATTTTTGCTAGTAATATTTTTCTAAGTAATCCCTCATGCTTAGGATTATTGATTCCAAGGTAAGAATTCCGATCCCGGGACAATGGAGCGGATAGCATTAGCATGTAGAAAGAAATGTTAATTCTTCTCATCATTTCGTCTTTCTTGCCGTTAAACCTTTGAAACATAGTATTGCTTAATTATTCCCTTTCTCCCCCTTTTTTTTCATATCGTAGCAGCGATTCTCTTTTACGTCTATTGATATAACAAGGATTAAGGATAATTGATATGATAGTACGATTGTATCACGTAAAAATTGTGCTTTATTTCCTAATACAGTCTCATGACAACAATATACATATATACAAATTACGTGACGAAAATAGCGTGTATATTCTTGGTCGTACTACTTATTTTACGAATATAATGACATTTTACAAATAAATTTTTTATACGGTGCAGTAAGCAGTAAGCAAGATACTAATAACTACTGTAATTTAGTCATTTAATTTGGTCAGATTATCCTTCTGTTGAGTTCTTCAAATCAAACATAATCCGAAAAAAATAGCCTTAAGATAAATAATTCCCCAAATTAATCCCTTTAATTCTATCCAACAAAAACAAACCGATTGTATAACCCAAAGGGTTTGGCTTTGACCCCAAGAGGCCGTAAGTTCAAATTTCGCGCAAGTTAAAATACATATTTCAAACACTGAAGAGCCATTGAAAATTTATCCGATTATTATTCCAGGACCCTAAAATTATACCTTGCACACAAGCTGGCTCAACGTCCGCTAATCAAACACAAACAAGGTGTGGAACTAGTAAATATATACTGTAGAAGAAAATTTGCATGGTGACATAAAAAAATTGTAAAAAATTCGGCAAATTGTACTAGTAAAATACAATCTACGCTCCGCCAATCAGAGAGCGACGCGGAAGGGTGTGTCTCCGACTAGTCACCCACTTCACGACACGTGTACGTCTAGTACTATTCCACGTGTCCCTTCGCGAAATCCCGATATACTATTATTAACCTCCGTTGCCTTCTTCTGCTTCTTCTTCTTCTTCTTCCACTGAGAATTAAGCTCAGAATCGAACGCAACAAAATCACGACAAAACCCCAGAGAGAGATTTTCCTGATTTATTTTATATTTTCTGTTTCGAACTGGTTATGGTGTCTCTAAGCCCTAACCCACCAGCTCAACATTTCTACATGGATCCGACGAAAATGGGCTTGCCCGGTCTCAACTCTCTACCTACTTCGACGAGTAACAATACGGCTAGTGTTGTGAGCGGGGCAGCGAATTCGGATTCGGATGCGGGCTGGGAGTTGTCGGAGGATCCGAGTAAGAAGATACGGAAGCCTTATACCATCACCAAGTCCAGAGAGAGCTGGACCGACCAAGAGCACGACAAGTTCCTCGAGGCCCTTCAGCTGTACACTTCTCTCTCTCTCTCTCTCTCTCTCTCTCTCTCTCTCTCTCTCTATTAAGGTCTGTTCTTCGAAAATTGTTGTTTTTGTAATTTTTGTTTGTCGTTTCTGAATTCTTTCTTAGATTTATTCGACAGGAGTCTGAAAATTATTACTACCTAAAGGGAAAAAAGAGTACACTAAAGTCGGAATTTTTTTTTAAAGAGCTGTTTTTTTATTTTAGTTTTGGTTCATTTTTGTTTTAATAATTTTGTGGAGACGAATCATTGCTCCTAAATTTTTTTGAGGAAAAGCTAAACAACAAATTACGGAAAGTAAATAAAGACCAATAATTTAGGGAGAACAGAGGCTAAGCTTAGACTCTAGATGATTACGTCTACGGTTCCTAGAAAATGGCGCGTAATTAGAAGGAGAGGGAAAAAAAACCCAGGGTTATGTGTGGCTTTGTTTGATTTAGAATAGCAAAGGGTTTTTATTATGTGGGTTCTGGATTAAGAATCGTGTTTGCCTTTTCTTTTTGCGACATAATTTAAGCTCTGCTACTTCTACTTGGAAACCCCACCGACTGTTGATGTTTTGTGGTAACTGATGGGATATGTCTTTTTATCATAGCGGTTTCATTGTAAATCGATCAGTTGTATGTTTCTTGTATTAAATTGGACTATTGTGTCTATCACTAGTATTTTTTGTGGGTGAATGAGAGATTCATTGAAAGAGCATAACAAGCAAGAGTCAAGGAAGGCAAACCCTCCTTTTACAATAAACTAAGAGACTAGTCTAGCCAAACCAAGGAAGAATCTTAGAGGGAACATTCCACTATTGTCTCTTAATGATGGAAATGTCTCATAACTTAAACTTTGAGCTTTGTATATTAGAAATCTAGCAAGTTCGAGATTCATTTTGCTAACGAGCAGTGATTCATTCTCTTTTGTTTCAAACTTCACTATTTTGTGGGAAGAAAATATCGGAGGGAATTTAGACACCCTTATTTGTTGGTCTGTCAAGCTAGCTAGCAGCAAGCTTGCAGGTAATTTTGTGATTCCGTTTAGTTTGAAGTTTCAATTCTGGTTTAGATGTCCTACTTGTTGTGCCACAAGGAAATACCTAGTGTTAATGGCTGTCTTGTTTTGGAATACTCGGGGAAACTTTATGGAAGTCTTTTCCCGAAAGTTAGAATTGACTGGAGCCTTAAAGTGCTTGGAAATGTCAATTCCTTTTGTAGAATTTTTGGATGTCCTTAATGTGCATTTTAGCTGAGACCATGGGAATTAAATTTAATTCCATCAGGTTTCATATTGAGCCATGAAAGTGAACAGGCCTGAAGATGCATTGAACATGCTTGATGGATATGTCCCGCATGTGGATCCAGTTTCTAAGTTTCAATATGAATGTTGTTTGCATTGTAGAACATAATGTAGGATTTAATCTTTTTTTGTTAAGTTTTCCATATTGACGTGGTTGATGTGCACTTTGAGTTAAAATCTCTTTTTCATTTATTTTGGGAATTTCAGCTTTGATCGTGACTGGAAAAAGATCGAAGCATTTGTCGGGTCAAAAACAGTCATACAGGTAAATAGATTGTTCTTCTTTGATAATACATGTTGATGCAAGCATTGAACTTAGCAGATAATTTTACATGGTTTCTTGGAACATACCAAGGAGTGTAAACCGAAAGCTCGCTTACTTTTATGTTTTTCAGTGTCCTGTGTCTGGTTTGTCACTTCAAGTTATAAAGGCAATCTACTCGAAGTAGTAGTTATCTTGTTAAATGCAGTTGGGGCAAAGCATTCTGGCTTTCTTGAGACACATGAAATGTCAATGAATGATTTTACTGATAAAGTGTTACCTTTCAGTGCTGGTACTGAACTACTGATTACCACGATGAAGGTTTTGAAGGAACGCTTCTATTCAGGTTTTTTTTTGGGTGAAGTGGATAATGGTATAGGTGTGGCAATTTGTTGAAAAGAAAAGGAAAAAGCACTTGTCTTTGAAATCATATTACTGCATATTTGGCAAGATTGAAGTTGTTGTAATTATCATCTTTATTCCAGATTTTTGTTCTCGATTTATGATCTCTTGGTCAACTACTTGGATATTAAGATGTTTTTTTTTCCCACTTCTCACTTTTTTTCCTGATTGGCTT
This sequence comes from Rhododendron mucronatum var. ripense, assembly GCA_019656295.1. NCBI lineage: Eukaryota > Viridiplantae > Streptophyta > Magnoliopsida > Ericales > Ericaceae > Rhododendron > Rhododendron mucronatum. The sequence goes on from BPLT01000047.1 coordinate 1,241,946, forward strand.
CCCGCAACAGACTTATAATGATGGGGAATTTGTTGAAGTTTGTCCCCACATTGGTTGATTATCTCCTCCAAAACTAGTATATGAGCCTCAGTAGCCTCTCCACTCTTTGCCAATTGGTTTTAAGTTGGAACCCTCAAGAATTTAACATGGTATCAGAGCTAGATTTTCGGAGGCTTTTCCCCTTTGTTTGTGCCATAGGTGCACTTTGTTTCGTTATCATCCGTGTGTTCCGGATCCTTTGTTGACCTCTCCACGTGCGAGTCGGGGGGTCACACGTGTGGGGGAGTGTTGGAGTTTGTCCCACATCGGTTAATTATTTCCTCCAAAACTAGTATATGAGCTTGGGCGGCCTTTCCACTATTTGCCAATTGGTTTTAGGTTGGAACCCTTCAAGAAATTTAATAGAATTTGCTTGTTAGCTCTCAAGTCTAGTTATTTCACTCATAATTTCTAGGCACTGTGGCAAGTAGAGCGTCTTCATGAATATGCTTCATCCCTTCATCTATATTCCACTTACATAAGGGTAAACCTTTTGCAGATACGTAGTCATGCCCAGAAGTACTTTTTGAAGGTCCAAAAGAGTGGGAAAGGTGAACATGTACCTCCCCCTCGGCCCAAGAGGAAAGCAGCTCATCCTTATCCCCAAAAAGCCGCTAAGAACGGTTGGAATTCTTAGCCTCTCGTGTATATGTTTGTTTGTAATATTACGTTTCTTATCCTTATTCAGAGCCCGAAGAAAACCGTTTCTCATAACTTCGTACTTGGCAGCTCCAGTGGCGTCCCAAGTTACAGGACCATTTCAGTCATCAGGTGCTGTGCATGATTCCAGATACGTTCTAAGGCCTGATTCATTGTCGCGTCCTGAAAACTCAATAAGTTTTGCTCCTTCAGCTTATTGGACTTGCAATTCTGGGCCATCTGTCAATGTGTCACACATCACAAAAGGTTTCATTTTTTCCTTGCCCTTTCTTCACTTGGTTTTTTGTTTTAAGTGTGTAGATTCCTTCTGCTAATCTGATATATTTGTTTTCATATATAGATGAAGTGGGAGTAACGAGCAGCAGTAGTAATGAAAGCACCCCGAAAATGTGCATGAATCGTGAAACGAACTATCAAGGAAAGGGAAAAGCTAGCAAGCCTGTGAGAGGTTAATATTTAAATGTTATTCTGGAATGTTAGGATTGCATGCTTTTTGTTCAAAAACTAGTTCAAAGTGCATAACATGTTCAGATCACAATTAGCTGACCACACATTTGCACGAGTCAACCAACTTTAGATTTATGAAGTGATTCACTATTTTTTGTTTGCTCAGTTCTCTAAATTTGAGGGCATGGTGATGGACATGGTTACCACTACAAGATGACACAATCATAATAGTGAAACTAGTGACAAGATGATTGAGTCCAGAGTTTTGAGCTTGGGAAGTTCCAAAAATACACATTTGTTGAGTAATTCTTCGGTGTGAAGAGTAGAGAGATGCTGGATATCTTGTAGGCATGGGGATAAAGCTTGTCAGCAGTCACTAATCTTCTTCCAAAATTGGCCTTTTAAGAATACATTCAATTGGGTTTTTGTTGCTTATCAACTGCTCTCACTCCTTCCACATTCTGTCCTCACGAAGTGCACTTTTTGTTTTCTGCAGTTATGCCAGATTTTGCCAAGGTATACAGCTTCTTAGGAAGTGTTTTTGATCCCAATACAAGTGGTCACTTGCAAAAATTGAAGAGCATGGATCCAATAAATGTTGAGACGGTAATTTATTTTTTATATCTAATGCTTCATTTGTTATTTCTTTGTGTAATGAGTCATGGTTTGTGAATGTGGTAGTCTGAGACGTGGTTACGGCTCAATCATATGTCACTATTCTATTTTTAGTTTCAGGTAAAATATTTACTAGCATATCTTCTCTGTAGCAAATGTATATGTTTGGTTTGGAAGGTTCATTCCGTGGATTATGATGTCTTCTCTTGTTTAAGAAGTAATTGTTAATTTTAAATCTGATGCTTTCTCCAAAACTTGGTGGCCTTCCCAGTGAATTAGCTGCCTGAAAATGTCTTGCAAAATATCGAGATTATTTTTAAGATTTTTGAATTGGTCGTGCAGGTGTTGCTGTTAATGAAGAACCTTTCTGTCAATCTAACAAGCCCTGAATTTGAGGATCATGTGAGTACTTTCTTTTGACAGTCGTGGAGGTTACTTTATTCAAATGGGTTCAGGGATTTGATTTCTCTTCTTGTTTCTTTAGATTCCATAGAATCACATATGCATTATGCAACACCTTGTTTCTGCTGTGTTATCATGGTGTGCTGCTTTCTTTACGCCTCAGCTGGCTATTTTTTACTGTTGTGCGGCAAGAAATATAAAGGTTCTGTGTTTTAGTTTGAGAATGTTGAAGTCATGGGGGACCTCTAATTGTTGCTTGCGGCCTGCTTGCCATGATTCATTGCCTCCTTGTTTGGGGTGCAAATATTTTGCGCACTTGATTTGGTATATGCACGGACTCACAGAGCTGAATGAAAATTAGATTTCTATTTTGGAACGCAAAGTACAGAAGCATTGAGCTCTTTTAGCTTTAAAGCTCATTCAAAATGTTTCGGCACCCTTTTGCATTATTTATACCCGTTTTTAGACTTATTGTTATCTAAGAGGGCCACTACATTTGAGTTTATGTACAATTATTTCCCCTTGAAGACACCCAATGGTGTAGTTTGAAGGCTTATTTAGATCTTATCATGTTCAAGTCATTTGTTACCTGGACTTGGAGAAAATTGTTTTGTGCTGTTTTTCTCAAGTATCTAGGTGATGTTATTTAGTGTTACCATAGAAGATGTTTGAGTGGACATCTGAAATAAGCTAGCTAGCCACGATGAGTGGACTTCTCACATATCCATGTCAGACGACAGACATTCAACCCATGATTAGGAGATTTGTGTCTGGGAAAATTATTAATCACTCCTCAAGCACTTCACCTGGTGCTCCAGGGGCTTTCTCCACCACTTATTGGTGAGGCCTCCACCACCAAGTGTGTGGCTCCCACATTCATGTGTGGTGGAGAAGCCCCTTGGACCACCACGTGGCGGTGCTCCAAGAGCACTAATCACTCTCAGTGTCTGAGAGGTTTAGTTGAATATGCACACGGCAAGTGTATCTGGTTTTTTTTTAAAGTTTAAAATATAAATGCACATGGCACTCTACTCATGAATCGAGCAAAGTACTTCAAAATTTTTAAATGCATTTAGCACTTTCTTTATGCTGTACTGTTAGATGAAGCTCCATTTGGCAAGGGATGTAATTACATCAAGAAACATGACTATTTGGTGAACTTTAGATCAATGTGATGCATAGACACATGCCTAATCTCTATCCACAACACAGAGTCTTCTTCATGGTATCCCATCAAACACCGTGAATCGTTGGATCTTTTGCTTCAACGTGATCTTTAGTATTCTTGTTAATGTGAGAAAAGTTCAGTGTGTCGCTCATCTCTGCTTTATCTTCCTTTATTGTTTGCAGAAAAAGATGTTTTCGTCTTATGATGCTGATGCAGAGAAGGCTAAGTCCAGTTTCCTTGGCAATAATTTCCATGTTTGTAAACCAGAGAATGCTATCGCCTCTGTGTAAGAAGTGAAAGGTATGGAGAACACACCTTTCTTCTTCTTCTTCTTCTTTTTTTCTTCGGTCAAACGGAAATTCTCCTTTCTTCTTATGTAGTATGAGAATATTAATCTCATCACTTCGTTCTTAATTCTAGTTATTCTAATTGTAGGTCGATCAGCAGCAGAGAAGGAGAATAAGTATGTGAGCTTTGGTTGCTACCTACGGTTGATTGCATGGAGATTACTTGTGTGTACAAACTACCAACTTATGTATGTGTACTATGGAGCATCTAGTGTGACAAACTCAGTCATGGAGCTGTTTTGTTAATACCCGGCTGTCGCTTTTTCTGCTTTGTGTACATATACAGCAATAGTAATGCTTTGACATGTAGTTGTGTAACTAATTATTAGGACCTTAAAACACACCTTTTCAAGCTTTGTTGACGGGATGTTTCCATTTAAGCCATGTTTTTATAGGATTTGTCTGGCAATGAGTTGTGTTCTTATAGATTAATCTTTGTGAACGATTACAGCCATTTTCTGTTTGTTTCGTCTGTTGAACACTCGTGAATGGATTTCTATTGTTTCTTTGGAGCAACTGTATCTTTTCCATGTAACCCTTCTTGGATGTGTATGAGTGCAATGTACTCCCTGGGAACTGGAAGTCCTCTTAGTGACATCCTGGTGTCCCTATACTGAAACTGTACCGTCGTACCATTGTCGTTTTAGATATTGGGCAATCCATGGATTTGTCTTCAAATTTCATATCCATTGTTGTTATGTCGGGCACCAACGAGCAATATTGTTGTAGAAAATGCCCACACAAAAGTAATTAGGTATCACTTCATTGACCAACCGCAGATGGAAATATGCTAAATTAGTCTTGTCATCTTTTACATCTCAAGCTTCTCATTTTGTCGTCTAACTTAAATTTTCCATGTTAACATTAAGATCAAATGGCTCAATGAAATTACCTAGTATTTTAGTTGGCCATTACTGACAATTACATGGACCATAAGGCAATAATGGCATGGAAACCAATAAATTTTTTCCTTCGTAAAGAACACAAAAATAAGGTGTGAAAAATGAGATGGCGTTCCTCTGACCCTAACTCATATAAAGCAAGTGCAGGAGCTCACGTACGGTACGCGTCTCTTAAGAACTTTCAAAACAACTAAAATGTGTGAGTGCGAGGTTAAGAATTTGAGTGCATATCATTTTAAAGGATTATGTGACTAAAAGGTCTGACTATCTCGTGTGTGTATGAGAGTCGACAAATAAAAACAATGTAAAATACGGGGACTAAATTGACATAAAGAAAAAACCAGTGACTATACGCGCAATTTTCCCCCGTGAGGGAGTGGTTAAAAAAAAAAAAAAGGGCTGGGCTATTCGCAGCCACGTATTTTCTCCCATAACCCACTCTATTCCGGTAAGTGGTTGTTGAAAATCATAAATAACATTTCGGTAAATAGCTGTTGAAAATAAGATTATATTTCGGTAACTACATGTCGAAAATATATTCAACTTTCAGTAGACAACTGCCAAACATGTATTTTCGGGCATTTTCAGTAAATAGCTGTTGAAAAAAATATCATATTTCGGTAATTTGATGTTGAAAATGTATTTTAATTTCGGTAACTAGCTGTCGAGTCTAATTGAAAATTTTTAACGGGCTGTGAGAGAAAATACGTGGCTGCGAATAGACGCGCCAAAAAAAAAAAAAACCCAGTTGTGTTATGAGAGCAGCGTAACATATCTGTTTGTTTTCTTCTGCTAAAAAAAAAAAAACCCCAGAGAGCCCACTCTCTCTCTCTAAAACACGATCGACGAGAAATAGCTATGCAATCAAAAACCTAGTTTTAGTCCTCGTTCTGGTGATTCTTCTCTCTCTATCCCCGTCCGGTCCAGGTAGTTTTCCGAAATCGTAGCTTCAAGCCTGACTGTATTATTAACATCGAGCAAAACAAGAAACCCTAGAATTACTTTTCCTTCGATTCTAATAATCCAAGACGTCATGTACTTTTATATGGATTGTAATTGATTAGACGATCTACACGGAGTATGATTCCAGATTCGTGTTTTTCCCTGTATGTGTACGTGGTTTCCCGTCGAGGAAAGTGTAGTTAGATGTTGATAGTTAATTGGAAATTTTGGTAGAGAATTGGCATCCTATTGGATCTTTTGTTTCAATTTGTTTTACTGTAGATTGAGCTGGATTAAGATGTGGAACGGCTGAATTTCAGATTGTAGGGTTAGTTTGGTTCTGGTTTTGTTAGTTTTTTTTTGATAAGCAGTTTTGTTAGTTGAAGCTTTGTAGATTTGTTTTAGCGTATGTTGGTAATATACATTGGCGGTTAAAGTCAATATATGGATCAAATCATCCTGGACATGTACTGAACGTTTTGAATTGATTATGGTTGTCTAGAGTTAGTGACAGGAATCTAGGGCGGTAAATGCGTTTGGGTGATTAAAAAAAAGAGAGGCTACTATGAGTTCTGGGTATTGATTTTTGGATGTTGGGCTGTGTAGTTGAATTTGGTGTGGTTATCTTCATTGGTGGTTAAGTCCTGAGTGGATCAAATCGCTGCGTTGGTGTGCTTCACTCTTTGAATTAGAATACCGTTGCCGAGAGTGAGTGAGTGGGATTGAAGTGGAGATATTAGAGTGTTGGGTGATCAAAATGCTACTGTGAGTTCTGGGTATTGCTTTTTTGGACGTGGGCTTGCATCATTGAATTAAGGAGTGGTGATAAAATCTCATCAAGCATCGCAGAATGAGCTTGGAGAATGAAATTCAAAGCTCTCCCGGTGAGGCTGGCGTACCATTTTCCGAATCTAAAAAGTAACGAAATTGCTTTTTCCCTGTGTATTCTACTGGTTTTATCTATTTGATTTGATCATATGTTTCACTTTTCACCGTTGTTTTTTCTTGTGATACAGGCCTTTAAAATTATCATATACAAGAGACTTCCTTTTATCGATAAGTGAATTAGATGCTTGCAAAAAGTTGCCTAGTGGGTTTGACGCATCTGTACTTAGGTATGATTCACTCATCCCTTCTTTGTTAACTTCTTAACTAGTCTTAGAAACTGTTGAGGTTGGGGTCCTCCTTTGCACTAATGGCATTGGCTTGCTTGCATGTGATGGACATTCCTGCATCATGAAATGCTGATCTTGAACTCTTACTCATGGTCAGTGAATTTGAAGACGCCTCCTATGGTATACAGGACCGTCAAAGAGGTCCTGGCACCTCACCATTGCTGAGTTACAGGCGTACTGAGTACAGCTCGTCCCCTCCTTTCAAAGGGGATTCAAGCAATTATTCTCGGGGAACATTTGGGAAGTGGGACAGCTATTCTTCTGGACGTAGTGAAAAGGACAGTGACACAAAATCTGATTGGGATTCAGGTTGGTGTTGATATTTTTGTGATCACTACTAGTAATTATTCTCAATCATTACTACTTGTCATTTGATGGAAAGTTATTTAGGTCATCTTGGGGAGCATATGCCATGAAATTCCTCTTATTGTTCTTCTTGTAGTTGTAGGAAGCTGTTTTGATGCTTGCTGCAAGCTTTACCTCAAGGCTGACCAACCCTTTTTAGGCTTCAAAGAGTAGGCATAGATCTTCTTAAGCTTCCAAAAACAGCAGCACCCTCTACAAATGCCTTGTCATTATCCCACTCCATTTGATGACACTGTCTTCTATATAGTTAAATTAACAAGGAATTTTTTTTTTTGTTGAGAGAGGGAAGCTCGAGGAGACTTGCTATTATGTCCCAAAATTGCTCAATTCGCCTAGCTAGGGAGGGTTATCTGCACATTCAGTGCTTGGTGAAATCTGATGATTTTGTTAGTAAAAGTTGAACCATGCCATTTCCATCAGGAAGGAGACACGAGTTTGGGGAATGGCAAACTCTTAATAAAAGTCTGTCAAATTATATTATTATCTTTATGACAAAAGAACGAAACATGGAGTAATAGAGGTTGGATATTTTCTTCAGAACTTGGAAAATATCTTGTATAACCCACATGCTAACAAACCTAGGCGTATATACCCTCAAAGGTACAATATTCATGAAACAAAGGCATACATATTAGGCATACTCATAAATACTTATCCATATCTTGTAAAGGCCCTTATTAATTGGTTTCCTTGGTTGTACTTCTGCTTGAGTCTTTGGATGGAATGAGAGGGTGAGGTGTTTTTCCTAAATCCAAATCTTTGTTTGTTTGTTTGTTTCTTGCTTCTGCTAGAGTCTATGAAATACTCCATCCTTCTTGTGCTTAAACCTTTCCAAGGATCTAGCTTCTTCTAAATCAGTCTTTCTCTACTGCCAAAAATAGTTGCCATGATTTATGCGCCTTCTCTTACAGATTCTGGAAGGCACCACTTCAACCAATCTCGACGGTCTTGGCAAACTCCTGAGCATGATGGGCTTCTTGGGAGTGGTTCTTTCCCAAAACCGTCTGGAAATGCAGCAGGATTGTCAGCTCCAAAGGTTCGACCTAATGATCCCCACCAGCTGAACAGGAGTAATGAGCCGTATCATCCTCCTCGCCCTTATAAGGTTAAGATCATGCTTTTTGGCAACTTGCTCAGAAACATCAACCTCTATGTATACATGGTTCTGGATTTGTTTCCTGGGGCAATTGAAAAGTGCAACTGTACCTTTTTCTGTTTTAAAGTAAAATTTTGTTGTCAAAGAGAATTGTGTTTGTTCAAAGTTTGTTGTGCTAAACTCCTCTATGATTCTTCATATTTCTTTCCCCTGTTTTCTCCAGGCGGTACCTCACTTACGGAGGGGCACCACTGACTCGTTTAATGATGAAACATTTGGTTCAACAGAGTATACAAGTCAGGATAAAGCAGAAGAGGAAAAAAGGAGAAGAGGTACTACTGTTTTTTCCATAGTTTGTCAGCTTTTATCTTTTTTCCTTTTTGGGTGTTTGTGTCTGTTGAACTTGGAGTGTAAATTTCTTCTCAGAATCTTTTGAGTTGATGAGGAAGGAGCAGCAAAAGGCACTTCAAGAGAAGCAGAGCAACCCAGACAAGCATAAAGATGGTCATGTCTTAGACGTCAATGCATGGCTGGAAGATACCAAGGACAAAAAGAGAATTTCCAATAGAAGCAATGAATTGGAGGAGTCTATGACATTAACAGTTTCGAATAATGACTCATGGAAATCTTCTTCACAAATTCTTGGATCCAGACCACTTGTACCCCCAGGTTTTAAAAGCACAATTTCGGAGAAGAATTCTAATGTTAGAGCTCTAAACAATTCCCATTCAACAGAGGTATATTCATGCCACCCTTTTTGACTTTCTATGTTCTGGAACTTATTGCCCAACTGCTATCTTCAATCTGAGCAACAAATCTGGAGGCTACTAATGACAAGGTGTTGCCAACCCCCACCCCCCAGAAATGCCCTTGTTATGTAGTAGCGCTTTGATCTATATCATCAACGATTTGCAGTTTTGCATATTTGCTAGAAGTCATGATGTTAAGTTCAGGGCAAGTTCACCCTGAACTTATCTTCTTACAACCCTTATCCCAATGAAAGCAATTCGTCAATGGCCTCTTTTATTTTTGGGAAGAACAAATTAATTACTAAAATTGGTTTGCGTGTGTCAAGTTCACACTTAATTAAACAATTGGTGTCAGCACTTCTTTTTTTCTTGTGACTTGTTGAGTTCTTGTGAGTACCTTCTTAAGTAAATTTATTTTTTTCACTTATCATTTCTTTCTTATTGACAAGAGTATTAATTGGTTGGTTTGACAGGTTATGAGAATTGAATTTGAGCAGAATCTTTACGATGCCAAAGCTATTGGGCAAAATGGGACTCTTGATAATCAACAAGAGAGACAGTCAGCTCAGAAAATGGAATTCAGAGAGCAGCAGCCGGAAAATGCACTTCACATCCTATCTGTGGATAAGGGTGAGCAGATTGTCGACTCATCAGCAGTTTTGGATGTCCCTCGTAAGGGTGTGGAAGATCAACTGTACCGGACTACCAGCCTTTCAGAAGCTTCTGAAACCCAGGATGGTAGTGAAAGTGTTGAATTTGATATGCAGAAGTTTACAGGGCATAAAATCATTGGCGGTTCCAAACAGGATCATTCGACAACTATTCTGCAAAATCTTTTTGGTAGTGCTTCAAAAGTGAATCTCAGTGGATCCTCAGATTTCATCAAGGTAATTCTTTTACTTGTAGCACTTTTTTCAGGGCTTCTATATGCCCCCCAGGGCTCTTTCTCAAGGCCTCTATATAGGTCCGTTATTGTTAAACTTTTTGGTTTTCGGTGTCTGCTTCTCGCTAACAGCCCTATTCGCTTAGTCGAACAAGTCAGCCACCAGCAGTACTGGGTTAGTATCAATCATGAAATAATTTATGGTCACAAATCACGATTGCATTTAGTGGTTGGAAGTTTAGTCTGTTATTCTTTCAGCAAAAAGCCCACTGATCATTTTGTTAATAGTCTGCCAAATCCCATGTATTTGATTTTAATTTGCAACTTATGAAAGATTAATTTGAAGATAATTGTCCACTTCCTTTCGAGATTGTAATTCCCCTTGACCCCTGCCCTGTTGCATCCTGATAAATTTAGCCAACTAAATTCCTTTTCCCAATCGAATGAGGTTCATTGATCACTGGAATTGCATTGTTTTCCACTTGAAGAGAGCAATGTAACTAGACCATGTTGAAGTTATGTGAGTCAAGATAGGCTGTCTCTCTCTAATATGTCCTTTCCCAGCTAATGTGTTTCGTTCGAAGTTACATTTGCCATGTCAAAATAGGGCAACAATGGTTTCCATGAGAGAGGTAAATTAACAAGGAATAAAGTTGGTTATTTCATATATGAAGAATCATTCCACCTTGAAGATGAAGCTCTTGCATATGCAACTATTTTTTTTCCCCTTGATTCCCTTGGAATTAAAATTGTGATAGTAAAATAGTTGATGCACCTTATCGGGGCGTGAAGATTACTGAGGTGGGATCTATCTGGGTTAATAAGAGATTCTTGTGGAGTGGATCATTGCAAACTGGGAATCGGAGTGGTGGTTCATTTTTTTCCCCTTTGGTTGCTTTGTGTGGCGCTTTAGGTGGTGGAGTTTAAGAGAATGCCTTCAGTTACATAGTGTCTTCAGTTTTGTTGTAGGACAGTCCTTTTGTTTTGAAATAGATACTTTATGAGTAATCTTTTTGTTTGTCTGAGAGAGAATGAGAGAGAATAATATAGTGTTAAACCACTATCATATAATTGAGACAACACTACAATCATATATTCTACGGGATCTATTTCCATTGCCAACTATAAAATTATATGTAAGCTGTCGTATATAATATGATGCATTAATAATTGGTTTTGGTATGTTTGATACTCTTTATAGAGTCTGCTTATACTAAAATTTAGAGGTGGATGTATCCAACCCCTAAATGTAAACCAGCACCCGACACCTGGAGTTGAGTCCACGTAATATAGAGGATGCTTTAGGATGGTGTTATGACAACTGGTGAGATTTTTGGTAAGGCTTTAAAATGGGCGTTGGGTGTGGACATTCTATTATTTTGATGGGTAGGTTGGGATTGGTCATTCGGTCTTGCTAACCTCCGCCCACTAGGGGGAGGATGATATGCCAATAATTCCAAACAAGTTCGGATATCAATACATTTCTCACTGATATTAATAAACTTTTTCAAATATCAATATACTTTTCTTAGATATCAATGCACCTTTTACGTATTATCCTCCGCCCTAGCATTTTCCATGGATATTTCCTTTCTTTGGAAGGCTAATTTGTAGATAACGAAAAATCTAGTGTGCTCTTGCCACTTGTACTGCCACCTTGGAGGTGAGTTAGGTGACCTTGACCGGAAGAGTGATGCAAGATTGGGGTTGTTTGGGTTAGAGGGCGGATTCCAAATTGCTACCATGCATGTTGGTTGGAATCTAAGGGTCCTTTATGGGCTCCTTAGTGATCGGAATCTAAGTTCCTTTTGAAATGAATTTCCGGAAGGAGGTGACACTAGTGCCCTTCATGCCTAATCTGTTGGATGATTTGGTTTGGGCAGAGTAGGATGTCCTTAGAAGTTGGAGTTACTGAAATAAGTTGAAGAGCGTCTTGTTGATTTCATGACTTTTCTGGATCTTTTGAGAGTTACGGAGGAGGAGGTTTGGTTTTATTGCCTCTGTATGATAAGGCATTGCTTTCACCTCATCTTGGGCGGTGGTGATCTTACCAAACAAAAGTGGGAATCTGACACCTTTTCTTTTGTGTTGCTTCAGCATGATGATGCTAAACGAGATGAAACACGGAGTTCTGATGTCAATTCGTCCAAGTTTGCTCAATGGTTCCTTGAAGATGGTATGCATGCATTGATATATTTGTTTTTACATTTTTTAATGCTTTTCAGCATCAAGTTCCTTGGCTTAGTTGTAAGATTTCTTGCTTAAGTTGTTCTTTCACATCAGCTGCAGAAAAGGCGGCTGTGGAAAATCCACCACAATCTAGATCAACTGACCTACTTTCATTAATTGTTGGTGGTGAGAAAGGTGGACCCCAAGTTTCTGATGTGAAAACCACTGATCATATTCCACCACCTCTTTCCTTCCAAAGTTCTGAACTTACAAACAAGCAGTCCGCATCTAATATGGCATCTTCCACGATTGGGATATCTGAACACTTGTACGGTCCCAGTAAGCTAGAGGCGCCCCCTGCAATCCTCACTTGTGAAGACCTTGAACATACAATTCTGTCTGAATACAGTGAAAGTAATTCGACATTGCACGCACCTGTTCAAGGCTGCTGGAGTTCTTCTGGTGCAAAGACTGAGGAACCAAAAGCAGTTATTGATAATCTTGCATCTCAACACCTCATGTCCTTGTTGCAACGGGGACCAGGCTTGATAAATAATATAGATTCACCGAAACTAGACAGTGGATCCTCAGGAAAACTACATGTCTCTGGAGGTGCAATTGTTGGCAGTGTGACTGACAACTCTAGAGAGGAAAAGCCTGAAAACCTTCACCAGTCTGGGAAGTCTCTGACTCTTGAAACGCTATTCGGATCTGCTTTCATGAAGGAGCTGCAATCAGTTGGAGCACCAGTTTCTGTCCAGAAGGGCTCAGTTGGTTCTGCGAGAATGGATATTTCTGGAGTTTTAGGTGATAGTCTTGATATTGGATCCAGTAGGAGCAATGATGAAAACAATGTTTTACGATCAAGTCAGAAACAGCAATCAAACTCTGATAAGATTGAAAACTGGTTAGGTTTTAATGATGCTCAAGTTGAAGTAGACCCAGTAAATCACCAAAATGATGCAGTGTCAAATCTTGGTGGGTTTGATGCGGCAGTTGATATTCAGCTTCCTGAAGAGGAGAGCTTGATTACAGTTGGTGATCCTCTGAGTACCCTCAATTCCATGTTCATGTCTGCTGCAAATTCAACTCAAGGGGAACTGTTATATTCTAACAAATCGCTTGATATGGCTGAAAAGCTGGGAACTCTTAATACAGTTTTCAAGGATGAACGACCTATGCTCATAGGTCTAGGAGGTCCGCCTTTTGTTCGTGGTCCTTATGATTCAGTGGAGCCTGAGATTCCGTACCGCAATGTTCATGCCCAACCATCATCTCCCCATTTTCAATCTCCTCATATGAATCATGGGAGGCCATTTCTGCGTCCATTAGATTCGTATCCTAACCGTGTTAGTTCCCAGATGAACTTCATGGCTCCAGAGGGCATTTTAGACCATGATGCTTCTGCCAACCATCAATTTCGTGCAAATATGGCACGCCCTCGTTTTCCTCACCCTAATAGTGGGCCAACAGGATTCGATCTGCCTCGTCATTCTATGTTACAGCAAATGCAAATGCCTGGCAACTTTCCGCCACCTCATCTACTTCAGGAGTTTCCCAGGGGTGGTCTGCTGACGCCTCACTCCAGCAATGATGCAACTGGTTTTACACAGGCACTAAACCAAACACAAGCTCTTCCTTTTGGCCATCAGCAACCCAATTATGGTGGTTTTGGAATGCGATTGCAAGGTAAACCCTCATTGCTTCATTGATCCCTTCTACCTCTTTTTTTCCCCCTAGGATCAGTCGTCATAAAGTGCATGCTTGGCAATACCGACCCTGCTTAGTTATCCTCTTGGAATGGTCTGTAGACTATACCATAATCAGAAGGCATCTTATATGAACCACAGACGTTTTTCTGATAACTTGGTTTGTCCCAACAAAGGTGTGTTGTCCCTGTTGTTACTTTTATCGTTTAAATATCATAAACTCCATACACTGTTTTCTGAAGGATGAATGTTTAGTCTAGAGGCTGAAATATAAGTTTTGTGTTAGCACTACTTTTGAGTCTGGTTTCTAAATCCTTGAGTTTAGCTTTATAGAGTGCCTTCGAAAAGTGTGGCCTTCAACTAAAGCTGGTATTATAGCGTTCCTTAGATCTTTTACAGTGCTGCCCGATATGGCTTTTTGTAACAGTATTATTTGGGACCGTTTTCTTATCATTTTTTTTTTTCAGTAAGACTTAAAAGCACTAGAGGGGACTATTGCGCCTTGAAGCAGTAGGTTCCTCTCTAGCATTTGAAAGGATGCTTCCATCTTCTTATTTTTGGTCTCATTTCCTCCTGTGCATCTCATGGGTATATTGCTTGGTTTGATTCTTTTGTTTTCTGGTGTCAACTGTTAGTGTGACAATTTTTTTTTTAATTTTTTCCCCCCCTTCGTACAGCTCCTGATGTTAGTGGTGGAAGCAATCATCCAGAGGCATTCCAAAGGCTTCTTGAGATGGAACTCAGAGCAAATTCGAGGAAGACCACCCACCCTTTTCCTGCTGTCGGTCGCAGCCAGGGAATGTATGGCGGTCATGACCTAGACATGGGGTTTCAGTATAGATAATGGGCAGCATCAGTTGTCATCAGCTACAAAAAGGAGAAACAAAACAGCGAGAGCGCATCTGTTTAGGTGGATTGTATGTTTCCTTGGAGGATGGGTCTGTTTCAGTGGCTTTCTCTATGGAGGGTTGATTGGGGAGAATGTAATTACTGGATTTTATCTTCCATGGCACGTGGTTGGGAGTTTGGTCCTTTATGATTTGGAAAACTTCAAAAAAAAACAAAAAAAGTGAAAAAAACAAAAAAAAAAACAAAAAACCGAAGAGAATATATATAGCTTTTGTAAAATGCCTTTCGTGCTTTGTGATGCATGATTTCTTGCCCTATCCGCCTGTGCTTTGTGGATTTCTTATTGCTATTATGTTCAGCACTCGTCAACTGATACATTTGAGAGTGATGGACTGACCTGTGTCCCTCTCATTTGTACTGTTTTTGGCTGGACTGAATTGTTACAGGGGAGGGTCCCCTTAGAGGTTGGACGGTGTTGTTGGCCGCACACTGGGTCAAATCCATTTATATTAAGATTAACGTGTTACAAATTCTTAATGATACCTGATCAACCTGAGAAGGCTTGAGTATGAAGGCAGTTCGAATCAGTGTAGTAGAGTCCTAGGAGTCGGCATTATGTCGTGTTGTCTCGTGTTCGTGTCAATTTTTTCAATCATAACCTAACCTGTTTAACTTTTCGTGTTATCGTATCATATTCGTATTTCGCATAAAAAATAGCCGATCATAACCCGCTAACTTTGTGTTTGGCTCGTGTTAGGTCATCCCGTGTTTGTCTCAAAAATTTCTCAACCTTAATCCGACTTGTTTTGCTTTTTGTGTTATCGTGTTGTGTTATATTTTTGTTCCGTATCAAAAATAGTTGATCAAAACCCGTTAACTTCTTGTCGGGTCTGTCATGTTTCCAATTGGAGATGGTCGTAATCCATCTGCGGCGTTGAGGGGCACGATGTGGCAATTCTACAAATCCCGCAATAAGCCAACCAAACAAAGCAATTGCCTACCTACCAAACAAGCAATTGCGGAAACGTGGAAAATAATTGGTCCGTTAACATTTGATGACTATTCTCGATTCTGTTGACGTAAATGAAATCTTTCTCAATAGCATCATCTCAATTTCCTAATTACATATTAAATAATTTCACCATCCACTCTAATTTAGTAGTAGTAAGAAGAGTGAACATTGTAATTATCGAACTGAACTACTCCAATCCAATGAAAACGAGAGTGAGTCCACATCACCTTAACTGCATAATTAAAGTTTAAATGGGTCACTAATCTTTGGATTAGCAGTTTCACCATCATCTTCTTCAGTAGGAATTACTAATAATAGGCTTTCCTAAACCCCTAGGGGTTAAATACCATCATAACTTCCTCCGTCTTAACGATAAACGGCGCCATTACTTTCCTTACATGTATATGTATCTATCTACGTACACCTGTAGATACAAGTAATGGTTTATTACAGGGTTGCGGTGGTTGCAATGTCCAAACCCTCGTTTTTCAGAGCGGACCAATCCATGTCAGCCGACCGCACTTCTTCCGTCGGCGGCGCCTGCTCCTCTCGCCGTCGCGACCTCGTCTTCGTCGTCAATCCCCAAGGTCTCTCTCTCTCCCTCTAAATTCTCTCTCTGTTTTGTAGTATTCGTGTTAGGTGTTTGATATTTGAGGTTTTATTGTTACTGCAATCGAGCCAGGTGCTAATGGTCGGACGGGCAAGGAATGGAAGAAATTATTGCCGTATTTGAGGTCTCGTCTCGGCTCAGATTGTAATGTGAGGTTTCGATGGGATTCATCTTGTTGATTTTGGTGCCTAGCTGTTTGTGTACTGTATAGCATTAATAACTCAGGCCGAGGCACACAGTAATATGTTTGTGGAATAAGGATTACACCTAGTAACTATGGTTTCGATGACTTTGAATGGAAATCCATTTTCTCCGACAAATCGAACTGAAAAAATTAGAATCTATTCTAATATATAAAGGGAGAGCACCAGTTGGTGTGAACAAAATTTTTAAGCCGTGTTACAAAAGTAATTTTCATTATTGTCCAACTAAAGAACAAAATTCTATGACTACTTTTATTATAAGATGAGGTAACT
Source organism: Rhododendron mucronatum var. ripense (assembly GCA_019656295.1). Taxonomy (NCBI): domain Eukaryota; kingdom Viridiplantae; phylum Streptophyta; class Magnoliopsida; order Ericales; family Ericaceae; genus Rhododendron; species Rhododendron mucronatum. Next base: position 1,258,562 of record BPLT01000047.1, read on the forward strand.
GTTCGGGCAAAAGAGTGAAATCACTTGAGCTCGACTACCCACTACCATACTCCACGAATTCACACATGCACACCCGGAGTTTGTGCCCAATTACGAGAAGGAACTTCAAAGAGCCTTAGCTTTGTTTATATCTTTGACACTAGGGGAAGAAGTGGAATAGAGGATGATATCTTGCATGAGGATTATGTGGCAATACAGACAGCACAGTTAACCTAGAACACTTTGGTGAATAGAGACTGTTTAAGTATGTTTATCTAGTACTCCATGACATTTTGCTCCTAGAAGAACATACTAGGCTGTTTAAGCGAAGTTCAAGGGAAAAATTGGGTTGGGAAGTGCTGAAAGAATGTGGCAAGCGAAGTGGAAGTGTTGATTAGTGATTTGAGTGTGTTCCAAAGATGTCATAGTTTGCACAAATAATGTTTAAGAAGGCACTTTAAACTGCAATTCTCAAATAGTTAGTGTTAGGCGTTGGGTGGCTGAAGTAGGACTGATTGTTTTACCAAATCAAGGGCTATGTCCTCTAGTATGTAAAAATGGATTGGTCATGAAGTGCTATTGGTTAACATCACTTTTTCTTCTCTTTTTTTTAAACGAAGCGTTATGCAAACTATTTATTTAGCAGTTAGCACTCAGCCACTCACTTGTAGGAATGTAAGATCGAGTGATCAAATGGTTTGGTTTTGTTTCGTAAAAGTGATCTGAATGTTCTTTGGTTTTTAGTGTTAGCCTGGCATTTCTGTTATTTACCAACTGATAGTTGGCTAATAACAGAATCAGCTGCTTGAAAAGCATTATCTGGACAGTTATATACAGCTGAGATGTATGCTTTTCATGTGAACTAAAATCTCATTATGGTGTAAACTTAAACTTGAGTGCACGTTTCACTATATCATGCTGATGAAATATGTCTGTTGTAGCTTTGGTTTGTCTTGTCTTGTTGTAAGCTTCCTAGAATTCAAATTGATTTATTTGTGATGAATTTCTCTGCACGTTGACCAGATATGCGAATCATTGACTTCAGGTCCTTGTCATGCAATGGACATAACAAGAGAGGTTGGAATCTTGAGCCTCAGAATTTGTACTTAAACTCAAATAAGGTATGTTATGCGGAAATGTTGACATAGGTTGTTTGTAGGCTATAAGTGAAGGTGCTGATGCGGTGATTGCTGTTGGGGGTGATGGAACGCTTCATGAGGTGAAACTTGTTTCTATACGAGAGGAAACACATTTATTTTGATTTTGCATCTGTCAACTTCATGATCTTTATTATCAGTTTTCTTATTGCCTATGTAGGTGATGAGTCTGAATAAGTCTGATGACTTCTAACAATGCATTTGCTCTCTCTAAAGCGCTTTTGTATTAGTGTGGCTTGTCTGGCCATAAATGGGGAGCAAAATAACAAAATCGTTACAATTTTCTGGAAGTAAAGTGTATAGATGTTTGTGCTTTGAAAAGAATGTCATTGGAAATGAAAGATCTAATAGTTAAACAAGTTGGCTAACCATAGGATGCAAAACATTTGCAAATTCAGTACAAAGTGAAATTGATTCCTCTTTTTTTCACTTAATACTTAGTTGAATATGGCTTATCTACTTGGTACGCGCCGCAAAAGAGCACTGCATAATGCATGGTCATCGGTGGCAGCTTGCGCTCGCTAGAAGTGATTGACCAAATGTACGATTTCAAAGTTTTAGCTATCTTAACCAATATTGCGGCCAATACAGACCTGTCATGAGGCTAAACATCTATCTGGTTGTGCAAGGTTTTAGCATTAACATGGTTAACTATTACTTATTTTGGCTCTTGACAGAGCTCAATGGAGGAAAAACATTCATGTAGCCGACCCCAAGTGATTGGGACATAAGGCTCGGTTTGGTTTGTAACCAATGTTAATACTAATGTATAAGATAGTGCTTACTTGTAGGTTGTTAATGGATTCTTCTGGGGTGGGAAACCTGTTTCTAGTCATGATCCAGAGGTTACCCATACGACTGCTCTTGGTGTAAGTGTTATGAGCTCCCTAATATCAATTTGAGACTTTTCTCTGGTCTACTTTGCTGGTCTGCAAAGTTCATACCCATGTTATGTATGATGTGAACTGCATGGCTTGGGTTTTGGAGAGAGTAGATATGATGATTGTGCTTTCTCTACAGCTTATCCCCTTGGGGACTGGATCAGATTTTGCCCGAACATTTCGCTGGTAAGTTTTTGCTTCTTTTACTGGTTATCAGCCACCGTTTTCCCCTAGTTTTTGCTCCAGGCTGTTAAATGGAAATGTCTCCACTCATTTGTTTATTCAGGAAAAACGACCCTTGCGAGGCCATTGACCGCATTGCTAAAGGTGAATCTACCTATTTGGTTCGCTTCCTTGTCTCATTTATTTTGATTCATTGTGCAAGAGCTTCTCTTCATTGTGTACTTTTGTTGTAGGTATTGCAGTTTCATAATTAGCTACTGTCATGTTTATTTTCACTTACCTTATACGAGAGTTTACTTTCAGGGCTGAGATCACGAATTGACGTTGGAGTAATTATTGGTGGCAATGAAGACTCTCATTACTTCTTAAATGTTGCTGATATTCATTTGTAAGTCTGCTTCTTAATATCAGACTTCATCAGCAGATTCAGCACATGCTGAGTGGAAAGATTGCATTTCGATGTTCTACTGCATTTTCGCAGGAGTGCAAAAGCTGGTTATTTTGCATCTAGATACAAGAGGTTCGGAAACTTATGCTATGTTATTGGTGCTTTGCAAGCCTTTTTTGGCCACCATAACCAGGACCTTAAGATTAAGGTCTGTGCAAATCAACAGTCTATCTTTCAGCTCTTTTTATAAGCCATTAAAGATTACATTACACCATTCTGGCATTGATGAAACTTTACATACATTTTGTTTCCTTTAGGTCAATGAGGGTGAATGGGAAGTATATTCCAACGTGACAGCCCTGTGCATTGGAAATGCAAAATTCTTTGGTGGTGGCATGAAGATAACTCCAAATGCTGACCCTTCAAGCGGAAATTTTGAGGTAGAAAGTTCCCCGAAAATGATCTTGCGTCATGTTTTGCAATCTATTTTACATAGCACCGCTACGTTCTGTGGCCGGAAAGTTTATTTATGCAACTTGCTTTCTGCACAGGTGGTGATTCTTCAGGATTTCAAATGGTATGACTTTATTCTTAAGCTGCATAAGCTTTACAATGGAACACATTTATCAGTCAAAAATGTATTTTCAAGAAGGTGCGTTCTTTCTCTTAAAGCAAAGATTTGTCTGTATTTGGTTTCGTTTTATTTGTATTTTTTCTCTACCTCTGTAGCGTGTTCTCTTTGCTGAAACATGAGTGGGGAATGTGTCAAGCTTTTGTGATAGCTATGTAGCGTATATAAACTTAGAAATTGTAAACTGGGCTATCCTGACCATTAAGGTGACTTGAGGCAAGAACACTAATTTATAGTCCCTGAATGGCTGTTGTATATCATTAGGCAACTTGATTTGGATATGGCCATTGTTTACGGTTATTGTTTAGGGTTATATATCTTAAATGATGTAAGTTTCTTGCTGCCATTGTTTATGCTTTGAACTACCCTCGTTACTGTATCTGCACCATAATGCATCAGTTATGTGCCTTTTAGTATAGTTATTGGCTTCTTTCTTAATGATACCATTATTGCAGATTATACGTTCAACCGAAATGGGTGGACAAAAGAATAAGGAGTTATATCAAAGCTTCTTTTGGTTGACCTGATTGGGTCTGCTTGGTCCATCGTCTGGCCTTCGAGTTCTTTAACTTCTTACTGAAACAAACTCTCCATGTCATTAACAAACTATAGGGCTAATCTAGCCAATAACAAGAGCTTTCTTTAGTAAATCTACTTAGACACAAGTAGAGTAATCCTATTGCAGGCATGTACCAGAATACCTTTCTGCAGAATTATGTA